>OY755252.1:23818654-24556154 GCA_963576725.1 Azorinus chamasolen
GTCGTTGTAGTGAAAGTAGTATTTGTTTTTTATAGTAGTGGTGGTTGTGATGTTGATGGCAGTCTATTCGTTTATGTATTTCTATATTTAAATCGCAATGGAATTTTCCCAGACTACATTCTTATTCATGAAATTCTGATACGATATTTATTCTTGCCATTTCTTATATTCTGTATTTTTTTGTGCTCAATAAAGTGCCATTACAATCTGTATGGATAGTTTTCCTGTATGTTTATGTCTCTGAATAAATCTAAATTCTGTTTTCTTGAAAAGAAAATCTAAAATTCTCCTGCCTTGCATGAAAGAAGTGTTCTAATGGAAAAATGTTTCACGATATTAGTGTAGTTTTTAATACAGTTTATATTGTATAATATGAACATATAAATCAAGATTGTTATTTCTTCAGAAAACATAGAACATACATATACGCGTCTTATTATTTAGCCGTTGAAATTCGCTGTGCATTTCTAAAGATAGGTATATACTGTATGTTTTATGTTTTTTGTTAAGGTGTTCTGTTGATTTTTCGTTTTTCTGGGGGGTTTTTTGGTTGGTGGGGGGGTGTCGTACGATTTCTTTGTCTGCGATTTTCCTACGATATATTGTTCCATAGTAGAAGTCAACGGGCTGCGAAGTTGTCTACTATCATGGTACGATCATTTGTGTATACTGACCGGGTCTTATCCGCACGATGACTGACCGGCGACGGCTTGGTTAAGGCAATCGTACTGAGTCTTTATGCCTAGTTTATACCTAATTTACATTTGCCTTGCGATGAGTTTACGGCGTTCGTGAGTTTACGACTAATCGTAACGGCATTTCCGTATGGTCTCCGTACGGTTTCGTACGGATTCCCGGGCGTCAGCCCCAACGATTTGTCATAAAAAAGTTATTCATATTTTCAAAAATCACAAGTCCGCAGCCCCTAAACACGTGGTTACAGGCATCATCGTACGACCCTCGAACGGGAATTGTACGGAGGCCGCGCGAGGTTCGTACGGAAAAAGACCTATTTTTGGTGGACATGTAGCCAAATAAAATCGTAAGGCGACCGTAAGGTCATCGCAAGAACACCACAAGGCTGCCAGTCGGTGTCCGTGCAAAACCCGTGAAATCGTACGTATATCGCAAAGTCATCCTTCCTGCGGCAACCTCACAGTGACCGTACGATGGCCTTGCGGCGATTTTGAGATTCATGATGGGTGCATATTTATTTGACATTTCCCGCATCCATTTCCCGCACCCTGTCTAGCAACAGAAGATAAAAAACCCGCTGGTCTTCATATGGAACCCGCACAGGCTCGGTACGGGATCCGCACAATTGTCTTTTCCAAGTGGAGACAGCGCGGTGACTACACGGAGATCGCATGATCTTCGTACGGTCGCCGCTCAATCATCTTACGGATAAGCCGCGATCCGTTTGCACAAACAATAATACGATGATCGTAGACAATGTAAACAAAAACTTCGCAGCCCTAAGACTTCAACGATGCAAAACAATAATATAGGAAAATCGCAGACAAGGAAATTGCACGGCCCCGTGGCACATGTAACGCAAATGCCCTTACGACGGGTCTACGGGCGCCGTTAACTAATCGTAATCTAATGTAAACTAGTCATTATAAGGGCATTTCAGTGCGGTCTCCGTAGGGAGGCAGGGGGTCACCGTACGATTTTAGTACAGATTCCCGGGCGTCGCAACCCTACGATTTGTCATAAAAAAGTTATACATATTTTCAAAAATCGCAAGCCCGGAGGCCGTGCGAGGGGCGTGTCCGCAGCCCCTAAACACATGGTTACAGGCATCGTACGATCCCCGCACGGGAATGGTACAGAGGCCGCGCGAGGTTCGTGCGGAAAACGAACTATTTTCGGTGGAAATGTAGCTAACAAAATCGTACGGCGACCGTACGATCATCGCATGATCACCGCAAGACTGCCTCTCAGTGCCCTCGCAATACCAGTGAAATCGTACGTACATTGAACGGTCATCGAGCAGCAACCTCACAGCGACCGCACAATGGCCGTGCGTCGATTGTGAGATTTCTGATGGGTGTATATATTTCCCGCATTAATAGTTTGTCTACTATAGAAGATGGAACAACCCCGCTGGTAATCGCATGGAACCCGCATAGGCACCGTGTGGACTCCGCACGGGCTCCTTACGATTGTCTTATCCAAGCGGAGACAGCGCAGTGACTGCACGGAGATCACACGATCTCCGCACGGTCGCCGCTCAGTCATCCTACGGATAAGCCCCGATTAGTATACACAAAAACATCGCAGTCTGTAGACTTCAACGATGCAAAATTCTATCGTAGGAAAATCGCAGACAAAGAAATCTTCAGCTAATAGATGTTCATGGTGTCATTATTTCTTACATGAATATTGAACTGGCAAAGGTTTAAGTAATTATTGTAAAGCCTTCCTGTGTTACGTTAAACACCTTTTTGAAACCACTTTGGAGATTTCAAACAGTTTAGATCTTGATGAAACACTTTATTACTAAACATCTGATCTAGATCCAAATTATCTGCAGAGGTAACTACAGAGTATTTCTCCCCAGAGTATTGTTAAAGTAGGATATGGTGTGGATATGAAGGATTTCTGTTTTCAGAACGTAGCGTTTTGCATGGATAATATATATATTATATAGTGGAATGTCCCATCATTAATTTAAGTATAGAGACCCTTCAATGTATGCTTTTCAATGCCACACATGGCATACCTTTGTCCGATGGTTCCACTAGGAGTCATGTGATCTGAGCCTATTGCTTTTGTTAATGCAAATACAATCTATGCCCACATTTAACCCTTTCGGCGACAAACTTTTCGCTGTTGTCTGCAATCCAATTTTGTTAAATATGTCGGCAAAATACGGAAACAAGATAAATAAATGCAAATTTCAAAGGAATAAAGCACATATATAGAAATAGAGTTTGAGGCAAAAAGTGAAGTCCCTGATCAGCCGTCGCCTTGAAAAGGCGGCGTCTGATCTGGGACTGCACTATTTGTTGTGGTGCATTTATGCGACATTGGCGGTGAAAGGGTTAACCGGAATCAAATAATAAGTTTCTGACATATTATGAAAACAAGTTTGCTTAGCATTCTACAACAAGCAGCATATTATGCCGCAGTAACTGTATCTACATGTATACATGTTTGTTGGTTCGTATTTTGCCTCCAGCTGACGATGCGACACCTGTCTATATAGCTCGTTGTGGTTCGTATTTGCCTCCAGCTGGCGATGAGACACCGGTCTATATAGCTCGTTGTGGTTCGTATTTGCCTCCAGCTGGCGATGCAACACCGGTCTATATAGCTCGTTGTGGTTCGTATTTGCCTCCAGCTGGCGATGCGACATCGGTCTATATAGCTCGTTGTGGTTCGTATCTGCCTCCAGCTGGCGATGCGACACCGGTCTATATAGCTCGTTGTGGTTCGTATTTGCCTCCAGCTGGCGATGCGACACCGGTCTATATAGCTCGTTGTGGTTCGTATTTGCCTCCAGCTGGCGATGCGACACCGGTCTACATAGCTCGTTGTGGTTCGTATCTGCCTCCAGCTGTCAATGCGACACCGGTCTATATAGCTCGTTGTGGTTCGTATTTTGCCTCCAGCTGACGATGCGACACCGGTCTGTATAGCTCGTTGTGGTTCGTACATGTATCTGCCTCCAGCTGGCGATGCGACACCGGTCTATATAACTCCCGTATAACACAATTACGCACTTCTTGCCATAAATTGAAAATTGAAACTGGTCGCTATGGTAGACATCGTATAGAACGGCAACAGAGACACTGTGATATATGTGGCAGTAGATATATTGAAGACGAGTTTCATTTATAGGTGAAAAGTACAAGGTTGTTAGACAAAGATATATTTCAACTTATTGTAGAACGAGGCCAAATATGTTAAAACTGACTCAGCTTTTAAGTTCCAACGATGAAGTTGAAATTTCAAAGCTAGTAACGTACGTTTCATGTGCACTTAAAATACGCAGTAACCTTCTTTCTGCTTAAAGTATTAGAAAACGTTCCAAATTTTTTACCCTCCGCGTAATGTCATACATGTATTAGCATGTATTTTATTAGGGGTTGAATGCTAAAATTCTGTTTTATGTGCTCAAGCGGGTGCTTGACTTTGATTATACCTTGTATTGTACAATGTATAGGGATGATAAACTCTATATGTTTAAATCCAAAATAAAGTGTATTCTTATTCTGATTCTGATATAACGCACTACATTCACTTGACCTTTTAGCCCAGATAGCGCATCAAATAAGTCATGTTACAATTATCTCTCCTCACATATCTCGCTACCTGGGTCCATGCTTATAAAGCTTTTTAGCTGAGTCAGAGTTCGTTCTCAAGCTTTTGATTGGTCAGATTGGAGTTCTCAAGTTTTTGATTGGTCAGAGTTGAGCCAAAGGCTCAAGTCTGACCAATCAAAAACTTGAGAACGAACTCAGACTCGACTAAAAGTTTTATAAGCATGGACCCTGGCTGACATATGCAAACAACTTGAATCCAGATGAGACACCCAGTAGCTCGGGATCTCATCTGTATCCACGCTGTTTGCCACCAAGTCAACATATCCTCAAAGGCTTAAATGTATCGGAAGAAAGCCAAGCTTTAACCCTTTACCCAATAGCCTGTTTCTAGTTTTGAAGACATATGACCACTTAAAGCAGGTTGAAAGTAAAGCAGAATGCGCCTTAAGGCGCATTCTGCTTTACTTTCAGCCTGCTTTAAGCTACCACCTACTAGGATATAGAAAATGTTTATTATGCAATATGTTCATGACTGTATGAATTTGAACTATTTTCTTCAGCGGAGGAATAAATCAAACACGCTAAAAGCCGCTTCTATCAGGTAAAGGGTTATTATTATACTGCAAAGTGAAATCCTCACTTCTGATTGGTTAACTAGCCGTGTACATGAGTCCATGTACCCTGTGAGCTGACAGGGTACATGGAAATTCCCCATGGCGGGCCCCACATATGATGATCAGAAACCAAATGACCGACTTCTCGACTCGGCTAAACAGTAGCAAAATTCATAATAGATAAGTATTGATACGTAAAGAAAAAAATGCAGAAATGAATTAAAAACACTTTTGGTTTGACATGACCAATAAAACAGTTTTTAGAGGAGTTATTATATCGTCCAGCCATCTGTTATAACACGAACGCCGATGAAATACAATACGCACACCACTTCGGATACCTTCGGGTAGAAATAATGTATTGGGGCGCTATTTGGGGAATGATCGTGTTTAGTGATTAAATATGCCAAAATCGATTTATATAAATTATCCGAACCGTAAAACTTTGCAGTATAATAAATTCGTTATACAGTTCTTTCCCAGGGTACATGACGATTTATTCCCGGCTGGTAAAATCATGTAACCCTCGCCTAACGGCTCGGGCAACATGATTTTCCTCAGCCGGGAATAAATCGTCATGTACCCTGGGAAAGAACTGTATAACTAATAATATATTGGAGTGCAAGTGAGCATCGGTGTTGTACAGCCGGGAAAGGAAAGAGTTAAGCTTTAGCCTGCTGAGCAGAATTTTTACATGATTTTTCACCTACAACATTTTCAAAACTTAAACTATACTCAGTTTGTCTACAAAAAATGCAACAGGGTGTTAAACAGTTTTTTGGATCCCGATAAGACACCGAGTAACTGTTTGCATAGGTATTCACTCATCCACCGACAGGCTAAATGTTGAGTGGTAGTATTGTCGTCAATGCATAAATAATCCTCCTCAGCTCTTCTTGAAAGCAAACAACACCAATCAAATAGAAATTTACATAAGCAATTAATGACATGATAATGATCTGTGACTTTTTGCGCTCAAGTGGCATCAACTTGTGACTTACTCCAATCAAAATGAAACGTTCATAAGCAATTAACACTTTACATGATGCATCGTCCTACAGGACACCCCGTTATTGGCGCGGGGAAATTAAGTCCCCGCGTCTATATGGAACGTTTTCGGTGGAATTTCACTGGTAGGAGGGCTGATTTAACAAGACTTGTGAGAATACGGTGGAACTGTAATTCGTGGGTTATGAGTGTAAAAACAGTATGTTTGTAATAATACATTCAATAGAGTTGGAAACAGGTCGACTGATCTGTTTCCACTGTATGATTGTTTGTATTTTGGAAATGAAACTATTAGAAAATTATTTCTCCTATGGTCGGGGCTAATACAAAATGTAATACCGCAATGGCAAGATCATTAACGATAACCACCGAGGAAATGTCTAAGATGTTGCGAAACCGAGTATGACTAAAACACGGAAGGAAGATATTTGGCGAAATGAGGCGAAAGCAGGCGAAAGGAGGATTAAAGATTAAATACGGCTACTGATTAGTTATTATAAGTGATATGAACATATATTTTAAATATATTTGGCATTAATATACTGATATAAGCCTGAAGATATGAACACATCATTAACATATTGATGAAATTTACATGATTTACCGGAAACACGGATTACTTGCTGCTTTCGCTACAGTACTAAATCCCGCGAAAGGAGCTCTTAAGTAATGTAATTGAATGTAGAACTGCGGTTTATCATTAGTGTTTTAATTAATATATACACCTATTTTATGCTAGAGCATGATTTAAGACACAGGCATAACCTTTTACTTCATAGATACACCTTTGCAAACAGGGTAAACCTAGAGTAAACTCAAAATGGATGGCTCCTGCTGAATCTGCTCTGTTTACTTATGAACCAATATAGATCTGATGCAAAAGTTTCTGCCATGGTGAAAGCTTCCAGTGTTCAAATTTCATTCTGAACATGCCACTAATTAATCGTCATAATGGCACTTGCATGAAAAATCACTGTTACAGTACGTCAGACAATTTGGATCTTGATGAGATGGCCAGTTACTCTAGGTTCAAAGTGTCAAGGCTACAGTTACGTATGATGCTCTTTGGCATTTTATTTTGACATACAGTTGATATCTCGAATTGGATAATATACAGTACGGAGTTATTATGAAAAAAATACTATTATGTCTAAAATAGGAGTTTTCAGCATTACTCTAGGCATGCAATAAGCTTTGAACTTAAGAAATTGTTCAGATTAGAAATTAGATATATGTGTGCTTAAGCCATTATAAAAAGTGGACTGATAAATATTCATGATATCATTATTTCTTACATGAATAATTAACCTGAAAGGGGATAAAGGGTCCAGTGTGAGACTGAAAGAGTTATTGTATAATTAGGGCCACTCGACTAAAATAGCTACCGTTTCAAGGGCCCTTTGTGATGAAACTGAAGAATGTTGTTGCGTTACTAAGGCCATATGAGTAGCTCTAAACATTTAGACATTTTGTTGACATTACTTAAATATCATAAACATGTAAACAGGTTTGATTATTATTCTGTAATACGCGACTTTTGATGCTTAGCATCAATGATTTTCTTGTGAATCTTATTGAATGCAATGTTTGTATTCATAATGCCAATTAACCCATTTCCTCATAGGCTATTTTTAGATACAACCTCTTTGAATAAATCTACCGAAAAGGAACATTAACTAGAGAAAAGGAAAATCTTAGAATGTTGTAGTTTAAAACCACTGTGATAAATAGAGCATTTGCTCCTATAGGAGCAAATGCTCTATTTATCACAATGGTTTCATAAAGTGACTTTTACAGAGTCGTCAAAAGTCGTCAATATAAGGGAATGGGTTAAGGAAATAATTATCATATGTAGCCTATTAGCGAGCTGAAAATACCATGATCAAACGGCGGCTGTTAAAGGAGCCGGATCTACTCCGTTGGCTAAGGCGTGAAACTGTATCTCTGCGAGGTAAAGTGTTCATGAACCATAGGCTACAAACTAATGACATGATAATGTATAATATTTGCTGTAACTCTTTAGTATTTTTTTGCTTTGCTAAACGTTTGAAATGAAACAGAAGGAGTACTGTACCAAATATTTGCTTAGTAGATTTTAACCTTTAGCCAGCCGAGTAAATCATTTTTACATAATTTTTCACCTACTATATTTTCAAAATTCAAGTTATAATCAATTAGTCTACCAACATGCAATCAGGATGCCAAGCAATTTGGACCCCGATGAGACGCCGAGTTACTCGGCCTCTCTTCTCAATACAAACTGTTTGCAAAAGTATTCTCTCACCCGCCCATAGCAGGCTAAAGGTTAAGAAATACTTATAATAACATTTCTACACTGGAATCCTGTTTACTCTACTCCAATGCTATGGTCTAGTTTTACAACACTGTGGACGAAAAGCGGATAGGGTCCGACTGAGGCAAATAATTATTCGGCACATAATCAGAAATGAGACTTTTGGTACTTTTGTAATGAACGATACAGCCATATTGTTAAAATGAGAGGGGCAGTAATATATAGAGGATTTTACATGAGTGTTCTTGATTATTGGATTTATTAAAAAGACGAATTTAATAAATCCAATTATCATGAACACGAATGCAAGATCCTATTTATAACATAACAAACACAAATGTTTTTTGCAGCCAATATTTTTTCAGCAGTAACGTGGATTGTTATGAATTCTCCTTACATATAGAAATGATGAATGAAATGTGTTATTAGGTTCGCTAAATAACTGGGACAAAGTAGGTCCAAAATTTCCAACTGTTTTTTTGACTAACTGTCATATCAACCAGGATCTAATTCAGACCTCTCTGATATTCAATTTAACTGTGATAGTTTATGATAACAAAACCTTACAGAAACACGTCAAAATAATTTTTGAGTTACAGTTTCGACATACAAACACGTCACATTATGACGTCACTGTACACAACATGTGTCTATGTAAAGTGCGCCATTTGCTAATAGTTTAAATAAAGACTACACACAGTCCGCCTACACATCTGACACTCACTGTCAATGAGATTAAAATGCGCCTTCGTTTTGGTATATTAAGCCCTTCATCAGTGTTGTATACACATGGACATGGATATTTCCACTGTGAAAAAGTTTATTGAAATGGATAAAAGATTCAGTTATTGAGTACGAGCTGCTGCATAAAATGTGTTGGAACAGGAGGAAGATTTTCGCGATCAGCTGATTTGGAGTATAACATATTTGAAATATGTTTGTGCTGTGTTGGATTCAGATGACTATAGTTGTTGATTGATGTTTGTGCTGTGCTACATTCAGATGACTATAGTTGTTGATTGACGAGATATTTTTATGAGTAGAAATCTGTATAAACAAAAGGACATGCCGTGAAGAATTGGTAGAATGGATGGTTTGGGTAAGAGTAGCTGGTAGGTCTTTTTTGGCATACATTTTGTAGATATTTACTGACAGCGATTACAATTTGTATTATTTTATCGCAAGTGCCAACAGTTCTTTGCCATCTATCGTGACTCGATCGTCTAGGTCACCATCCGCCAGTTTGTTTGTTTGTTTTGACAGCGCGTATGAATACAGTTCGGTCGTTCGAATGTTATTCACTAGTGGATATATGCCCGTGAATATCAAAATACATATGATAGTGTTACGTCACGCAGAAGCCACGAGTTATGTTATAAATATATATTAATGGAAAAGTAGTAAAGTCAAGCAGGCAAAGCCACATGCAAGACGCAACCACCACCAAAACACCGATAGACAGCATGACACACACACACTTACAACCACACACCCAAACGCACACACACACACACACACGAAATGAACACAGAAAACACCAAAAGACACACAAGAACCAGGGACAAACGTTCCACAACATGAACAAACCACAAGCACAAAGACGCAAGGCAAACAAAAGGAAGGGTGACAAAGAGAGTACCGCCTTGGCACGGTCAGCAGCAAAAACACCACTGGGGGTTTAAACCGGTTTACGGACGTCCTAACCTCACACTTCTCTCAAAGTCACCCTAGCTTTACAAATATTGTAAATAAAGGTATCCCCGCTGGACTTACCCACAACATAGACGACGGTGAACACAGGACAACATGTAAAACATAGCATAATAACTGTGACAATCCGTCAAATATGTACTCAATGACTTTGCTGAAGTCAGGGCACCTGCAGGTAAGCCGTTAAGGGCACGACAGGGAAAAAGTAATACATGAGTCTGGTAAGCTCCTCCTGTATCCATAATATGCCTTTCCAAGCCTTTCAAAAAAAAGCCTTGCTCCCGTAGGAGCCATCTGATCTGGGTCTGCTCTGATTGTTTATGGTATGATATATATGACTCAACACATACTGTCATAGCCAAAGATCCCCGGTGTCCATTTGCTATTACAACATTTAACACATTCCCTATTTATCACAATGGTTTCAAAACTACACCATTCTAAAATATTCCTAATCTATAGTTAATATTTCTTTTTGGTAGATTTAATCAAAGAGGTTAGGTCTAAAAACAGCTAAGAATGAGTTAGTCTGAACAATATTGATATGACGTCATTATTTCTCACATGAATATTCATAGAGTAAAGGGTTAGAAATTACATGCGACATATTATACATTATAATTCATTAACACGTTTTACCGACAAAGCTGTTTATAAGGGGCATAATTAATAAATCTGAGTAAAATACTTTATAATTATGAATGTAAGTAAAATATGTGACATGACGTCTAAATATAGTAGATTCCCCCTAAACCAAAATTCTAGACGTGAGCGTCCGGTGTAGAAGAGTTTGACTTCATATGAAATCTAAGAACAAAGTTTTGTATTCCACAGCCAATTCTTATATGAGCTGCTGTAGGATAAGGGTTTGCTTTATTTCCTTATTAAGTACAACAGAACTGGTTCTACAAGACATGTCGTATGTATTTATACACAAAGTTCCATACAAGATGCGTAAATTAAAACATTTCAAGAAAAACTTCTTTATTTCTCCACCAAGCCCTATGTTGTAACCACTGTTTAGAATCGTCTCAAAGAGACGATTCTAAAGAGTGGTCACAACAAAGAGCTTGGTGGCAAATGATGAGTTTAGAATATGAGTATGCACTGTTTACTGTAGATCTGCATGATATACCATGTTATTATTTAGATAAAATTATCCATGATGTAATTATTTCTTACATACATATTCATTAGGTATGGGTTAACTGGTTTAACCCTTCTCTTGCTGAATTTTAAAATGTATTTCTCCTTCTTTACCGATGCCCTGTTGTATAATTACATATATCTTCACTGTGTACACGTATTTCGCTGTTCAATCACTGCTGTGGAGTGCACTGGTTGCACAATCAACTTGTAAATAGTGCAGACCCTGATGAGACAGCTCTCTCATCTGGGTCTTCACTATTTATAGGTAGGTATATTGACATGAATAGCAAGCGAAGGGTTAATTTCCAAGTCAAAAGTTGACCATAATATAATCATGCAGGCTATTTTGTTTTACCTTTCACCAGTGAATTACTGCATCTACCCAGCCACCAGGGCTTGTATGCAAAATGGCGACCTTAACGGTTAAATGACTCTTTTGTGTTTGCATTAAGGGTAGACCAGATAAAATGCGTAAAGTTTCATCTCAAGAATATCTCCGTTATTTCTCCGCCAAACCATATACTATGACCATTCTTTAGAGTCGTCTCTTCCAGACGATTCTAAAGAATGGTCACAGTATAGAGTTTGGTGGAGAAATGATGATTTTAGTATTGGGGAACGCGCCTTTATCTGCAGCTCTCGTGTAGACTCAAATCAGTCCCTGAACACGTACATGTAGTGGCCGGTACATGTACAATATCAGTATGGTTTTTCAACATTTTCATGTTGCAACATCTCATTGCATTAGAGTAAATCCCCTTTCAACCGGGATTCCATAGACATTAATTCAGATGCTTTTAGACAGGTGGCTGCTTAACACTTTCGGCGCCAAATTTCTAATTGTAGTCTGCAATCCAATGTTGTAAATTATTCGGTAAAATCACGAAATAAGATGAATAAATGCAATTTCAAAGAAATAACGCCCATAATGTTTATATAGAAAGAGACTCTGAAACAAACAGTGAAGTCCCTGATCAGCCGCCGCGTTTAAAGGGTGGCATCTGATCTGGGACTGCACTATTTGTCGTAGATACATTTTTGCGACAGTGGTGGTGAAAGGGTTAATGCAGATTGAAAGTCACACAGAACACTTCTAGGGGACTTCCATTCTGCATTAAGCTGTCACCTGTTTCCAAGGCCGATATCTATACTAAATTGGCTGTTCTGTTTAGAGGGGTTTTATTAAAATGTGTTTGAAGATCTCGAAGATCTAGATGTTCCAGGCATAACCACTATACGTCATGAATACACATAATATTATAATAAATGGTGACATGGTAAATATTAATTAGATTAATATTTAGAATGGCACATGGACACATATTGTTTTGGTAATGGTCGAAACTGTAGAATCAGGTCTACAACAGAACCCCTCTAATGCAACCACTTAATGAATAAATATTCACACTTTCGCTGCCAATGCCGGATCTGTGATTACCTATGCAAACAGTTTGGATCCAGATGAGAAGCCGCGTAACTCGGCGTCTCACCAGGATTCAAACTGTTTGTTACTGTTACCATGTGCTTTAAATAAAAATTAAGAAAATCAAAAGAATGAAAATTTGTAGCAGACGACAAAGTTAGCAGACGACAGAGTTTGGCAGCGAAAGGGTTAAGGTTTTTGTAAGCAGGTGTCTGCTTAATGCAGCAGGAGCTTTCTGCATAACTTTACCTGCATTAACCAGCCACCTGCCTCTGCCACCCAGAATTATGCCCATTTTTGGTGGTCGCATTAGAGGGGTTTTACTGTATATAATTTTATTATCTTCTACATGAGCCAGCCGATCTCAGTCCAAGGTGTTTCCAAAGGCGTGAAAAGGCATATGTATTTTAAGCGAATGGTATACCCGTACCTGTAGTTCATTTCGTTTGGTGGACATTCCGTAACAGATTCCGTTACTTGTTATGCAAATAAAAATTGAGAATTGTGGAAAACGATGTAACGTAGCGGCGAAACGGTTATCTGTTTCTCTGAAGTATGCGTATTTGCGGGGTAGGAACTGGGCTGTATTTGCTTAAGAGATGATACAGAATTGATTCTACAAGTTATGTTATGGTTCACACTTCCCGTGTACATATCACAACAAAGACCAAGCAAATTAATATCCAGTCTGTCATCATTACATACTGTCACACAAATGACCCAGCTAATTAATACACAGTCTGTCATCATTACATACTATCACACAAATGCCCCAGCTAATTAATACACAGTCTGTCATCATTACACAAGGTCACCAAAATGACCCAGCTAATTAAAATCCAGTCTGTCATCATTACATTATGTCACAAAAATGCCCTGCTAATTATTACACAGTCTGTCATCATTACATAATGTCACCAAAAAGACACAGCTAATTAATATCCAGTCTGTCATCATTACATACATGTAATGTCACAAAATGACCCAGCTAATTAATACACAGTCGGTCAGCATCACATAATATAAAAAGTGGCCCTGCTAATTACTATCCAGACTGTCATCGTTACATCATGTCACAAAAAGGACACAGCTAATTAATATCAAGTCTGTCAGCATTACATCATGTCACAAAAATGACCCCGCTTATTATTATCTAGACTGGCATCATGATATAATGTCACAAAAACGACCCAGCTAACTAATATCCAGTCTGACATCATTACATAATGTCATAGACATGACTCAGCTATATAAAACACACTATGTCATCATTACGTAATGTCACAAAATTGCCAAGCTAATTAATACACAGTCTGTCATCATTACATAATATCACAAAAATAACCCAACTAATTAATACACAGCTGGTCAGCATCACATAATATAAAACAGTGGTCCTGCTATTTACTTTCCAGACTGTCATCATTACATCATGTCACAAAAAGGACACATCTAATTAATATCCAGTCTGTCAGCATTACATCATGTCACAAAAATGATCCAGCTAACTAATATCCAGTCTGCAATCTTTATGTGATGTCATAGACATGACCGAGCTAAATAAAACAGTCTTGTCATCATTACATAATGTCATAAAATTGCCCAGCTAATTAATACACAGTCTGTAATCATAACATATAGTCACAAAAATGGCCCAGCTAGTTAATATCCAGTCTGTCATCATTACATAATGTCACAAAAATGGCCCAGCTTATTAATACGCAGTCGGTCAGCATCACATAATATAAAAAGTGGCCCTGCTAATTACTTTCCAGGCTGTAATCATTACATAATGTCACAAATAGGACACAGCTAATTAATATCCAGCCTTACATCATTACATAATGTCATAGAAATGACCCAGCTAAATAAAACACAGTCTGCCATCATTACATAATGTCACAAATATTACCCAGCTAATTAATATCCAGTCTGTCATCATTGCACGCAAATATATTCATCGGGTAAAGGCGGTGACTAAACAACAGTTGTTACACCGACATTTTTGTAAGGGATAATGACTGAAAGACAATTACAGAACAGAACAGAATTACAGTAGAACGTATCGAATGTGTGAGTATTAAAAAGCATGTACAGTACAACTACCATGCTTTAGGCAGTCACCTGCTTTCAACACAAAATACTTGATGTGATTTACTAAATTAGTGCCCGTTTTAGTGAGGTTTCACTGTACTTGTTTAATGCAGGGAACATGTAATGCAGAAAGCTACTATAGAAGATTTCTGCATAACATTGACCTGCTTTAAGCTACCACCTGCTTTACAGACCCAAAATTAGACCTTTTTGGATGGCCGCTTAAGACTACATGTAGTTCTACTGTCAGATTTGCAAGAGTATAATACCGACTGATCAAACAGTTCCTACATTGTCTCCTTGTTTTCACTGTTTGAAAATGCCGAATGCATCAGATAAAAATGTGTTTTGTGTCTGCGTTGTTTGCCTATGGAATTGTGAAAGATCTGACTTTATGGGCTTTAATCAAAGCAAACGATTCCCTGTTGCAGTATAAAAAAGTAAACGAATATTCACGAAGTCTCCAATACACACGTAAATGTTCATCAGGGAAAGTATTAATGCAGGTCAAAAATGGTTCTGCATACATATCGCCCTGCATTATGTTCCTACCTGCCATTAACACCAAACAGTAGACGTTTTGTTGAGTGTGGTTTAAGATAGGTTTCCTGCACATTTGAAATACGAATTTGCATAAAACACTGTTTGACCTACGGTCTGTATTGTTCTAAAGAACGATGATACATTGTATTTGTGGGAAACACCATGCCAAGAAATTACAGCAAATATGCATGCCTATCAAAAGACAAAAAGAGACGCACAAAGACAGAACAAACAAACATTAGGTGGAGATGGAAGTACCCACTTGGAACGGCCAGTGACAATTGTTACTGAGGGTTAAAATCGGTTTAGGGGCGCCAACATAACACTCAGTCCGTCTTCATCTTAAAAGGCAAACGGTGTAAATAAATCATACCCCCTCTCTAACTAATCTACAACAACTGCAATGGCTAAACCAGTGGTAACTTGCAAGTTGAAAGTCGTGTAGAGGAGTAAGTGTTTTATCGCCGCCAAACACAAAGCGCGATTTCTGTACTGTGTTAGAACAAGGTCAATAGCTGGAGTCATAACTCTACCTATGGTCACAAAGAATACTTATTATCGGTAATATTCCAGAAAAGCACGACCAAGCGCATAATCAAACGGCGTTGAATATACGAGAGACTTGAATGTTAGTACCAGGCTTGAATATATTGGTGGTAAAACAAGTTGACCTGTAACAATGTCGCCAAATGTTGATGTACGGTAGACAACTGCATATAACTATATAAAAAAAGATTTATATTGGCCTATCGGTTGCCCATTAGCTTATTTTATGTACCAAATGGTCTTTTTTGCCATTATCGTTTTTGTGGTCAATATATTATGTCCCGCAATCTCAAGTAGATGTCAACAGAGACTTCAATGACACGTCTCGATATTTGGATGGTATTGTCAACATTGATAACACTTTCTTCGATGTTATGATCCTTAACCCTTCACTTGCGGTTCACGTCAATATACTTACATGTAAATGGTGAAGATCCAGATGAGAAAGCTCCTGCAGGAGCTGTCTCATCAGGGTATGCACTATTTACAAGTTGATTTGCCTTGTTTTATCGAGACCTTACAATTGACAATGGCTTAGTTTTCTAACATTTATGAAAATGAAGACGATTTTTAAAAGTACAAATATGAGTCATGCAGGAAACACCACATACAGAACAAACAGCCACCCAAACAGCAACAAAAGAAAACACAGCAAGTGTATATAACTACCAAGCGCATAAAGCGACACATAAAGACAAAACAAGAGGAGGAAGATAGTAGTACCGCCTTGGAACGGCCAGTGACAAAGGTCACTGGTGTTTAAACTGGCATAGGAGCGCCAAACCTCACACTTATTCCATCCCAACTCTTAAAGACAAACTGTGTAAATATACGTATCCCCTCTCCGACTAATCTACAACAACCGCGATGGAAAATGCAGTGGTAAAGTGCATGTAAAACGAAAACATATTCAAGTGAAACATACTGTATCCACCTATAGCTAGTGTACTCAGTGAATGAGCTGTAAACAGAGTAACTGTAGAAAAGTAATAAAGGGTATGACAAAAACAAAATATCCGACGTCCTCCTTCCGTTTCCGGATTTAAGAGGTCGGCGTACTTGATAGAGCACTAAACCTTTCTGGTCGGCGTACATTCAAAGAGAGCAGCGTGATTGCGAACTGTAAAATGGTTTACAACCAGACAAGCAGTATGTTGTAGTTTGAATTTTAATTAAGTTTAAGTTTAATTACGTTTTAATTTTGTTAATATCCCTCACCGTTCTCCCATGCTCCATACTCCGGGGATATACCTGTTCGTTCGCTACAAGGTGTTATTCTGTTGACGATTTTAATTGTCTAAATCTCAGTTCCACTGAAATGTTTGGACATACCCATTCGTCAAATGCTTTAAATAAGGACATGCTACAACAACATACTCCATGCATGGTTGTCAACTCTTTTACAGTTGGCGAAAAGGTTGTCCTATCGTCAAGTACGCCGACAGGAAAGCTTTAGTACTCTATGAAGACATCCTCCGAAAGCAGAAAACGGAAGGAGGACATCGGATCCGTTTACTATCACGGTTTGGTAATACCTTTATTTTATCTGCAGTTACTCTGATTGCCTCAGCCTGTCTCGAATTTTAAAAAGCAGGAGCTGTCTCATCTGGGTCTTGACTATTTACAGGTAGGTATATTGACGTGAACAGCAAGCGAAGGGTTAAATATGTTGTCGCTTTACCTACACTTTACCTTGTATTTGTCATCGCAGTTGTTGTAGATTAGTCGGAAAAGAATACGTTTATTAACACTGTTTTGTCTTTTAGGGTAAGTGTGGAATAAGTGTGAGGGAGCGCGCCCAGTAACTAGTCAAAAACCCCAGTGAATCGCTGTCAATGACCGTTCCGATAGTATTTCCACCCCATATGGTTTCTTTGTTAGTACTTCCACCCTATATGGTTTCTTTGTTAGTACTTCCACCCCATATGGTTTCTTTGTTATATCTTTGTGCATCTATATTTGTATTCATTAACCCTTTCCTGGATGACTTATACACATTACTATGCTAGTAGTTTGGAAGTTCAGCTGTATTTTGGCGAGTTGGAAAAGTTGTTAAATGCGAGCCTTGGCCAAAATACAGCTGAACTTCCAAACTACTAGCATAGTAATTCTTTTATTATGCAACTCCAAGAAAAATTGAGAAAATGAAGAAAAAGAAAGATTGCTAAAGCGGTTTCGTCCCCTGAATGAAAATACATGCAAGTACAAATTGCGTGACGTCATATTGGCATGCTGTGACGTCATCGGCATTTCCAACATAAACAAACCTGATTTATTTCTTTTATATGGACAGATAGTTGAAACAAAGTTGAGAAAATGTGTTAATTTGATGTTTATGTTTAATTATAGTACAAAAATGAGTCATGCAGGAAACACCACATACAGAACAAACAGTCGCCCGAACAGCAACACAAGGAAATGCCTTTTTCGTCCTTCAGATCTCTTTCAGATTTCAGGCCACTCAGGTGTGGAACAGCCTCCCAAACCATCTAAGACAAGTCGATAACTACAGAGAGTTTGTGAGGCTGATCGAGACCTGGTGCGGCCCAACTTGTACGTGTAATGTGTGCAAATGAGTTTCCTGTCACAGATTCATTTTGAAATGTATACTTTCATCATCATCATCATCATCACCACCACCACCATCATCATCATCATCATCATCATCATCATCACCACCACCACCATCATCATCATCATCATCACCATCATCATCATCATCATCATCATCATCATCATCATCATCATCATCATCAATTTTTACTTACAAAATTCATCAACTGATGTATGGAAAATCAGAAATGATATAAAATGTTTAAAAGATGTACATGGCTTCTGCTAATTTGATATTTTTTACAAATATAAATTTCAAAACAAATTGTTTTAATAGAATTTTATTATATTAGCATTTTATTAACAAACATGTATCTGACTCAATATTGTCAGAAAATTTAAATTGTTTCCTCTAATACATTTTATTCATAACAGGATCAAATCTTTTTTAACAGAATGTGCGGTTAGCAGTTGCCATATGCATTTTAACACTTACTTGTATGATATCATTTTATTAAAAAGATAATGTGATATCATCTTATTAATGTGAAACGATATTTTTAAAACTTATAACGATATAATAATTTACTTAATTCGTCAGATTTTATTTGTCAGTGACATAGATGCATTTTTAGGATATTCATGCATTTGTGTCATTGTTAAGTGGGTCTGACACATTTCTCTTGCAGGACTTTTGTTTTCATCATGTTATATGCTTTATTATTGCTTTGTTTTTGTCGGAAAATAGCTTTCAGCTAATGTTACCTTGTTTATTGTAACCGACGTAAAATAAAGTTTCTTTATCTTTATCTTTATCCTTCTGTATTCCTACTATTGGTTGAACTTGCATTTCAGTCGGGTCAGTACACATGCACTAAACCTCACAAAATACAGCTTCAACGTGGAAAATATTATGCTAATAGGAAGTGACTGTAGTTGGTGACTTTGCATGATAAATTATTTTTACTTTTTGTGTGTTCGTCTGGTGACTATGTTGGTGCCTGTTTGGTGGTGACTGGGTGCCGTGCCTTTTCGTGTGTGGCGCTCCTTGTAGGACATTTTTTCTCATTTATAAGTGAATATCAATTCTGTTTTAGGAAAGTCCGTTCTACCACCGCTGCCATATTTGTTTTGAATGCTGTTATCAGTGAATTATTCAATAAAATTAAACGCTTTGCTTCCGCTTTAATTGACTTGAAACAGTATTCGAAACGAAAATCTTTATACCATCTGTGCATCGTGGGACTAGAGGGTAACACAGATAAAAGGAAAAATAATTCTATTCATGAGACGTGGTCCATTTACGAAAAAATGAAAACTGAAAAGAGATTTCAGGCTCCAAACGCACTTCTTGTGTTTATATGAAAATGGTCATTGAGACCCTAATCCTCAGTGTCAGCTATTTAATGCATTTTGTATCATTGATCTAAACATATAGCTGTGACATTTTGGGTTAAAAAAAAAGACAGAACGTGTACATCTAAACTTCTGTCAATGTCTCCTGTATGTTGTTCAATCAATTACCCATATGTCAATATATGGAGAGCTTGGTCGCTATCCACTATGTATATTTAAATACACGCGTTTAATGAAATATTCGGCTAAGATTAAGTCTTCTGATAAAATGATATATACCAGTCATTATTAGCGGATATAAAAAGGTAAACAATCAGAGGACATATATATTTTAACCATGTCTTGAATAGCCCTGAGGGGCTAGACGTGAAATGTTATCTTTTAACAAGCGTTGCGAAGCTATACCATCCAGGCATTACTTACACCAATAAGTTACAGTTCTTTGTACCTTGTTAAACATTTATAAAATTGCTGCTGAATGTGATTGGGTTTCTTGACAAAGTATCAGCTAACTTCCGAATACCATCTACATTCATCTCTCCAGTTAACCCTTCGCTTGCTATTCACATCAATATACCTACCTGTAAATAGTGAAGACCCAGATGAGACAGCTCCTGCAGGAGCTGTCTCATCAGGGTCTGCACTATTTACAAGTTTGTTGTGCAACCAATGCACTCCACAGCAGTGATTGCACAGAGAAATAATTGTACACAGTGAAGATATATGTAATTATACAACAGGGCATAGGTAAAGAAGAAACATGTATTTTAAAATTCAGCAAGCGAAGTGTTAAGAATATAAACAGGCTATATGGAACTTATATGCTGTATTCAAGGATGTTGTAACTCAAGGGATGCAAGGATGAATATCGATTACTTTTATCCGTAGCCTATAATGACATCTGTAAACAGTATACACCCAGTGCATAGAATACATTTAATTAATTAATGCTTTCCTCCTTAAAACCTGTATAAATATATATATGAAGCCTTTATAGATTTGCCAAAATATATTGTTAACAGACAGTTTGTAAACATAAATATTTTACAGTAGAAATTATGAATACATATTTTGGTTACAAAGGACGTACCGTGCATTGATGAAATATTAAGATATTACATCCATCAAGCTATGTAATCATTCTGTAACACCTTTACACGTTCAATATTTTGTCGTGCATAACAATTTCACAACGATTTATTTCTTTCTTTCATGTATATTACTTTATACCAGAGCATCAGCTGAACATTAATAAACCCTATGTTGTGACCCATTCTTTGGAATCGTCGCTTCGAGACAATTCTAAAGAATGGTCACGATAGAGGGGTTTTGTGGAGAAATAAAGGAGGCTATTCTTGCAAATGGTTTATTTTACTCATCTTATCTGGACTTCTGGTTTATACTATTGCTCTATCATGTATAACAATGTCCAGCCTCAACATTTGTTGCGATATAGAGAATGTATTGTATATGTCCTTATGCTTTATATTTTCATATACACATATTTTATTTTATATTTGTAATCTTTAGCTACGAATAGCATTGCTGTCAGATACACGATTACCTACAAAATTATTTGTATCATGTAACAAGAAACGTGTCAATTTTGACGTTACTAAAATGGTGGTATATATGTGTCAAAATGATACTCCGTCAATTATAGGGCTAAGTAGTTTCGTCCCTGGGTCAAAACTATTGAACAAAGTCCCTAATATGCTATTTGAAATCAAATCTCTCTGAATAAATCTACTTAAAAAGAGCATTTACTAGAGAAAACACACATTTTGGAATAGTGCAGTTATGAAACCATGGTATTAAATAAGGCATTTGCTCCTATGGAGCAAGTGCTCTATTTATTACAATTGTTTTCAAAAAATACTTTTACAGACACGTCAAAAGGCGCCAATTTGAGGGAATAGGTTACTTATGATTTTGATTAATGGAAACAAAATTCACCAAGACTTAATTATTACACAGTGGTATGCCTGCATTTATATTTCTTTATTAATATTGTATTCAACAAAAGAAATTAAGGATTTTAACCATTTAGCTCCCGCAATCCTATAGACGAAACGTAGGCAAATGGTATTTTACCAAGATAAATGTCTTCTAGATGACTCCTCTGTTATCTGAATACGTGGTTGTCAAGTTGTTAGCAGTATGTTCTTGGTTTATGATGATCCCATAAGGATAACGAATAGACGGACTCCAATTTCTGATGTGGGCGAGTCGGATGTAGGTAATAGGAGACTTGGCCCTTTACTTCATAAATACGGCTTTCTACGCCTATGCAAACAGAGCGTCCGATCAGAATATTTACGTCCTCTCTGCTTATGATGTAATATAGATAAGATTCTTCAGTTTCTTTCATGGCAACATCATTCCCTAGACCATTTGTTTTTATAACAATTAATCTAAGTAATAGTCATAATATCATCGTTTCCATTTAATCCTTTCCTTCATATAATTGCATTTTCTCGCATCTGCAAACAAAGTGAGTGGACACAGGTCAGGCGGCTCTTATAAGAACCGTCTGTTTATGGTCTGCTCTGTTTGCTAATTGAATGTGACATATCTGTCTTTTTACTTTATAAAATGGCTACAATGCTCCACCTTCCATACTTTATTTTAACTATTTTGTACATGAATATTCAGTAGGTATAGAACTTTTGAATACATATATAACAGGGAAAGGGTTAAACATCTATAGGGTTAACGGTTAAAACCAGCGAATACGGTTGAATACTTGATGCCCATCACTGTCAACTAATGCCGCCTTGTGTCAAAGTAGCATTTGAGCTCAATTATCTCGTCGAAAGCGAAGGCACGTGTTGTATCTGTATATCCCAGTAAGAATTTCGCCTTATACGTCTTGAACTGAAATAAACAGAGTGATAGAAATCTAGGTAGATTTATACTATTTATATCATCAGGTTTGGTTTTAATTCAGACAGAGTATAATTTATATTGAAATATTCAAATGAGGCAGTTCGCAACAACAGGACAAATACCATGATTACCCCATGTGTTATTTATGTGCGAATTGCCTTCCTATTATAAACCAGAACTCCAGATAAGATGCGTAATTTTAAACATTTTCAAGAATAACTTCTTTATATCTCCACCAAACCTATACAGCGACCACTCTTTAGAATCGCCTCGAAGAAACTAGTCCAAAGAGTGGTCACAGTATAGGGTTTGGTGGTAACATTACGATTTCTGTATTTGGGTACGCACTTTTATCTGTAGCTCTGTATAAACTCAGAAAGTAAGAGATCATTTTTGCGGTGCATCTGTGGACGAGTGGTTATGGTCTTCGACTGACAATCGCTTAGCCCCTCACCACTGTGGCTTTCAGGTTGGGAATGGAATAAGTGTGAGGTTGGGCGCCCATAAACCGGTTTAATCCCCCATTGACTTTTGTCACACCGTTCCAAGGCGGTACTTCCATCTTCCACCTATTGTATGTTTGTTTTGTCTTTGTGCGTCTCTTGATGTTTTTATAGTTATGTACATTTGCTGTTTCCTTGTGTTGCTGTTCGTGTTCGGGCGACTGTTTGTTCTGTATGTGGTGTTTCCTGCATGACTCATTTTTGTACTTTTGAATCCTGATCTGGGCATTTGGGTTTTTCATGTGAGGAAGCCTCCCAGCTGGCTTGCAGAAGTTCGGTTGTTCTACTCGAGTACAAAATAATTTGTTACGTGCAAAGAAGAATCTCTGGGGTCTTCCTCCACCTGGAATTCGATGGACGTCGTGATTTGACTGAAATACTGTTAAAGCGACGTAAAAATCGATAAAACTAAATCGAGATAATTCGAAAGCAAACGTAGCAATGTGAAAGGAGAAACTTGCAGACCCGCTTAATTGGGTGTGTCCATTAAAATTGCAACACTACCAATGCCCCCTCTAGCATCGGCTTAGCGGTATTCAATTATTTAAAATAAAAGCACCGAAGGACCAGAAATATTAAAACATTGAGTATGACTTTTTACGGCAGACACACGAGCACTTAACACTTGCTGTTGTGAAGTACATATATTCTAAAGGAAAGAGATCATTTAAAAGCAAAAGTAGCAATGTGAAAAGGGAAATTTGAAGCCTCAGTTTTATTAAGTCTGTTCAAAAGCAGATATTAAAAGAACAGCATAACTATTGCATGCCCCTTACCAACGGCTTCAACGGTATTCAATTTTCATGACAAAAAGCATTGAACTGATGATCCCGAAGGAACAGAAATATACAAACACCGAGTGAAGTACGGCATGACCTTTCGCAGCAGCCACACGAACACTTAACATCTGATGTTATTAAGTACAGTAAAACCTCTCTATAACGATCACTAAATTGTGTTAATTAATTGGTATTTTGGGCAGGTTGTTGCTTAAAACAATGTGAAAGATTATTTTACTTTCATCTTGCTTTAAGCATTCTCCTGCCTTTAACACAAATTGCTTGATGTAATTTAGTGGTCGTTATGGTGTTTTACTGCACTCCCCTTTTCCCCTTTTGGAATAGTTTCTTCAATAGCAATGTTAAAAGGGGAAATTGCAGACTCAGTTGTATTGAGTCAGTTCATGAACAGTACAACATTACTCTTGCCTCTTAGCACCAGTTTCAACGGTGTTTAATTTTCATAACTAAAGTCACTTAACTGATGATTCCAAATGACTAGTATAACATAACATATATAACAACCATTATCACAGCAAAGGATAAACGTCAAGTACTTTAATCGTCATTTCTGTACCAAATTCTATGTTGCAGGAGTATTTCTTCACCAAAACTTATGTTGTGGCCACTCCATAGAATCGTCTCGAAGAGTGGTCACAATATGGGGTTTGGTGGACAAATAAAGGAGTTGTTCGTGAAAATGTTTTAATTTGCGCATCTTATCTGGACAGCTGCATTGCAATGCGTGAACTAATAAAACTAATATTTGCAACAAAGAATATAACACGTGTGTCACAGATTATGGAACAAATGCACCTCCAGAATCGGCATGTGGCAGCCCAATGTCAATTCTGAACGTATTTGCTTGAAACGTCAGCATTATATAGTCAATATAGCTCTGCCATGGACGGGGCCTCCGTTGCCGCCGAGTGGTTATGGTTTTCGACTGACAATCTCTAAGCACCTAATAACCGCTGTTGGTTCGAATCCTGACCAGTACAGTATGATTTCTCATTGATGCTCTTCTTTGCACGAAATAATGCAATTTGTTCCCTGAAAAGAAGAACCTCTGGAGACCCTCCTCCACTTGTAATTATCTAGACGTCGTGATATGACAGGCATACTTCCAAAAGGACATAAAACGCGGGAAAAAAACATTTCTGCCATGGTAAACAAATCAGGTTTTCAACCTATATCATAACAAATCAGCTTTATAATGTCCATGATGACATTACCAAAGCAATAGATAAACGTACGTACTCAAGTACCAATGTGACAGGACGAAAAATGTATGGTGTTTTATCATCAACTTAAGAGCATGTTATACAATGCTGGAATTCAATATTTCTTACATGTATGGCCTGAATGAGCATCGCACATGATTTCTTAAATAGGCGTGAAACTTTGATAACTTAAAGGGGATGTCCTACATTTGACGCGTTTCATAAACACTTAAAGTTTACAAAACTCATTTGTTTATATGCTGAAAAGTAGTATATCGCAAAAAGCCCCATCCATTTACCTCTTATAATGACAAAACATCTATGTGTTTGATATCGCCGATCCCGGTTTTACTCCCCGATGTTTCAGTTTTATTCGGGTTGGGTTTTAGTTTCGTAACTGTTCGCCCTATTCGCGATTCTCCGACCACTTCCGAGAAAGCTATTACGTGAACAATGGAGGGATCGGGTGATCATCGGCAAAACACGGAAGAATTTAACGGAAAAGGCCGATACTATTGTATTGTATAACAAAAATTATCAGTAATGATGAAATCGGTTTTTATTTGAATCACAGGGGCATTTTTCGATACAAGTTCAAATTGGGAACCTTCATAATAATGATAGAGCATAACAAATACAAGGTTTTATGATATTATTGCCAATATGCGATCATTGTAGGGACTTCCTCTTTAGCAAGAGGGCCATGGTGGCCCTGACACTCAGAGGAGAAGATTTTCAAAGTTTTCGCTTTGTGATTCTATAGAAAACTGGCCATCCCTGGGGCGGGGCCAATTTATATAACTTTTGTAGAGGACCTGAAAATGATGCTATGTGCCAAATATGAAAGCTGAGAACCTTTTAGTTCCAGGGGAGAAGCTTTTCAAAGTTTTCACTATATGCTTCTATTGAAAACTGGACACCCCTGAGGCGGGGCTAATTTTGACCCCAGGGGCATCATTTGTATAACTTTTTGTAGATGACCTGGACATGACGCTATATGCCAACTATGAAAGCTGAGAACCTTCCTCCATATGAAAAAATAGCTATATGCGTTAGATATCTATTTTATGTACCATAACACAAAATGTTTCTGGGTCAATAACAGCAATAAAATCACAAATAAGACTAGAAGGTTGATGACAAACTTGATGAAATGACACTCATCACTTTTGAATTTGCACTGGACATAGATAAGTAAAGGTAACAAAAATACAAAGACCGACTTGGTGTATGATTACTCACTGCATTAAACTATCGATAGCAATACATCAGTGCTTCTGAGTTACTCCAAGAATAACTCCAATAGCACAAACTTTAACACAACTGGCACTTCTGTCTCTGATTTAAAACACTTTACTACTGTTTACTATTGTTTAAGGTGACATTCTCTGCGATTGGCCTCACGAACAGTTTGGCCCTGCCGTAAAACGTCGCCCCGTACTTCATTCTCAGTGTTGTTATACCTTCTGATCCTTCGAGATCATGAATTTCAGTACTTCTTGGTCTGAAAATTGAATACCGCTTAAGCCGGTGCTAGGGGGCGTGAGCAGTGTTGCACTCTCAATTACTGCTCATGAACAGACTCAATAAAACCGAGTCTGCAATTTTTCTCTTTTTGTGTTGCAATTTTTGCTTTCGGGGGATCACCTCCCTTCAGAATTTTTTTTCAAATCCTAACTGTCCTTAATATGTTTCTCTGAAACAACTCCGTAACTATTCCCATTAGCCAGTTGTTTCGTGAGCATTTCCTTTCCATAACTAAAACCACATCAACAACTCTAATATTCATCAGTGTGTCCGACCACTTCTTGTTGTGCTGGAGAGATTGCAGGCATTCACTCCTCTTCCAAAATTTATTTGACTAATACTGGACGCGGCGCAACTGTGCTTCATACGTGTATTTCACATTTATTTCAGTTCAGTATTGACGTTGATATGCAGGTATTTAAGTTAGCAGCATTGCAGGTTTAAAATCTACTGAATTTTCTGGATCACTAGACACTTGTACTAATGACCTTGCATTTTTGATTGCACATATTTCTGTCATGAAAGTAGTAAGAACTTCATGTATAAGATCTCCGGATAGGTCCGGATGATCGAGATAATTAATCTCATGACACCTATTATTCCGAAACCTCCTGACCTAACTGCACTCTCTGTCAAATGCGAACCTCGATGTTGCACTTTCTCATGAAAACCTTTAACTATGAATCTTGTAATGAAATGTCTCTTAGACAAGGTATTTTTATCAGCAAATTTAAGACGGCCTGCTTGCTTTCTGCAGTCTACCACCAACACGTATGATATTTGTCGTCCAACATGGGTTTGAGATTACGAATGTCGTTGTTCTTTGGCAATCTCTGATCAGTAGCTAATGAGTCACGTTCTTGGCTAAATGATTCCCTTTGCAATTGTTTTAAGACATTTCAGTATCTTGGATATGTTACATACCCTCACCATTGGCTTTCTCCTCCTTGCCTTAGTATTGAGTGTATAGTATATGCGACAAAGTGTGAAGGCTGCATTAATTTCGCTCTGATGTTTTGCGTAGTTTTAAAAGGAAACACTTCATAAGACTTTCCGAAACATCCCACAATTGTGCATGAAGGAAGTATGAATAGATTGATGTACTCTTTAGGTGATTCTGTTGTGTGATTTGACAGAAAAAATGAATTTAATAAAACAATTTTGTGCCATATTAGATTTTTAAATTCAAATTTGTGAGCCCCAGGCATCAGGATATATAGGTGCTGATACGAAGAAGCGGATTACTACATCACAGCTATGCTACAACAGGTGTGATCTTTCCATTAAAGAGCAATTATCACCCAATTTAAAACCCAACAACCTATTGGTGTCACGATTAAAACAGCTAGGACTGTTAGACTTCGGACAATTAGGCTTAGCTAAATTTAAGGGTTCTAGAGGGGACAACTGAAAACCAAATCGTATTTGGGATGTAAATAAAGGTAAACAAATTAAGGCAAATACCCACGAATTAATTCCAGTTGTTTCTGAGAACCGCCAAACCAAAAAGCAAGTTCCATCGGTTGGCGTAAATTTCTATCAATTGAAAGAGTTCCCCCAGATAATCAGACCCACTGTTTCAAAACCTTGCAGAAGCACTAGTAAATTCTCAGCAGTGCCCTTTTCCAAGGAAACACAAAATCTTGTACTTGCAAAACGCAAAACTCCGACACCAGTTAGAATTCAGACTTTTGTAAAAGTATGCAGTATAAACCCTTGATCAGTCCAAAACAAGGTTCTTTCTATTAGCGACTATATTGTCTCAAATGACTTAGATGTGGTAGCCGTTGCAGAATTTGGATCGGTAGTTCTGTAGACAAATCGAACATGTCCCTCGCTGCCATGGCAACCGTGGCGGCGAGGTAGCGGTCATACATAAGGCTTCAGTAGGACGTCGCCTCCATGCACCATCAATATATGGTGATTTCTCAATTTCGAGTACATGGACTGCACCTTAAGTATCCGAGATTTCACTCTACGCCTAGTAACCGTTTACAGACCACCACCATTGCCGGCAAATGGTCTATAAACCGGCGATTCTCTTGATAATGAATGTCCACTTTTCCTATCTAAATTTGCGACCTGTGAAAGACGAGTCATCATTGTAGGGGACTTAAACATCCATCTTGACAGTCAAAATGACAGGAACACAACTAATTTTGCTAGTACACTAGATTCAATATGGATTGCAACAGCATGTGGATGAAGCCTCTCATATTGGTGGACATACCCTTGATGGTGTTATCACGAGAAACGGTGATGACTGTGTGTCAAACATTGAAGTCACCGATCCATGAATATCTGACAGTACTGGTACAATTTCGCCCGATCATTTTTCTGTAACTTTTGAAGCAAAGGCGGCTAAACTTCCTACAGTGAGAAAAACTATTGCATTTCGAAAGCTTAGGACAATTAATGTCGACTCATTTAAAAGAAATCTCCTCAACTCAGATACCATCAACGCAAGTTTGCAAATGACAGATGTTGATGAGCTGGTTAACACATATACACAGACGCTAGCACCATTGTGTACTAAAACCATAACTCTGAGACCGTCATGTCCGTGGTATTTCATTCTCAGTGTTGTTATATTTTCTGGTCCTTCAGGATCATTAGTTTTGATGTTAATCGATTTGAAAACTGAATACTGCTTAAGCCGGTGCTAGGGGCGTGAGTAGTGTTGCACTTGTATTTACTACTCATGAACAGACTCAATAAAACCGAGTCTGCATTTGTTGTCTTTTTGCATTTCTACTTTTGCTTTCGAAGGATCACCTATTTTCAGAAAATATTCCCAGGACCTGCACGATGCCAAACATGTATGGTGCAAAATGGAGAAAACATGGAGAAAAGTCCAGACTCTCAAAATACTATCAGCTGTACACAGAACAGTGTGTCAAAGTAAACAAGCTGTTGGCAAAGTCAAATGTTGATTTCTACTCCAAGAAAGTAGAATCAAAGAGGCTTTTCAAAGTCACTAAGCACCTGCTAGGTACAGCTAGTGACATCACATTGCATTCATCCACCGAACAACTTACACAAGACTTCAGTGACTTTTCTGTTGACAAAGTGGGCAAAATACGGGCACATATTGCATCAGACACTGTATCCAGAGCCCCAGTTATCACGGAAATGCAGCGTGCAACGAACGCTTTAGATTGTTTTGTTACAGCTTCAGAAGAAGAAGTAGAACAAATAATTAAGGTATCCTCCTGCAAGTACTGTGAACTGGCTGCAATACCTACTTGGCTGTTACAGTCATGCCTTGACGAAATTCTGCCGATTCTGACAATGTTTTTAAATTCCTCTTTAGATACTGCCTACGTTCCGAAAAGTTTTAAGGTGTCACATGTCAAACCTCGTTTGAAGAAACCGGATCTCGATTCAAATGAACTTAGAAATTATAGGCCTGTATCGAATTTGCCATTTGTCTCCAAAGTGTTAGAAAAGTGGTCGACAAACGCATTGAATCCCACTTGACCTCAAATGAACTACATGGGCACCATCAGTCGGCATACCGAAAGCATCATTCAACAGAGACTGTTCTCCTGAAAGTTCTAAACGACATGCTTCAATCCCTAGTTAAAATGAAATTACAGTTCTGGTCATGCTTGACTTATCGACTGCATTTGACACTTTCGATCATGAAACTCTGCTAAAACGCCTGGGAAAAAACTTCAGAATCACTGGGAAACCCCTTGAGTGGATAACCGCCTACCTGAATGACCGCTATCAAATAGTCTCAGTAGATGGAGAACTGTCAATTCCAGTTAACATGAAAAATAGCGTGTCACAAGGATCGGTCTTATGACCAAAGCACTACATCATGTACACGAAACCTCAATCTGCAGAAACCATGAGCCTAACCACCATTTTTATGCCGATGACTCACAGTTATTCCTGTCCGTTAAGCCCAAGGGCATTTCCAGTCAAAAAGAAGCTTTATCGCGAGTTGAGGACTGTCTCAAAGAAATAGTCTTTTGGATGTACCAGAACATGCCGAAGCTCAATACTGACAAAACTGAGGGCATCCTGTCATACAAAAACACAGAAGTACTTGCAGATGTTGATGTGCAAGTAGGACCTTCAAAGGTCTTTGTGTATAAAGAATCTCGGTGCATGGCTCGATTCACAAATTGATATGACACCACATTTCAATACTGTGTGCAGGTCTAGTTATGCACAGCTCCGGCAAGGCCAAATTCGAAGGTACCTCTCAACTAATGCTACCAAGACCTCTCTTGTTACATCAAAAATAGACTACTGCAATTCACTGCTGCATGGAATTTCAAACAACTCACTCGGAAATGTCAAAGAGTACTAAGCACAGCCGCCCGCATTATAACAAGAACTCCTCGATATAATCATATCACACCGCTTCTGAAGGAACTTCACTGGCTTCCGGTTCATCATCGGATTGAATTCAAAGTTTTAACACTTACATATAAAGTCATGCACTATGAATCTCCCAAGTACATTGTCGACATGCTTGACGTGTACAGGCCATGCTTTAAAAGTACAAAAATGAGTCATGCCGGAAACACCACATACAGAACAAACAGTCGCCCTAACAGCAACACAAGGAAACAGCAAATGTACATAACAATAAAAACAACAAGAGACGCACAAAGACAAAACAAACATACAATAGGAGGAAGATAGAAGTACCGCCTTGGAACAGTCAGTGACAAAAGTCACTGGGGGGTTAAACCGGTTTATGGGCGCCCAACCTCACACTTATTCCATCCCCACCCTTAAAATTTTCTGACGTTTCAACTTCTCCCACCATGCGAAGTTACATCTATGTCTAATGCTGTGACATGAGAACCTTTGCACTGACTGCATAAGACATTTTGTTTACAATCTTTGGCTATGTGGTTTGAGTCGGCACAGCATTTGAATCAAAGTCGTCGATCACACTATTGTGCATGTACAACATGAATTCAAGGAATGTCCATTGACATAGTGATAGTGACATCAATTTGTTCCAGTAGATAGCTGACACGCAGATGATGCAAAATGCAAAAACTCTCTGTCTTGAATGAAGCTTTTCCCCCCTTGGTTGCATTGAGCTACTACTCTTGGTATCATACATGAATCCGCCATCATTTCTCGCCTTGCTCATTTCTCGAAAACAATCCATGAAACTCAAGAAATGTTGAAAGGGAACATTATTGTCTGCCTTGAATTTGCTGCCATGGAAATCCGCTGTTCTTGTAAGTTGATTGGTAACTCTTGTTCACTATTGGAATGACAACACGGGATGTGTTGAAACGGGACAACAACGCATTGTACATTGGATCAAACATGGGATTTTGGATTTCACCCAAAATGACGACTAGTTTTCATCCTAAGAGAAGCTTCAACTATTTCTGGAATTCAAAATCTGTCATTAAGTCTGTCCCACAGCTTTCTCATTCATGTCTCTGGGTCATATGTACTTGACGATATTGCACTAATTGCATATTTAACAGAATCTGGGCCTAACCTCTTCACCGGCAAACCGAGTTCTTCCCTTTCCCCAACCACAAATCCCCGATGACGCTTTAAAATGTAGCCTTCCAGACTTGACTGTTTTCTGGTCTTTCATCAAACTTTGTTAGGCGTGAAAATAGCAAGTCCTTCAGGAACTGCAGGAGCTGAAAGGCATCTGATGCAGTATTCATTTCAATTCTTTGGGCACAATCGCTGGATCTCTTGGATCCAGCTTTCACTTGGTTCTACTGTTCGGTCAGGTCTCCCTTCTTTTGGACTGTTGAAGTTCTACAAACTGATAAGTTCTATCCGTTTTAACATTAAGGAATTGGTCAGGGCACTCACTCGTAGTGTACAGTTCATCAGTCATTGATTCACTCTCATAAGCTTTAATCTCTTTATCTGCAACTTTCAGTTTCTTCCTGTTTAAAAGATTTAAGTTCACTCTCAATATAAATTTCCTTGGTTTTGAGCTGATGTTCAATGTCAATCTGTTTCAATAGTAATGATTTCTCTATTACAATCATTGACTTTCATACACTCACAGATCTCGACTTAGATATCTCTTATGCTGTCAAAGAAGCGGTAAAAATAAGACTGAACACTTGATGTAGCCTTGTCGCTGTTCCCAGAATTTGTTGAGATTTATCTTATCTCCATCATTATACATCATATGTCCCTTTCAGCTGGTCCAATACATTGTTAACTTGTATGCCATAATGTTTATCAGTTTCAACAGGTTTTTCTAGAAGACAAATACTGTCTTGGATATGACGTTCCGGTAGTCACTGCCGGGTGATAAGTCTATACTCCCCATATGCTAGGCAGACAGTTCTCTGAAATGTTATCAATTCTTCAAGTGATTCTAAGTACATTTGTCTGTTCATATGAGAATTTACTATTTCCCAAGTTCTATTTACATGTATACTGTCTTGGTATAATTGTACTTTCTTGGCATATTCGTTGTTTGCTTTCTCTGCAATATAGTTCTTCATTTGGCCGTTCACCATATTGGTGTTCTTGTTTGGAAGCAATTACCAACGAGTGATTAACTATTCAACAGTCCGAGGTTTTATCATCATATTAAGAGCATATTATGAATACAGTACTAGCATTCAATATTCCTTTAATGTATTGCCGGAATGAGCATCGCACATGGTTTCTTCAGGCGTGAAACTTTTGAAACTTAAAAAAGAAAAGTCACTAATCAATAATAGGCGTCCACAGCCGCAACATAACAATCACTTACAAAAACGGTCTAAAGCGGTTTCGTAACAACTATACCCGTGGCCAACGTTGGTGGAGAAACAAAGGAGTTATTCGTGTAACTGTCAATATATAGGTCAGTATATATATGCTGTGGTAAGCAATTCAGGTTTTCATATGTTAGCATAGCAAATCAGTTCTATAATGTCAATTATAACATTTCTTACATAAATACAGTATTTAATGTATTCTATGAAATGCGGGTCGGGACATGCCAATTGCCAATTTGCCAAATGCTTTTTTGCTAAATGCCAATTTGCCAAATGCTAATTGCTTTTTGCCAGTTGCTAATTGCCATTTATTCTAGTTTCTTTTCTCTGAAGAGTGGTTGCTGGTACCCGGAAAATTTGATGATACATTTAGTAGGTCAAAAACCGCCACCGCATTGCATTTTCGGGATCCAGATCAGCGGTATGGAATGCGGATCGAGCCATTCCAATTATTAAATACCAATTGCTAATTTGCCAGTTGCTAAATGCCAGTTTGCCAAATGCCAATTGCTAATTGTAATATTGTCATTAGTTCTAGTTTCTTTTCTATGAAGAGTGATTGGCGGATCCAAGGATTAGACAGATCAGCGGGCTTCGTTCTACAAGGTGTTGTGTATCCTTATCAAATCAGTAATATACCCAATTTATGTTCATCTGTACGCGAGTAAACGTTTGTATTTTTTTTCATTTGACAAATGTCAGTTAAGCAAATGGCAACTGGCATCTCCCAACCCGCATTCCATAGTATTCATTAGTTAAAGTCCCATTATATTTATTCCAGCAGTTCAACACTAGATATATCATGCAACGTCACCAAATATAGCCACTTCTTCTAGCATGATATTTCCACGCCGATGCTGTATTTTGTGGGGTAGCTTTGTTTTTATATAAATTATTATTGTGTAAATCGCATAGGTATAGGCGGTCATGGTAGCCAAGTGTTGCTAAGTGTTATAAATATAACTATAGACTTTTCTTCTACCGTTAATTAGAAATACTCGGCATACGGCTCATGTAAGATCAAAGAAATACGTATTTCCCATGTCACGTGAAACCTGAACTACTTTTTTCACGACGGTTTGTGCGGCATGCTTTGCCACCAACGATCTGGGACAGAGAAATCTTTATTTGGTGGGAGAAAACAAATCCACAATTCGTTAAAGACGATGTCGGTAGTAAGTTATGCGCAACCTTTTGCGCTGAATACTATCTACAAAGGAAACAACCGGTACTGGTATTCTGGATGACACTAATTTCGAACGACTGATTCCGACCAACATTTACAAACCTCAATAATTTAGATTACGTGGAAAAATTGCTAAAATATAATTAGCTGAACGTATAAAAACTTAAGATCAAACAGGAAAAAATCGGTACGGGAGTAATTTTCATGGGAGAACACCACCACTAGGTGCTCAGTTGAGTAATTACTTAAAAACGAAGTCTGCAACCCACATATTTCTTTTTGATTTCATGTTAAGGGTACCATCAAGCACAAAACGTGAAATTTTGAAAAACATACTTGGATAAGTTTAGAAATTTAGGAACATATCACTGATGTCATAATTTGTGCACTGTCCCATATGTAAAAGGCTGAAAACACGCTTATGTCTATTTCATGGTAATTACTCAAAAATTAAGTCTGAAACCCCTTCTTCTCTTTTTTATTTTAATTCAGCATACTTTAAACAATAAAATGGAAAAATAGTCAAACAGGGAGAGTCACACACGAAATGACACCGCACCAAACACCATCAAACAAGAAACGGTAAAGCCACAAGACAAAACATAACAGGACGCATATCAAGACGAAAAACATTAAACATTAAGCATATTAAACAACAAAATTGACCATAGGCTGAAAGCAGGAGTGCCGCCTTGGAACGGCCAGTAACCAAAATAAGCTACTGGGGGACTTAAACCTGGTTTACGGGAACCCAACCTCGTCCTTATCCCACTTCATCAAAGTCAAAATGTAAATAAAATTCCCCCTCCAGACAACTCCACAACATGCATAACGATGTCTAAAATGAAATAAACGTTAGAGGCAAACAAGCGACGTCATCATTTAAATGACGTCATACTTTAAAAGTACGGGAAAACTATATGAAACACTTCTACACCGACATTTTATAAAAAATAAATCGCAAGAAGATATAAATACTAGTGGATATTAAACATGCACAACTGATTTGTTTGAAAACGAATAAACTTGACATCGTAGACATGTACTCGATGACTATTTAGAGGTCAGAGCAGCTGTGGAGAAGTCATTTGGGGTACGACTGAACTGGCAAAATGTAAAAAATATATATTTAAAAACAATCTTGGAATGAAACAAACTGTAGAAATCGTCCTTAAATTTCTGACCCTCAAGTGAGATATTTCTATCCTTCATAAATACTAAAGGTGGATTATTATATTCCGATATAGTGCTAGTACCTTAACCATATAGCATTACAAAATATAACGTGATTTACAGTAATCAAAATTCCTCAGGTAAAAGGTTAAGATAATTTTACTGAAGCAGGAGGTTGGATAACCCTTTGACCTTTCCTTCTTGACTATTCTTGTAAAATAGAAGAAACCATTGATGCAAAGCAGATTTGGATAACAGCAAAGGAGAAATAAAACATGGCATTTACAGTCTGTACTTGCAATTCTATTAAAGTATGCCCAAAAATCCAAAATTAATTTGTTCATACATGGAAAAGCAGGATATGGAAACACCATGGAGAAGACAGATAATGTAATAGTGTTTATTCGTATGGGGGTTATTGTAACTGTTAAAAAGTACAGTGCTCCCTCTCTTCAACGACAGTACGAAGATTGGTACGAAGATTTTATGTGTTGTTCAGAGGGAGTTGTTATAGGGAGGGAAAATCAAACAATTAGCATGTTGGCAGATACCCAGATAAGGTGTATATCTAGAACTAAAACTGTTATGCCTCAATCAACCCTATGTTGTGACCACTCTTTAGAATCGTCACAAAGTGACGATTCTAAAAAGTGGTCACAACATAGGGTTTGATGGAGGTATAAACAAAATACGATGGGAAAAAGTTGTTTCTGGGGCCTTGTTGTTTCGGAAACAGTGACATGCGTTGTTGTAAGGAGGGAATCGTTATTGAGAGGGCCGTTGTAGGGAGGGAGCACTGTATTGAAGAAAACTGTATATTTTGTATCACAAAGTCAATCTTTGTTAGAAGTTCAAATAGACAATGTTCATAAGAATAGTTGAACTCAACACATACTATTCTTTATGATGATATATAAACTTCTAGGGATAAGCACATTTTAAATGTGGAAATTGAACTTTGTGAAATAGGGCAATTCATTAAGATAACACAAGTAAATCAAATATGAACTTTATTAATACTGAACAACTAACTTGGCTAGCATAAATGGGACTGGTAAAAAATAACATTTAGAATATCATGGAAATCTTTATAAAACCTGAGCAATTTGAAATGCTTGTAGAAAAATGTGATACACATATCACATGTGACCATATCGCATGTACATTCACATAAGATGAACAACACAAGTAAAAATGCTAGCCTTCGTCACTAAATCAATTGCTATCAATTTGTCTATTTTGTTATAGATCAAACATATTAACCTTATACTTTGGTGTTTTAAGTGTGCGTCATTTGCAATCAACTTTTACGAACACAAAGAGGGTACAAAACTGATGAATCCTTCATTAGAGGAACACATCCATTGCAGTTGTCAAACTGTCCCCAGGAACGGAATTCTACTGTGTAGATATTGTTGATATTATCAGGGTGCGGTGAACATTTATTACACATGACATACAGCTCACCTGCACTATGTGCTCTTCATCTAAAGTTGATTCGAAGTTGGTGCTTCTATCAAAAGGCTGTGGCATTTCTTGCAGGATTTAGTCCGGGTGTTCCTGGCTGAGGTGAAGATTCTGTAATGGAAATGTTCTTGTTTTTCTTTGCTGATATTGTTAAACATTTGTTTACCATTTTGGTCAGTTTTGATGGACATTCCTTACGGGCAGTTTTTGTCAAAATATATTAGTTGGATGGAGACATCGTGTTCCCTTGTCAACTTGTTGGATATTTTCTTGTCTATAACAGTTACGTTTGTAACCTTTTTTGTTTTCATGTTCATCTTGTGTTCCTTTGTTGTTCCATCAGCACTGTAAATTGATGATGAAAATGTCTTTTCAGAGCTAAACCGAATTCTCTGTAAGGGATAGATACCCGACTTTCTAAATGAAGAAAACCAACATTGCAGATGGCATTCATTTGTTATAAACAATGCTTGGCACTAATTCACTATTTAATCTATTGATATGAACCCCGGGTGTTTTTCTCATGGCTGCCTGGCTCACTGTTATAAACTCGCTTTAACGGTCCAAAGCAGCCTACGTCCAGTGGCTGGGTTACATGCGAGTTGTGTGGTAGTATCACAAAGAGTACATCAGGTGTATCTCCACATTCATTTAGGGTTATATTGATGTGTGATTTGAAGTCATCATATAAAAGGAGATGGATGAAACCATTGTTTTGACCATGGTCTATGCTTATAAAGCTTTTTAGTTGATTCTGAGTTCGTTCTCTAGCTTTTGATTGATAAGATTTGAGTTTTCAAACGTTTGATTGGTCAGATTTGAGCCAAAGACTCCAATCTGACCAATCAAAAACTTGGGAACGAACTCAGACTCAACTAAAAGTTTTATAAGCATGGACCCTGGTTTTATATAATGTCTATTAAGACCATTCCATTTCTGTAATTGTGTAAACAGCACCTGGACAGGCATCATCAAGAAGACTACAGTGCTCCTCCCTACAACGACAGCCTTTGGGATACGAAGATTGTATGTGTTGTTCAGAGGGAGTTGTTATAGGGAGGGAAAATCAAACATAATTAGCTTGTTTGCAGATCCACAGATAAGGTGTATTTCGAGAACTAAAACCGTTATGCCGCCTCTATCAAACCCTATGTTGTGACCACTCTTTAGAATCGTCACAAAGTGACGATTCTAAAGAGTGGTCACAACATAGGGTTTGATGGAGGCATAAAGAAAATACGATGGAAAAAAGTTGTTTCTGGAGTCTTGTTGTTTCGGAAACAGTGACATGCGTTGTTGTAAGGAGTGAATCGTTATTGAGAGGGCCGTTGTAGGGAGGGAGCACTGTATCATTTAAACGCCTCCCTGCGAAAACATTAAAATAGAGATATGCAGCTATCAACAGCATTTCCAGTAGCAAATATAGTGTTAGATGTGATGGTTTGAGACGCTGTTCCTTTTCCACAGATGTCATTAGATGGACTGTGCTCCATCATAAGGCTTGTTTCATCTATGTTCCAAATATGTTCAGGCTTAGCCAATAGTTTGCTTTCAGATATTGTGTAAAGTTGAAAAGTGTTTATCAAGAACATCATCTGATATATTCTTGGCACATATTGATAAGAACTTCTGTAGTCTGGCTAAAGGTATCTCTGGATGAAGTGTTTTGAACCCATCATACCATGACTGGGAAAACTGAGAACCACTGAAGGCATTCTTCCTGGGACTAATGGTATAATCGTATGCTAGAGTTATGAACCTTGAATATATGTGGCCAGCATTGGCCATGTGAATGAAACGGCATGTTTCACAATGCGTTTGCCTCCTCAAATGTGAGAGTTGTAGAAGGCCCTGGATTAACATTGACTTTTACTCTCACGAGCTGGCTGATATGGTTCGCGTGAAGCTGTTGTGTGAAATTCCATACATATTTGCAGCTTTATGGACTAATGGTCATTTGGAAGACATCTCTGCATAGGCTGGGCGAAGTAGCATCTGGGTCCATGCTTATAAAGCTTTTAGTTGAGTCTGAGTTTCGTTCTCAAGCTTTTGATTGGTCAGATTTGAGTTCTCAAGCTTTTGATTGGTCAGATTTGAGCCAGAGGCTCAAATCTGACCAATCAAAAGCTTGAGAACGTACTCAGACTCAACTAAAAGTTTTATAAGCAGGGACCCTGGTCACACTGTCTCTTTTGTCCTGCTTTCTTTACTTTACCAAATATTTGGGAGCTGAAAAATGCGCATGTTGGTGTTTTTTATTGTAAATCCGATAGAGAAAATATATTGGTTAGAAGTTCAATCCAGTAGATTTGTTCCTGTACCGGTTTGTGACGTCATATCTCACCTTTAATCTGCAAAAACCAAAGTAGAACTATAAAAGTTCATTTTCGGAATAAAAATGAAAGAATGTGAATTTGAAATGAACCATGTGTGTAAATTTCAAATCAATATTCAGGAATATGTAACAGAAAAATCGAACTTACCCGTAAGAACATTATTCGCTGTTATACTTGTTTGATAGATGCCGATAGTTAATGTAAACAAACCGCACACGAAACGCATGTTGGAAGCTTGCGTATTTCAGGGAGATGTGCATAATTGTCTAACTGTGTAGGAGATGAGTCCTCTATGTTAAAAGAAAAAAATACTATTCAAATTATCAGTGGTTTTTTAATTACTAAATAGAGTAATTGAGGATATGATAGAACTGATATATAAATATTTGAATAAAAAATTAAATGTCACAATAAAAGACAAACGCTTAATTTTCATTTAAAAACAGTGTAAACAACATTACAACAAAAGTATACCGATTAACATGGCATACTATTTACTTACTCCCTATTACATGGACGTAAATGTTAAATCGAAAATACAAATAGACTATGCATGTTTGAATAACAATAAACACAATGAATAAAATATGCAAATGGAATAATCAATGTTGAAATATCAATAAGCATAATGAAAATCAATAAGCATAATAACGGACCTGGTGGATATCCCCTTCCATACGTTACAAACAACAGTTTACTTACCATGTTAATGTTAAATTGGTTTAAAGTCACAAAGTCTCAGACTCAAAGTTTGTAGTTTGATTCGCAAAAGTTTCAAACATATTAGCAGAACACACTTTAAGATTATCTCATAATAACATATATTGTAATTTGAGGTTTGCTTAGTTAATATGTTCTGGAGTTTGTTTGGTTTGTTGGAATACAGTAAAACCCCTCTAAACCGGATATTAGATTTAATATAAATATCGGTCTAGGAGATACGTGGCACCTTAACCCTTCTCTTGCTGAATTTTAAAATACATTTCTCCTTCTTTACCCATGCCCTGTTGTATAATTACATATATCTTCACTGCTGTGGAGTGCACTGGTTACACAATCAACGTGTAAATATCGCAAACAGACAGCTCCTGCAGGAGCTGTCTCATCTTGGTCTTCACTATTTACAGGTAGGTATATTGACGTGAATAGCAGGCGAAGGGTTAATGCATGGTGAAAGTCATGCAGAAAGCTTTCTTCATGACTTTCACCTTGCATTAAGCAGCAACCTGCATAAAATTATCTAATTTCTTCTCTACTAGGATTCTGGTTTAGAGGTGTTTACTGTGCTTTAGCAGTCAGCGGGAATATAATACATAAGCTTAAAAAGGAGACCATGTGGGAATTAAACTTTCTACTAAGGAGCTTATAATAATGAAGTTATATTTTGATTGTTTCTAGACATAGGAATGTAGAACTTGAAGTGGACTGTTTTTCTGGGCTATTTAGTTATAACCAGAATTAAAAGGATAAATGAATATTTATCTGCAACTTTTGTTTTTCAAGTAGCGCATACAGTAAAACCCCTCTAGTGCAACCACTTAATGAATAAACATGGCTGTCTTATTAAGCAGGTGGTTGCTTAATGCAGAACGAAGGTTACGCAGAAAACTCCTATAAGAGCTTTTTGCATAACATTCGTTCTGAATTAAGCTACTACCTGCCTTTGCCATTGTGAATTATGCCCTTATGTCGCATTAGAGGGGTGTACTGTATAGGATAGAATGTATCTAAACCGGAATTCCAGAAAAGAAGCATTTTATACTTCTAGGCATGTAGCTGCTTAATGCTGGGTGAAAGTCATTCAGAAAGCTCCTAGCGGAACCACCTGTATCTAAAGCCGATATTTATACCGAATCTGAAGTCCGATTTTGAGAGGTTTAACGGTAGTAACCATACATGAATAAATGTGTTATTGGCTAAGGTGTGTTGCTGGCTTTTTGTCTCTTGGTCCTTAACATTGTCTATGTAATCGACATCACAAACAGGATGTATCCTGATCAGATGGCTCCTGCAGGGTCTGCTCTATTTGCTTAAGAATTGTCTACCAATAGCAAAATATCATGTGCTCATATGCGAGTATTCAAGTTCGGCAGATAGATATATATCAATTACATGAATATTCAACTGGTCAATGATTAACCCATTCCCTCATATTAACGACGTTTGACGACTCTATAAAATGTCACTTTGTGAAACCATAGCAAATGCTCTATTTGTATCACAATTGTTTCAAACTAAAAACAATCTAACGTTTTCCTTTTCTCTAGATCATACTCTTTTTCGGTAGATTTATTCAAAGAGGTTGTATCATAAAATAGCCTATCAGGTAAAGGGTTAAAGGGTGAAACGTACGTCTTTATAGATGAGTTGGTCACAATCCCTATGCTTGGCAATGTCCTCTTTACTGATGGTAAGCCTGAACACTTCATTTAGCTTAACACCGTTGTGGTGGTCTGGATAACGCTTCAGTGTTCCATTCAGGCCACAGTGCTTATCCTCGCTATCGCTATCGCTACTTTTCCAATCGTCTAACCACACACCGCCATCATATACTTTCTCAAACGTAAACTCGTATGTGATTGATCCGTCCTTGTTACAGGTTGCCTTTGCTGAAAGAATCCGGGAAAGAATGCCATTGGTATGTTGCGTAGCCAGCGATACGCACTTACGCACGTGCATAATCTCAATCTAAAAGGGGAATACATTATCATGATCAAAATTGAACACAAGCGAAGGCTGAGGAGAACGACTTTGATACACATTATGTCTTATCATGAAAGCTTTAACGCATTCCCACATACCGTTTTGAACCCTGTGTTAAAGTTGCATTTAAATCCACTGTGATAAAAAGAGTTATTGTGAAACATGGCATTCGGAAACTTCCGACAGAAAAGCTATATAGGCGACTTTATCTTTATCGAATCTGATCCATGTGCGAATATAATGAACATTACATTACAGCGCCCAAACCAGTTATATGTCATGTGGTAGATACATGTACCTCTACTTAATCATAAACATATAATTAATGAAAGTCGGACAGAACTTGCTAAAAGACACCCCCCCCCCCCCTCCGCCGAACAGCTCATTGACTATCTACAGAATAATTCTCTGTTAACGCCATGTAATATCCCTTGTAAAAGATAAGTTGAACTTACTAATGCAATGAAATAAACCAGAAAATGTGTAAAAGTAAAATGTCAACAACAGATCCCAATATAATGACATCAACGACCAAGTGTATATGAAAATGAATTCGTATCGCGTAATTGCCATTTGGTTTTACGCTTTGTATGCCAAAAATGTCCTCATATCATATGCAACCAAAGTTGTCTTTTGTCTCACCATATTTTCGTGGAATTATACATAACAATGAAAAAGTAGTAAAGTCAGGCACACACACATACACACACACACATGCGCGCACTCATACATATACACACACGAGACGAAGACATCAAACACGAACAAAAGCATAAACACAAAGGCACAAAGACACCCAACAAACATTAAGGCAAGGGTGACAAAGAGAGTACCGCATTAGAGCGGTCACTGGGAAAGCTGCCACTGGAGGTTTAAACCGATTCACGAACGTTCGTACCTCACACCTGTCTCAAAGTCACCCTACTAGGTCATGGATAAGCTAGTAGCTTAACAAATACATGTAGTGTAATTAAAGGTATCCCCGCCGGACTTCCCCACAACATAGAAAACGGTAAATACAGGACAATATGTATAACATACAGTACTGTAGCATGGCAACAACTGTGAAAGTCCGTCAAATATGTACTCAATGACTTTGCTGAAGTCAGGGCAACTGCAAGGAAACAGTTAAAGGGCAATAGATGAGTGTGGTAAGCTCATCCCGTTTCTGGGTTTAAGAGTATACCATCATAGAGTACTACCCTCAGTCTGCAAGCAAAAAGGGAAACGTAGCTACCGGTTGTAAAGGGGTCAGTACGTTGCAACAAAATGGGGTCATAACCTTTCTTCCTAAATGTTTTAATGCTTATAAAAAACAAATCATGAAAATGGATATGACCCAGAATTTCCCTAAGTTTGTAGATAACATCGCCATAGAATTCTTGATGAGAAAGTCCTTGTTATAGTAACGTCTGTATATCCTAATTATATTTAATTATAGTCCTTCGGACGAGACTATAAACCGCGGTCTGATGTATCAGTGCTTTACGCTGGGCATCTAAAAGAACCAGAGAAACTCAGTCGATAATAAGAGTAGGGCATCGCGCCCGGGTTTCTCTGTATCCTCTCCCCTCTCTCTCTCTCTCTCTGGGGGATCTAATTAGCCCATATTGAGCAGAAACGGACGTAAATCAACACAAACAAACAAATATTTACTAATGAGAGGTAAATTTCGATAATAAAATTAACCACTCGCTTGCTATTTATGTCAATATACCTACCTGTAAAGAGTGAAGACCCAGATGAGACAGCTCCTTCAGGAGCTGTCTCATCAGGGTATGCACTATTTACAAGTTGATTGTGCAACCAAATGCACTCGACAGCCGTGATTGCATGTGCGAAATACTTGTACACAGTGAAGCTATATGTAATTATACAACGTGGCATGGGTAAAGAAGGAGAAATATATTTTAAAATTCAGCAAGACAATGGTTAAGAAAAGGCGTTCCTTATTTTATTATATCTGTAGTCTTGCTTAAGAAGTGTATCATTTAATTAAATGACGATTATTGAAATATTCTAGCAAAGACCAGGCTCGGGCAAAGCGAATAAGTTGAGAAATATAAACCCATAAGATGTAGATCGGGGCACATCTCAATCTACAAATGGATGATTAACATTTTTGAAATTAAAGTCAATTCCCCCTTTATCGTATATGTTGGATGAATCATTTATGATGGAAATTTTCAAATATAAAACGGAAGCAATAGAGTCGGATCGATGTGCTGTTTAAAGTTATTTTGGGTAAATAGATGAAATCATGGTTTCAGCATAAGGATTATCAAAATTCCAAATATCGTCTAACTAGCTAGAAGTTTTATCAATTAAAATCATTAACAATATCAGCTTGTGTACCAGATTTTAAGCTTAGTATAAAATTCCTCTCATAGCAATAAAAAAAACTAAATCTGCAACAAGATGGCACATTTTTTATAGGTCGATTTCGTGCACTGAGCCGTGCCTGCACTTTTCTATTGATAGAAGTTGCAACCATTCTAATGTATATACAGTAAAACCTCGATTATCCGAATTTTCGGTATAGAAGAATTTAGACCCTTTTAGGCAGGTGACTGCTTAATGCATGGTGAAAGTCATGCAGAAAAGAAAGCTCCTAGAGGAGCTTTCTGCATGACGTTCACCATGCATTAAGCTGCCACCTGTCTTAAAGGTCGATAATAATACGTATTTTAGTGTTCGAATAATCGAAGTTTTACTGTAACAAGATTATCAATGCGCACTATACTTATTATACTGTAAAAGGTATGTACATGTAACTACGGAAAAAATGCATGTTTTGTGATGCGTTTTACCTCTATAGATGGACTCGTCCTATAAATCACAGCTCAGGGGTCAAAATCGAGATATATGTTCAACTTCTAAATTCGAAAAGAACAACGTTGCGCATTACAAGCACGGAACGTTTTATTTTCTCTGGGTCCATGCTTATAAAGCTTTTAGTTGAGTCTGAGTTTCGTTCTCAAGCTTTTGATTGGTCAGATTTGAGTTCTCAAGCTTTTGATTGGTCAGATTTGAGCCAAAGGCTCAAATCTGACCAATCATCTTTGGCTCAAATCTGACCAATCAAAAACTTGAGAACGAACTCAGACTCAACTAAACGTTTTATAAGCATGGACCCTGGCAAACATCTGTTAATTTAATCAGTTTATCATTTGTAAGATGGTGAGGTAGAGTAGCAGAAAATGTAGAGAAATCCTAAGAGTTCAATGAAGAAATGTTGTACTGTTCATTTTCAAGTTTAGATAAAAAAAAATTGTGGACCAAAAAACAATAATTCCAGAATGTTCATATATTTTATCACACTAACGGTTTACATGTTATGTTGTTTTATGTTAGGGTCATATTTAAAAGTATTGTACATTTTAGTATGTTCCTAGACTATATCTTTTCAAAGGGTTTGAGCAGTAATATACGAGTATGTCTGTAACCCATTACCTCTTAGGTTATTTTAGTTACAACCTCTTTGAATAAATCTACCGAAAAGGAGCATTAACTAGAGAATAGTATTTCTTTTAGAATTTTGTAGTTTGAAACAATTGTGATAAATATAGAGCATTTGCTCCTATCGGAGCAAATGTTCTATTTATCACAATGGTTTCACAAAGTGACTTTTACAGAGTCGTCAAAAGTCGTCAATATGCGGGAATGGGTTAAAACATAAACACAATACAATTTTCAAATAATGCTCACATTATTTGATGCCTTGTAAGCAGGAGCAAGAGCATAATTTGAATGAAATTTCGAAATTGTTTCCTTCGAATATCGATATGTAACCCGAGGTCGGGAGGGTAATAGCTGGTAATTTAATTTGTAAAAAAGTAACACGTGTATCAATAATGTCAAAATATGTTTCTTCCAATCCGAAAGCACATTAACATCTGTATGTTCTCGTCGACACCATTTAATGCAGAATTCTTGAATAGCTTCCGCATTATGAGTACGACAAGCGTCTAAATTAATATGGGAAGGTATTCTATATGTAGGTCCTTTAGTAAGGAGGGCCCTGAGACGTTTATCTTTAATGGCATCAAAATTACCAGTTATGACATGGTCAACTGGTTTATAGCATAACATTGAATTGCTACAGTCTCAATAAGTAGTGGTATTGGCATAAATATTTAAATCTAAGACAATGTTGTTGTAGTTGAAAATAACGTTCCGTATAGGTTTATTATATTAATGACAGACGATAGGTGATTCAGAATTTGTGAATTATTTGGGAATATTATCGATTACATTATTATCACGAAATATTCTTTGAATATCAATAGAATCGATGCCTTCGCTTATGAATTGAAGTTTCAGAAAATGCCTTTTATGTTCAGATTCTTTATGAATATGAGGACGAAGAACATGCTGGGTATAGCTTTACATAAGTGGGGCAGTCTTAATGAGAGGATATGTACGCATATCAACTTTATCAGCTTCTTCGTCTATTGACCTAATACATGAAAATGGCAAACACCTTAATCAAGAAAGTAAAGCGTGTTTTTCAGTTTATCTAAACATGTAAATCATGAATATACATATTAATACGTAATGAAGCATTGGAAGCAATGCCATAGTCCTCTACCGATTGAAATCTTTGCAAAGTACGTTTGTGCTGCTCATACAATAATCTGTATATCATACCTATTGAGGGAAATATACTTCTAGCGCATATAATGTAAGTCAAAAAGGGAAATTACTCATAGTACTTAGAGTTATGACTTCTGCCAGTCAATGTCATATCTAATCCGTATGATCTCAGATTCAAGCAAAAACTTTTATAACATCGGGGCCTGGTCTGGATCTGTTCTGATTGCAAAGGTGTAGAAGGGTGTATGTATGGCGTAAAGAGTTAATATCTCAAACCACTTCCAAAACAGGTCTGGACAATTGAAATGTTCAAAAAAGAAAACATTAAATCATGGGCCATAACTCATAGGAAGCTGTAACTCATCCAGATTTAGCATTATATCAAATATAAAGTTAACACCTCAAACCCGGAACAATGATTTACCCTTCGATTGCTGAATTTTAAATTTTAAAATACATATCTTCTTCTTTACCCATGCCCTGTTGTATAATTACATATATCTTTACTGTCTACAAGTATTTCGCTGTGCAATCGCTGCTGTGGAGTGCACTGGTTGTGCAATCAACTTGTAAATAGTGCAGACCCTGATGAGACAGGAGCTGTCTCATCTGGATTTTCACTATTTACAGGTAGGCATATTGACGTGTATAGCAAGCGAAGGGTTGAAACAGAATGACAATCGGATTAATGTACGGACGGAAAGACGAAACCTAAAATTATAGTTCCATCCGGCTTTCGCTAGTAAGAGACTAATAAATACATCCTCCTCCTATGGGTTAACATGTCTCAACCCTTTACTCCGTGAATATTCATGTAAGACATTATGACATCATGAATATTAATTAGAATAAAAATCAGATAAATCAAACATTTCAAAAATGGTTTATTTAACAGAAATCAAACAGCAAATACTTTATAGAGTAAAGTGGAAAAATCTTTTAAACATAAACTTATCCCTTAAAATTTGCCAAAAGGTGCAAATTACATGAAATGATACCTGTGTTATGCCTTGTAATGTCCGACACTTAGATGATCATGTCTCATTTGCATAGGAGGATTCGAATGTAAATTAGGTAATTGATAAAATGGCGTATCTACTCAATAAATGACAGCTCTATCTGTGACTTTCTATGTACAATTATCACAAAATACTGTGTCATGAAATGATGAATGAACTGGAACATTGGGATCTATACTGGTAAAATCAAGTATGACCTTTTTCCAGTTTCTACATATTCAAAATAATAATATAATAGCACATTGACGCATTGAGGTGTTGCCCTTGGCAGAAACTGTTGAATCGTATACAAGACGCCAATTTCTTATAAGCGATGCACCATATAACTGTTTTACACCTGCCTTAAAGTACAGTAGAACCTCTCTATAACTGCCACTAAATTACATCAAGTATTTTGTGTTAAATGCAGGTGGCTGCTTAAAGCAAGGTGAAAGTAAAACAGGACGCTCCAACAGGAGCGTTCTGTTTTACTTTCGCCTTGCTTTAAGCGGCCATCCGCCCTAAATACCAAATCATTAACACAAATTAGTATCCGTTATAGAGAGGTTTTACTGTATGTAAATATTCGTCTCTACTAGAATTCCGGTTTAGAGGGGGTTGACTATAATTCAATAAGCAAACAAATCATACTCTGATCATTTAGCTTCTACAGGAGATGTTTGATCTTTATCTTCTCTCTTTACAAAAGTCATTTTACCCATTCTGTCCTACTGATGCATTTTTTTGCGCCTCTGTTAAACTCATATTTTTAGGTCAGTGTGATAAAGAGTATTTGCATCATAGGAGCAAATGCTCTAAATATCACAATGGTTCCAAACCTACACAATCTAACAGTCTCCTTTCTAGAGTTAATGTTCCTTTTCGGTAGATTAATTCAAAGCGGTTGGTCTAAAATAAGAAGGGAAATCATCAAAGGCACCTGTAGTGAGTTATTAGTTAACTGTCATTATAATGTTATACATATGGCTAGCTGTGCAGTTAATCCATTACCTCATAGGCTATTTTAGCTCCAACCTCTTTGAATAAATATACCGACAAGGAGTATTAACTAGAGAAAAGGACAATTTTAGAATTGTGTAGTTCGAAACCACTGTGATAAATAGAGCATTTGCTCCTATTGGAGCAACTGCTCTATTTATCACAATGGTTTTACAAAGTGACTTTTACAGAGTCGTCAATATGAGGGAAAGGGTTAAACCTCTCTAAAACGACTCCTTTAAACCATGTATGAATAAATGACACAACGGATACAGTGCTCCCTCCCTACAACGACCCTCTCAATAACAAGTCCCTCCTTACAACAACGCATGTTACTGTTTCCGAAACAACAAGGCTCCAGAAACAGCCTTTCCATCGTATTTTATTTATGCCTCATTCAAACCCTATGTTGTGACAACATAGGGTTTAATTGAGGCATAACGGTTTTAGTTCTCGAAATATACCTTATCTGGGGATCTGCAAACAAGCTAATTATCTTTGATTTTCCCTCCCTATAACAACTCCCTCTGAACAACACATACAATATCCGTATCCAAAAGGGTGTCGTTATACATAGGGAGCACTGTACCAATAAAATTATATTTAAAATAGCACATAGGAATACTTGAAAATATAGCTGAAACTATAGAATCATACAGTTAAACTTCGATATCTCGAACTCGGATAACTCGAACTTCGCGATAACTCGAGCTAAAAGTTCGGTCCTTCCAAAATCTTACAATACAGAATTGCTCTAAAATGTATCACTACGCATATCTAGAAACACATTGCACAGCTTAATGCAGTTCTACAGTAATGCTGAAAGCTCCTGCAGGAGTTTTCAGCATTACTGTAGACCTGCATTAAGCTATGAACATGAGAAATTGTCCAGATAACAAATCGGATAACTCGAACTTCTGTTATCTCGAACTAATTCATATAGTCCCTTGAAGTTCGAGATATCGCAGTTCAACTGTACCTTCATTGTATCATAAGCGAACAGAGCAGACCCTGATCAGACCGCTCCTATCGGAGTCCTCTTATCGGGATCTACTCTGTTTGCAAATGCCTTGAAAACCGTATTTATGGAGTAAACGGGTAAATAAAGTGTAGCCCAATGTATTTAGAAGTGATTTTAACCATGTCTCTGAATTCTTCATGTCGTGGATAGCCATGGGCAGAATCAATGCATTTGAAACAGGATTATTTCACTGTTCTAGAAACTGCATACTGGGAATCAGATTTATAAATTAACATAAGCAAATGCAGTATACCCTGATCATACGACTCCTACAGGAGCTACCTGATCCGAATCTACCCTGTTTGCAAATTAATGTGTGACAACGCGTATGTAGGAGGGAAAGGGTCGATGCTTGCTACCTAAAAATTGAACATATGAGTCTCTAACACATGTGGTTGCTCAATGTAGGGCAGGGCAAATATAATACAGAAAGCTCCTATAGAATATGTCTGCATTACTTTAGACCTGCATTAAGCTACTGCCTGCCTTAAAGATCCACAAGTAGACTTCTTTTTTATGACCGCTTACCCGTTCCCTGTTGTATATTCATGTAAGGAATAATGTCGTCATAAATATTTATTAGATTATTTTATAGTGGCATATGGACACAAGACGCTTTGGCTCAGGCAGAATCTGTAGGATCAGATCTACAGAGCAGACCCTGATAAGACGGCTCCTTCAGGAGTCTTCTAATCTGGGACTACTCTGTTTGCAGGTCAAAATGCGCTTACATAAGGGAAATGGTTAAGACCTGCCCTACATTGAGCAACCACATGTGTTAAAGACTCATATGTTCAAATTTAGGTAGGAGGCAACAACCGTATTAGGTGAGTTTATCTCACCCCTTTAATGATACATTCCATAATTTCGCGCGCTCAAAATTGTCTCCGTCTGAGTTTTAACCCTTCTCTTGCTGAATTTTAAAATACATTTCTCCTTCTTTACCAATACCCTGTTGTATGATTACATATACCTTCACTGTGTACAAGTATTTCGCTGTGCAATCACTGCTCTGGAGTGCACTGGTTGCACAATCAACTTGTAAATAGTACAGACCCTGATGAGACAGCTCCTGCTTGAACTGTCTCATCTGGGTCTTCACTATTTACAGGTAGGTATATTGACGTGAATAGCAAGGGAAGGATTAAGAGCTTTATGTAATACTCTCGTCCTGCATTAATGCCCGTTGGCATGACAGATATTTAGAAAATGACGTCATGTTTATTTTTACATCATAATTATGCTGAATTGGCTAACTTTAGCCAATGGTATGAGGCTATGGGTTAATCGAAGATCACTAGATCAAGTATTAAACCAATCAAACAAATAAAAAAAATAATGATAATGAAAGTAATTATGATACTACTACTACTACTACTACTACTGCTGCTGCTGCTGCTGCTATTACTACTTCTAACTAACTACTACTACTACTACTACTACTACTACTGCTGCTGCTGCTGCTGCTGCTGCTGCTGCTGCTACTACTACTACTATTACTGTTGATGCTGCTGCTTCTACTACTACAACTACTACTATTACTATTAATAGTGTGTTGTAGTATTGTTTTTAGTACTGTTGTTTTTGTTGTTGTTGTTGGTTGTTATTGTAAAACTTCAAGCAGTACAACACTTGTACATCGACAGTTATAACTATTAAACTGACAATGATGATGATGATGATGATGATGATGATGATGATGATGATGATGATGATGATGATGATGATGATGTAATTAAAACGGAGGTGTAATTTCAACGGTGAGAATAAAATAGAGTAAGACGTCCAAAACTATGACAATGAAGTATCGAAAAAGGAGACTAAAGAGGCTAAAAAGAAAATTTCCATTACCGTCCTTCATGAAGCATGATGGGCAATTGGGGTTACTGCATTTCTCTTTCTCTATTTCACACGCTCGATCTGAAAAAGAGCAAGTAAATAGAATTAGTATTTTTAGCTGACGTTTATGTAACATCATTGCGTTCAGTAGCTTTCCAACTAGTTAGATGCCCTGTAGGCTAACTTTAAACCTTAGATGAGATCTCAGAATTTCAAAAGAATAAAGCACAATTATAGAAATAGAGATTGAGACAAAAAGTGAAGTCTCTAATCAGACGCCGCCTTGAAAATGCGGCGTCTGATCAGGGACTGCACTATTTGCCGTGGTGCATTTATGCGAACTGGCTGTGAACGGGTAAACACTGACGACTTTAACCCTTTACCTGATAGAAGCGGCTTTAAGCGAGTTTAATATATTCCTCCGCTGAAGAAAATAGTTCCAATTTTTAAAATAATGAACATATAGCATCATACATAGTTTCTATATTCTAGGAGGTGGTAGCTTAAAGCAGGCTGAAAGTAAAGCAGAATGCGCATTAAGGCGCATTCTGCTTTACTTTCAATCTGCTTTAAGTGGTCACCTGTCTTCAAAACTAGAAATAGGCTATTGGGTAAAGGGTTAAGTTACATTCTGCTGAACTTACTGGTACAATGAGGACCTTTCTACAGCGGCAATAAAAAGGACAATTTATGGGTTTGTAAGGCATGTGGTAGCTTAAAATAGGTCAATGGTAATACAGAAAGATCATAGATCAAGAACTTTCTGCATTACTATTGCCGTGCATTAAGCAACCAACTGCGTTTAAATACCCCTGCTGTTTTGAAAAATGTCTACTGTACACAAGCACATCCGTATAACGACCCAAGGTGTGTTCGTTTAACAGTTACCGATACAGTGATAAGTTATGCCACTTTTATAGAGACCGAAATGCTGCGGATTACTCCTTACATTACAGGTTTTGGCAACATATCGGTCTTAAAATTTGCGAATAGTTGCATAAAATGTAACGGTTACGTTTAGCCGAACGCACCACTGCTGTTGTTTCAAAGATGAATTTAAAAACCTGGGTCCATGCTTATAAAACTTTTAGTTGAGTCTGAGTTCGTTCTCATGTTTTTGATTGATCAGATTGGCTCAAATCTGACCAATCAAAAGCTTGAGCACTCAACTCTGACCAATCAAAAGCTTGTGAACAAACTCAGACTCAACTAAAAAGCTTTATAAGCATGGACCCAGGTTTCATCTTGATGCACAAGTAGGTTCAAAGGGCTACAGAGAGAGCTTCTGCGTCGCATGTATGACAAGGGGTAGAATGCTTTCATTGAGTCGCCGTGAACGGCGACCTGCTGTCTGTATTTTGTTTTGGAAAAGTCTTTTGGAGGAGAAGACATTGACTGAGTAAAAAGACCATATGATTGGTGTCCGAAATACAACAATAAAATTGTTCATGACTTTTTTGTTTGTCTTTAACTTCAACAAGATTTTATAATATACATAAAGTATGTATTAAAGCAATACAAAACAATCGCAAAAGCAATAAAATCAGCGGGCACACAAAATTTGCTAGTCCCTCCGACCGAATTATTGGGAATATACTGTCTACATGTACCATCTTATTTCAGTAACAACGTGTGATGCGGGGTATTAGTGTTTATAGTTGGCAAGACCAGAGTATTAAAAATAACGCTAATTAGTATTTGTTTGTAACTTACAAACATATTTAGAGAAAAAAAATCATGTACATACGGTACAATGAAAACCTAAAAATATGCAGTATTTCATACCGGTGCGTTAAAGATATGCAGCCAGTCTATGCCCGCCACGGTGGATTACAGATAAAATGATAAATCTGCGCCATTTATAAACACGGTCCCTATAGTGTAGTGGGTAAATGCGTTCGGTAATAGGTTGAAATGCACTTTTGGATGATCCGGCGTGGGTTCGAATCCACCTTTGGCCACACTATTACATTTCTGTTTCTCTTTTTTTCTCTTATTTTCTCTTGTTTATATAATTCTGTGCCGTCAACATATTCCGTCAGCACATTTACCTACAGAAAATTAAAATATTTCCTTGGTTATAGAATCATTATTATTATTATTATTATTATTATTATTATTATTATTATTATTATTATTATAATTATTATTATTATACCATATTTATATAGCACTCTTTTCATATCTAAATACGTTCAAAAGTGCTTTACAATTAAAAAATGTATACATACTAAAGCAGAAATTAAAGAAAATATAATAAGATATGAAATAGAAATAAAAACATAGTAAACAAAACAAAAACATTTACAGTGTATTTCTAAGGTATATAAAGCAAAGTTGATGGCATACTATTTCTATAGTTAAAACATGCAACCGCTTGATAATTTTCATTAAAACTGGTAAAAGTTCATTGAGACATAATTTTAATAACCATGTTGGTATCTGGTCTAATTCACAGGATTTATTTGGAGACTGTAATATGATTTGTTTCACCTCCTTTGATGTAGCAGGAGTAAATGTTGTCAGATGTTCTACTGGAACCGTAACAGGTTCAATATTCGCGTAATCATGCTCTACTTGCTTTTTTGAACATGCATTTTTCAATGGAGCCCTATCGGATTCAGTATTCGGGTAGTCACACTCAGTCTGCGTTTTTGAAGATATGTCACACCTATAATGGCCTCTATTTTGTTAGTGAAAAAGTCAGAAAAATCCTCTGCCAGTTTCTGTGGCGATTTGAAGAAAGGTAAACCAATATCGTTTGAAGAACCTAACAGATGTTTAGTCACCTTAAACAGACTTTTCTGGTCGTGTCCACAGGAGTTGACTTTGTCAGAATAATAATTGACTCTAGCCTGACTAAATAATTTATTATTATTTTTGCACATTGGTTTCTGTAGATTTCATGGTGAACTTTTAATTTGGTTTTACGCCATTGTCGTTCAAGTTTACGTTTCAAGTGTTTAGCAACGTGTAGATTATGCCTTAGAAACGTCTATTAATCTAATTAACCCTTCGCTTGCTAATCGCGTCAATATACCTACCTGTAAATAGTGAAGACCCAGATGAGACAGCTCCTGCAGGAGCTGTCTCATCAGGGTCTGTACTATTTACAAGTTGATTGTGCAACCAGTGCACTTCGCAGCAGTGACTGCACAGCGAAATACTTGTACACAGTGGAGGTATATGTAATTATACAACAATGCATGGGTAAAGAAGGAGAAATGTATTTTAAAATTCAGCAAGCGAAGGGTTAACCTTCTACTAACCTAGTAACCCTTAGATTATCTGCACATCTTTTATTACGTCAGTCACAAGGGAAGCTTGGTGACTGTATAAAATGGATTCTATTTTCATTGGATAAGACAGTCTTAAATGTCCGTTGGAAGGATAAAAACCGGATAAGAACAAAATAAAGTTGATTGATAATTGTTGAAAAGATATCTGTTTCTTTTATAACTATTTTTATATACCACTCATGGTCTATAAAGACCAACTAGTACGTGAATTGCTGCATACGTCGATATAGTACACCACATACCTCGGTGATATTATATTAATCTACAACAATAGTATGTGCATTAAATTGATTATCGTTTAAAATTTTCTGAATGTATTTTTCTTTGCATAATTTAATCAAAGACTTTTAATTTGTAGCTTACTTGATTAGGTCCCGACTTGACCCAGACTGAGTTGACCCGATGCCGACTTGACCCGGATTCTAGATTTTATGTTCACCGTACTATATTGCATATAAACCTTTAGCCTGGTCAGGACGGATCAATTTTTCTTTTGCAAACAATTTGGACCCAGATGAGACAGGTTTCTATTATTAAATAAAAGATTGATAAATCGTGACGACTGAAGGAAAAACTGAAATTCTCTAATGAAATAAATTTGCTCACCGGGCTAAAGTTTAAAGGTCCCGAAATGCAGTACCACATACGCTAGTCATGTGTATAAGAACGTTTCAGAGAGATAACTGTTGAAACAACGTTTAACCCTTTATCTGATGGAGATTTAAACATATTGACCCACTTTCACATAGATAAACATTTTCATGGCTACTCTTTAAAAAGATTTAGATTCATACCCGGTCTTTCTCTCACTGTCCTTCATATCCATAGGATATAAAAAAAACAACGTATCATTGGGATATAAAAGCCATTATGACTATATATTCGGCAAAAAATAAATATTTGAAGCATTTGAAAAAATATATATAAAATAAAATGTACTTTTGAGACTCATATCCACTTTTTCTCTGTGCTCCTCAGCATGATGAATGTTTTGTTGAAGATTTTCTTCAACAGAAGGCTTGAATGCACGAAATGAAATTTCATTAAAGAGTCATAATAAGAAAAAACTGCCATTTCCTCGTCTTAGCCTTAAATAAGTACACACAGTTTGCTGTACAAAGATTGCACTGCTCTTTGCACAACATGGAGCTGAAACATAATTGTGGCGACATTGATGCTCTGCATCAACTATTTATCTTGTAATAGATGTATTATTCTGTTTAGTGAACAGAATAACTACCACCTCACCCTGTGGGGTGAATTCGCTTTGCAAGCATAATCATTTAACCCATTCCCTCATAGGCTATTTTAGATACAACCTTTTTGAATAAATCTACCGAAAAGGAGCATTAACTAGAGAAAAGGACAAATTTAGAATTTTGTAGTTTCAAACAATTGTGATAAATATATATGCTCCTATAGCAGCAAATGCTCTATTTATCACAATGGTTTCACAAAGTGACTTTTACAGAGTCGTCAAAAGTCGTCAATATGAGGGAATGGGTTAAAACACCTCAATGATGAATGTGTTTTAGTAGAACCTATGTTTGGCGGTCATTCGATTATTGAATATAGGAGTCTTAACCCTTTCGCTGTCAAACTCTGTCGTCTGCTAACTTTGTCGTCTGCTACAAATTTTCATTTTTTTGATTTTCTTCATTTTTATTCCAAAAATATAGTAACAGTAACAAACAGTTTGGATCCTGATGAGACGCCGAGTTACTCGGCGTCTCATCTGGATCCAAACTGTTTGCATAGTTAATCACATATCCGGCATTGGTAGCGAAAGGGTTAAAAAGTAGAGGGTTGCTGAATGTAGGATAAAAGCAGTGCAAAAAGCTCATACAACCTTCATTATCTTACCTCCTACTAAATTCTTTTCGTTCCATTGGTCAATACAGGTCACGAGAAAACCCCATAGATTCCTTATAGGCTGGGTCCTAGTAGTGGTTACCGTAGCACCCTCCCCCCCCCCTAGACTTTTTTTTCATGGGTACCAAATTGTTCGTTGGGGTCCTCAGAACACATTTTGAGCATGCCCCCCCCCCCCCCCAAAAAAAAAAAAATAAGTTTGTCCCAGCTATGTTTTATTTAACGGTTTCCATGGTAACCCGAGGTAATTTTCGAAACTACCTTGGTTCAGAAAATGCGTAATAACTTTGCTTTTAGAAGCAATAGGAGGACAAAACAAGTACCAAAGTAAAGCAGAGACATATAGCTTTAATATGATATATGATTATAATATTCATAAATGCATTCTTACGAATATTAATGAGGAAGTAAAAAATATGCGGTTTTTTAGAAAAAAAGGAGTTTGTTGTTTAGTCTGAGAGGCTTATTAATGCACAGAAATTATTGAATTTAGGTTTAAATTGTTTGTTTGGGTCCTCAGAACACATTTTGAGTATTTCCCCAAATAATTTTGTCCCATCTATGTTTTATTTAACGGTTTCCATGGTAACCAGTGGTAAATTTCGAAACATCCTTGGTTCAGAAAAGGCGTAATAATTTGCTTATAAAGGCGATAGAAGGACAAAACAAGTACCAAAGTAAAGCAGAGACATATAGCTTGAATGTGATATATGATTTTATTAATATTCATAAATGCTTTCTTATGAATATTAATGAGAAATTAACAAAATGCGGGGGGGTTAGAAAAAAAGGAGTTTGTTGTTTAGTCTGATGGGCTTATTAATGCACATAAATTATTGAATTCAGGTTTAAATTGTTCGTTGGGGTCATCAAAACACATTGTGAGCATTCCCCCAAAGTAACTTTGTCCCATATATGTTTTATTTAACGGTTTCCATGGTAACCCGTGGTCAATTTCGAAACATCATTGGTTCAGAAAATGCGTAATAATGTTGCCTTTAGAGGCAATAGAAGGACAAAACAAGTACCAAAGTAAAGCAGAGACATATAACTTGATTATGATATATAATTTTAATAATATTCATATATGATTGCTTATGAATATTAATGAGGAAGTATAAAAATCCCCCTTTTTTAGAAAAGGAGTTTGTTGTTTAGTCTTAGATGCCTATTAATGCACAAAAACTATTGAATTCAGGTTTAGATTGTTCTTTGGGGTCCGCAAAACACACTGTGAGCATTTCCCCAAAAACATTGTGTACCAGCTATGTTTTTAACGGTTTCCATGGTAACCCGAGGTAAATTTCGAAACACCCGTGGTTAAAACAATGCGTCATAACTTTGCTTTTAGAGGCAAAACAGGATAAAATAAGAACCTAAATAAAGCAAAGACATATAACTTGAATATGATATGTAATTTAACTAATTTTCATAAATGTATTCTTATGAATATTAACGAGGAAGTAAAACAATCCGGGTTTTGTTTAGAAAAAAAGGAGTTTATTGTTTAGTCTGAGTGGCCTATTAATAAACAAGAGTTATTGAATTCATGTTTGAATGTTTTCATGTGATCATACAAGGAACATAAACTATCTTTGTTGCAGGTAATATTTCTATAACGCATACATATTTCAGCTGTTTTGCATATAATGTGCGTAAAGGAATAAGCAATTTTCTCTGAGCATTGTATTTAGTATTATTTTGAGTATAATATCGTTTCTGTGATTTATTTTACGTAAAATACCAAACAAATTGTACCAAAACAGACGAGAGTAGAGGATCATTACTTTGTGTATATAATTGATTTGTTCATGTCTTTTGACTATAAATGCCATATTTATGAATATTAATGAGATGTAAAAAGAAATACACTTAAATTAGCCGTTCTTATCTGTTATTTAATTAAAATCTAAAAATTTAAAGTTATTTAGTAGAATCCCCTCTCTCTGGAGAGAGGAGGCTGTCGACCCAGAGGGACACGATAGCCCTCCTCTACAATAGAGAGGGCCAAAGGGTCCTGAGTGATAGTGCGCCACATTGATGAAGGATCGGATTGGAAAGGGGCAGAAAGCGCGTGTCCCTAGGGCTGGGGTCTAGAAGGCCCAGAACCCTGAGATACCAATCCTGAGTTAGGAAGAAAAGGGAAGGGTCCTAACCGGCCCTTGGCCGGACTCGCTGAAAGACAGAATACGGTCTGGTTGTCTTACCTTTCTTGGGAGGTCCCGCAAGAGGCTTACCTTCAACCTTAGGATTTTTTAAAAAAAAAACCAGACCCAAAGCGGGGGGGGGGGGGGGGGGTCCTGGTAGAAGCCCTGTCAGCTCTTTCTCCTTAACGTTGCCACCGGAAAGTAGTTCGGAGGCAAAGAGTCCTACATACTAGAGGAAGGTGTCACGGCGACCGCGGGGCATATTCGCTGTCGATGAGGGCCATTGACCTAAGGCCAGTTGAGAGAGAGAGAGAGAGTGTGTGGGGGGGGGGGGGAGGGAGGCCTAGTGCCTGCCCTTGGGCTGTCGGAACCAAGTGATGGGATCTGATAAAACATCCCAGGTCGATTTTCAATTGAAGCCAGGGAGCCCTTGGCCGTAAGAGTTTAGCGGACATGATCCACCCAGTTGCCGGGCTGGCACAAAAGTCTTCGTCCAGGTCAGGCAAACGGGAAAGAAGTCCCCTGGAAGGAGAAAGAGACTCCCTAGATTTAATTAGGTTAGGGAGGTCCACTTTTTCGACTGACACTAGCACGGAAGAGGATAGAAGACCCCTGTGAATAGGATTCAGGGGTCTAAGGCAGACAGAGGGTGGGAGGATTCTAAATCAATCTTCACACACCTTCTCAATAGAAATGTATTGATGTTCAGAATCATCAAAAGAAGAAGAGAACTAAGCCCCGTCTACATCTGAGTGAGAGGCTTCCACAGATTCTGATTCCCTTAAAAATAGGATTATTCCTAGGAGCCATAATGGACAAAGTGTCTTCCTGCTCTCCCTCAAAATCCGCCCTGGTGAACGCCACGGATGGCAGCACCCGGGAGGAGTGGGACCCGCCACAGACATAGAAGTGTGGACTGTGGGATGTACTCACAACATGCCCGGAGTGGGATGTAAGCCAGAACGAGCTTGTGTGTGGGGGGGGGGGCCGAGAGGAAAGGGGAATGGGTATCACTGATGGGGAGTCCCATGACTTTGCTGGTCAGGTCGCCAGTAAGGTGAAGCTTGCTGGTTCCCAGAATGAGTGTCGGCTGGCGAGAGCGACCAGCAGGCGAATCTGAGGAGGAAGAGCGATGTCTTCGCATAGAAGAGTAATGATAAGACCTCGATCTGCGCCTGCGATGAGAGCGGAGTGAATGCTGGTTCCCATTAGAAGAATAAGAAGGTTTTTACGCCTCCTACGGGGTGGGGTGGGATGGGGCGGGGGAGTACGAAGTGTATTCAGAAGATGAAGAGTAATTGCAGGGTCTAAATGACCAAGAACGTTTAGACTTAGCCAGAGCAGCTTCCTGTTGACTTTCACCACTGTAATGCGGTGTACAGACAGAATACCCAGTAGAAAACTATCAACTGGGGAATCGACTGCACCAAACGGACTGTTGACGAAAGAGATTTTAAAGAAAAAGCAGGCTTCTTCTGGGCTTTAGAAGACAGTGATTTGTCTGTTGCTAGGGAGTCGCTGACCAACGAGAAGAATACTTCTTCCATCGGGCAGCAAGCTCCCACGTCTCCAATGTCCAGAGGGATGAAACTGGACAGGGAGCTGAAACGGAGCATCCGCAGCAGGCCAGACACACTTACTGAGTTGTCCAGCCTGCCGCGAAATGCCCACAAGAAGCCTTGCGTTGCTCTGGCATGCCATCCTGTGGTAAATAATCAAGCAAATGCATAAGACATCGCGAGTAAGTTCGAAGTCATGCAAGGCTAATATGGGCAAACATAAGCTGATGATTGCAGCCGAGATGCTATATATATTTTCTATTGTATTGCAAAACACTCATAAAAGTAATATTCTTCATAAAACATGCATGAAGCTCAATTCCTCCGCTGTATTTTCTTACAAGAAATGTGTTGTTCACATATATATATATTGCAATATCATAGAAAAACTTACTTTCCTACAACAGTTCACATTCTCATTAATATCCATGATTTTGAAAATAATATTCATTATCTACATATTTATATACATGAACATCAATATCTCTGTTTCAGTCAGTATCAAGCTCTGTATAGGTTAACTAAAATAATCTCAGATAAAACGAACAGCTCATTCAAGTGTGTTTATTTTTACATCTCATTAATATTCATAAATATGCATAAATATTCATGAACCCAAAGTAATGACCTTCTGCTCTTGTCAATCTTTGTTCAATATCTGGTATTTTACGTAAAATAAATAATAGAAAAGATAGTACACTCGAAACAATGCTACATATAGTGCTTATGTTAAATTGCTTATTCTTTTACGCACGTTATATGCAAATTAGCTCAAATATACATGTTTTTTTTTAAGAAATATTACATGAACCAAGGATGTTTTTTCTTTGTATGATGATATTAAAACATTTAAACCTGCATTCAATAACTCTTTGTATATTATTAGGCCTCTCAGACTAAAAACAAACTCGTTTTACTAAAAAAGCATTTTTTACTTCCTCATTAATATTCATAAGAATGCATAATCAGTATTAATAGAATTACATATCGTAATCAAGCTATATGTCTCTGCTTTACTTTGGTTCTTGCTTTGTCCTTCTATTGCCTCTAAAAGCAAAGTTATGACGCATTTTCTTAATCAAGATAGTTTCGAAATTTACCTCGGGTTACCATGGAAACCGTTTAATAAAACATAGCTGGGTCACGATTATTTTGGGGGAATGCTCAAAAAGTGTTCTGAGGACCCAACGAACAATTTAAACCTGAATTCAATAATGTGTGTGCATTAATAGGTCTCTAAGACTAAACAACAAGCTCATTTTTCTAAAACAGCGGGGTTTTTTACTTCCTCATTAATATTCGTAAGAATGCATTTATGAATATTAATAAAATCATATATCATATTCAAGCTATATGTTTCTGCATTAATTTGATACTTGTTTTGTCCTTCTATTGCATCTAAAAGCAAAGTTATTACGCATTTTCTGAACCAAGGATTTTCGAAATTAACCTCGGGTTACCCTGGAAACCGTTTAATTAAACATAGATGGGACAAACAAATTTGGGAAAATACTCAAAATGTGTTCTGAGGACCCAAACAAACAATTTAAACCTAAATTCAATAATTTCTGTGCATTAATAAGCCTCTCGGACTAAACAACAAACTCCTTTTTTCTAAAAAAAACACCGCATTTTTTTTACTTCCTCATTAATATTCATAAGAATGCTTTTATGAATATTAATTAAATCATATATCATATTAAAGCTATATGTCTCTGCTTTACTTTGGTACTTGTTTTGTCCTTCTATTGCATCTAAAAGCAAAGATATTACGCATTTTCTGAACCAAGGTAGTTTCGAAAATACCTTGGAAACCGTTAAATAAAACTTACTAGGACCCAGCCTATTATGGGGGTACTAAACTCCTTATCATGGCTTTACAAGAGTTATTTCCCTTACTTGACAACCATGTGCTTTTCTCTTACTTATAATAATCTTTTATGTTTATCCGTATAGTTTTAAAAAATGCATACATATAAGTTATGCCTTAATTGGAGTTGAAATATAAACATTAATTAGTTTTACAGTGATAAAAAAGAAAAAACAAAATATATAAACGAGATTTAAGGCAAATAAAAAATATTTTCTTTAATTCTATTAAAGGGAGGTAATTTACTCTGCTCTTATTGTAATATCAAGTTTGCATGTTTCCCCACGGAAAGCCATACACGTAGGCCTATGATGCAAACATGCGTTTAAATACTTGGAATTAAAGGTAGTCGGTAAGATATATTCGTTATGCAGTGCTTAGTATCCCTTATATGGTTATACACTGCCAGCAAATATTAATATGGGACTCGGCGATATTTGCTGGCAGTGTATAGTCCATATTAGGGACACTAAGCAGTGCATAACTTATATTACAGACCCGTAATTAGACCTCCTTGCGATGACCACTTTTGACAGGTTCTGTTTTATAATCTTGACACTGAAACAAACAAGGTTAACCTATTCCGCTGCCAATGTCGCATTTTTGGTTCCTATGCAAACAGGTTGGATCCAGATGAGATGCTGAGTAACTCTGATACATGTACAAACCATTCTCGATCTTTAACCCTTTCCCTCATATAAACGTATTTCACTCATCTGCAGACATATTAGACCCAGATCAGACAGCTCCAATAGGTCTGATCAAAGTTTACTCATTTTGCTAATATAATTTGATAGATCTGTTTCCTTACTTTCTAAAATGGCTACTGTATCTCACCTTCCAAATATTATTATAATCAGTTTAGCCTTGAATATTGAATAGGTGTTGACATTTTACCTAAATATAAAATAGGGAAAGGGTGAAGACATGTAACAGCTCTGGGATATACGGTATCTGCATGACTTCCACCCTGCACTGCGCACCCATCTGCCTAAAACGGTCTAAATTCTTCTCTACTTAATTCAAAACTATCGAAGTTTTACTGTACAGTAAAACCTCTCTTAACCGGAATTCTAGTAGAGAAGAATTTAGATACTTTAAGTCAGGTGACTGCTTAATGCAGGGTGAGCTTTCTGCATGACTTTCACCCTTCATTAAGCTGTCACCTGTCTCCAAGACCGATATTTATACTAAACTTAACGTCCGGTTAAGAGAGGTTTTACTGTTTATGAAAATATTATGCGTTGGTTATTGAAGAAACCGTTGACTTACATAAGCAAACAGAGCACATCTTTGTCCAACGGTTCCTATAGGAGATGTCCGGTCTAAGTTTGAAGAACATTCTTAACCCTTCGCTTGCTATTCACGTCAATATACGTACCTGTAAATTGTGAAGACCCAGATGAGACAGCTCCTGCTGGAGCTGTCTCATCAGGATCTGCACTATTTACAAGTTGATTGTGCAACCAGTGCACTTCACAGCAGTGATTGCACAGTGAAATACTTGTACACAGTAAAGATATATGTAATTATTCAACAGGGTATGGGTAAAGAAGGAGAAATGTATTTTAAAATTCAGCAAGCGAAGGGTTAAGTAATTACTTAGCTAAGACTCTTATCAAAAATGCAAAGACATATCTTTTCATAAATTGGTGATTTGTTTGGCTCAAAAACGAAAACGAATATTTCAGGAATTTATAATGGACTTACATGTAATAATGTTATCCAATTCCTTTTGGGTTTAATTAGATGTTCAATGAAAAAAACCACGTCATTTTCTATTTATAAATATAACAGACTGTCTCTAAGGACCCTGTTTACACATAATTATTTCACTCATATCTCTAGATGCAAGTTTAATAGCCCTAATAAATTAAGCCTAATATTAACTATAGTAGAGACCCGCTTTTAACGGAATTCTAGTAGAAAATAATTTAGATACTTTTAGGCAGGTGGCTGCTTAATGCAGGAAGAAAATCATACAGAAAGCTCATAGAGGAATTTTCTGAATGACATTCATCCTGCATTAAGTGCCACATGACTCCAAGGCCGATATTTATACGTAACTGTAATTCCGGTTCAGAGGTATTTTACTGTAATTACTTAGTGAATTAAGAATGAAAGTCTCGCCAAATCTCGAACTCTTAACAATTAAATCGAGCAAAAATCGGGCTTCATGATTGGTCGAAAATCTTAGCCAAACTATAAAGAATATTCGTGAAACTGGGGCCTGGTCTAAGTCTGCGCTCTATTTGCAAAACAAACGTCGGGAGGTATTAGTTAACTGATGTCGTACAACGTGGAAAAGCCACTTGGTATGTCTAGATGGGTTTGGATGGAGTTAACCCTTTCCTCCATAAATACACAGTTCTACGTCTCTGTAAAAGTCACTTTTCGAAACCGTTGTGATAAATAGAGCACTTGCTCCTATAGGAGCAAATGCTCTATTTATCACAATGGTTTCAAACTACAATTTAAAATAAAAATCCATTCCTCTAGTTAATGCTCCTTTTCGGTATATTTATTCAAAGCGGTTAAATGCAAATCGGAGGAATAGCAGGTCGCAAGTATATTTTATACAGTTTTCGTATAAACCATTCAACATCAAAAGTTATCCACATATTCAGATCACTAACATGTTTACAAATCATTCTCCCATAATGTATATAGATTTAGCTAATTAATAATAGTATTTGAATGCTGCTAAATATTCTGACACTCGCTAATCGTTTAATCAATTTGTTCCCACGATCCCATATATGAGAGGTGGGCAAACAGGCAAACAGTGTAGACTCGGATCATACGCCACAAAACGCCGTGGCGTCTGATCAGAGTCTACACTGTTTGCTGTTATAATTTCAATATAAATCAAAACGAAATTGAATTTTTAGGCCAGGTACCCCTTAGATACAAAATGGACTAATCCAACATATAAACATGAAAGAATCCACCGGGCGCAAATTAGGTAGGAGACGAACAACTATTATTACGGAAATCAAAGGATGTGATCGGCAAACCCCGATTGATTCCGATTCAATTTCGGAACACCACCCTAATTCATGAGCCAGTCTAAGGTAAAGGTTTATAAGAAGTTTATCTGTATCAGATAATATGCTATAAGAAGTTATACCAGTACCAGATAAAAGGTCATAATAAATCATCTCAAGCAGGTAAAGGGGTATAAGAAGTTTTTTTTCTGTAACAGGTAAAGGGATATATGAAGTTTATTTGCTGTATCCGGTAAATGGTTATTTCAATCGGGTAATAAATAGTTCACGTAGGTTTTAATGCATTTGCTTATCTTATTGCCCAACATTAGACTATAATTCCCAATTACATGAATTTAAAAAAAGTTGAATAGTTCTTACCCAAAGCCCTGCTGACAACTGTGTCAAATTGAAGACAGACCAGCAAAACCTGAAATAAGAAAAACAAGACATAAGATAATATCTGAGAATTGTAATATAGATTCCTCGTGTCATTGTTATATATTCCATTACTCCGAGAATATTCATGTAAGAAATAATGACATCATGAATATTCATTAGATTTAGTATTATAATAGCAGATGGACACGAAAAGCGTTACCTATGGCAACAGAGCTATATTATTTCTTAGGTACAGTAAAACTTCTCGATACATGTAACTGCCACTTAATCACAAGTAGTGTGTGTTAACGGCAGGTGGTTGCTTAAAGCAAGGTGAAAATAAACAGAACGCTCCTATAGCAGCCACCTGTCCTAAATACCAACTAATCATCACAATTTAGTGACTGTTATAGAGAGGTTTTACTGTATTCTCTGCGCATGCGCATATCATAACACGTAGTTTCCTTCTTTACTTTAACTCAATAAATATTCATGTAAGAAATAATGGCATCATGTCTAGAATTTTGATTAATGTTGTTGGGTTGTTTTTGTATTATTTTTTGTTTGATATTTTTGTTTGTTTTGTTTGTTTTGTTTGTTGATTTGTTGTTGTTGTTGTTGTTGTTGTTGTTTGTAGTGACACATGAACACAGCCACTTTTGACTTATCAGAAACTGTATACGCAGATATAAGCCAACAGTACAGACCCTGATCAGACGGTTCCTACAGGATCTGATTTGGTTCTGCTCTGTTTGAAATGGCGTACAAAGGCATATTGATGGAGTTAAGTGTTAATCATTGTCTTTTTGGTAGTCGTGCGACTCACGCCTACGAGACGAGGCGGTTCTAACGAATACCACCAAGTTAAATACGGTTTGGCTGGGATATAAAATATGTCGATATAGCAGTACGCCTTTAAAACCTTTCCTCCGTGAATATTAATGTTAGAAATGATGATGTCATGAATATTGATTAGATTAGTTTTTAAATGGCATATTAACTCCAAAGTATTGTGTATACATACATATATATATATATCATTTCATAAGCAAACAGAACAGACCCGGATCAGACGGCTCCGATAGGAGCCGTCTGATCCGTGTTTGCTCTGTTTGCATAGGTATAGATAAGCGTTTGCATAAGGGATTGTGTTAAACACGATATTGGTAAATGACATGTGTCCATCTGTTGGCAATATCTCAAATGTGTTTTTAGTGATGAGTCCTCCTGTTTGCATCGACCCACACAAGCTCAGATCCATCTTACAAGCTGTTGAAGGGCCAAAAAATCTCATCATATCGGGTGTAGAGATAGATTTGCATGTGCACATAAAGTACAATTAAATTTGAAGAGCTTTCATACGTATGATGTTATCATAATATGGCTGGTAACATCTGTGATTTGAAAAGGCAGCGTTCGATGTTTTCGTATAAACATACAAAAACATAGTTTTAACACATCACTTAGTGTTGTCCGTGTCATTTCGAATACAATAAAATCTGTCTCAACAGGAATTTTACATTAGTATGGTTGTCGGGTTTTGTTTTTAAAAGATTGATCTTGATGAAGGGTTCAAGTCGTGCAGATAGCTCCAAAGGGAGCTTTCTGCATAACATACATTCTGCATTAACCCTTCGCTTGCTATTCACGTCAATATACCTACCTGTAAATAGTGAAGACCCAGATGGGACAGCTCCAGCAGGAGCTGTCTCATCAGGGTCTGCACTATTTACAAGTTGATTGTGCAACCAGTGCACTCCACAGCAGTGATTGCACAGCGAAATACTTGTACACAGTGAAGATATATGTAATTATACAACAGGGCATGGGTAAAGAAGGAGAAATGTGTTTTAAAAATCCAGCAAGCGAAGGGTTAAAAGGGGCTCAGTTTACAAATATATACAGTCTTCCTTACTAAATGTCCTGTTTGGAGCGGGTTACAGTATTAAGTAGAACCGCTCTAATGCGACCACTTAATGAACAAACATGGCTGTCTTTATAAGCAGGTGGTTGCTTAATGCATGACAAAAGTAATGCAGAAAGATCCTCTAGGAGCTTTCTGCATTAATTCTATCCTGCATTAAGCTACCACCTGCATATAGTACCCAGAATTGCACCTCTTTTAGGTGGTCGCATTAGCGGGGTTTTACTGTATTATGATGCAAATTGAGTACAGTAGGGCTTTTCTTAAGCGGACATTAACAAGAGCTCTAATTATGGCAGGTGGTAGCATAATGCAGGTCAAAAATATTGCAGAAAACTCCTAATACTTCTGCATTACTTTTGCAAGATTCCTGTGAATGGCCACTTATGTCAGGTTCTGCTGTGTGTTCCCTTAGTAGATAGATGGTTGGTTAGTTCCATCCCTGCTTCAAGGTTCGCTGGTTCTTTAACCTCTTTGATTGCTTTCAAAGTGGAATGGTCCATCAATATTTAACAATTGAGTCCATTTGGTATGAAAGGGTATACAGTAAATCCTCTCTATAACGGCCACTAAAATGGGTTAATTAGTTGGCATTTAGGGCAGGTGACTGCTTAAAGCAATGTGAAAGTAAATCAGAACACTCCTACAGGAGCGTTCAGTCGTACTTCCACGTTGCTTTAAGTAGCCACCCACCTTTAACACAAAATAATTGATGTAATTTAGTGGCCGTTATAGAGAGGTTTTACTGTATACTTTGCGGGAGTATTCCGAATAATACCCAGTGTCAACCTCAACCCCTTCGTCTATATAAACGCGTTTAAAATGGCTACAATGTTCCACATTCTATGTATCATTATAACTAGTTGGCCCATTAATATTCAGTAGGTATTGAAATTTGGAATAAACATAGAGCAGGGAAAGGGTTAACACTTTCCCTTATGTAAGCGCATTTTGACACATCTGCAAACAGAGTAGACCCAGATCAGATGGCTCCTATAGGAGCCGTCTGATCAGTGTATGCTGTTTGCTGATGGTGTAATATAGATTCTACAGCTTCTGCCTGAGCCGAAATGCCCTGTGTTCATATGCCATTACAGTGCTCCCTCTCTACAACGGCCCTCTCAATAACGATTCCCTCCTTACAACAACGCATTTCACTGTTTCCGAAACAACAAGGCTCCAGACACAACTTTTTCCATCGTATTTTCTTTATGCCTCCATCAAACCCTATGTTGTGACCACTCTTTAGAATCGTCACTTTGTGACGATTCTAAAGAGTGGTCACAACATAGGGTTTGATGGAGGCATAACGGTTTTAGTTCTCGAAATACACCTTATCTGGGGATCTGCAAACAAGCTAATTATGTTTGATTTTCCCTCCCTATAACAACTCCCTCAGAACAACACATACAATATTCGTATCCCAAAGGGTGTCGTTGTAGAGAGGGAGCACTGTATAAAATAAAATTATTAATATTCATGACGTCATTATTTCTTACATGAATATTCATCAGGGAAAGGGTTAATCAGAGGGCTTTCTATGATTCCTCTAACTTGGGCATACACTTAAATAATTTAATATAAGGGTTCGAATAGTGTTTGTCTGGAGAGGGTTGCATATTGGGTGTATACATGTATAACGGTTGTTTATTTGTATTTTTGTATTGCAGTGCGTAGTTTATATGCATGAACTACAAATTGACCTATTCTTTTACCCGTTGTAAGGCAATATTTTATGTGTGGTGTTGTATGCCAAACATACGCCTAAGTCAGGCGGTTCTGGGTCATATCTGTGTGACGTACTGACACTATGCATAGAACGTGTTTTAGTGACCTGAGTGCGCTGACACGATATAATAGAGCATAATATGACACATGCAGATAAACTTATAGAAAATGATGACAGTGGTTTATCTATGATTCTTAAATTGATTCCATTATTATCATTCTTATCGATATCTATTTATTAAATATATTTTGTTATAGATATTCTATATGAATTGAATTTACTCAGTTTTGTACATGTTATTTATTCATGCGAAGCGCTTTTGGATGCACATATCCTGTGTGACAATAGCGCTATATAAATGTGGTATAGTAATAAATAAAATGTATGTCTGTAAAATGCTCTTAAGTGACTAGAAAAATTCTGAACATGTATGTCTGAAAACAAAACATGTACGAAATGCTGAACATGTTTGTACTACATTTTGAACATGCATGTATGAAACAAAATATAGTGACTACTAAATATTGAAATGTTTGTTCTAAATATTGAGTATGTATGTCCGTAAAACACTCTGAAGTAACTACTAAATAGTGAACATGTTTGTCTGTAAAATTAGCACTGACTACTTAATGCAGAACGAAAGTTATAAACATTCTTAACCCTTCGCTTGCTAGTCGCGTCAATATACCTACCTGTAAATAGTGAAGACCCAGATGAGACAGCTCCTGCAGAAGCTGTCTCATCAGGGTCTGCACTATTTACAAGTTGATTGTGCAACCAATGCATTCCAGAGCAGTGATTGCACAGCGAAATACTTGTACACAGTGAATATATATGTAATTATACAACAGGACATGGGTAAAGAATGAGAAATGTATTTTAAAACTCAGCAGGCGAAGGGTTAAAGTAGGAGACCCTTCGAAAACAAAAGTAGTAATGCGATAGAAACTTGCAGCCTCGGTTTATTGAGTCTATTCATGAACAGTTATTAAAAGTGTAACAAAACCCACGCACCTAGCACCTGCTTAAGCGGTTTTCAATATGCTCACCTAAACACATTGAAATTGATGATCCGGAAAGGACCAGAAATATAACAACTCCGAAAATAATTTCTAAAGTTATTTTTCAAAGTGTCACATAGGCAAACGAATTCTTACAGAAAATTAAAATGAACATTATATTTGCTCATACAGTAAACATCTCTATAACTCCAACTCTCAAACAAATATTATTACGATCTTTAAGACAGTTGACAGCTTAATGCAGGGTGAAAGCCATACACAAATCCCCTGTAGTATCTCCTGGCTGCATGACTTTATCCGTGCAGCAACTTGTCTAAAGTTTTCAATTCTTCTTTTCTACAAATCGAGCTTCAATGTGTTAACCTTTCGCTTGCTATTCACGTCAATATACCTACCTGTAAATAGTGAAGACCCAGATGAGACAGCTCCTGCAGGAGTTGTCTCATCAGGGTCTGTACTATTTACAAGTTGATTGTGCAACCAGTGCACTTCACGGCAGTGATTGCACAGCGAAATACGTGTACACAGTGCAGATATATGTAATCATACAACAGGGCATGGGTAAAGAAGGAGAAATGTATTTTCAAATTTAGCAAGCTAAGGGTTAAACCGTAGAATGTATATGTAGTAAAGATTCTCTGTAGCGAATACTCAACTATGAATCAATGTCGGTCTTTAGGACAGGTATCTTGTTTAGTGAAGGGTGGACGTCAAACATATGCTGTCTGCTTGCCTTTCACCTTGTTCTATGTATTTTCCAAATTCCAATACCTACTGAATATCCATGGGCAAAATAGTTAGAATGAAATATGGAAAGTGGAACATTATAGCTATATTAGAAAGTAAAGAAACATGTCTTTCAAATTCAATTAGCAAACAGGGCCGTCTGGTCTGGGTCTACTCTGTTTGCAAATGCGTGAACACACATTGATATGAAGGAGTCACGAGCTGAAAATGTCTGTCTGACACGGCTGCATGTACGATCACCGTGCATGGCGTCGTAGGTATGTACAATGCGCGTCGTTTTACTAGGCGGCCGTGAAGCGTCTCCCTGTACATTCAATAAATATTGTTTTCATCCTCTTGCAGGGATTGTTTTAAATTGAATGCGATTCCTTTTGATAATGGTAGCGTCTTGTGTGTAGCTTTTTTCATTGAATGCTTTGCGTTTTATTTACAACTGATTAACTCTTTCGGCGCCAATGTCGCCTGTTGGCACCATTGAAAACAATGCAGTCCCAGATCAGATGCCGCCTTTTCAAGTATTATTTTAGCCAATGCATACAGGTTTTTAACAACAAATGTTTTACTGACGACACCTTTAAATTTGGCGCCAAAAGAGTTTAATCCAAATTTATGACGACTAAAAAGAAACACGTTAGCACTTACCTTTCCTGTGGCATAGTGGTATAAGAGATTTTACTGAATGTTTATTTAAAGCTTTTTCATTTATATAAACGCCTCTTCATGGAGACCTGGGTCCCTGCTTATAAAACTTTTAGTTGAGTCTGAGTACGTTCTCAAGCTTTTGATTGGTCAGATTTGAGCCTCTGGCTCAAATCTGACCAATCAAAAGCTTGAGAACTCAAATCTGACCAATCAAAAGCTTGAGAACGAAACTCAGACTCAACTAAAAGCTTTATAAGCATGGAGACCAGGGTCTGCTTTATTTGCTTATGAAAATATAATAGAACTGACTGTACAGTTTCTACCAATACCAAATAGGCATGTCATTATAAAAAAATCAGCTAATAATTATTCATGATGTTATTATTTCTCTCATGAATATCAAACAGGGAAAAGGGTAATATAACTATTTTTGTAAGTCTGTTTTTGCCGATTGTTTATATAGTCAGAGGGATAAAAGTACAAAATAAACTATTACTGCACATGACACCATATACAACATGATGTGGATTATACCCATAAATAGAAATATCTTACAGGAATGGTCACGATTCACATACATGTATGTTTATGCAAAGGATAATTCACAAAACTAACAAAACGAGGCTTGCCGCAATATTTTGTTGCTGTTGTTGTTGTTTATATTGAGGTTTTTGGCGGGTGTTTTGTATTGGTTTATTTTGGTTTATTTTTCTTCTTTTTTGTCATAAAATCCAAGATGGTCGTGAATATGAATTCAATGTATAACGGAACTACTTTAATGCATTTTACTTCATGAGTATATAGAATATTATTTGTTTTCATGGAGGTATGAAAATAAAACACATTCTATATATTACTTATAATTTGATATCACTAATGAATGTAAGAAAGAAATGAAACAATATTCACAAATCGTTTGTTTATTTTCAACATTTAATACCGAATGATATAACTGCGGACGATTACAAAGAAGTCTCGACAAGGCGTGGCCTATTATTTTCATGGGGATATGAAACAAAAATGCAGCCAATCACAGCTCGCCAAAAGTAATGAAAACAAACAATATTGAATTATCAAGACATGGAAGTTTTGTCTTCTTCAGCCTTTACTCGATTGGTTTTCTTGCGATATACTTCTTCTCAGCATATAAACAAATGACTTATGTAAGTTTAGGCATTTTAACCCTTTCACCGCCGGTGTCGCATAAATGTACTACAACAAATAGTACAGTCCCAGACCAGACACCGCCATTTCAAGGCGGCGTCTGATCAGGGACTTCACTTTTTGTCTCAACTTTTTGCCGGACCAAGTCCTTCGGGCGAGACTATAAACCGATGTCCGATGTATCAGTGCTTTACACTGGGCATCTAAATTAACCAGAGCAACTCAGTCAATGATAAGAGTAGGGCATCGCGCCCGGGTTTCTCTGTATCATCTCCCCTCTCTCTGGGGCGTCCAATTAGCCCATAGTGAGCAGAAACGGACGTTAATCAACACAAACAAACAAACAAAAATAAACTCTATTACTATATCTGTGCTTTATTCCTTTGAAAGTTGCCTCTATTTATCTCATTTCCTTATTTTACCATATGATTAAAAAAAAAACTTGGATTGCAGACGACAATTACAAATTTGTCACCGAAATGGTTAAAGCGCGTTGGTAGTAGCGACTATCGCCCTACTATCAACAGTTAACCCATTACCTCATATGCTATTTTTAGATACAACTTCTTTGAATAAATCTACCGAAAGGGAGCATTAACTAGAGAAAAGGAAACATTTAGAATTTTTAGCTTGAAATCATTGTGATAAATAGAGCATTTCTTCCTATAGGAGCAAATGCTCTATTTATCACAATCGTTTCACATAGTGACTTTTACAGAGTCGTCAAAAGTCGTCAATATGAGGGAATGGGTTAAAGTCGTAAAACGGATAACAAGTTTATCGGGCTGCCGACAGGCAGCCCACACTTTGAGAGGTCTCAATGTAGCATATGATTTACTGCGGTCATGTGTTTCTATAAAATCCACTCTTTTAAATGACCAATATTTACTGTGAGACTAGTTTTTATTTATTTATATTTATTTTATTTATTTATTGTTAACTATATTTTCCCCTGCGATCGCACATATTTTTATCGGTGTTATTTGTTTTTACTTTTTTGCCACGACATCTTTGCACTGAATGCTAGTGGTGAATTAGGTATGACTGATTAAAATTAATTTCATAAGTATAGCAGATATCGTGGTCCAATGGTAACAGTGTTGGCTTAAAAAAAACTTGAGGTCGTAGGTTCGATCCTTGGTAGAGGCCAAAACCTTTTTTGCTTTCTTAGCACCATTAGTTTTCATGTATTTTGTTTATAAAGTCCTTTGTTTACTCGCCGTTTTGTTTCCAGGTGACACGTTTTGCATATTTCTCCACTGTGCATGATTCTTGCTCTAAATGTATAACTTATACTAACCTGTTGTTAATTTGGGGGCGATGTAAATGAAAAAGGTAATAGGCATTGAGTCGACCTATTCGAATAATTTCATGTAAACTTAAGGCAGTCTTAAAAAATCGGTTGTTTAGTTCTGAGACTAAAGGTAGTCTTGAATAATCGGTTGTTTTGTTCGAAGTGTAGACCTTTATTGTTGGTACATGTACGAGCCATGTGTATAACGGGTAAGCGTGCAAACGTATGCGGCAAAACCTTGTTCGTCCGGTAGAGCACATGCTTTACGTTGTATGGGTTGCGAGTTCGAATCGCAGTCTTGGCTTGTTTTTTTCTTTGCTGTAAGTATGGAAGTTTATATGTCTATTTAGCAGTAGTTATGTGAAGAGTTTGATGAAATTAGTGCTGAATTGCGTATGGTGCTAGAAGCTTTGTGATTTAGCATAAATTAATTTTACTTGTTAACAGCACTTAATGTGATAATGGTTTCTACGCCAGTGTGTTTGAGCAAGTGACGTACATGTAATATGTATACATGTAATTGGTGTCATGTTTCATTAAAACAGTCCCCCTTTTCTGCTATTATTTTATATAGTCGTGTTTTCTCCATGTACACTGTATCTGTTAATTAAAAGAACTAAACAATATTTCCCGCTCTTTTTCTTCTATCCTGCTTAAAGACACAGGGTATGTTAGGCAGCCATTTTACGCTTGCGTAAAACCTTGCTTGTTGACTGTTCATTAATATACATCTTTTTATGTTATGTTGGCCACGCGTATGGATTTGCAAATTTATATAGTATAACCCCTCTAAATCGGACGTCAAAGTAAGTATAAATATCAGTCTTGGGGACAGGTGGCAGCTAAATACAGGGTTAAAGTAATGCAGAAAGTTCCTCTATGGATGACTTTCATCCTGAATTAAGCAACCACCTGCCAAAAAGTATTTAAATTCTTCTCTATTATAATTCCGGTTTATAGCTATTTTACTGTATGTCAATTCAGTCACGTTTTTGTAGTGAATAAAGACAAATGAAGCTTGCTAAATATTATACACAAATATATCACTCTCTGCAGGTGAATTGTATTCTAATGTAGGTTAGAATATTGTAAAGTATTAACCCTTCTCTTGCTGAATTCTTTAAAATACATTTCTCCTTCTTTACGGGTCCATGCCCTGTTGTATAATTACATATATATTCACTGTGTACAAGTATTTCGCTGTGCAATCACTGCTATCAAGTGCACTGGTTGCACAATCAACTTGTAAATAGTGCAGACCCTGATGAGACAGCTCCTACGGGAGCTATCACATCTGGGTCTTCACTATTTACAGGTAAGTATATTGACGTGAATAGCAAGCGAAGGGTTAACGTAGGTTAGAAAATTGTAAAGTATTAATCGAATAAGAGAAAAGCTCTATATGGCTGAGACAACCACGAAGGCTGCTTGTAAGGAAGAGAAAATATAAAACTAAGTAAAGAGGTCCGGGCAAGATACGTGTATTAAAACATTTTCAAAAATAATTAAAAACAAAGTTTCTCCACAAAACCCTATGATGTGACCACTCTTTAGAATAGTCGCTTCGCAACGATTTTAAAGAGTGGTCACAACAAAGGGCTTAATCAAGAAACGACGATTTTAGTATTTGAGTAGGCAGATTTATCTGTTGATCTGTAACTACATGTACCATTTGATCAAAACTGGATATACATTGAATAAAATATATGCAAAAACTGCATATAACTCAGATAGAATGAATACAATACATGTACATTTGTGTGATTAAGAAAAAACAAGTTTGCACGATTTAGATAAAACTGGTACAAAGAAATGTTACAAAAAATACTTCATGTGGTTTATAAAGAATTGATACAAACAGTTCGTGTCATTTAAATATAACTGATACTCAAAGTTCATGTGAATAGCCGTTTACTCCATGGATATTCAGGCAAAAAATAATGACGTCATTTATATTAATTCACTGAATTTTACAATGGTACTCTGAACATAATATTTGTATCATGACAGAAACTGTAGGATCAAATCTGTATCATATCGAATCTGTATCATATCAAATCTGTATCATATCAAATCTGTATCATATCGAATCTGTATCATATCAAATCTGTATCATATCGAATCTGTATCATATCAAATCTGTATCATATCAAATCTGTATCATATCGAATCTGTATCATATCAAATCTGAATCATATCAAATGCAAACAGAGCAGACCCTTAAGGCTTATCAAACGGCTCCTACAGGAACCGTCTGATCTGGGTCTGCTCTGTGTACAAAGGTGTTAAAAGGCGTATCTATGGAGTAAAGATTTAATTGAGATAAACACTTACCACGACGACGAAGAATCGGATCATCATGGTTATAGACAAGTGGTGATAGATAAATTAGCTCTTTTCCTCTGTATTACAGCGTTCGAAAGAAACGCTAGATGTTCCTGAAGTCAAACGCCTTCTATGATTTAAACACAGTAGTTAGTTAATGTGACGTTATTCAAACCTATTTCATTGGTAGATGTATGCGATTCCGGAATAGCTTGTCCAACGGCATTTAAAACACATGTCGCCCGTATTGACTGTAATATAAGAGCTCTTTTGACACACGCTCTGAAGTTTGCATTCAAGCACACTCAACTCTTCCGCTGCCAATGACGTATCTGTGATTACCTGTGCAAACGGTTTGGATCCAGATGAGACGCCAAGTAACTCGGCGTCTCATCAGGATCCAAACTGTCTTTACTGTGACAGTACTTGAAACTGAAATGAAGAAAAATATTTGGGAAAATGTAGCAGACGACTAAGTTTGCAGACCACAAAATTTGGCAGCGAAAGAGTTAACTTTAATCCCGCTGTGAAAAACAAATGTCAGCGGAAATTTTAGATCTGGTGGACATTTGACTATGTAATATTATATCAAGCTTTTTGAAACTATTGACCGAGTGTCAAACAGCCTGGATCGTGGTGAGTTAGCGGATGTCTCATCTGGATACAAGCTGTTTGTAAATGCGAGTCTAGCCGAGAGTATAGCGGGATAAGAGTTATGGACACCCAGGAAAATGTCTGTCAGAGGTCGTTGTTATCGATGAAACTCCATTCTGTCGCCATGCTTTGTCGCTCTAACAAACACAATAAAGGCTGTATACTTAAAGGCCTGTTATATTTAATAATGTCCCTCATATAAATGCTTTTTAAGGTAGACCCAGTGGGTTTCTTTAGGAGCCGCCTGCTCAGGGTATTTTCTGTTTGCTTGTGGAATCATTTAGATCAATCTTACTGTTGAAGCAGTGTAAACCACAATCACCTCTTCGATAATCCGACCGATGGTTAAGGTCTGCACTTTGCGTCAGTCATCAGAATATGTAGTTAATAGTTGCCTGTCTTATCAGAGAGCGTAAATATTAATCAAATAAATCACCACGGTCTGGTCCAGGTCTGCACTATTTGCAATGCGTTAACTCTTTTGATGCTAAATTGTGTCGTCTGCAAACTTTGTCGTCTGCTACAATTTTCCATTTTGTTTTTTATTTTTCTTCATTTCTCAAGAAAAGGACACAGTAACAAACAGTTTGGATCCTGATGAGACGCCGAATAACTCGGCGTCTCATCTGGATCCAAACTGTTTGCATAGGTAATCATCGATGCGACATTGGCAGCGAAAAAGTTGAGACCATTTTTCTTAATATCGACGTGTCGCCAAGATAGCAAATATAACCAATCAACAGACTCCAATTTTTTTATCTAGTTTCGAATTGTTTCGATATCATTTCTGAGATTCACCAACTAGCTTGTTCACAGGTAGGAGCGTATAATACATGGACTGAGTCAGAGGTATCAGTGTCGAATTGATTTTCCGATGCACGTGTACAAATGCATGATGTAACCCTTTCTCTGTTCTATGTTTATTTCAAATTTCAATACCTACTGAATATTCATAGGCACAATAGTTATAATGAAATATGAAAGGTGGAACAGTATAACCATTTTAGAAAGTAAAGAAACAGATCTTTCCATCCCAATTAGCAAACAGCGCAGACCATATGACGCAAAATGGAATTTTACAGATTTACAAACCCGTGGAGAAGTGAGAGTGCAAATACTTAAGTAAGTGTGGTACATGTACATGGCCTTATTCAGTCAACACTGTACAGTACGACTTTTCCACATGTTTGTAGAGTAGAACCTGTCTTAAGTGGCCAACAAACAGGTGTCTAAATATAGTTATGTAAGGCAGGTGGTAGCATAAGGCAGGTCAAAAAGAGATGTTCCTATAGAGGTTTTCTGTATTACTTTTGCCCTGCATTAAGCAACTGTCTGCTTTTAACCCTTTCCCTCAAAGTGACGACTTTTGACGACTCTGTAAAAGTCATTTTGTGAAACCATTGTGATAAATAGAGCATTTGCTCCTATAGGAGCAAATGCTCTATTTATCACAATGGTTTCAAACTACAAAATTCTAAATTTTTCCTTTTCTCTAGTTAATGCTCCTTATCGGTAGATTTATTCAATAGAGGTTGTATCTAAAAATAGCCTATGAGGTAATGGGTTAAAGACTCCTATGTTCAATAAATGAATGACCTCTTAACCCTTTCCCTATTCTATGTTCATTCCACATTTGAGCAATTACTATATTCATGGACAAATTGTTATAATGAAATATGGAAGGTTGGACATTGTAGACATTTTAGAAAGTAAAGAAACAGATCTTTCAAATTCTATTACCAACCAGAGTAGGTCCTGCTCAGACGGCTCCCAAGAGCCGTCTGATCTGGGTCCAGTCTGTTTGCAAATGCATGAAAACAGGTTTATATGATGGAAAGGGTTAAAACATGTTCTACTGTACATGTACATCATAATGTCAGTTCGATACTGCTGCCTTTGAAATTTAATATCAACCGTGTACAATGCATTAGTGCCTTTTAGATGTGTCCTTCTCATACTGAAAAGACAGTTAACTCTGATCTATCTGCTTCAAAAATGAGAATGATCGTTTCTTCTGTTTCTTAACCCTTCTCTTGCTCAATTTTAAAATACATTTCTCCTTCTTTACGGGTCCATGCCCTGTTGTATATTTGCATATACCTTAACTTTGTACAAGTATTTCGCTTTGCATTCACTGCTTTGGAGTACAATGGTTGCACAATCAACTTGTAAATAGTGCAGACCCTGATGAGACAGCTCCTGCAGGAGCTGTCTCATCTGGGTCTTCACTATTTACAGGTAGGTATATTGACGTGAATAGCAAGCGAAGGGTTAAGAAGATAAACAGAGTGCCAAACAGATTGGATCCAAATAAGACACGGGGCTACTCGACGTCTTATCTTGATCCAAATGAGACACCGGGCTACTCGGCGTCTTATCTTGATCCAAATGAGACATCGGGCTACTCGGCGTCTTATCTTGATCCAAATGAGACACCGGGCTACTCGGCGTCTTATCTTGATCCAAATGAGACATCGGGCTACTCGGCGTCTTATCTTGATCCAAATGAGACATCGGGCTACTACTCGGCGTGTTATCTTGATCCAAATGAGACACCGGGCTACTCGACGTCTTATCTTGATCCAAATGAGACATCGGGCTACTCGCCGTCTGATCTTGATCCAAATGAGACATCGGGCTACTCGTCGTCTTATCTTGATCCAAATGAGACATAGGGCTACCCGACGTCTTATCTTGATCCAAATGAGACACCGGGCTACTCGACATCTAATCTTGATCCAAATGAGACACCGGGCTACTCGACGTCTTATCTTGATCCAGATACTGGGCTACTCGACGTCTTATCTTGATCCAAATGAGACACCGGGCTACTCGACGTCTTATCTTGCTCCAATCTGCTTTCATATACATGTATCACAGTTTCGTCTTCATGGCAGTAAGGGGTTAACCTATAACTTGCTGTAAAACGATGTAACTATATAATTTTCAATTATTTCCGGTTCGTTCCAGCTGTTGAGAGACTACTGACCGGGTATCATACAGCTTGTTGTGATGCGGGTATCCCGCATACCCGCAGAACAGGGTATGTAATGGTTTGGCATGACCTACATTTTTGGGAGGCACTGGAGTAACATTTTACCTTCTGCATGGAAGAGCTTATTTGTTATGAACGATTTCGGTCCCAATCCGTTTCAGGCTTGGGCGTTTCGGCCCCATTATAACATATAGCCCTTTTTACGTAAAACTTAGTCCAACCGATTTGCATTCAAATGTATATGGATGGCAATTGTGAAAAAGGCCCTTATTGGTCGAAATATTAGAACAGAGCAATTCAAGTATTTATGAATTGTGATATGATTGAACGGAAAGTACCAATATACCTAGAATCAAATCCAATAGATGATAAATAAGCTTCCAATACCAGTATATGCCGTATTATGATAGTTAAGTATGGGAAATGATGGCAGTAGGTATCCTGTTTAATTTGAAGTTGTGGAAATTGTAAAGTCAAGGCATTGAATTAACAAGAATCTATTTTGAAATTGGAATTTTATTGTGAAAAGAAACAAATGAGAAAACACACTTATCAAACAATGAGTACACCGAACACATATGAATGAGCAAATATACTTATCAAGCAAGAAATATACAGAGCAAATAGATAAAGAACAAAGAGCAATGGTTGAGCTAGATATAGCGACATAATAAAAATATAGCTGATTGTTTTTATTTCATAAGCAAACAAGGCAGACCCTGGTCAGACTGATCTTACAGGAGTGTCGGATCTCTGGAATTGTTCTGTTTGCCAAGGTGTTATCCCTTCGCTTGCTATTCGTGTCAATATACCTTCCTGTAAATAGTGAAGACCCAGATGAGACAGCTCCTGCAGGAGCTGTCTCATCAGGGTCTGCAGTATTTACAAATTGATTGTGCAACCAGTGCACTCAACAGCAGTGATTGCACAACGAAATACTTGTACACAGTGAAGATATATGCAATTACATGTATACAACAAGGCATGGGTAAAGAAGGAGAAATGTATTTTAAAATTCAACAAGTGAAGGGTTAAAATGCATATGTTCATATATCAGTACATGTATAGCAAAATATAACAAGATATAGATCTATTGTCTGAAAAAGATCAAATATTTGTCATCAGTTAAATTCTCTGTTGCACGGAACTAACTGCGTGTGCGTGTATATTGTACTATATACGCCTAAGTAACAATGAAATATTTCGGTAGTCAGTTGAACTTCGTTAAAATATTATTCATTAACACAGTAATTAACAGTAATTCGAATTTTGTTTTTTATGAACTGTACATGACTATTTGAAAAGAGGCGCGAGAATAACGACCCAAAAACCATTCAACCACAACGATTTATGTGCAATTCATTTTGTAATTATATGAAAAATACTGATGTTTGTTCCCTCGGTTTTAACTTTTATTTCCCCCTTTAACTAGATGGAGGGGCTGTACTGCAATCACTCGGTCTGTCCGGTTTTGTCGGGAGCATTACATGGTAATATTTCTATGAATCTTTCACAAGCTTTGTATACTTTTTTGTCACCAATATTACAGTAAGAGCATTTTTGACAATGTTTTCTTAGAGGAATGTGGTCTGGGCATTAGTAATACATGTACCAAATGGAAATACTTATTCAATATCATATGAACCTGTAAACCTGCCATTTTTGTCATGATATCTTGACCAATAAGTTCATTAGGGCATTCTTTATGAGCCCTCATATCAGAATCTACATTGTTAGCGAATTCAGAACAATATCTGTAAAGTATCCGTAGTTCCTAGTAAAATAATTCATATATTGGTGTCAAAAATATCTGCATTGAAAATAAACATTACTTGGTTTTGAAAGGATTAAATTATTCACTTATTTCTATAGTCTCATCGGAGTTTTTTTAGTTGTTTACTTATGGTACAAAGTATTGTATATTACACTGTTCTTTTGTTATCACTGCTTCATAAAAACATGTTACCTATACTTTCTTTGTGTAGGTTAGACTGTTTCGAATGTTTATTTTTAACCTTTCTCCCACAGATACATTTAAACATATTTGCACAGTAAACTCATATCTGAAATATCCTAAAGAAGTTGTTTCACTTTCGTATGCTACATTTAAAGATAATTATATTAAAACACTGTACATCTCAGTTAACACTACTAATGTTAGTGTAAATTAGTTTTCTATCTATTTTTCCAAAAGATTTTTCAATAAAAGATTCACCATAAATAAATTTCTGTAAAGATAAACGGAGAAAAGGTTAATAATTCTTATGTTGCGCATGCTGTTATGAGGAACATTAGTTGTTTATTTCCCTTTGCTACTCTTCAAAGAAGGATAGGTCCTTATTTCCTTTCACAAAGTTAAGTTCATCCATATGATTTATTTATTAAACCAATGTAAAATTTTACTTGGTCGACATGTGCATCAAGGATAAAACACAAAGGTTTTCAAATAAAAGGAGCCATGAATTTTTTAAAGAGCTTATACTTTTATCAAGAGCAAACAACTAACTAATGTTCCTCATTGTCATTTACTTAGTAGTTTTAATTATGCTATCAACACCAAAAGTGTTCATTTTCTACTGTATATTATTTAGAAGATTTTTTTTAAAGTAAAGATAACTAATCATTAGCTTTGTTGTTCCTTTTAGAACTATACACGACCTTTACTCTTCTTATTACCTTCTAGCATAATAAATTTGGAAGAATAACCTTTCGTATACTAGTATACTCGAAATAACTTGAAATGTGTTCATAGGATACTGATCAATGCCATAAGCATCATAAAATTGAAATATACTCATGAACATGTATGTAATGTATGCATCGACTGACGCGATTAACATGGCTATCAAACTTGACCAAGATATAATGGCTACAAACATGTGTGTAAAGTTTGGTGAGGATTGGACAAATACTTTCCAAGAAGGAGTCCAGACAAGATATTTTCAAAGTCATTTTTAAATAAAGGGCCACAACTCCTAAACGACTAAGGCAATTTGCATGGCTATCAAACATGACCGAGATATAATGACCATAAAGATGTGTGTAAGGTTTATTGTGTATTGGACAAATACTTTCCAAGAAAGTGTCCGAATAAGATAAAATTTAAAGTCATTTTTGAAAATAAATGGGCAGCAACTCCTGAACGACCCACAAACATTTACATGGCTATCGAACTTGGCCAAGCTATAAAGGTCACACACATGTGTGTAATGTTTGGTGTGGATTGGAAAAAATATTCCAAGAAATAACCCGGACAAATTCTTCTACACGTGCGTATAGATGTACGTGCGTACGGATCTACGTATGGACGGACGTACGTGTGGAAAAGAGCAACCATATGTGCCACCACGATGTGGGTGCATCAAAAAGTTATCTTACCTGTGTTTATACTGTTTACAATTACTTTCATTTCAATGTTCAAGTAATAAACACTATACACTTCCTCTAATCATACCATTTAATACTTATTAAGCACATAATTAGGTTTACATGACTGCACGCTTTGTTTTGCCACAGCACTTACTCACCGTACTGTACATGTATGTACATCAATGTTATACTTGTATCCTGACTAGACGTCGTGCTAGTCACCGACTCATCCAGATCCAGGCGGTTTGGAAATGCAAATGCTAGTCAAGTCGCTGTTAGTACGAGAAGGGAATGGAGTTGAACTTCGATATCTCGAACATCAAGCGACCATACAAATTATTTCGATATACAGTAAAACCTCTCTATAACGGCCACTAAATCACATCAAGTATTTTGTGTTTAAGGCAGGTGGATAGGAGCGTTCTGTTTCACTTTCATATTGCTCTAAGCTGCCACCTGCCCTAAATACCAACACATTAACACAATTTAATGGCCGTTGTAGAGAGGTGTTACTGTAATAGAGATTCGAGTCATCCGATTTCTTAAATAGACAACTTCACAGCTTTAAGAAGTTCTAAAGTAAAGCTGAGCTCTCCTGTAGGAGCTTTAAGCATTATTATGGTCGACCTGCACTAAGCTGACACATAACTTATATTTCTAGATATTCATAGTGATACTTTTATAAAAAAAAAATGTCTGTATATTGTAAATCTTGGAAGGACCGAAAGTTTATTTCGAGTTATCCGGAAGTTCGGGTTATCCGAATACGAGATATCGAGGATCCACTGTATATATGTATTGCGTAACTTGCGATTATTTTAATTTAACCCTTCGCTTGCTGTTCACGTCAATTTACCTACCTGTAAATAGTGAAGATCCAGATGAGACAGCTCCTGGAGGAGCTGTCTCATCAGGGTCTGTACTATTTACAAATTGATTGTGCAACCAGTGCACTCCGCAGTGATTTCACAGAGAAATAATTGTAGACAGTGAATATATATGTAATTATACAACAGGGCGTGGGTAAGGAAGAAGAAATTATTTTTTTTAAAATTCAGCAAGAGAAGGGTTAAGGAAGTTTTTTATCTGTTTGAGAAACAAGCTTATTTGATATTTTGCCATGAATTGATGGAATCCTGAGCATAAATTCAAAATGTTTTAACCCATTCCCTGATATTGACGAATTTCGACGACTCTGTAAAAGTCACTTTGTGAAACCATTGTGATAAATACAGCATTTGCTCCTGTAGGAGCAAATGCTCTATTTATCACAATGGTTTCAAACTACACAATTCTAAAAGTTTTCTTTTCTCTAGTTAATGCTCCTTTTCGGTAGATTTATTCAAAGATGTTGTATCTAAAAATAGCCTATGAGGTAATGGGTTAACATCGTGAATATTCATATAAGACATAATAATATCATGAATATTTATTAGCTAGATTTCCATAATAGCATGCATGTATGTATACATACACGAGTTTACATAACGAACATACCCCTACAAACCCATCCACACTATAGAGCCTGATTAAACTCCTTCTACAGACTAGTTGCCATCTGATCTGGTTCTACTCTGTTTGCAAAGGCGTCAAAACGCCTCTATTATGTGAGGGATTAAACACTTTGAATCGGTTGCTATGTGTTAGAATATCTTCATTTTCTAAATTTTACCTGTATCAGGTACATGTACGAGTTTCTCAAAATTTTGCAGACGACAGTACAATTGTTAAAGGGCATACGTCGATAAGCTCACGGTCACCTGGAAATGCGCAGCAAAGTGACAGGGCGTTCTTTAACCTTTATTTTGCTGAGCAAATTATTTTACAGCCATTTTCATCTACTACATTTTCAAAATCCAAGCTATAATCACGTTGTCTACCGAAATGCAACCAGGGTGTCAAACAGGTTGGATCCTGATAAGACGCCGAGTTACTCGGCGTCTCATCTAGATCCAAACTGTTTGCAAAGGTAATCACTCATCCGCCCGCAAGTTAAGTGTAATGAACTAACGCAAATATATCTATAAATAGCAACCAGCTGGCGTTGAATAAAAACAATACGATTGATAGACACAAGAAAAAAGAATGAAATCCGAGTATAGAACTCGAGAAAGATTTAAGATCGTTCACAACAAACATGTTTAAACAGTGTTTTGATATCATAAAAATACAGATTAAGGTGCATACCGAATACTAAAATCGCAAATTCTCCACCAAATTCTCCACCATGTCTCTTCGAGACGATTCTAAAGAGTGGTCACAGTATAGGGTTTGATGGAGAATTAAAGAAGTTATTCATGAAAATGATTTAATGTACGCATCATATTTTCAGCTCTGGCAAGTTTAATGCAGGAGGCACTGTAAACCTCATTAGTCCAAACACTCTAACAAGTATCAGTGCAGGTATTAAAGACGGACAGCAGTTTAACCCTTTACAGGCGCGGATCTAGATCTCATACAAATCAATAAAACAATTATTTAATCTGAGTTTTTTGTATTTCCCTGTCCGCTCCATTCGTACTGTTTGACTTAATTACTCTTTTCAACTTGCATTACAAGACACCAGTGTCATCCTACTTTTAAATATCTAACAAATGAAGAAAATGTAAACATGTCTATGTAAGTTCATTAGGAAACGGTAAAGGATCTGATCAAATGACTCATCAGTCTGTTACAAACAGTTTTGAAGATACATATTGACACACTTTTATATCCCCAAACTGTATTTGTCTATAATTTGGCGATACTATATATCGATACTCTTTCATATCCACGAAATATTTGAAGATAAATATCGATATTTTCATATTCGCAAACTGTATCTGGAAACAATAATGCATAAATGAGGGCCGCCAGCCTGTGGTTTATCCGAGCAAGAACTGTAACGAGCCGCGCCTCTATATATAGTTCGTATAAGGACGTTGAGCTTAGCGTGTAGGTGTATTATACATCAATAAACCTACATGTACTTACTGCTGACCAAGTTTTGTCAGCATTTTTACATACACGTCACAGGCTGTCGTCAACCCTTACAACGCTGATTTTTTCAAATGGACTACACCAAACTTCAAACAGATCAATCTGATGGTGAATATAATAATTAGGGAATTTTCAAAAGAAATGTGTAACATGACAAACAGTGCAGGTCTACACTGTTTGCAATGGACATTAGCGACTCGTGTCCCGCACTGTAAGGGTTAAGATGTCGATGCCGTAAACTAGTTTTTTATATACCAAAACAACTCAGCAACGGAGCCCCCCCCCCCACCCACCCACACACACACTTTATTGAACACAGGATTCTTAAAAAGCAGGTGGTTGCTTGCATCTTAATGCAGGTCAAAAGTAACGCAGAAATGTCTTATAGGAGCTTTCTGCATTACCTTTGACCTGCCTTTAGCTACCAACTGCCTAACAGATCCGTAATTAGACCTCTTTTTGAAGACCATTTATGACACGTTCTGCTGTATATATATTTGCATGAAACACGTCTCTACTACTGTTCGGAACTACTTCTGAAAGCCTAGGATAATGCGTAGCAGCAAGGTAGGCTTTGACTGAGTCATTAGAGCTAGATGTTAACCCATTCCCTCATATTGACGACTTTTGACGACTCTGTAAAAATCACTTTGTGAAACCATTGTGATAAATAGAGCATTTACTCCTCTAGGAGCAAATGCTCTATTTATCACAATGGTTTCAAGATTACACAATTCTAAAACTCTCCTTTTCTATAGTTAATGCTCCTTTTCGGTAGATTTATTCAAAGAGGTTGTATCTAAAACAAAAGCCATTACTCAGTAATTATCAGTCTGACTTGCATTTGGAGACAACTTAGTTCCAGTTGAAAAGTCGAGTAAATCATTGTCCCATCCGGATTCACGCATGTGACACTCAGTCAAGAGTTTAGTTCGAATTTGAAGTAGCCAAACTTGCACCAGGTCCAAATTTTAGCAGACAAAATGTGTTAACAGTCTGGAGAGTTGCTGACGTTAAATAATATAATGAAGAATTTGACAAGAACAGTTGTAAGGAGTCTACTAATATAATCGCCTCATCTTTACCGTTACCTAGTCGGTCATGGCGGTATCCTAACTGAATTCATGACAACATCTTTCCACTCTTCTACCGTTCTCTGAGATGGTGCAAAACTCAGAGCTGTCCACTCCTTGAAGTTGTCTGCCCATCTCTTATTTTGTCTTTCTTGCTTTCCTGGTCCATTAACTGTTGCCTGAATGACTGCCTTGGCGAGGTCTGTTGAACGGAATACATGACCATATCATCCCAACTTCCTTTTCTTATCTATAGTGAGAAACTCGTCATAGGATACAACCAGTACCCGAACCCTACTACAGACCTCTTCACGGGTGATGTGATACTTGTAAGAGATGTTTAGGATCTTTCTGTAGCATCTCATCTCTAAGGATTGAATTATTCTCTCCAGTTCAACTGTCAGCGGCCGCTTGGCTCAGGTATTGTACTAAGTGATTGAGTATCGGTATAGTTCCTATCAGTCAATCAGTATCATCTGCATAGCGCATGTTTGTGATGTTTCTGCCTTCAATACCGACAGTTCCCTCGTGTTCATCTAATGCCTCAGACATGGTTCGCTCCGAGAAGATGTTGAGAGTAAGTGACAAAAGACGCCCTTTTCTGACTCTAACTGTTTCTGAACCACTCACATAGGTTGTCATTGATGAGCACTGCACAACAAGTTTTGTCATACATCTCTTGAATGGCCTTGACAAGAGTCTCACTGACGTTTATACTTTCTCATCATTGCACACAGTGCTGCATACCATACTCTGTTGAAAGCCTTCTTGAATTCAATGAAAACATGATGTAGATCTTGCTGGTGTTGCAGGTACTTCTCATAGAAAATTCTGAGCTAAAGATGATGACCTCTTCTGCCTGTGGTTTCATTCCATTAAAATGTCTTTAAGCATGACTCTACTGGAATGACTGATATGGTATATTGTCCCGTAGATTTGGCACGGGTAGTCTCCATTCTTGGGAAGTATTATGATCATTTAGTGTGTCCATGGAGTGGTCCAGACCCACGTTTTCCATATTCTGTTGCAGATATATGGTACGATCACCACCTACCTGCATTATTTCAGCTGGCATGTTGTCAACTTGTGCTTTTCCTTGTTCAGCGCTTTGACAACTACATCTACTGCTTCTCTAAGGGTTGGAAGAGAATCTTCAGAGGCTTCTTCTTCTGGCAATGTGATACTGCTGATGGTTGTAGAGTTCGTTGCAACATTAAGCACATCTATTTATGGTGTCCTGATCGTCCTTGAGACATTTTTTCTGACATGTCCGTGACAGTTGTTGTATTGAGGTGCTTCTCTTTGGTAAGGTATTTCACCAACTGGTAAGCCTTTTTGCTGTCATTTCTTCTTGTCAGGCTGTTTTCAATGGTGCCACAACAGCTACTTATCCAGTTCTCATTGACATCTTTCATCATTGTCTCGACTCTATGATTGGTCTCCCTGTATCACACTACGGCAGGTACGCCCTCTGGCTCATATAAATTGTTCTTCATGGTCCTTCCTTCGTCGCTGGCCTCAAATGTGTCTGATGTGACCCAATGCATTTCGGTATGTCGCCTTTTACCAAGAATCTTGCTAGCAGTATCAGTCATCGTTTAATGCTATTGTGAACGTGTAGATGACCATCTCTTCAGCACCAAGAATATTTCTGCTTGATATGCTTGCAATATCATGTGTTCTTTGAGCGTGTCTGTGTCATACTTCATCCTGATGTTGTTAGGACTTCTGAAGTTTTAGGCACAATTTGAATATCATCATCAATAAGTTGTGATCGCTCCCTATGTTAGTTCTCAGGAAACGTCTTGTTGTTGCGATATTAACGCCTGATCGGAAGCGGTTTTGGCCAGAATGTAGCCAATCTGTAACTTACGTTTATGAATGGTATAAATGTATCCGTTATACCTTATATTGCAGCTTCAATATACAGTAGAACCTGTCTCAAGCGGTCATCAATCAACATAGGTCAAATTATGGGGCTGTAAGGCAGGTGGTGGCTTAATGCCGGGCAAACGTCATGTAGAAAGTTCCTATAGGAGCTGTCTGCCTTACTTGTGCCCTATATTAAGCAGCAACCTGTTTTAAAGACCGTGTTCAATAAATGAATGGCTGCTTAAGACAGGTTCAACTGTACGCATTAGAAACACATTGGAGAGCCAGTTCTAATGACTAATAGCACGACATGGGTTGACTGAGAAAATAGAAGTATCAGTCGACAAAGCTGAAAAATGTCTATAAGTTTTTCGTTCCCTTATGTAAGCGCATTTTGACGCATTGCAAACAGAGTAGACCCAGATCAGACGGCTCCTATAGGAGCCGTCTGATCAGAGTCTGTTCTATTTGCTTATGGTGTATTATAGATCTGATTCTACAGCGTCTGCCTGAGGCCAAAATGTCCTGTGTTCATATGCCATTCTAAAGAAATCTTATTAATATTCAAGACGCCATTATTTCCTACTTGAATATTCATCAGGGAAAGGGTTAAACTTAAACCATCATCCCGCTACCCTTGATCTGACTCGCATTGGTAAACAGCTTTGATCTAGACGAGACGAGTAACGGTGCATCTAATAACGATCCAAAGTGTACGACACACGGTCAGAATTCAGTCAATAGTTTATCTACAGAGCTTCATCAAATCAAAAGTAGTCACAAGTGCTCGAGGTCCAAATTTGAGCTAATATTATATGTTACAGCCGGGTAGGGAGTTGATATTGTAGGTAAACATTCTACTCTCACACATTGATATAATTGATACTCATTCCCTCATAGGCTATTTTAGATCCAACCTCTTTGAATGCATCTACCAAAAAGGAGCATTTACCAGGGGATAGGAAGCATTTAGAATTATATAGTTTTGACACCACTGTGATAAATATAGAGCATTTGCTCTACAGAAGCAAATGCTCTATTTATTTCAATGCTTTGAAAAAGTGACTTTACCAGAGGCATCAGAAGGAGGTAATGGGTTAAACAAAAGAAATGTTGTCATTTTCTGAAAACAACGCCGAGTGTCGCACAGTCTGTATCACCACGAGACGTCGGGTGACTGGACTTTGGGTTAAATCATTGATCATATATTTTGCAGTGTTCGTCCATCATTCTTTAGCGTAAAGCATTTGCAACATTTTAGTGTCGGTCGTGTTGGCCATGCCATGCAATATCACTTTATGTCACACTGTGTCGTGTCATGTCGTATAATATAATGTTGGGTTTATTTCTAGATAATTTAGACTGTGTCCGAAGAAACATGTGTTAGCCCCGGTTTCCACATTTGTCACCAAGTAACGGCAGATTTCCAAAACATTGCTGCCCAGTACTTAAGACTAACAATACGGGAAACGAGTCATTAATTTTTACTTTGCAAACAATGTAGACCCAGATGAGAGGACACTGTTTGTCATGTTACACTTTTCTTTATAAACATCCATAAAGCTTGACCTGTTTGAAATTGGAATAGTCCATTTGGAAATTCATCTTTGTAGGTCTTAAATGAAAAAATAATGCTAGAAAGAATGCCTGTATGCACCATGGCTTCATAACATAGGACAGTTTATACATGGCAGAGACTGTGGCTTCATAACATAGGACAGTTTATACATGGCAGAGACTGTGGCATCAGCTCTAAATCATTTCATAAGCAAACAGGACAGATCTTCATTAGACGATTCCTACAAGAGCCATCTGATCTGGATCTACTTTTTTGAATAGGTGTCAAAAGATATCTTTAACAGGTACAGTAAAAACCCTCTAGTGCGACCGCTTAAAACAGGTAAAATTATGGGTGCTAGATGCAGTTGGTTGCTTAATGCAGGGCAAAAGTAATGCGGAAAGCTCTCTGCATTACTTGTGTCCTGCATTAATTACCACCTGTTTATAAAGACACCCCTGTTTATTCATTAAGTGGTCGGATTAGAGGGGTTCTACTGTATTCGAATAAGAAGAAGAGCGTGACACAAACATGCAATAATATAATTCTGTAAGTTTGATTAAATCAAGGGCCGTTACTCTTGTGTTACTCGTCCGATATCAAAATTATTTACAGGTTCACAAGTTTTTATTATTCGAATACATATTTGAAAGATTGTTCGGTCATCGTCAATCAGTAATAAAGGAACACACCATGTCATGATCTTGCAGACTGCATAAATTTTTTGTCAATTCCAAATAAACCTAAATAAATAACTAATTCTAAGCCAGTTCGTGGGGAGCAGTGTGTGTCACAATTTCACAAAGATGTTCAGGATGTAAAGACGAGCAATCTTCTCCTACAATACACACACGTGCGCGCACAAACATGCGCACGCACACACGCACGCATGCAACAAAAACACTCACATACATGCTCATAAACGCACACACGTGCGCACGCAAGCACACACTTACATTCACGCCAGCACGCACACACACACGTATACACACTCAAAGGCAAACTTACAGAAACAAACACTTACATGCATGTGTAGGCGCATAACAATCGTTTACCCACGAAAACTGTTTCTGTAGAAACATTCCTGTTAACCCATTCCCTCATAAGGTAATTTTTAGATCCAACCTCTTTGAATAAATCTACCGAAAAGGAGCATTAACTATAGAAAAGGAAACTTTTAGAATTTTGTAGTTTGAAACTATTGTGATAAATAGAGCATTTGCTCCTGCAGGAGCAAATGCTCTATTTATCACATTGGTTTCACAAAGTGACTTTTACAGAGTCGTCAAAAGTCGTCAATATGAGGATATGGGTTAAGGGAGAATTTTCTACACAAAAACAATCTTATAATAGGAATTACAATAGGGAATTCTCGCACAAATCAATAAGACAACTCAAACATAAACAAGTTTCAACATTTATCTTTAATTAGTAACTGACATCTCAAAAATACCATCTTACAAATATAAATCTCTTGAACATTTCTCGTTTGAGCATTTGCGAGATTCTGTTTATATACAATAAAATTACAATAAACAACATTACAGTGCTCCCTCTCTACAACGACACCCTTTGGGATACGAAGATTGTATGCGTTGTTCAGAGGGAGTTGTTATAGGGAGGGAAAATCAAACACAATTAGCTTGTTTGCAGATCCCCCGATAAGGTGTATTTCGAGAACTAAACCCGTTATGCCTCCATCAAACCCTATGTTGTGACCACTCTTTAGAATCGTCACAGAGTGACGATTCTAAAGAGTGGTCACGACATAGGGTTTGATGGAGGCATAAAGAACATACGATGGAAAAAAGTTGTTTCTGGAGCCTTGTTGTTTCGGAAACAGTGACATGCGTTGTTGTAAGGAGGGAATCGTTATTGAGAGGGTCGTTGTAGGGAGGGAGCACTGTATATACAATGAATACATGTACCATGCTACGGCATGTAACAAATAATTATTATACGTTAAATTGTTGTGTCTATTAAGTATTTACAGTTTTCAGTTTTATTGGCAAATCAGCAAAAAGACGTCATGACGTCAATACATTGAAACATTTCTTAACCCTTTCACTCATGAATATTCATGTAAGAAATAAAGACTGTATGAATTATTAAATAGTCGAATTATTTAACTCTTTCGCTGCCAAATTTTGTCGTCGGCAAACTTTGTCGTCTGCTACAATTTTCATTTTGTTTCATATTTCTTCATTTTTGTTTAAAAACTGTCACAGTAACAAACAGTTTGGATTCTGGTGAGACGCCGAATTACTCCGTGTCTCATTTGGATTCAAACTGTTTGCATAGGTAATCACAGATGCGACAGCGGCAACGAAATAGTTTCTATAAGGGAAACCGTTAAATAACCATTAAAAAGAAATATATATTTCTTTATCTTTAACCTTTTACCCGGTCTTTAAATCTTTACTGTATAGTTCAGATTCTACGGTTTCTTCCAATCCCAAAAAAAGAACTGTGTTCATGTGCTATAGTAGAACCTGTCTTAACCCTTTCCATGTTCTACATTTATTCTAAATTTCATTACCTACTGAATATTCATGGACAAAATAGTTATAATGAAATATGGAAGGTGGAATATTGTAGACATTTTAGAAAGCAAAGAAACAGATCTATCAAATTCTATTAGCAAACAGAGCAGACCTTGACCAGACGGCTCCTCTAGGAGCCGTCTGATCTGGGTCTACTCTGTTTGCAGGTGCGAGAAAAGACGTTTATATGAGGGAAAGGGTTAAGCGACCATATATGACTTGGACACAGGAATCATAAAACGCAGGTGGTTGCTTAATACAGAGCAAAAGTAATAGAAAAACTCCTATAGGAGCTCTTTTCTATTACTTTTGACCTGTATTAACCCATTCCCTCATACTGAGGACTTTTAACGACTCTTTAATAGTCACTTCTTGAAACCATTGTGATAAATAGAGCATTTGCTCTATAGGAGCAAATGCTCTATTTATCACAATGGTTTCAAAGCTACAAAATTCTATTTTGTTTCCTTTTCTATAGTTTTTGCTCCTTTTCGGTAGATTTATTCAAAGAGGTTGTATCTAAAAATAGCCTATGAGGTAATGGGTTAATCTACCATCTGATTTACAGACTTTTAAATAAACATATTTTAATGGTCGCTTAAGGCAGTATTAAAACAAGAGCTGTCCGCAGACAGCGCGCTCCACTTTCTTTAGTGCTGGATAGTGTAGTGGAAGTCTAAGTCAGAAAGTGGAGATAACAACAGCAAAATTACCTGAACATAAAACTTAGCCAACAATGAAAATTCTAAGTCGAAAAAGGGCATAACTATGGCAAAATTACCTACCCTTGTGAAATGGGTTCCCCTTGTGATAGTAAACATACATACCAAATATGAACCAAATATATTTGATGGTTTCTGAGAAAAGGACCTTAACAAAAAGGTTAACCAACGCCGACGCCAACGAGAGGGTCATGACAATAGCTCCAATTTTTGAAAATGTGGAGCTAAAATGGCAACAAATAGATATTTGTGGTGCCATTATTCCTTATATGAATAATCATTTGGTAAAGGAATAAGAGATGTTACTGTAATTAGTATTGGCCAATGTCACGTGATACAAATTGGCACCCCGTTACATTATTCGTATTAATATTCTATTATATCCGAGCCAGCCATTCTCTAAGCACCAAGTCTCAGATCTATATTTCTGGAGAACTGTTTGTCAAATTTTGCATTATTCGTCAGAACTGAAACTGGGTCGCCAGCTTAATATGATGAAAGCATCCATATTGGTTAATATGATGAAAGCAACCATATTGGTTAATATGATGAAAGCACCCATATTGGTTAAAGTGCCATTCCTGAAAAACAATATATCTATAAATGACGTATTTTTACAAAAATGGAATGAAATTGTAGTTTTATTAATGAAATGTAAACTTGAACTTCGATATCTCGAACTTTAAGGGACTATATAAATTAATTCGAGATAACACAGGTTCGAGTTATCCGATTTATAATACAGGTCTAAAGTAATACTAAAAGGTATTGTAGGGGGTTTCAGCATTACTACCGACCTGAATTAAGCTGTCAAATGTGTTTCTAGATATGCTTAGTGATACATTTTAGAACAATTCTGTATTGTAAATTTTAGATGGACCGAACTTTTACCCCTAGTTGTCTCGAAGTTCGATCAATCCGAGTTCGAGATATCGAAGATCGACTGTTGAAGGCTATGGGTGTGTCAATGTGGCTGATCTTACGAGTATTCAATCGCGTATCAGAGAAAACAATTACGCGATAAAAGAGATGTTGCAATATTGTTTTTAGAGCAAGAAAATAAGAGTGTCAGTGCTGACCTCTATATATGATTCACATATGCGTTTTATGACATAAGTTGTTCGCGGACATCGTCAGAACATCAATAGTTTTGATATCTCTTCTAAAGCTCATTTTCTCCTATACTATTTTAGACCCAACCTCTTTGAATTAATTTACCGAAACGAGCATTAACTATAGAAAAGGAGACTTTTAGAACTGAGTAGTTTTCAAACCATTGTGATATGGAGCAAATGCTCTATTTATCACAATGGTTTCAAAGAATGAGTTTTACTGAGGCACAAAAAAGTGTCGGTAGGAGAGAATAGGTTAAGCGCCATCAAACAGGGGTCTAAGTATCGGTCTGTATGGCAGGTGGTAGCTTAACCCTTCGCTTGCTGAATTTTAAAATACAGTTCTCCTTCTTTACCCATACCCTGTTGTATAATTACATATATCTTCACTGTCTACAAGTATTTCGCTGTACAATCACTGCTGTGGAGTGCAATGGTTGCACAAACAACTTGTAAATAGTGCAGACCCTGATGAGACAGCTCCTGCAGGAGCTGTCTCATCTTGGTCTTCACTATTTACAGGTAGGTATATTGACGCGAATAGCAAGCGAAGGGTTAATGCAAGTCAAAGTTTATGCAGAAAGCTCTTATAGGATATATCTGCATTACTTTGGCAACCATTTGCTTTTTAAGACTATTACGTTCAATAAATGAATGTCCGCTTAAGACAGATTCTATGGTATATGACCTTTTCAACATTGAATCATAAGAGACGAATAGTCCGTCAGTGTTTAACCCTTTACTCCATGAATATTCAAGCAATATATAATGACATCATGAATATTAATTCACTGAATATTTAATGGTACATTGTACATGTACAATGAACAAAATATGTTTTATTGTGACATAAACTGTAGAATCAAATCTATATTATATCAGAAACAGAGCAGACCCTGGTCAGGCGGCTCCTATAAGAGCCATCTGATCTGGGTCTTCTCTGTTTGCAAAGGCGTATTAATGGAGTAAAGGGTTAACTATTGAGTCCATTTTGTATACACGAGTAAGCCACAAACATTTCAATGCTGAACTATCATAGAGGAATATTTCATTAGTATTTTACTATAGAGACCACTCAGTAAGACATGCTTAAACCAGAAAGGAGATTTTGAATGACAAATAGTGCAGATCCAGAAAAGAGGGTCTCTCCAGGAGCCCTCTCATCTAGGTCTACACTGTTGCCAATAAAAGCCCATGTGTGTCCCGGATTAAAAGGGTTAATGAAATAGAACAATACACAACGTCGTGTTTAGTTTGCACGAACGTACATGAAAGAGTGACATATATCTTAATAATATTACTATGGAAAACCTGTAATAAAAATGTAAATCCTTTTCATCGACACACGTATATTTCTTAAGCAGGCCACATATCTGTGTTTTTTGTTTGGTTCATTTTGTAGGCGTTTTGCGTCGCTTTACTGTAAATCCCATTATTTCTTATACACATATTAGTGGAGTACAGGGTTAGGAGATATTAGATCAGCACCAGCGGCTATGTCTTAGTGTACTTATATACAGTAAGAGCAGAGGTCAAGATAAGATGCGTAAATTTAAACATTTTCAACAATAGCTCCTTTATTTCTCCTCCAAACCCTATACAGGGAACACTCTTTAGAATCGTCTCTCCGAATGGCCACAGTATAGTGTTTGATGGAGAAATATACAAACCTTTATCTATAGCTTTAGTAAGACCATTCCAAAGTTTCAATAAAGAACATTTTTTGTTGCAAGTGACAGCTTAATACAGGGTTAAAGTCATACTGATAGCTCATTTAAGAACATTCTGTATGACTTTCACTCTGCATTAAGCTAACATATGTCTTAAAGACTGAATTGGATACTAATTTGAGTGTTTTAGTTAGTGAGAGTTGGGATAAGCAAATTTGCCATTTTGGATTAGCGAGAGTTCTGTTTAACGAATGTACCAGTGTTCGGATTAACGAGTGTGCCAGTGTTCGGAATAGCAAGAGTTCGGATTAGCGAGAGTTCGGATTAGCGAGAGTTTGGATTAACGAATGTGCCAGTGTCCGGATTAGCGAGTTCGGATTAGGGAGTGTGCCTGTGTTCACATTAGCGAGTGATCGGAATAGCGAGGAATAGCGAATGTTGGACACGTGTCCGTCTTTTAATCGGGGGTTTGCTATGTGACTATATCTACTCCATGTATTATTTATCATGCAAAGTAATGGAACGTAAACTTTAATGATGCTGATATACGTGAAACAGTGCACAGTAAAACCCCTCTAAACCGGACGTTCAATTAAGTATAAATATCGGCCATGGAGACAGGTTGCAGCTTAACCCTTTCACCGCCGCAGTCGCATAAATGCACCACAACAAATAGTGCAGTCCCAGATCAGACGCCGCCTTTTCAAGGCGCCGTCTGATCAGGGACTTTACTATTTGTCTCAATCTCTATTTCTATATATGTGCTTTATTCCTTTGAAATTGGTATTTATTTATCTCATCTCCTTATTTTACTGAATGGTTTAACAAACTTGGATTGCAGACGACATTTAGAAAATTGGCGCCGAAAGGGTTTATGCAGGGTGAAAAACATGCAGAAAGTTCCTCTAGGAGCTTTCTGCATTACTTTCACCCTGCATTAAGCAGCCACCTATCTAAAAGCATTTATTTTTTTCTCTATTAGAATTCCAGTTTATAGGGGTTTTAACGTACGTTCTTATCAGGCACGTTCGTGAAGTGCCTGTATCTGATGTGTCAGTATGTACACAAACTGTGAAATACTAAACATATATCTATTTTATAATAAAACAAGAATCCATAGAAAATAGATGTTCAATTTTCACGTGCCTGTTTAACATGATAACTCTAGTGTTACAGAACGAATAGTATAACTATACCTAGCAGTACCTAGGCGCGCAAGTTGGAAAAAACAACCAACCGTTTAACCCGTCATCAATATTCATGAAAGAAATAATGACGTCATGAATGGTTATCAGCTGATTTTTATAATGTAATTTTTTCAAAGAATTTAGTTTTGCTTTGGCAAAAGCTGCAGATCTATATAATGTCATAATGTTAAAAGCAAATAGAGCAGACCCTGATCAGACGACTCCTGTAGGATCCGTCAAACTTGGGAAAGGGTTAATTATTCTACATTAAGGAATTATGCACGACACAGAAACGAGCCTATTGAACTGGCGAGTAGCTGATCAGACGGACGAACAATGATAAATCTAAATGTCCTCCCGTTTCTAACATTATATCACAGTTGAGGACAGAGCATATATCAGGTTTATGTGCATTAGCTATGGCAATCACAGGTCTGTGGTTTTGTCTTGTCCTAGCCCACCGTTACTATTTTCACTCAATACATCCGCTTCAAATTCAGAATCCCTGAACGACCCGTTAACAAAAGCCATTTGTTTCTTTGAACTTTCCCGAGGGTCGAAATTATTTGCAGGACACTCCTCGGGAGGTTTATACAAGCAGAAAGCCAGAGAAAAGAATAACATGGATAGGCCTTTGGCTGCCATGGCAACAAGAAAGTAGTTCCGGCTAACGGCGGCAGTGTCATACACCCAGCATGACGTCTCCTCGCCACATTCCTCTCGCCAGATCGAACACGCGACGTCTGTCACTGCACCAAATATGATTGGTCCCGGCACTGTGCCTAAAATAAACAGAAAATATTCTGTATGCAGCTGAAAATAGTTGCCTGCTGAAAGCCCTGTTATGCTGTTATTTCATTTACAAGTACTTCTGGTTCGTTCAAAACTCTTAAAAACCGAGTGGCCGATTATCAAAAAGCTGGGTCATGGTGACACTCTGGATTTCTTCCACATCGTGTCCTATTTACAACAGAAATTAACAATCCGTCTGTAACAAGCAGCGATGATTCAATGAGTCAAGCCTTTCCTTCATGTGAAAGCCTCTTCATGCATATGCAAACAGAACAGACCCAGATCAGACGGTTCCTATTGGAGCTGTCTGATCAGGGTCTGCTCTGTTTCCTTTTGGCGTTAAAGGCGTGTAGTTATGGGGTAAAGGATGAAGTGAATTACTAGCAGATGATAACGGAAAAGGAAATAAAAGGCAAAAGTTATAAGCTTACCCAGTAAACGAATGAACATCCACTTGCAACCCATACTGAATGTTCTATGATCTTCATGAATACACCTGTCAAATACAAACATACATTTAGTTAACCCTTCGCTTGCTATTCACGTCAATATACCTACCTGTAAATAGTGAAGGCCCAGATGAGACAGCTCATGCAGGAGCTGTCTCATCAGGGTCTGCACTATTTACAAGTTGATTGTGCAACCAATGCACTCCTCAGCAGTGATTGCACAGCGATATACTTGTACACAGTGAAGATATATGTAATTATACAACAGGGCATGGGTAAAGAAGGAGAAATGTATTTTAAACTTCATTCAAGAGAAGGGTTAAACTCACGTGGAATGTTCTATAGTCGTCATGAATACACCTGTCATATACAAACATAGTTTACCCATTTATGCCCACGATCCCATATATGGGATATAGGCAAACAGTGTAGACTCTGATCAGACGCTGCATAATGCGGGGTCTGATCAGAGTCTACACTGTTTGCTGATAGCAATTTCAATATAAAACAAAACGAAAATGAAAATTTCGACCAGGCATCCCTTAGATCAAAAATGAACTAATCCAATATATAAGCATGGAAGAATCCACTGGGTGCAAATAGGTTCGACTCATGCTGAATGTGCTATGGTCTTCGTGAGTACACCTGTCAAATATAAAGATACCACATAGCTGATTCGTTCAACTTCGACATTTAGACGAAGGGGCAGACATTCGCTTCGTGAAATCGACGCTGGCTAGTTTCTATATATCGAGGGCTTGGTGCAAAACTATTCTAACTCCTTCACTTTGTGAAGGAGTTAGAATAGTTTTGCACCAAGCCCTCGATATGAGTTGCTGTCAACGCGGAATGATTATCGAACGTTTGCTACTGTACACAATAGGTTGTGCACCAGCCTACATCTTATTGGGTTGCCGACAGGCAGCCCATACTTTGAGAGGTTTTAATATAGCATATGATTTACTGCGGTCCTGTGTTTCTATAAAATCCAACCTTTTTAATGACAAAGATTTACAGTGAGCCTAGTTTTTATTTATTTATATTTCTTTATTTTATCTATATTTTTACCCCAGTGATCGCACATATTTTTATAGTTGTTTTATTTACTTTTCTGCCACGACCTCTTTGCATTGAATGCCAGCAGTGAATTAGGTATAAGTGATTAAAATATCTTTAACAAGCATAGCAGGCATATTGGTTAAATGGTCACAGCATTGGCTTAGGAAAATTGAGGTTGTGGATTCGATCCTTGGTAGAAGTCAAAGCTTTATTTTTCTTAGCACCTTTAGTTTTAGTTTTTGTTTATTAAGTCGTTTGATTACTCGCGGTTTTGTTTTCAGGTGACACGTTTTGCAAATTTCTCCATTGTGCATGATTTTGTCCACTAAATGTATAACTTATACTAACTTGTTGTTAACTGGGGGGGGGGGGGGCAATGTAAGTGAAAAAGGCAATATGCATTGAGTCGACCTATTCGAATAATTTCATGTAAACTAAAAGTAATCTTAAAGATTCGGTTGTTTAGTTCTGAGACTAAAGGTAGTTTTGAATATTCGGTTGTTTTGTTCGAAGTGCAGACCTTTATTGTTGGTACATGTACGAGCTATGTGTATAACGGGTACGCATGCAAACGTATGCGGCCATACCTTGTTCGTCTGGTAGAGCACATGCTTTACGTTGTATGGGCTGTGAGTACGAAGTAGCAGTAGTTATGTGAAGTATTTGGTGAATAGAGCGGTGAATTTTGTATGGTGCTAGAAGCTTTGTTATTTAGCATAAATTAATGTTACTTGTGAACGGCACTAAATGTGATAATGGTTTCTACGTCAGTGTGTTTCAGCAAGTGAATAACAGTAATCTGTGACGTAGTGTGTATTATTGGTGTCACACATGGACCATGGCTAATTAAAACATCGCCCCTTTTCTGCTATTTTTTTATATAGTCATGTTTTCCCCATGCAACTGTTAATTAAAAGATCTAAACAATATTGCGCACTCTTGTTCTTCTATCGTGCTTAAACATATGTTAGGCAGCCATTTTACGCTTGCGTAAAACCTTGCTTGTATTGCACATGTGAGATATTAAAAATATGCGATGGTTAAATTAACGGGGAGACAAGCAAAACTATGTGATAAAGAATCTCACACACGTTTCTTAAACTCTTCAAGGAAAAAAAGGTTATTAAGCTAGCCTTATAACATAATCTGCCGTGTGGGGGTGCCGAAACAGAGTGCCGTAAATCGCGGAAATGCACTGGTGTATTTTTATGCAAATGAGCAGTTTGAAACCGCATGTACTACGCAATAAACAATGGCCGAAACAACCGTCAGATAGTCTGTTTCACTTTCTATTGCACTTTTTAGTGGTTATGTGATAAAAGAATCTTACATTCGTGTTCATTATAAATTGTTTTCATGAAACTCGTTTACTATAATGAATATTACACTCGCTAAATCTAGTGTCATATTATAGTAAACTCGTTTTATAAAAACAATTTGTAATGAACCACTGGGGGCCAACTACGTATTATTATCAAATGTTTTGCTACGAGAATTTATATGGGTATTTTAGACCAATTGTTTTCCTACGAAGCCAGTGTATATATTAGGAAATGTTTTCCTACAAAAACAAAGTTGCCTTCGTAGAAAAACAAATCTATTATAATACCTATATAAATTCTCGTAGCAAAACATTTGATAATAATACGTAGTTGGCCCCAAGTGCACTAGGTGCCAACTACGTATTATTATCAAAATGTTTTGCTACGACAATTTATATGAGTATTATAACAGATTTGTTTTCCTACGAAGGCAACTTTGTTTTCGTAGGAAAAACATTTCCCAATTGATACACTGGCGTCGTAGGAAAACAAATCTATTATAATACCCATATAATATGTGAACACTCATGTAAGATCCTCTATATCTCAAATGACAACATGTGACATATCCTACATATATCCATACTATACGTTCTATGGTTTTCATGAATACACCTGTCACATATAAACGTATTAAGTTAAACACAAACTGAATGTTGTAGGATCCTCCAAATACGTCAATCTTTTACACCATGAATATTCAGGGCATTAGATTTGTTCAGTATAAAAATGTTTAACTGTATTCTATAAGTTCTTCTTTCTACACCTTTGCAAAGACAGTATACCAAGATCAGATGGCTCCTATAGGAGCCGTCTGATCAGGGGTCTGCTGTTTGCTTAATATGACATAATATATATCTGATTCTACAGTTTCTGCTTCGGTAATAATGTCCTGTGTTAACCCTTCGCTTGCTTATCGCGTCAATATACCTACCTGTAAATAGTGAAGACCCAGATGAGACAGCTCCTGCAGGAGCTGTCTCATCAGGGTATGCACTATTTACAAGTTGATTGTGCAACCAGCGCACTCCACAGCAGTGATTGCACAGCGATATACTTGTACACAGAGAAGATATATGTAATTATACAACAGGGCATTGGTAAAGAAGGAGAAATGTATTTTAAAATTCAGCAAGCGAAGGGTTAATGCGCCATTTTGAAAATTAACCTAGTCAATATTCAACACGTCACTACTTCTACAATGAATATTCATGGAGCAAGGGTTTATTGGAGTCAATGCTACACCATGTTACAATCCGCTTACCTAAGTGTTGCTGCGTCACTTGGTGTAGAAGGTAAAAATGCCACAAAAATTGATAAAAAGAACAGCACGAGAAACAAGTAGAGTAGACCACATTCTGTGTCACACGCGCCCATAGTCACTGTGGATACATTGGTCGCTGAATTCGGTGTTACGCACGTGCAATTTGTGAAGGTCTGAAATGTTTAAAACAAACGTGTTACATAGTGTCAATTGAATTTGATCAGTATTGCTCACACAAACCCTTGGTTTCTGCACTACTTGTGACCTGCATTAAACAGTTAAACTACCATCTGCCTTATAGACCAATAATTAGACCTCTTTTTCTGATGGGCGCTTAAAGCAGGGGCTACTGTATGCAACAATGTCTTCATGAAATGAAACCACATCTTTATTGTTTCATATGGGTCGCATTTTACGAGAGATAGTACGACCAAATTTATCGTCTTAACGAGCTCAGTTGTAATTTACGACATCTACTGGTATTCAGAAATCACACATTTTCACATGCGATGATTTCGAATAAATTCGGACGAAATTACTGTCGTAAGTTCTAGAATACGACACTCGCAACTGAAAGTTTCTGTCGCACGATATGTCGTAAATTGGGCTCCTGATGCCATAGTATTTGTACTGTGATCATTAAGTCTGGTCCTTTAATATCGATGTGGTTCTTTCAAGATATCATAGATCGTTAGGTAGATAGTTTAATTTACTCTAAACGGAGAGAATATAACATGGTTCACAAGAACAATATAAAATACAAATAACTATAAAATACATATAAATATATCCTCTGTGAAAGCCATGGCAAATTCAGGAGTCAGCTTTTATTTCCACTGTGGCCCTTTACGTTCATGACGTGGCAAAGAGAGACTGTTATTTACTTAAAAAACAGCTATTTAGATATAAAATCTAATATCACATAATAGTCTAATTAAATGTTAATATTGCAGAGACCAATAGTAAATATCTATACGCATCACCTATGTTTAACCCTTTCCCTCATACAAACGTGTTTTCACGCACTTGTAAACAGAGTAGACCCAGATCAGACGGCTCCTAGAGGAGCCGTCTGATCAGGGTCTGCTCTGTTTGCTAATAGAATTTGAAAGATCTGTTTCTTTGCTTTCTAAAATGTCTACAATGTTAAACCTTCCATATTTCTTTATAACTGTTTTGACCATGAATATTCAGTAGGTAATGAAATTTGTAATAAACATAAAACAGGGACAGGGTTAAGAGTGTACGGGTTTCTGGGTGTTTTCTCTTGAAGAACAGAAAAACAACAAGTGACATACATAATATTGTAAACCCTTGTCAAGTGCTAATGAATATTTTCAATTAAAGCATAAAGGTGATGTGAACGCTACCCCTGATATGGTGCAGTTTTTATTTGCTTGTACTTTAAATGATCAAGATACTTAACCTATCATTTCATATATACGACATTTTAGCGACCTTGCAAACAGAGTAGACCCAAGCCAGACACCCCCTGCAGGAGCTTACGGGATCATATACATGTATATACACACATGTATCTGATTCAGCCATGTCAGTACTTTCCTGTATCCATGTGCCTTTATGACTATGAGCCTAACCAATATCTATGATTTTATTATTGTTCAACATAATTAATCATAGAGAACCTTTCAACGAGTGGCAAGCACTTTGGACTCCCATGAGATACCGTGATGTTCGCCGAGATCCAAGCTGTTTGCAAATGTAGATCTGGGTCCAAGGTTATAAAACTTCTGAGTCTGAGTCTGAGCTCATTCTCAAGTATCTGATTGGTCAGATTCTGAGCAAGCTCAAGCAAACGCTTTATAACCTCGGTCCTTGATCGTGATTAGCAGGACATGGCTGAACCCTTTCAACCTGAACCTGCATTATCAGAGTTGAGTAATCCATCAGTGCTTAATTATAGTGTCCACTAAGTGTGAAATGCTTAAACTTGCTAAAGGATTTTTAACCCGTAGCCTGCTAAGCGTGACCTGACTGACATCTGACATTGGATCCAGATGAGACACCGAGTAACTCTGCGTCTCATCAGAATCGAAGCTGTTTGACACTCTGTCAATGGTACAGACGAATCCCTCTGATGCGACCACTTAAACCTTTCCCTGTTCTGTGTTTATTCCAAATTTCAATACCTACTGAATATTCATAGACAAAATAGTTATAATGAAATATGGAAGGTGGAACATTGTAGACATTTTAGAAAGCAAAGAAACAAATCTATCAAATTCTATTAGCAAACAGAGCAGACCCTGATCAGACGGCTCCTCTAGGAGCCGTCTGATCTGGGTCTACTCTGTTTTCAAATGCGTGAAAACACGTTTATATGAGGGAAAGGGTTAATGAATACATGTAAACTTGGGTGTCTTTATAAGCAGGTGGTTGCTTAATGCAGGACAAAAGTAATGCATAAAGCTCCTAGAGGGGCTTTTTGCATTACTTTTGTCCTGCATTAAGCTACCACCTGCCTCTAGCACCAAGAAGTATACATCTTTTAGATGGTCTCATTAGCGGGGTTTCATTCTCAGTGTTGTTACATTTTCTGGTCCTTCGGGATCATAAGTTTTAATGTTATTAGTTTTGAAAATTGAATACTGCTTAAGCCGGTGCTAGGGGGCGTGAGTTTACTACTCATGAACAGACTCAATAAAACCGAGTTTGCAATTTTCTCTTTTTGCATTTCTTCTTTTGCTTTCGAGGGATCACCCATTTTCAGAATTTTACTGTATTCCAAATGCTTTCAGAACGACTCAAAAGTAAGTGACAGCGGAAACAGACCTAATTGACATAGCAGGCTGCGGGTTAATGATAAACGGTGCAGAACCTGATTAGAGGGCTCATCTAGGATCCCTCTGATCTGGTTATACACTTATTGCAAATGACAGTACGTGCGTACCCAGGGTTGCAATGGATAACCCATTACGTCGTAGGCTATTTTTAGATACCTCTTTGAATAAATCTACCGAAAAGGAGCATTAACCAGAGAAAAGGAAAATTTTAGAATTTTGTAGTTTGAAACCATTGTAATAAATAGAGCATTTGCTCCTATTGGAGCAAATGCTCTATTTATCACAATGGTTTCACAAAGTGAATTCTACAGAGTCGTCAAAAGTCGTCAATATGAGGGAATGGGTTAATTTAGTCAATCATCCACTGACCTTGCCGTCAGACGACTCTGTCGCGCACCCTGCATGACACGCGGAGAAGTACTGAACACCCTGGTCCGAGCAGGCAACATCATAATAACCCATGCTACACCTACACCCACTGTTACACTGGTCCACTATACTGTCAGACTGACCACTGAAAGTAGAGAATACTACTATAACTCACGTAAGTTCGCAATGCAATTGCCACAGACATGTTTGCAAACGTTTTGCATATATTTTTCATTTTGACACTTGTAATCGAGTATAGCCAAATACATCGCGTGTCCCTGAGATTGAAGCAGTTCAACTTAACCCTTCGCTTGCTATTCACGTCAATATACCTACCTGTAATTAGTGAAGACCCAGATGAGACAGCTCCTACAGGAGCTGTCTCATCAGGGTCTGCACTATTTACAAGTTGATTGTGCAACCAGTGCACTCCACAGCAGTGATTGCACAGCGAAATACTTGTACACAGTGACGATATATGTAATTATACAACAAGGCATGGGTAAAGAAGGAGAACTGTATTTTAAAATTCAACAAGAGAAGGGTTAACATGTGGCCAGGTGTTTACAGGTGACCATAATACAGTACGGTCACGAGGTCCCGGTAAAATAAAGTCCGTGAAATTAAGCAATCAAGCCATACCCTTCTAGTGACGTCTTTATAAAAGTTAGTTTTCTATTAGGATAGATAAATGTAACTATGATGATAAATAGAGCATTTACAATGTAGCATTGATACGATAAACAGAGCATTTGCAATGTAGCATTGATACGATAAATAGAGTATTTGCAATGTAGCATTGATACGATAAATAGAGTATTTGCAATGTAGCATTGATACGATAAATAGAGCATTTGCAATGTAGCATTGATACGATTAAAAGAGCATTTGCAATGCAGCATTGATAAACAAAGTAGCTTTCACTTTTTTCCTAACGGATAGAATGTTAATTAAACACCAATATGACAGTTTTGAAACCAATGTGATAAATAGTGCATTTGCATATGACTTTACTAGTACGTAATAGTAAGCCAATACCCCACTGTAAAAATAAGGTTGGCTCAAGGTTTGACTATTTCGGATTCCATTGTGTCAGTCTCTATCTGGATGAGATGCCGGGTTTCAGTATCTCATATTCTTACAATAAATGCATTAGAGCAAAAAATGGTGACACAACGAAATGTTGCGAAAAAAATACTTCAGTCCTCAAAACCCATCGCCGCATTTGTCAAAATACTTATATTGTGATTTGGGTAAATGCATGGTACACGTCATTGAATTTATTTTTGGATAAATGTCCATCTGTAGCTCTGCTCTAAGATGATCCTATTTTTTTCAAGACGTTCTAATGAATGGTCACAGTTATGTGTATCACATACATCGTTGTGACTACTCATTAAAATCTCTCTGAGATCTGCGACGACTGAAATAAGTAGTAACACTTTCTGGTTCCTTAGAGAAACAAGTAAGTTTGTATTAGAAAAACTGAATTTCTCTGAGGTTCCAGATCCAATGAAACGGGGGCAAACTTGTTAATTCGTGATTTGTCATTTGCAGCATCATTAACTTTTCTCTACATACAGTAAAACCTCTCTACAACGGCCACTGAATTACATCAAAAAGTTTGTGTCAAAGGCAGGCGGCTGTTTAAGGCAAGGTGAAAGTAAAACAGAACGCTCCTGTAGGAGCGTTCTGTTTTACTTCCACCTTGCTTTAAGCAGCCACCTGCCCTAAATACCAACTAATTAACATAATTTAATGGCCGTTTTAGAGAGGTTTTACTGTATACGTACTTTTACACATTTTCTAACAAAGTAGGCCGCGATCAGTTGAAACAGGATATGTCTGATCAGGGTCTCGCTCTGTTTGCTAGTGGACTAAAATCAGAATTTACAAAAATACATCGTCACCCCTTACTCGTTTGCAATTTAACCTTTCAATTAACCGTTTGCCTGTTCAATTTACATTGAATAATAATGCTGGTATGATGAATATTCGCAAGCTGAAATTATATACAGTAGAACCCCCCTAAACCGGAATTCCAGTAGAAAAGAATTTAGATACTTTTAGGCAGGTGGCTCCTAGAGCAGCTTTCTGCATGGCTTTCACCCTGCATTAAGCTGCCACCTATCTCCAAGGCCGATATTTATACAAAATTTAACGTCCGGTTTAGAGAGGTTTTACTGCATCGTACAAAACTATTCAAAAACTATATCATGTCGTAAGCAAAAACAGCAGACTCCTACAGGAGCCGTCTGATCTGGGTCTACTCTATTTGCAAGTGCATGAAACGGCGTTTATATTTATTTCTCCACCTAACTCCATACTGTGATCACTCTTTAGAATTGGCACGAACTTACCCCGGTGTATATGGCTCCGAGATGCCAGCGAACTTGATCTGGTCGCATTTTATCCACAGTAGATTCATAAGTACGATAGATATAACGCAGGTAAATATGGCAAATCTGAGCATACCCTTCACCTTCAGCTTCATCCGGTTTGCAATAAACCCGCCGAAAAACATACCTCCTGCCGCACCTGGTACTGCACAGGCACCTGAATGTCGTAAACAGAGGTTATTTAACCCTTTACCTGATAGAAGCGGCTTTTAGCGAGTTTGATTTATTCCTCCGCTGATGAAAATAGTTCAAATTCATACAGTCATGAACATATTGCATAATCAATATTTTCTATATCCTAGTAGGTGGTAGCTTAAAGCAGGCTGAAAGTAAAGCAGAATGCGCCTTAAGGCGCATTCTGCTTTACTTTCAACCTGCTTTAAGTGGTCATATGTCTTCAAAACTAGAAACAGTCTATTGGGTAAAGGGTTAAAGGATAACGGTAAAGGTTAAAGGATAAAGGTAAAGGGTTAAAGGATAACGGTAAAGGTTAAAGGATAAAGGTAAAGGGTTAAAGGATAACGCATTTTCAAGAACCTGTTTTTAAATAATAAAACTTTCTAAGAAACAAACGATAGTGAGAGAAAACTTTTTGAACTAATGAACTACAGTAAAACCTCTCTATAACGACCACTAAATTACGTTAAGTATTTTATGCTAAAGGCAAGTCGCTGCTTAAAGCAAGGTGAACGTAAAACAGAACGCTCCTATAGGAGGCCTAGTTATGGGTTTATAAGGCAGGTGGTAGCTTAATGCAGGTCAAACATAATGTAGAAAGCCTCCAGAAACCATTACATTTGACCTGCATTTTACGCAACAGCCGGCGTTATGAATGGCTACTCAAAGCAGGTTCTACTATAAATTAAGAACGCGTTGCCTGATCTGGGTGAAAAGGTTTAATTCATTTTAAATGATACATTTCTTGCAAGTAAGGCAGCGCCTCGAAAGGAGCATAGGTCTTTGACACTCTATATTCTCTTTAAACCTTTTCTCCATGAATATTCATGTAAGAAATAATGATATAATTATGTTAGATTAATTTGTTATACATTTATAATAGCACATGGACACAGGAATGTTTAGCAATGGCTAAAAAACTGTAGGATCATATCTGCACCATAAGCACACAGAGCAGACCCTGACCAGGCGGCTACTATAGGAGTTGCAAAGGCGTATAAAGGTTTATTAACCCTTCTCTTGCTGAATTTTAAAATACATTTCTCCTTCTTTACCCATGTCCTGTTGTATATTTACATATATCTTCACTGTGTACAAGTATTTCGCTGTGAAATCACTGCTGTGGAGTGCACTGGTTAAACAATCAACTTATAAATAGTGCAGACCCTGATGAGACAGCTCCTGCAGGAGCTGTCTCATCTGGGTCTTCACTATTTACAGGTAGGTATATTGACGAGAATAGCAAGCGAAGGGTTAATGAAGTAAAGGGTTAAGAAATTTTAAAAATCTACGCACAGAAACCTAACACATTCGTTGTGTTTGAGGCTAAAGGGTTAATCCTATCCCTCCTTTACCACATTATCTGTCTTGTGGGAGTGCCGCAACAGAATGTCGTGATCGCGGAAATGCACTAGTGCATTTTTATGCAAATTAGTATTCATAAGCCAATCATAGCGCTCATTTAACCATTAGCCAATCGCAGCGCTCCCTGAGCTTCGTCCATTGTATTACTACGCTGTTTGTAAGCATTGGCAGTGCATGAAAAGCCTGACGTGTTTTATTTTCTATGACATTTTTAAGGCTTATGTGATAAAAAAGAATCTTGCATTCGTGTTCATTACAAATTGTTTTCATGAAACTCGTTTACTATAATGAATAAATATGACACTCGTTAAAGCTCGTGTCATATTATGGCAAACTCGGTTCATAAGAAAAATTGTAATGAACACTCATGTACGTAAGATCCTCTATTTACGGTTATTCCAGATTTCAATACCTACTGAATATCCATGGACCAAATAGTTATAATGAAATATGAAAGACGGACCAGTGTAGCCATTTCAGAAAATAACAAAATATATCTATCAACTTTACTTTTATTGGCGAACAGAGCAGACCCTGATCAGACGGCTCCGATAGATGCCATCTGATCTGGGCCAAATTTGTTTGCAAATGCGCGAAAAAAAGCGTAAATTAATATTAAGGAAAGGGTTAAGTATTAGTTAGTGTCTATTAAGTGTGGATTTAATGATTTTAAATGCCGAAGCGCAGCGAGCGTTAGCGAGCGAGCAAGGCATTTAAAGTCATTAAATTCGCACTTAATAGACACTAACTGATATAGTGTTTAACCTAGTTTTTGGACAGGATTAAAAGTGGGCGGAGTGAAGTTGGACTTGGTCGCATGCGTTGCTAGGGGCAACAGCCGAGACCGTGTGTTGAACAAATGTGTCAGTCGTTCAGAAAGGATGGCAGAAATGAAGCCGACGCTCGACCTTCTTGGGGACCTAGATACGATAACGTAGCTCTATTCCTAATGAGACGCTAGTCATTATCAGTCTTACAGCTACGATATCGCATCTACTTGGGGACCATGACGTTAAATTTTACGGACGATGCATTTCAAGATAGCTGTCTAACACAATTGTTAAATGTGCAGACACAAAAGTTGTCAAAACCCGAATTAGGTAAGATATTTCATTGAGTCGATGTTTCAAGCGCTGTGCTCTAAAAACAGAAAGCAAATGCAACAAAATGCTTTAAAAATAAAATTCAGTTTTAAATGCAGACAGACTACACATGCTATTTAACCCTTTACGCAATAGGTACTTATTTTAACGCCTTTAATTATTCTTCCACTCTAGAAATTAGTTTCACTTTATACCGTCATGGGTAGGCATCGTAAGAAATATTTCCCATATCCTAGCTGACGGTTGCTTAAAGCAGGCTGAAATTAAAGCAGAATACTCCTAAAGTCTGCTTTAATACTGAAACAAACTATGGAGGAAAGGGTTAGATCTAACTGACAGCTGGTGATTTTATCATATTTTATAATTTCAGGGCCTGGACAAGAGACCAGTTACATAAAAGACAGGAATTACCATATATAATTTTTAACAGTAAACCGTTGTACAATAGCCATTCGACGGCAAAACAATGAAATCTCTATAGACAGGTGGCTGCTTAATACAGACAAAGGTAGTTCAGAACGCCTCGAGGGAGCATTCTACATTACATTTGTCCTGCATTTAGCATTCACTTGTCTAATAACTAAATAGATCTAGGGTCTTCTTTTTTGGTGTTTTTTAATGCTTTGGTTTTTTCTTTTTTATTTCGAATCTCAGTACATGTAGATCTACCAATAAAATGTTTGAGTTGCATCAATTTACCTCATTTCTTAGTCTCAGCTTGGTATTCTACACAGAACATGTATACACATGTGTATTTGACGCTCGCGCTGTTACTTGGTGGGACGAGCTAAGCACTGTACGTCACAGGATGTACTCGCGCATGCGCTGGGGACAGCCGACTTAGTCGCTAAGTCAGCGATTAGTGCCTGACTATAAGAAATTAATCGTGGAGAAATTCAAAATTTCCAGCATTGTGATTGGCCCAAAAAGTAGGTTAAACACTATATACATTTTAGGTTGTGAATAATCTTTTCATGACCACGTGACTTTCAGGTTACCTGTATATAATGCAGCAGCTCCAGACGAGACCCCAAACACATTTTGTATGTACTTCGGAATAAATGTTGCAAACCCCGACGTAAGAATACCCTCTGAAGCACCGGCTAATGTTGTGAAAACAAATGGAGGATTCCGAATAAGAGCCCATGTGACTTGAGGGAATTGTTTGATTGGTAATCGTTTCACTGCGCCTCCACTTAGTGACTTTGCTTGACCTTTATGTGCCTGGGAGACCCGTTCTAGTCGAATTGCTTTTGCGGCTGAAATGCAACAATGATACGGGTTTGTATATAACCATCATAATTATTCATCGTGTTAGGAACATTACTTACAGCTTATGACAACGAAAAGTGGTGAATTCAGTTTTCCTGGGCTTGAGGTTAAAAAACTTTCTGCTTGAGTCTGAGACCATTATAAAGCATCTGATTGGCTGGATATTGAGCGTGCTCAGAATCTGATCAATCAGATACTTGAGAATGGACTAGGACTATGACTCAGAAGTTTTATAAACTTGGGACCCGTACTCAATGTTCTCGATATGCAAAATGACTACGGCTTCCGGGCTTTGTGACTATTCAGATGTATATAATTCCATATAATTATATAGCAGACAAAGAAGACCCTGATCAAGACAGGAACTGTCTGATCTGGGTCTACAGTTTGCCAATGTGTAAATATGCGTTTCTATCTAATAAAAGATTAATACATTGATTATCAGTGAGCTCGCCAAAACCTGTACTCTTAGCGAATCATCCGTTCAATGAGATGACTATTTTCAGAATGTGGGTTGGTTTGGTTAAATGAATGAAAACTCATTAGTGACACAAACAGTGAAGATTCTGACCAGAGACGTCTTAACCTTTCCTCCATAGGCTATTTTTAGACCCAATGGTTTTGAATGAATCTACCCAAATGAGCATTTATTAGAGAAAAGATTTTTTTTTAGAATGTTGTAGTTTGAAACCATTGTGATAAATAGAGCATTTGCTCCTATAGGAGCAAATGCTCTATTTATCACAATGGTTTCAAGACGTGGTTATTACAGAGGCGTAAAACGGCGTATTTATGGAGGAAAAGGTTAAATAAATCCTTCTTCATGACGATTCTGACGAATGGTCACAACATAGGGTTTGGTGGAGAAATGACGATTTTAGTATTTGAGTACGCACCATTTATCTATTGCTTTGTGTAACCTTTTATCTCATAAATACGATGCCTTTGCAAACAGAATAGACCCAGATCAGACAGATACTGTAGGAACTATCTGATCAGGGTCTGCTCTGCTTGCTTACGATTTTGGAGTTTCCACTTATTTGCATACAGTTTTTTTACACGAATATTCATGATATAAATGGTCAAAAAGATACAAACGAAAGTGAGGTAAACGAGGTGAAGTACATACTTGGCAGTTCGGACCCATAACAAGACAATGGGACGGCAATCAACAGACACGTGGACATGGAAATGAAAAAGCCAACCCACCAGGCACCAACCCATCTCGGGTCATCAGTTTCCAAGTTTATACTGAAAATAGATAATACAATAGAACATCTTTCACCAACAAAGTTTACTCCATCAATGATCATTTAAAAAATGACGTCATGAATATAAATTAGATTTGTTTTTAACACATTCTCTCATAGGCCATTTTTAGATACAACCTCTTTGAATAAATCTACCGAAAAGGATCATTAACAAGAGAAAAGGAACATTTTAGAATTTTGTAGTTTGAAACCATTGTGATAAATAGAGCATTTGCTCCTATAGGAGCAAATGCTCTATTTATCACAACGGTTTCACAAAGTGACTTCTACAGAGTCGTCAAAAGTCGTCAATATGCGGGAAAGGGTTAAATGACATATGAACTCATGGCATTTTGTCCAAAAACGACACTGTAGAATCAGATCTATATTGTTCCATAAGCAAAAATAGCAGACATTGATCATACGGCTCCTATAGGAGTTGTCTGATCTGGCTCTATTCTGTTCGCAAAGGCGTAGACAGACGTGTTTATGGAGTAAAGGGTTACAGTGACACCACTTGATTACAATGGGAGTTTTAAAATGCAGATCGCTGCTTAACCCTTTCCGCCATGAATATTCATGCAAGAAATAAGGACGTCACGAATATTAATTAGATTATTTTTTATACTAGCACACGGACACGTGATTTTTTAGCAATGGCAAAAACTGTAGAATCATATCTATATTATACCATAAGCAAACCCTGATGAGACGGCTCCTATATATAGTAGCCGCCTAAGCTAGGGCTACTCTGTTTGCAAAGGCATAGAAAGGCGTATTTATGTTAGAAAAAGGTTATGCTAGACTGCATAATATACGGCTGACCTTCGATATCTCGAACTCAAAGGAACCATGCATATCACTTCGAAACAACAGAAGCTCGAGTCATCCGATTTCTAATCTGAACAATTACGATCTGATGAAGATCTGGGTCCATGCTTATAAAACTTTTCGTTGAGTCTGAGTACGTTCTCAAGCTTTTGATTGGTCAGATTTGAGCCTCTGGCTCAAATCTGACCAATCAAAAGCTTGAGAACTCAAATCTGACCAATCAAAAGCTTGAGAACGAAACTCAGACTCAACTAAAAGCTTTATAAGCATGAACCCTGGTTATACAGATTTTAGGAAGCGTGAGTAGTCTTGCACTTTTAATAGCTACCCATGAACAGATTCAATAAAACTGAGTCTGCAATTTTTTCTTTTCGCATTTCTTCTTTTGCTTTCGAAGGATCACCCATTTTCAGAATATATTCATAAAGTAAGTACATGTATCTATGTGCCACAATAACCATGAATAAAAGGGTTTACTAGCTTCATTAACTCTTTTCTGGATGGAGACTCCCTTTTACACATTGGAAAATAGAGTAGACCCAGACCAGACGACTCATGTGTTTATGGAATTATATATTTATATCTAATTTTACTCTTTCAGTCATGGCGAAAATAAAAATTATTTTCTTTTGCAATTACATTAATGTGTAATATATCAGCAAATAAAGAATTCTCATCAGGTAATGGGTAAAACAAGTGTCCGTAAGAAATATTGACGCTATCACTGCCAGAATATGTCGTCTGCAAACTTTGTCGTCTGCTACAATTCTCTTTTTTTCTATTATTTTTATTCAATTTAAGAAACATTCACAGAAACAAACAGTTTTGGTCCTGATGAGACGCCGAGTTACTCGGCGTCTAATCTGGATCCAAACTGTTTGCATAGGTAATCACAAATGCGACAATGGCAGTGGATGGGTTAACGACGTCACTTGACTCTCATTGGTTCTAGATGAAACGCCTTGTGTAACATGGCTCCTCATCAAAGTGCAAGGTTCCATGTCACTCGGTCATTAGCGTCTCAAACGCTCGGGCGATTCGGAAGTCACTATAAACCATAGCTAAACACGGTGCAGTAAAACCCCTCTAGCTTTTAGGCATGTTGTTATTTAATGCAAGGTGAATGTCATACAAAAAGCTCATCTAGGAGCTGTTTGTATGACGTTCGCCCTGCATTCAGCTGCCACTTGTCTTCAAGACTAAATATTAAGTCCGGTTTAGAGGGGTTTCACTGTATAAGCAAACACTATTATATACAGGAGGTATTAGGGATGGTAGAGTACTGAATTCAGATGTAGAGTTTCCATTAATAAAATTATTAGACTGAAACTGTTATCAGCAGTATAAAATCAGTAAGCGTTTCACTCAATGGGCATTGTAGGTTCATGCGGGTTTGCGATTTGAATCATATTACTCTCTGCTCAATGTGTCGTCTGCTTTATGTGTAATCTTAGGTAATCAAGGGGCAAACAGTTCAGATCTGTATCCATGCTTATAAAACTTTTTAGTTGAGTCTGAGTTCGTTCTAAAGCTTTTGATTGGTCAGATTTGAGCCTTGGCTCAAATCTGACCAATCGAAAGCTTGACCCAGGTTCCAGTGGTTATAAAACTTCTGTATCTAATTTTTAATTAATTCCCAAGTATCTGATTGATCAGAATCTTGAACATGATCTCAGACTATGCAGAAAGTTCTATAAGATAGGACCAACAGTCCCCTCAGAATACAAACTTTCTGACACTCAGGTTGTATGTAAAGTTAATGTTTATTTGAAGACCAGGTCCCGAAGTTATAAAACTTTTTCTCGAGTTTGAGACCATTCTCAATCATCTGAACAATCGGTCCAAGGTTATAACAATTCTGAGACTGAGTCTGAGATTATTCTCAAGTATCTGAGATTATTCTCAAGCTCAGAATCTGACCAATCAGATGCTTGAGAATTATCTCAGACTCAAGCAAAAACTTTTATAACCTCGGGGCTTCTGATACTTGAGAATGAACTCAGACTCGGACTTAGACGTTTTATAACCTCGGGCTCTGTGGATAAAAGAAGCAGTTATCCGGTTGTTGTTTTTAAAGAGACACACATTGTGCCTCAGCTATATTATATAAAATCTGTTTTGACCGGAATATAACGGTAATAGTCGAGTAAGAACGATTGTGAAACGGGTAATATTGTATTTTCGTGTATTATATGATACTTACGTGTCAGTGTCCACCTTGTCAAAGTCTACATACACGTCGAGAAACTGTCCCCCGGCTACGTAACCGAGACCTGGACCCAGCGCTGCTGCCCCGTACAATATGCCTGAATAACAAGTAAAAACTCGAATTAACCAGAAACGCATTAAGATGATTATAAATTCCAGATGTGTTATCAAATAATTGATGTGGAAACATAATATGTGTCGCTTTTTCAGCATATATTTTCATGAGATATTGAATACTAGACAAGATTGATATAGTTAACCCTTTCTACCTGGGCCTAAGGTTATAACAAGAGTGTTCGGAGGAACACATTTGTCACCTGTTCGCAGCTGACACAAAAACTGTTAACATGCTAGAGTGAAATCAGAACAAAGGGGAATAACTCAAAAAGTATTGCATGCAGAGTAATGGTCCTTAGTTACATCAACGGTCCTCAATGACAGGAAGGCACATGTGAATTTTGACGGCTCTATAACGATTAGTTTAGAACGAAATGACAGCCAAAAAATGATAGTTTGACGGACAGACATACATACATACAGACAGACAGACATAAAGTGTTTTGTTTTAAAGTCAGGTGGCTGCTTAAAGTAAGGTTAAAGTAAAACAGGACGCTCAAGGAGGTGACATACATCATCCGCCTCGTGGCTACTATCGAGGGGCTGCCATATGACATACATCATCCGCCTCGTGGCTACTATCGAGGGGCTGCCATATGACATACATCATCCGCCTCGTGGCTACTATCGAGGGGCTGCCATATGACATACATCATCCGCCTCGTGGCTACTATCGAGGGGCTGCCATATGACATACATCATCCGCCTCGTGGCTACTATCGAGGGGCTGCCATATGACATACATCATCCGCCTCGTGGCTACTATCGAGGGGCTGCCATATGACATACATCATCCGCCTCGTGGCTACTATCGAGGGGCTGCCATATGACATACATCATCCGCCTCGTGGCTACTATCGAGGGGCTGCCATATGACATACATCATCCGCCTCGTGGCTACTATCGAGGGGCTGCCATATGACATACATCACCCGCATCGTGGCTACTATCGAGGGGCTGCCATATTTATAAATCCCATCCAGCTATCCGCGATTTCTCTCGCATTTTCAAACTGCTTGAATGGGGATGAGACGCTGAGTAACTCGGCGTCCCACCAGGAGTCAAGCTGTGTTGAACCGCAAATTTCACGCCACCCATTTTTCACACGTGTGAAAAATGGGTTGACGCATTTTTCACACGCGTGAAATTTGCGGCCCCATTTTTCACATATGTGAAAAATGGGGCCCCATTTTTCACAAAACCCTGCTGTGAAAAATGCGGTAGCACTTTAACCCCATTTTTTGAAGACCTACTAATACCAACGCATTTTTCACATATATGTCAATAGATGGTTTTGCTATTGTTGATACGAGAGATCTTAAACAGACACCAGGACATTGAATTAGTATCGGATAGGGTAGCTTTGTCCCTGAATTATATTTATGACAGTAATATCCCCTGAGTCGACCCTCGTTATCTCGAACTTGGGTCAGTCGAACTTCTGCTTATGCCGAAATCCACGAAAGTCACTGCAAATTGAGCTGTTATTTGAATTGCAAGCAATTCTGATCCAGACCAGATACAGAGCTACTCGGCGTCTGGTCTGTATATAAACTGCTTGGGATTCTGTTTTCATTTTCAACAATGCAAATGAAGCATGTGTATTTGACAAAAAAGAAATTTTAAAAAGTAATGCGGTACCCGTGCATTGCGTGTTGAAACATCATTTATCATGGAGTTCTTTTAAGTCGAACTTATATTGAAGTTCCGCAAAGAGTTCAAGCTAATGAGTGTCGACTGTACTGTAGTATATGGTGACACAAATTATGATATAAGGAATTATCCAATTACCGAATATATAAAATAAAAGAACCCGAATAAGCATATGTGCTTTTGGTTCGATCCATTTCGACCTATTTCGTATTATCACCGTTATTGTCATATCATACTGTTACATGTATTCAAAGTGGAAATAAATATGTTTGAACTAACTAAACTGAAGGAAAGGTGAACCATCCATATTTTGTGTCAAACTTGTTGCAGAGAATATGGATTCGTCAGGATTAAGTAGTCATGACGACAAACACGTTCACAGTACTGTAAATGAGCCTTATTAGACAGGTGACCGCTTGGTACAGGTCGGAACTATTGCAGAAGATGGGAGCCATGAACGTTCTGCATTACTTTTGTTCATTTGAATAATCGCTGTGGGCAGATTTCATTTTACATGTATTTTGAAAGTTATATTTTAACCTTTATCACGCTAAGTGTGACCGTGCCGCTTTACTGCAGATGAGACGCCAAGTAACTTTGGTCTCATTTGCTGCTTAATACCCAGCCAATAGCTTCCTAAAATTGAGCAAATCAGTTGATATTCGAAATATGAGTAGCCGTGATTTTGGGCTGACGAATATTAAATCAGAGTGATAGGGGTTAAGTTTTGATGCATTATGTGCAGTTGACACACGTTACTTCGAACTGGAATAAGTCGAACTCTTGCTTACATCGAATCGGCGTCTCACTTGGTTCCGTACTGCTTTCGATGCCCGTATTCATTTTACACAAGGAAAACAGCATATGTGCATTTGTTGTCTTATTGTTTATTGAAAAACCGCCCATCGCCAATTTCGAAAATATAATCAAGGGTTCAGATGATTTCGAGGTAATGAGAGTCGCTGCATGTCACTTCGTTAGTCGATCGCTCTATTGGATTTTTATTAGTACTTTACATTGTGACACATTGTCCATACAATTAAACATTAAACTAATATCTATGCATTGCTTTAATTTTTATAGTACTTATGCTGCATATTTTAGTAATTCGGAATTCAGGTAACTTTTAGTCATATCCCTTAAGATGTTATGGACTTGATGACGTCTGCAAACAGTTTAAGGTCAAATGCCGAGTGACTTGGTGTGAGATCTGTGATTCAAATTGTTTGACATCCACATTCTTTTCTCCCAAGAGATTTGGCATTCTCACAAACAAGATGTGTTTGCGAAACACAATAATTTCGGTGGGCCTGCGATTTCCGACAATGCTAAAGTAAAGATAAAAAAACAGGTGAAAGACGAAGTATGGTAACTGAAATAATCCTTTTCACAAGGAACATAATGATGTCAAACTATAAGAACTATCGACGGTGTACATATCGTCGCCGGCAACAATGTATGTCAAAACAAGCGGCATACATTGTCGCCGGCGACAGTATGTGCCAAAGTTGTCGGCACCGGCGACAATACGTGCACAAGGGTTACGCCACTGTCATATTGTCGTTTGTCGGGAAATCAAAATTATAGTAGTCGGTGGTTTACGGTACAACAGTGTAATTGTGCCAATGATAATCAAAAGCTCTGTATTGTGTCAACTGTTTTGACAGGATCACATATCCGTCCGGCTGTTTGTCGTTTCATCCATATGTATGTTCTCTGTCGTCAATTTGTTCGTCGTTAAAGGCGTTTGACATTTTGTCGGCAGAAATACCCTTAAACAGCACCATAACCGTCGTCACATATTGTCGCCGGCGACAATTTGTGCAGTTCAGCATTAAAATGTGCCGAAAACTTCGGCACATATTAATGCCGTCGACAATATGTTCCATTTGCTTCAGCAGAGATGGTCGCCGGCGACACTATGTACAGCGGCAACAAGATGTGCGCCAACACGGGGGCATCAAATGCAGACACAATCATAATGCATATTAAATATGTGGACGCTAAATGATTAACAAGGAACTCCAAATACGTTTTTCCCACGTGACCCATAATTATATTTTAATCAAATAAGTATATTGAGTAAGCACCCAAATCAACTTCTGAATTGTAATACAAATCAGGCATTTCGATCCCTGCGACCTTGGTCTATAACCGAAATGACCAAAGACATTTGTCCACTTCAATATATTCTCACGTGTGAAAAATGGGTCGCGTGTTTTGAAGTGACTATTTTAGAACATCGTCTCGACGCATTTTTCACATATGTGAAAAATGCGTCGGGCTTTGAAGGGGGGTATAGGAACAAAACGCAATTTTCACAAATTATGTGAAAATTGGGGCCGCAAATTTCACACGTGTGAAAAATGGGTGGCGTGAAATTTGCGGTTCAACAAAGCTGTTTGATACTCGGTCAATAGTTTCTCAAAGACGTGTCTGAATCAGAACAAGTCATACAGTAAAACCTCTCTATTTCCCCAAGCCTGTCGGAAAAGCCGAGTAGTTGCGAAGATATTCCGCTGTAAGAACTTACCCAAATACAAGGGAGACGAGACGGCATCTACACTGTCGTCTAGCAGAGCGACGCCCACGGTGTACAAAATACAGCCCCCGATACCGTGGAATATCATGCCGAGCATTAACACACCCAGATAGTGTTTCAGGGACGAGTCCTCGCACGTTTCAGTCGATATGGTATCTAGAAATAGTAGAATAGTATGACTTATTACATTATATGTCATAATAGCAAATGGACATAGTATTTGGTCATGGCAGAAACTGTAGAATCATATCTATATTGTATTATAAGCAAACAGAGCAGACTCTAACCAGATAGGAGCCGTCTGATCTGGGTCTACTCTGTTTGAAAAGGCGTAGAAAGGCGAATTTATGAAGTACTGTATGTTGTTTAACCGTCACTCCATACACAATTGAACGCCTTTGCAAACAGAGTAGACCCAGATCAGACAGCTCTAGTGAGGCGTCTGGTCAGGATATACTGTGCTTGCCTATGGAATGCTATATATACCTGTATCTGATTATACAGGTTCGGCCATGCTCAAACATGCCTGTGTTCATTTGTCATCCCGATTATGATTCTTAACCCTCTCTCTGCCAAACTCTGTCGTCTGCTAAATTTGTCGTCTGCTACAAATTTTCATTATTTTGATTTTCTTCATTTTTGTTTCAAAAACATAGTAACAGTAACAAACAGTTTGGATCCTGATGAGACGCCGAGTTACTCGGCGTCTCATCTGGATCCAAAATGTTTGCAAAGGTAATCACAGATCCGGCATTGGCAGCGAAAGGGTTAATATACATGACGTAATTATTTCTTACATAAATGCTCATGGAGTAAAGGGTTAAACCTTTCGCCGCCATATAATGTTTGATTTGCTTCGATTTGGTTGCCGTCTGTTTCAAATTCCTAAATGGTTGTTTTCTTCAAACTCTTCACAGAAACAACCATGGTGTTACATAAACAGTTCCTCCATAAATACGCCTTTCTACGCCTCCGTAAAAGACACTTTATGAAATCATTGTGATAAATAGAGCATTTGCTCCTATAGGAGCAAATGCTCAATTTATCACAATGGTTTCAAAACTACAAAATTAATTTTCCTTTTCCCTAGTTAATGCTCCTTTTCGGTAGATTCATTCAAATAGGTTGGGTCTAAAAATAGCATATGGAGGAATGGGTTAAACAGTTTCCATTATCAGAGCAACAGATAAAGGTGCGTACATGTACTCATTGCTAGAATCGGTCTTTCTTCACCAACCCTCATTTGTGACTACTCAGAGCAACAGATAAAGCTCACAACATAGGGTTTGGAGGAGAAATAGACAATTCTAACGCAATCTGTCAATTTTCTGCAATCTGATTGGCTCATGTGACTAAATTTGCGGCATATAAAAACTGTTTTATATGTCGCAAATTCAACCAATCGAAAACGGCCGAATAACAGCGTTAGCCTGTAAATATATTAATGCGCTTTGTTGATCAAACACTTAGATCTACTGATAAATTCGTATGCATACACTGACATATATTCAAGTTCAGTCCGGTATTTTTAAAGTTATTAAATTTCCATTCTTTGTCACGACTTGACCGGTCTTTTATATGTCATGTGGAGAATTATTGATATACTCAAAGCGTTGTGATTCAGATTCAACCTTAGAAATTATCGTACTATTCAAACATAACGTTATAACGTGACGTCATTGTTACAGACGACGTTTTTGCGTACGGCGCCAAAGACTAAGATAACGTTACTTTTCCTGACATGTGTATTGAAAGTGTATTGAAATGTAAAATAGCTGTCGCGTAATGATTCATGACAAATGTAATAGTGAACTTAGAACTGGGCCGGTGTTTTGACTGTGTAAACCAGGGTGAAAAAAAATCCAGTTATTTTAAGAAATCTGAGAGAAACTGGGCACTATTTCTCGCCTCATCACTCATTCAATCACCTGCGCGCATAGGATATAACAACAATTTGGCATTTTTCGTGTTAATATTGCGTTAGAATAGGGTTAATCCTACTGTAATTTGAAATTTGCGACGGTATATGAGGTTTTTAACGGTCTTAAATTATTTTAACGGCTCCGCCTTCGGCGTCGCCATTAAAATAATTTGCGACCGTTAAATATAGGGTTAATCCTACTGTAATTTGAAATTTGCGACGGTATATGAGGTTTTTAACGGTCATTGTAAGCATACTTATGGATTCTGCAAGGTAGCGGAAGAGTTAATCCTAATATTGTAAGGATTGTGATCGTCTGCTGCTGTTTGAAAGTTTAGCATTTGGCCAAATCGTTTTTAACTCATTCCCTCATATTGATGCCTTGTGATGCCTTCGTTAAAGACACTTTTTGAAACAATTGTGATTGTGTTCCGTAGAGGCAAATGCTCTATTTATCACACAGATTGAATAACTACACAATTCAGACATTTTCCTTTTCTCTAGTTTGTGTTCCATTTCGGTAGATCTATTCAGAGAGGTTGTTTCTAAAAATAGCCAATGAGGGGAATGGATTGAGTGTTTTGGCTAGTAGCAAACAGTATGGATCCTGACGAGGCACATACTTACTTGGAGTTTCATCTGGATCAAAACTGTTTTGAAAGTGCGAGTCCTTTGACAACCAGTAGGACAAAAGAAAACAAGTAAGGTACACACTGTGATGTCTAGTGCTCGTGTTTGATAAGATGTGTACACTAAAACCATTTTCAAGAATAACTTACAGTAAAACCTCGATTATCCGAACACTAAAATACGTATTATTATCGATCTTTAAGACAGGTGGCAGCTTAATGCATGGTGAAAGTCATGCAGAAAGCTCCTCTAGGAGCTTTCTGCATGACTTTCATCATGCATTAAGCAGCCACCTGCCTAAAAGGGTCTAAATTCGTTTATAACGAAAATTCGAATAATCGAGGTTTTACTGTATTTATTTCTCCACACAACCCTGTTCTTTGAGACGATTCTAAAGAGTTGTCACAACATAGGATTTTGATGAGAATTGACGATTTTGAATACAGTTGAACTTCGATATCTCGAACTCCAAGAGTCCATACAAATTAGTTCGAGATAACAGAAGTTCGAGTTATCGTATTTCTAATCTGCACAATTTCTCTAGTTGTTAGCTTAATGCAGGTGTATAGTAATGCTGAAAGCTCCTACAGGAGCTTTCAGCATTACTGTACACCTGCATTAAGCTGTCACGTGTGTTTCTAGATATCCGTAAAGTTACATTTAAGAGCAATTCAGTATAATAAGTTTTGAAAGAACCGAACTTTTCGTTCGAGTTATCCGTAAGTTCGAGTTATTAGAGTTCGAGATATCAAAGTTCAACTGTAATATGTTAGTACGCACGTTGATCTGTAGCTCTGGACTGTTTGACTTAACCCATTACCTCATAGGCTATTTATAGACCCATTACCTCATAGGCTATTTCTAGACCCATTACCTCATAGGCTATTTCTAGATCCAACCTCTTTGAATAAATCTACCGAAAAGGGGCATTGACTAGAGAAAATGAATGTTTTAGAATGTTGTAGTTTGAAACCATTGTGATAAATAGAGCATCTGCTCCTATAGGTGTCCCCTCCCGGTAGCCGATTTTATTTTTGGTTTGCCACATTGAATGGTGCAATTTCCTGCTATCTGAATCACTCTATCAAGATATAATTTATGTTATAATATAGGAAATCAGTTCCGTTTACACCTGGGTTTCAGTGTATAGACTTACAGACGGATATGTGTTCATGATTTTTTTCCATTGATAGACAGACGTGATCTTGGTTAAAGTTTTTTTGCCATTGACACAAAGACAGACAGACATGTGACCATGTCTAAAGATTTTTGCCATTGACAGACAGGCATACAGACATATGAAAAATATTTCTGTAAGAATAAATAACTGAAATGCAATATATAGATTATTTTGTTTTTCTGAACATTACCAAATTATATACAAAAAAGCAAAATATCCAAATAAATATACACTCAACTAATATAGCATCACAATAGGTTCTTTCTTCTAAATGTGAAAATAACACTGATCAAAACTACAAACATGAAATGTTACAGATTAATAAGAGGGCCATGATGGCCCTTAATCGTTGACCTGGCAGGGCTTTTTTTCTATATAACAGATACTCGCGATTTCCTTTAAAATCATATGCAGTTTTCCCCTAAAAATGGGTTTACCTCAGGTTTTTTCCCCAATTGGCAAACTGCGCATGATTGTTTCCCCTAATTAGCCATTTTTACTATATAAAAGCGGGTAGCAATGTTTTCCCCCTTCAAGTGAAAAAACTGCCTGCCTGGTTATAACAGATTTATTTATACAATGAAAAAGACATTTCATTTTGTTTTATTTTACAATAAGTTTCAGGGCTTTTTAGCCGATTTTATAGCCCTTATTCGGCTATATCCCCGATGGCAAAATGTATGTTTTTCACCCATTTTTTTTAGCAAAATTCCCAATCTCAAGTCACCAAAAATCCATGAAAAACATTAACAAACCTCGATTTATTCAGTACAATCGATCTGGGGACGAATCGTTCATACTTTTTTATCATTCGAATTGTTCGGAGTTATTCTTTCATTACTAGCTATTGATCAATGTCAGTAAAACGCTTATCGGTCGAAGTGTATACTGCTTTTTGTAGCAAGATATGCTTAATAACGTCTTGATACGTCACACCCCTCGTCTTAATTTTTCGACAATGTTTGTGAACAACGTAGCAATTTGCATTTTGACACGACTGGTTCCTGAATAATTTATTTGCTAAACTCCAGTATATAGCGAAAACCGGAACCAACTCGTGATTACGTAATTCGGGTGTTCTCCGCGGGGGATTCTCCTGATTGGTCCATACCAAAATAGGCCAAGCGTGGATCACAGCGTGACAGGGCTGTCTGTGTCTAAGAGAACTAACAGATAATCTCTTCCAGGGAGGAAAATATCGGTCACTAAAAAGTGCCTTGGTAAAATTTCAAAACGGTAGATTTAGCTGAAAACTAAAAAGGGCCCATTAAAAAAATGGTTTCTTGGCAGCCAGCTGGGGGGGGGGGGGGGGGCTGGCCCCCGAGGCCCCCCCCCCCCATGGGTACGTGCCTGATACATACATGTATATCGCGTTTTTCAGACTTTTATGGAGGTTGCTGCTTAAATGCAGGGTCAAAGTCATGCAGAAAGCTCCTAAGGGGGGGGGGGGTTCTACACGACTTTCATCATGCATTAAGCTGTCACCTGTCTTTAAGACCAGTAATAATACTTGCTTGAGAGATCGAGTTATCGGGATTTTACTGTTACATTACCATTGCTGCACGTTCTGAGATCGCCCTCCTGGCCCCACTTGTAGAGTCCGGTGGTGAAGTGAGGCAGGGCCATGGTGAAAGAACCAAGGCCCAGAGCAATCGCCGCCACAACCTGCCACCTCGCCTTGTAACGCCCTGAGCCCAGAAAGCTGATGATGATACCAAACACCGCAGCGCTAAAGTCATACGAACTAGAAATTAGCCCTGACCGCGAGCTCGGTAACCGGAAGCGGCGTTCAACAGATTGGGTGTTCACATTGTTGATTCCGTTCACAACAAATCCTGTAAAATAAATGTATTTGTAACGGTCGCTGTTGCTACAATAAAACCTGATTTAGGCGGCCACTTACTGATCAATCGTAGGAATCTTAAAACAGGCTGTTGCAAGTGATCAGTAATGCAAGTGAAGTGTTAAATTGTAGCCTAGCTATGTCTGAGTTTTATATACATGTAATATGGAAAAACAGAAAAAAACTCAATTCGACCACCTAAAAGAGGTATAATTCTGAGTTGTAGAGGCAGGTGGTAGCTTAATGCAGGATAAAAGTAATACAGAAAGCTGCTCTTGGAGCTTTCTGTATTACTTTTGTCCTGCATTAAGCAACTACCTGCTTATAAAGACAGGTATGTTTATTCATTAAGTGTTCACCTTAGAGGGATTCTATTGCATATCGAACGTTGTTATCTTTTCCAATAAATTACTCTTCACATTGCAGAGGTCCTGATAAGATGCGTAAATGAAAACATGTTCCTGAATGGCTTCGAAATGTCTCCACCAAACCCTACCTTTTGTCCACTCTTTAGAAATCATCTCGAAGAGACCATTCTAAAGAGTGTTCACAACATAGGGTTTGGTGAGGGAAATGACGAATTTAATATCTGAGTGCGCACATTTATCTGTTGCTCTGACACTGACAATATCTTCACAAAACATCTTAATGTACTTTAAAAAATCAAACACAAACAAACGCACTCCCAACATACGTAAATCATGTTGACAGTTTTGTGGTAACAGTTGGTCAAACAATCAACTACGATAGATCCTGCTTTAAACGACCATTTCCTGAATAAACAATATATCAGTCTACAGAGACATGCAGTTGCTTGTTATTGCAGGACTCTCCGCATTACAGGTACATGTGTCCTGGTTCAATTAACCCATTACTTATATACATATCAACCCTTTCCCTCATGCGTACCTGTTTTCGCCCATTTGCAAACAAGAGTAGATCCAGATCAGACGGATCCTATAGGATCCGTCTGATCAGGATCTGCTCTGTTTGCTTATGAAATGTTATAGATCTGATCTTACAGTTTCCACCGTAGTGATAAAAAATCCCCTTTCCATGATAAATTTTATTGAATATGTCCAAGAATATTGATAGGGTGATAAAATCTTGAATAAATGTTAAATAGGGACAGGGTTATGGAAGAAATCATGACATCATGACTATCTACATGTATTATATTATTTTTATAATGGCACGTGAAGACTGGACAATTTGACATTTCCAGAAATTGTGGAGTCAGATATATTTTGTTCTATAACCAAAACAAATCAGATCCTGATCAGAAAGCTCCTACAAGAGTTGTCAGGTCTAGGTCTACTCTGTTTTCAACGAAGTTTAAAGAGGTGTATACAGTAAAGTCCCTTGCATTAAACCGGGTGAAAGTCGTGCAGAAAACGCTTCTAAAAGCAGTCACCTGTCTAAAGGTACAGTAAAACCTCTCTATAACGATCACTAAATTACATCAAGTAGTTTGTGTAAAAGGCAGGTGGCTGCTTAAAGCAAGGTAAAAGTAAAACAGAACGCTCCTATAGGAGCGTTCTGTTTTACTTTCAACTTGTTTTAAGCAGTCACCTGCCCTAAATACCAACTAATTAACACAATTTAGTGGCCGTTATAGAGAGGTTTTACTGTAAATACATAAGTAAACTCTTCTCTAGAATTCCTGTTTAGAGGTTTGTTTACTGTATTAGGGTTAAGCTACCACCTGTCAATAACGCAAGGAATCAAAGTTCTTTTGAATGGTCGTCTGGCGCTTTCACTACCATAGAATATAGAGTCATCTTTGCAAACAGTTTGGATCCTGATGAGATGCAGTGTATCACGGTGTTACATCGGGATAAAAACTGTATCCATGCTTATTTTTCTCAAGTTTTTGATGGGTCAGATTTGAGCCTTTGGCTCAAATCTGACCAATCAAAAGCTTGAGAACTCAAATCTGACTCAACGTAAAAGGTTTTATAAGCATGGACCCAGATTGATGCTGTGATTAGGAAGTGTTAGTTAAACAGGACTCAAATTAACCTTTCCCTGTTATGCATTTATTCCAAATTTTAATACCTACTGAATATTCATGGAAAGAATAGTGAAACTGAAATATGGAAGGTGGAACATTGTAGCCATTTTAGAAACTAAAGAAACATATCTATCAAATTCTATTAGCAAACAGAGCAGACCCTGGTCAGACGGTTCCAATCGGAGTCGTCTGATTTGAGTCTACTTTGGCGTTAACGTGATGGAAAGGGTTAAAGTAAACTACGCGTTTTGCAGACGCAAATACGAGACCGTTTCTGTATTGGAGAAAATATTAACCATTTACTTGATAAATGTATATTTACGTCTATGCAAACAGGAGCTGCCTAATTAGGGTCTGCTCTGTTTACAATTTTCTCTATGGCCAAAATAGAATATCCACGTGCCATTATAAAAGAAACAAATAATCATATGCAACTCATTTATCTCTTACATGTACATACATATTGATTCACTCGTTCGTAGTTCATTCATTCATTCATTCATTCATTCAGTCAGTCAGTCAGTCAGTCAGTCAGTCAGTCAGTCATTCGTTCAATCAGTCAGTCAGTCAGTCAGTCAGTCAGTCATTCTTTCATTCATTCATTCTTCATTCCATTCCATTCCATTCCATTCCATTCCATTTCATTCCATTCCATTCCATTTCCTTTCATTCCATTCCTTTCCATTCCATTCCATTCCATTTCATTTCATTCATTCATTCATTCATTCATTCATTCATTCATTCATTCATTCATTCATTCATTCATTCATTCATTCAATCAATCATTCAGTCAGTCAGTCATTCATATCGTCATTCATTCATCCGTTCAGTCAATCAGTCAGTCAGACAGTTAGTCATTCAGTCCACCACCAATCGATATATCCATCCATTCGTCTTTCATTCATCATTCATTGATTCCGTACGTCCGTTCATTCATTCATTCATTCATTCATTCATTCATTCGTACATACATTCATTCATTCATTCATTCATTCATTCATTCATTCATTCATTCATTAATTCATTCGTCCATTCATTCATTCATGTAGTGATTCGTTCCTTCGTTCATTCGAACATTTGATCTATAGTTCGCCCATTTCTTCATTCATTCACTTTTGCATCCACTCCTTCGTTCTGTAATTGATCATCTCTTCCTACCCTACCTTTCTCAATCCCTTCTCCATTCACCTCTCTCTTCATCCCAAAATGCCTCCCTCCCTCCCTCCCACTTCCCTCCCTCACTCTGTCCTTCTCTCAATTGATTCACTCCTACGTTCCCCCATATACATGTACCTTGACTGAGGGTCAGTATACACATGATGAGCAGCAGTATTTTCGGGTTGTTGCATGTTTGTAGAGCCTCTGGTTTGCAACTTCCGTATCCACATCTAGTATCCACATCGGAATCATCAGCGTCCCTAATGTCAACATCACTTCTCTGGTCACCATTCTCCACGGAATAAAACTGACGATTGTCTCTTGTCATCGTTTTAATATTTTAAGCCCCCGTTGTTTATGTAAACGCTTGTTTTCTTGTTTCCTAATTCAATGGAATATCTGTATCTTTTACTGCGTAATTTGATTTCCATGGCAACCTGGGGACAACGCTAAAACCTCACCATGTCAGTTGCTGTACTGCGTGTTAATTCTGACAACCTGAAAACAGAAGGCAAGCAGATGGTCGATATACAGTAAATACTAGCTAACCAGAAAACTCATTTATCCGAATACTCGCTAATCCGAATATTCCCTAATCCGAATACTCGTTAATCCGAATCAGAGCTCCAGATAAGATGCATTAATTAAAACATTTTCAGAAATAACTTCTTTGTTTCTCCAACAAACACTATGCTGTGACCACTCTTTAGAATCGCATCGAAGAGACAATTCTAAAGAGTGGTCCCAGTATAGGGTTTGGTGGAGAATTGGCGAGTTTAGTATTTGGGTACGCACCTTTATCTATAGCTCTGTCGAATACTCGCTAATCCGAATACTCTCTAATCCGAATACTTGTTTATCCGAATACTCTCTTATCCGAACACTCACATATCCGAATACTCGTTAAGTCGAATACTAAAAAGGTATAATTTTCGGTTTGCAAGACAATTGGCAGTTAATGCAGAGTGAAAATCAAGTTGAAAGCTCTTCTGGGAGCTATCTACATGCCTTTCACCGTGGATAAAGCAGTCATCGGTCTTAAAAAATCATTTTTTTCTCTACTAAAATTTCGTTTTTGAGGGTTTTATTATCAATATTTCTTGGCGAATGGTGTCTGTAATCATGTGGATGCGGAAAACGCGTGTAGCGGCACTGCAACAAAGTAGAACTAGGGCTTCTAGAGAAACACTCTTAACATTGTTGTCTGAACTGTTCTTCATTAAAAAAAATCCCTGACAATAAAATCTTGTTAGTTCGAATGAAGAATTGAGATGTTTGAGGCAGGTGACTGTCCATGATTATTCAGTGGACCACGTACTGAAATTCGGAACACAGAACAGGGAAAGGGTTAAACGCAAGCATTGTCTACTCAAAGAATATTTTTCTACGATTTCCTTTCAAGCATTTTTTCAGCATTTTAGATCCTGGTTAACACTTTCCTTGTTCTATGTTTATTTCAAATTTATATATAAATCTACCTACTGAATATTCATGTACAAAATATGTATAATGGAATATGGAATGTTGAACATTGTACATAGTCATTTTAGAAACTAAAGAAACAAATCTGTCAACTTTCATTAGCAAACAGAGCAAACCTTGTAGGAGCCGTCTAATCAGGGTCTACTCTGTTTGCAAATGCATGAAAATGCGTTTATATGAAAGAAAGGTATGACGTAATTTATGACGTCATTTATGACGGTACATGAGGGAAAAGTTTAAACATCTCATCTGCATCAAAACTGATTGAAAATGTTATATTTGGCCTACATTCCTCTTACAGCCACTTCATAATGTTTGTTGTTAAAAATACATCCTTTTTAACCCTTCGCTTGCTGTTCACGTCAATATACCTACCTGTAAATAGTGAAGACCCAGATGAGACAGCTCCTGCAGGAGCTGTCTCACCAGGGTCTGCACTATTTACAAATTGATTGTGCAACCAGTGCACTCCACAGCAGTGATTGCACAGCGATATGCTTGTACACAGTGAAGATATATGTAATTATACAACAGGGCATGGGTAAAAAAGGAGAACTGTGTTTTAAAATTCAGCGAGAGAAGGGTAAAATAAGCGAAATTCCTGTAGTAGCATAGTACTAAATGCCACATGTCAGTTCGGAAGCCAGTATGAATAGCCTATAAACATTTTCAGAATTAATTAACCCCTTCCGTGCCACGTTGACGGGTTTATTATATCACGTGCAATGAGTTTGGATCCAGATGAGACGCTGATTAACTCGGTGTCTCATCAGGATCCAAACTGTTTGACACTCTGGGGCTGTTTACTAGATTTTATAAAGAAAATGGAAGAAGTGCACACACTTACACTAAAGATAAACGAAACTGTGTCCAGCAGACGACAAGGCTGGCACCGAAAGGGTTAACCGGCTGTGAAAAGAATAATGGCTGCTCGAAGTGTCAAACAGCTTGGTTCAAGGTGAGACAACAAATTATTCGGCGTTTCATTTGAATCCATGCTGTTTGAAAATGTCAGTCGTGTCGATCATCGTGTGATAAGAGTTAGATGGAGACACAACTGTTCACCTGGCGTGACCTTCTCACATTTTAATCATTTCCCTGTTCTATGTGTATTCCATATTTCAATACAGTGCTCCCTCTCTACAACGACACCCTTTGGGATACGAAGATTGTATGTGTTGTTCAGAGGGAGTTGTTATAGGGAGGGAAAATCAAGCATAATTAGCTTGTTTGCAGATCCCCAGATAAGGTGTATTTCGAGAACTAAAACCGTTATGCCTCTATCAAACCCTATGTTGTGACCACTCTTTAGAATCGTCGCAAAGTGACGATTCTAAGGAGTGGTCACAACATAGGGTTTGATGGAGGCATAAAGAAAATACGATGGAAAAAGTTGTTTCTGGAGACTTGTTGTTTCGGAAACATTGACATGCGTTGTTGTAAGGAGGGAGTCGTTATTGAGAGGGCCGTTGTAGGGAGGGAGCACTGTACCTACTGAATATTCATGGACAATATTGATGAACTATGAAATGTGGACCATTGTAACCATTTTAAAAACTAAAGAAACATATATCTATTTACCAAATTCAATTAGCAAACAGAGCAGACCCTGATCAGACGGATCTTATAGGAGCCGTCTGATCTGGGTCTGCTCTGTTTGTAAAAGCGTGAAATAAGGAAGGTGGAACATTGCAGCCATTTCAGAAACTAAAGGAACAGAACTACCCAGTTCCAGACCTATTTAGACATTTGTTTATAGTGACATATGGACATAAATTACTTCTTTACATGCCGTCTGCTTTTTGTTTTTGGTTTACTCTGCTTGCAAAGGTCTCGAAAGGCTTCTCTACGTGGTAAACGGTTAAGAGTAATCTGTCTGTACAGTATAGACTAACATGTCTTTAACCCTTTCCCTCTTCTATTTTTATTGCAAATGAGGGTTATGTCCTTAACCCTTCCTCTGTTCTATATTTAGTCCAACTTTCCATACCTACTGAATATTCATGGACAAAATAGTTATAAATGAAAGGTGGAATACTGTAGTAATTTTAGAAAGTAAAGAAACAGATATATCAAATTCCATTAGCAAACAGCAGGCCCTGATCAGACGGTTCCTATAGAAGCCGTCTGACCTGGGTCTACTCTGTTTGCAAATGCATGAAAACGTGTTTATATCAAGGAAAGGAAAATTATCGATGTCAGGGCAGGTGGTAGATTAATGCAGGTCAAATGTAATGCAGAAAACTTTCATTTCTTTTGCATTGCATTAAGTAACCACCTACTTTTATAAGAAGCAGATGTTCAATGAGAGAATGACCGCTTTATTTTTTATTAGAATACTGTAAAACCTCTCCAAACCGGACGTTAAAATTAGAATAAATATAGGTCTTGGAGACAAATGACAGCTTGGTGCCGGATGAAAGTCATGCAGGAGTTTTCTGCATAACTTTCACTCTGCATTAAACAGCCACCTGCCTGAAAGTATCTAAATTCTTCTTTACTAGAATTCCGGTTTAGAGGGGTTTCACTGTATCTCATGAAACAATACATTTTGGACTATTTCATAAATAAACTCCCATACAACTTACGTCATAAACCGCATCTGTGGCGTTTTAACATGCAAAACATAGTTACACGTTGACAAATGTTATCTTGCGATGAAAAGGTGGGGGGGGGGGGGGTTCTGTTCAAACTCTCGACAACTGCTTTTTAGAACTTAAGGCAGAAGCTACTTTAAATCTGTTTACACAACCATGGACAGATTAACTCTTTCTCTGTCAATATCACATCTGTGATTAACTAGGCAAAGATCCAAATGAGACGCCGAGTAACCCGGCATCTCATCAGGATCCAAGCTGTTTGTTACTGTCACTATTTTGTGAAGCAAACATTTTTAAAAACTGAAAATTGTAGCATACGACAAAGTTTGCAGACGACACAAGTTGACAGCGAAAGAGTTAAGAAGGGGGTCCAAAACACGTGCAGTGCAGCGGTTATACAACACAGTTCATTTTGTACGTTATGCATAACTCGTGTACCGCATTAACATTTCTCTTGCTGAATTTTAAAATTGTTATCCATGCCCAGTTGTATAATTACACATACCTTCACTGTGTACAAGTATTTCGCTGTGCAATCACTGCTGTGGAGTGCACTGGTTGCACAATCAACTTGTAAATAGTGCAGACCCTCATCTGGGTCTTCACTATTTACAGGTAGGTATATTGACGTGAATAGCAAGCGAAGGGTTAAGATGCTAACTACCTTAACCATTTCCCTCATATAAATGCCTTTTCACACATTGGCAAACAGAGTAGATCCAGATCAGACAGTTCTTATTTGCAAAGGCGTCGAAATGCGTATTTATGGAGAAAATGGTTAAATATCCAAAAGGCGTATGTGTTATGTCATGATTTGTCATTTAACCATTTCACTGCCAATTACACATAAATGCACCACGACAAATAGTAGGCCTACAGTCCCAGATCAGACGCCGCCTTTTCAATGCGGCATCTGATCAGGGGCTTCACTTTTTGTCTCAAACTCTATTTCAATATCAGTGCTTTATTCCTTTGAAATTTGCATTTATTTATCTCATTTCCTTATTGCACTGAATGATATAGCAAAAATTGGATTGCAGACGACAATTAGACATAAAATTTGGCGCCGAAAGGGTTAAACGTGCAAGACAAGAATACACGTCGACTACCCTTATCATGCTATAGAAATATTCGTGTGCTCAAACTCTCACTTTTCACTTTTTAGAATTTAATTCCAATAGTAATACAAATATAATATGTTTAGCAATCATGGACCATAATGCTGATAGGTCCATCTCTTTTATAGGACCGACATTGTAGAATGTCCTACCAAAAGACTTAAAGTTCACTACATCAGAAACTGCATTCAGAAAGAAACTTAAAGCACATCTCTTCAAACAACATCTTGTATAACCAGTGTCCTGAAATGTGTATATACACATATGTAGTAGAAAGTGACTTTGACATTATCTGACATTGTAATGTGCAACAGAATATGATTGCGCTATATAAATATTCATGATTGATTGATAAGCAATTAGAGCCATCTGATATGACGGGAGCCATTTGATCTGGGTCTACTCTGTTTACAAAGATGCAGAAAGATGTATTTTATGGAGAACAAAATCAATCTAAGCATGCAAGTCAAGGATAAACGATGTCGACTTTTATCCTGTTATGAAACTATTCATCTGCTCAAATCTTAACCTGACCGACAGTGATACAAGTACAACATATTTTACCTTTCCCCTGTTCCATATTCATAGACAATACTAATGACATCAAGAATATTAATTACATGAATTGATTTAAATGGCATGTGTGCACATGATTTTTTTGTATCTGATCCTACAGGAACCGTCTGCTCTGGGTCTACTCAGTTTGAAAATGCGTGAAATGGGATTTATATGAAGTAAAAGGTTTACATGTAGCAGGCATGGACTACATTGTAATTAATCCTATCCATTATGTAAGCGCATTTTGACGCATCTGCAAACATAGTAGACCCAGATCAGACGGCTCCTATAGGAGCCGTCTGATCAAGGTCTGCTCTCTTTGCTTATGGTGTAATGTAGATCTGATTCTACAGCTTCTGTCTGAGGCAAAATGTCTTGTGTTCATATGCCATTATAAAATTATTCATGACGTCATTATATCTTACATGAATATTCAATAGGGAAAGGTTTACAAAGGCGTGTCAAACAGGTGGTTGTTTAATGCAGGGGAACAGTGCTGCTAAAACACTCCTTTGATGCAACCCTACAATGCGGGAAACGAGTCACTAATAATGTCCTTTGCAAACAGTGTAAACCCAGATGAGAGGGCTCCTAGAGAAGCCCTCTCATCAGGGTCTGCACTGCTTGTCATGTTTCTTTGGAAAATCCCTAAATGCTCACCATAGGCTTAGCCTTTTTAAATTTTGGAATAGTCCATTTGAAAACTCAGTGTTACAGACTGCCTTAACTATTTCCGTGATGAATGTTTATGTAAGAAATAATGTAATGTACACGTGCTTTTGTTTTTATTGGTAGAACCAGGTCAATTACAATTTTATAAGCAAACAGAGCAAACACTGATCAGACAAGCCGTCTGATCTGGGTCTACTCATTTGTAATGGAGTGAAAATGCGTTCATATGCACGAAAGGATTACAGACAAAGTATTAAATTTCCTTTCAATTGTCCTTTAAATATATTTTAGGTACATGTATTTGCTTAAGCTAAACTATATGTACCATAAAGCTTGGAACAGGAAGTTGGATATCTTAACCTTTAGCCTGCTGAGCAAATATGTTTTACAGAAATTTTCACCCACTACATTTTCTAAATTCATGCTATAAATAATATAATCAATTTGTCTACTAAAAAGGAACCAGGGTGTCAACCAGTTTGGACCCTGATGAGACACCGAGTAACTCGGCGTCTCATCTGGATCCAAACTGTTTGCATATGTATTCAACCATCTGCCCATAGCAGGCTAAAGGTTAATTATTTGTAACAAAGCATGGCTATAAAGATATTCTTGAGAAACCACTGGTCGAGTGTCAAGCAACTTAGATCTTGATTAGATACAGTAAAACCTCTCTATAACGGCCTCTAAATTGTGTTGATTACACGTAGTTGGTATTTAGTGCAGGTGGCTGCTTAAAGCAAGGAGAAAGTAAAACAGAACGCTCCTATAGGAGCGTTCTGTTTTACTTTCACCTTGCTGTAAGCAGCCATCTGCCTTTAACACAAAATACTTGACGTAATTTAGTGGCCGTTATAGAGGGGTTTTACTGTACTACATGTATGTTTATAAATTAACATCTCAGTGGTTGGGTGTAAAACTATTGTAAACTATACTCCTCCTAACCGGGGTCTCATCAGTATCCGAGCTGTTTGACACACGGGGCGTAATTTCTGAATTCACCCTTTCACCGCCGCAGTCGCATCAATGCACCACGACAAATAGTGCAGTCCCAGATCAGACGCCGCCTTTTTAAGGCGGCGTCTGATCAGGGACTTCACTATTTGTCTCAATCTCTATCCTTATATATGTGCTTTATTCCTTTAAAATTTGCATTTATTTATCTCATTTCCTTATTTTTCTGAATGACTTAACAAACTTGGATTGCAGACGACAATTAGACATTTGTTAGGCATATGAGTTTGTGCTGACATCTGTTCTACTACAGAAGGTTAAGGGCTATGTTCTATATTTATTTCAACTTTCAATACAATGTACCTCCTGAATATTCATTGACAAAATAGTTATAATGAAATATGGAGGGTGGCATAGTGTAACTATTTTAGAAACTGGAACAGATCTATCAAATTCCATTAGCAAACAGAGCAAACTATGATCAGAGGGATCCTATAGGAGCCGTCTGATCTGGGCCTTCTCTGTTTGCAGATGCATGAAAACACATTTATATTAAGGAAAAGGTTTATTGATGCAGGAAGTGGCCATTGTACCGTTATCTATATATTATAAATATGACAAATAGATCAAGGACCATGTCAAGTGAAACGCGACAACTGTTGACCTTTGACCCCGCAGTGAAAAAAATAAGGTCAGCTCAGATTTGCGTCTGGTGCAATTTCGACTACTTAAGACTCGATCGAACTTTTGAGAAAATATTGACCGAGTGTCAAACAGCTTGGATCCTGGTGAGATGTCAAGTTACCCGGCGTCCAGTCAAGATCCAAGCTGTTTGCAAATGATAGTCCTATCAGGAATAGCTGGATAAAGGATACGATGATTATCATATAGATGAGATTTACAAACTGATCTTGGATGACCCCGTACAATACAGTAAGGCCACCTTACAATGGCCAATACAAACGAAGTATAATCTAAGTATTTGATCCATTCCCTCATAGGTCATTTTAGGCCCAATCTCTTTGAAAACTACTGAAGAGGAGCATGGTTTAGAAGAAACAAATGACAATTTTAAAATTGCGTAGTTTTGAAAGCATTGTGATAAATAGAGTAAGTGCTCTATTTATCACAATGGTTTCAAAAAGTAATATTTACAGAACCGTCAAAAGAAATGGGTTCAAGTAGGTGTTTGCCAAATGCAGGAGGAAGGCTATACATAATCGAATTGCCTGCATTACTTCGTGCTGTATTTAAACCATTCTCACATAGACTATTTTTAGACCCAACCTCTTTGAATGAATCTACCAAAAAGGAGCATTTATTAGAAAAAAGTAAATTTTAGAATTTTGTAGTTGGAAACCATTGTGATAAATAGAGCATTTGCTCCTATAGGAGCAAATGCTCTATTTATCCCAATGGTTTCAAGAAGTGGTTATTACAGAGGCGTAGAAAGGCGTATTTATGGAGGAAAGGGTTAAGTAGCCACGTGCCGTTTAACCATTTACTCCATGAATAGTCATGTAAGAAACACATGTAATTACATCATAACTATTAATTCGATTAATTGTTATAGTAGCACATGGACAGGGGGTTTTCGGCCATGACAGAAACTGCAGAATCTCATATCTATATTATAGCATAAGTAAACAGAGCAGACCCTGACCAGACGGCCCCTACAAGAGCCGCCTGATCTAGTTCTGTACTGTCTGTAAAGGCATAGAAAGGCGTACTTATAAACTAAAGGGTTAAAGCAGCTTGAGATTCCTTTGTAAATAAGAATGTAGTCCATGGCTGCTTAACAGTTTATTTCACATTACTAGACCGCTTTAGAGAGATTCTACTGTCATATGTACATGTCTTCACATTAATGTACTTGAGGTGAAAAGGGCTAAGCGATGGAGATGTTAGAAATGTGAATCACAGGCTAACGATTGTATACACCAGCCTCGCGTTCGTCTCCATACCTTGTGAACGAGAAATATAATTTCAACTTGCTGTCGAGTCATAACAAAACATGTAGGGTACAAGGTCCCATAAACATCCAGGAAAATGGATGGACAGATAAACCCTCTATCTTAACTGTACATTTAGTAAAGAAAGAAGCAATTGCAACCATTTCCGAGTTGTTTTTATGATAGAAATACAGTAAAACCTCTCTATAACGGCCACTAGATCGTGTCCATTAGTTGCTATTTAGGACAGGTGGCTGCTTAAAGCAAGGTGAAAGTAAAACAGAACGCTCCTATGGGAGCGTTCTGTTTTACTTTCACCTTGCTTTAAGCAACCACCTGCATTTAACACAAAATACTTAATGTAATTTAGTGGCCGTTATAGAGAGGTTTTACTGTAGTCAGCTGAATATTTGTAATGGCATATATACACTAGATGATGTGGTATTTGTAATGGCATTTGTACACTAGATGGTGTGGTATTTGTAATGGCATATGTACACTAGATGGTGTGGTATTTGTAATGGCATATGTACACTAGATGGTGTGGTATTTGTAATGGCATATGTACACTAGATGATGTGGTATTTGTAATGGCATATGTACACTAGATGGTGTGGTATTTGTAATGACATATGTACACTAGATGGTGTGGTATTTGTAATGGCATATGTACACTAGATGATGTGGTATTTGTAATGGCATATGTACACTAGATGGTGTGGTATTTGTAATGACATATGTACACTAGATGGTGTGGTATTTGTAATGACATATGTACACTATATGATGTGGTATTTGTAATGGCATATGTACACTAGATGATGTGGTATTTGTAATGGCATATGTACACTAGATGATGTGGTATTTGTAATGGCATATGTACACTAGATGATGTGGTATTTGTAATGGCATATGTACACTAGATGATGTGGTATTTGTAATGGCATATGTACACTAGATGATGTGGTATTTGTAATGACATGTGTACACTAGTTGATGTGGTATTTGTAATGGCATATGTACACTAGATGGTGTGGTATTTGTAATGGCATATGTACACTAGATGGTGTGGTATTTGTAATGGCATATGTACACTAGATGGTGTGGTATTTGTAATGACATATGTACACTAGATGGTGTGGTATTTGTAATGGCATATGTACACTAGATGGTGTGGTATTTGTAATGGCATATGTACACTAGATGATGTGGTATTTGTAATGGCATATGTACACTAGATGGTGTGGTATTTGTAATGGCATATGTACACTAGATGGTGTGGTATTTGTAATGGCATATATACACTAGATGGTGTGGTATTTGTAATGCCATATGTACACTAGATGATGTGGTATTTGTAATGCCATATATACACTAGATGATGTGGTATTTGTAATGGCATATGTACACTAGATGATGTGGTATTTGTAATGGCATATGTACACTAGATGGTGTGGTATTTGTAATGGCATATGTACACTAGATGGTGTGGTATTTGTAATGGCATATGTACACTAGATGATGTGGTATTTGTAATGGCATATGTACACTAGATGATGTGGTATTTGTAATGGCATATGTACACTAGATGATGTGGTATTTGTAATGGCATATGTACACTAGATGGTGTGGTATTTGTAATGGCATATGTACACTAGATGGTGTGGTATTTGTAATGGCATATGTACACTAGATGGTGTGGTATTTGTAATGGCATATGTACACTAGATGATGTGGTATTTGTAATGGCATATGTACACTAGATGGTGTGGTATTTGTAATGGCATATGTACACTAGATGGTGTGGTATTTGTAATGGCATATGTACACTAGATGGTGTGGTATTTGTAATGGCATATGTACACTAGATGATGTGGTATTTGTAATGGCATATGTACACTAGATGGTGTGGTATTTGTAATGGCATATGTACACTAGATGATGTGGTATTTGTAATGACATATGTACACTAGATGGTGTGGTATTTGTAATGACATATGTACACTATATGATGTGGTATTTGTAATGGCATATGTACACTAGATGATGTGGTATTTGTAATGGCATATGTACACTAGATGATGTGGTATTTGTAATGGCATATGTACACTAGATGATGTGGTATTTGTAATGGCATATGTACACTAGATGGTGTGGTATTTGTAATGGCATATGTACACTAGATGATGTGGTATTTGTAATGGCATATGTACACTAGATGGTGTGGTATTTGTAATGGCATATGTACACTAGATGATGTGGTATTTGTAATGGCATATGTACACTAGATGGTGTGGTATTTGTAATGGCATATGTACACTAGATGGTGTGGTATTTGTAATGGCATATGTACACTAGATGGTGTGGTATTTGTAATGGCATATGTACACTAAATGATGTGGTATTTGTAATGCCATATGTACACTAGATGATGTGGTATTTGTAATGCCATATGTACACTAGATGATGTGGTATTTGTAATGGCGTATGTACACTATAGATGATGTAATATTTGTAATGCCATATGTACACTAGATGATGTGGTATTTGTAATGCCATATGTACACTAGATGGTGTGGTATTTGTAATGGCATATGTACACTAGATGATGTGGTATTTGTAATGCCATATGTACACTAGATGATGTGGTATTTGTAATGGCATATGTACACTAGATGATGTGGTATTTGTAATGGCATATGTACACTAGATGATGTGGTATTTGTAAGAAGCTGTAGAGTCGGAGCTATGATAACTTCATAAGCAAACCCTGTTCTGACGGCTCCTGCAGGAGGTCGTCTGGTTTGAGTCTATTCTGCCTGAAATGCGTGAAAATGAAGGAAATTGTTAATTATTGCAAAGTAAAGAGCATGCAGAAAACTCCTTTGAGAGCTTTCTGTGTGACTTTTTCTCTGCAAACAGCTGGAATCTATTATAACTATCGGCATTGATACTTATTTCAGTTATTTTGAATGCTGGTCTGGGTAGATTCTACTCCACACACTACTGCACTAGTATATGTCTAAACAGATGGACGGGCGAACAGACGGGCGAAGTGGACAACCTGGTGTCAATATACCCCCTCAACGAGTTTAGTTTCAAGAGGTCTAGGTTTGGTCTGTAAGGCAGGTGGTAGCTTATCACAGGTAAAAAGTAATACAGAAAGCTCGTATAAGAGCTTTCTGTGTTACTTTTGCCCTGCATTAAATAACCACCTGGTTCTTAAGACTCAATTGTTCAATAAATGATGGCCACGTGCGACAGGTTCTGCTGTATTTATAATTCCACACACACAAACACACACAAATAATGATGCACTAAGAACATTAACAAGAAGTGGCAGTATAGTCCATTATTTTCATGATTAATACATATACCTGGGCCCCTGCGTTTATCATACTTCTATCAATGCAAATAGTACTTTGCCATTCAATCTTCAAGCAAGTTTATGCATTTCGTTTGAAGAGTGCATAGTAAATTATATGCAATTTAGCCCTGATTATTGTCAAGAGCACAAAACATATTGAAAAATAAACAGATTTATTGTGGGTGCGTTGGGGGTGTAACAAATGCAAAATGATTTGGACCAAATACACTATACATGTATGTACAGGAGTCATTTCGTATCTAACAATGTGTAGTCTTTGTAGCAGCTAAATAAGCCGGTATGTAATGATTATCCTGTGAATTAATAGATAAACGTAACCATGACAACAAAGGAAGCTGAAAATTAACAACCTATTGAACTGAACAAAGCACTCGACAATTGAATGTAAACAATTCAGCAATATAATAATATATAAGCGAATCAGTACAATGGCAATTAACGAACTATCAAACTGAAAATGGTCATGAGCGATCCAGAAAGCTAAATATAGCCCAGCTAGCTAACTGAACATGGGTGATCCACTGAGCAAATTTAACTTAACCGACTATGCTAATTGAACATGAACAAGGACGATCCAAAAAAGCTAAACATAATCGACCCAGCATACCGAACTCACATAGCAAAATGAACAAGAACATCCAGTAAGCTAGTGATAATCGACATAGCAAACTAAACATAAACGATCCAACCAGCTAAACATAACTGACAGAGCAAACTGCAAATGAACGATCCAGTAAGCTAAACATTACCGACATAGCAAACTGGCGATGAACGATCCAGCAAGCTAAACATAACTGATTCAGTCAGCTAAACACAATAGACATAGCAAACTGTTAATGAACGATCTAGCAAGCTAAACATAACCAACTTAGCAAACTGGACATGAACGATTCAGCAAGCTAAACATAACAGACATAGCAAACTGGAGATGAACGATCCAGCAAGCTAAACATAACCGACATAGCAAACTGGAAATGAACGATCCAGCAAGCTAAACATAACCGACATAGCAAACTGGAAATGAACGATCCAGGAACTTAAACACAGCCGACATAGCAAACTGGAAATGAACGATCCAGGAACTTAAACATAACCGACATAGCAAACTGGAAATGAACGATCCAGCAAGCTAAACATAACCGACATAGCAAACTGGAAATGAACGATCTAGCAAGCTAAACACAACCGACATAGCAAACTGGAAATGAACGATCCAGGAACTTAAACATAACCGACATAGCAAACTGGAAATGAACGATCCAGGAACTTAAACACAATAGACATAGCAAACTGTTAATGAACGATCTAGCAAGCTAAACATAACCGACCCAGCATACCGAACTCACATAGCAAAATGAACATGAACATCCAGTAAGCTAGTGATAATCGACATAGCAAACTAAACATAAACGATCCAACCAGCTAAACATAACTGACAGAGCAAACTGCAAATGAACGATCCAGTAAGCTAAACATTACCGACATAGCAAACTGGCGATGAACGATCCAGCAAGCTAAACATAACTGATTCAGTCAGCTAAACACAATAGACATAGCAAACTGTTAATGAACGATCTAGCAAGCTAAACATAACCGACATAGCAAACTGGAGATAAACGATCCAGCAAGCTAAACATAACCGACATAGCAAACTGGAAATGAACGATCCAGCAAGCTAAACATAACCGACATAGCAAACTGGAAATGAACGATCCAGGAACTTAAACACAACCGACATAGCAAACTGGAAATGAACGATCCAGGAACTTAAACATAACCGACATAGCAAACTGGAAATGAACGATCCAACAAGCTAAACATAACTGACATAGCAAACTGGAAATGAACGATCTAGCAAGCTAAACACAACCGACATAGCAAACTGGAAATGAACGATCCAGGAACTTAAACATAACCGACATAGCAAACTGGAAATGAACGATCCATGAACTTAAACACAATAGACATAGCAAACTGTTAATGAACGATCTAGCAAGCTAAACATAACCGACATAACAAACTGGACATGAACGATCCAGCAAGCTAAACATAACCGACATAGCAAACTGGAGATGAACGATCCAGCAAGCTAAACATAACCGACATAGCAAACTGGAAATGAACGATCCAGCAAGCTAAACATAACCGACATAGAAAACTGGAGATGAACGATCCAGCAAGCTAAACATAAACGACATAGCAAACTGGAGATGAACGATCTAGGAACTTAAACATAACCGACATAGCAAACTGGAAATGAACGATCCAGGAACTTAAACACTACCGACATAGCAAACTGGAAATGAACGATCCAGCAAGCTAAACATAACAGACATAGCAAGCTGTTAGCGAACGATCCAGCAAGCTAAACATAATCGACATAGCAAACTGGACATGAACGATCCAGCAAGCTAAACATAACCGACATAGCAAACTGGAAATGAACAATCCAGCAAGCTAAACATAACCGACAGAGCAAACTGGAGATGAACGACCCATACAGCTAAACATAGCCGACATAACTAACTGGAGATGAATTATCCAGCCAGCTAAACATAATCGATATATATAGCAAACTGGAGATTAACGGTCCAGTAAGCTAAACATTTATAACCGACAGAGCAAACTGGACATAAACGATCCAGCTAGCTAAACATAGCCGACATAAATGACTGGAGATGAACAATTCAGCCAGCTAAACCTAATCTACATAGCAAACTGGAGGTGAACGATCCAGCAAGCTAAACATAACCGACATAGCAAACTAGAAATTAACGATCCAGCCAGTTAGTCATTAATAATATACCAAACTGAACAGGGGTGATCCAGAATGCTAAACATATCCAAGATAGCAAATTGGACATGAACGATCCATCAAGCTAAATATAACGGACCTGTTTAACTGAACATAAACGAGCCAGTAAGCTAAACATAACAGACAAAACTAACTGAACATATTCGATCCTGTAAGCTATACACAACCAACATAGCAAGTTTAACATAATCAACCATCCTGTAAGCTATACACAACCAACATAGCAAGTTTAACATAATCAACATAGCAAGTTGAACATGGTTGGTCCAGTAAAATAAAATAACCGACATATCAAACTGAACAAGTTTGATCCAACAAGCTCAACATAGCCAAATATAGGCAAGTTGAACATGGTTGATCCAGTAAAATAAACATAGCCGACATAGCAAACTGAACAAGTTTGATCCAACAAGCTCAACATAGCCAATATAGCAAACTGAACAAGGTTGACCCAGCAAGCTAAACATACATTGTAGCCAACGTAGCAAGTTGAACATGGTTGATCCAGTAAAATAAATATAGCCGACATAGCAAACTGAACAAAGTTGATCCAGCAAGCTAAAACATAGCCAACATAGAAAGCACAACTAAACGAATCACCAAACTGAACAAAAGTGATCAACCAAAATGAACATATTGAACTAAACAAACTGAACTTAAGAAGCGATCAACAAAAGTTAACATAAGCGACCAACCAAATTGAGCATAAGCTATCTATAAAACAAATTAACATAGGCGACTCGCCAAATCAAACATAAGCGACCCACCATAGTAAATATAGGTGACCCTTCAATCAGAAGCGACTGAACATGAACGACACATCAATCTGAATATACGAACAACCAAACTGAACCAAGCAAACCGAACATAAGAGACAAACCAAACCAAACCAAACACGATCGACCAAAACAGAACATAAAACCCAAACAAACTGAACATTATCTACTAACCAAACTGAAGTAAGCGACCAACCAAACCAAAAAATAAAGTGTATATATAGTCGCATAACAACAACTTAACATACGATATGTATATCTTTTGACGGACCAGCCAAACAGAATACAAGAGACCCAACCGAATTAAAAATAATCGACCAACTAAACTGAAAATAAGCGACCCTCCATACTGAAAACGAATGATTCGCCAAACTGAAATGTGCACCTCGGAAAACTTGGTCCATGCTTATCAAGCTTTTTGTTGAGTCTGAGTTTGTTCTCAAGCTTTTGATTGGTCAGAATTGAGCCGAAGGCTCAAATCTGACCAATCAAAAACTTGAGAACGAACTCAGACTCAACTAAAAAGTTTTATAAGCATGGATACTGAACATAAAACGCTCCACCAAACTAAACATAAGTCGACCAACCAAACTGAACAAATCCATCCATCACTTACAGTGATCCTATGGTGATTCAGGCAATAGTATCAACGCGAATTGACTAGTATTCGGCCTTATGTCGTGTAAACGAATGTACAGATCTAGTTCAAAATATTTGAACCAGAAGACAAAGCTGCAGTCATTTGAAGGATCTAAATGTAAATGCGATCAATTACCGGACAGCTGTTTCCCATATAAATTTTCTCCATTGACTTGTGGACAAAGGAAGTCCTATCTACTTGCGTTTGTCATATGAAGAAATTGTTTTTGATGAATTATGATAGTGTCATCAAACCCTTTACTCCATGAATATTCATGTAATAAATAAATGACATCATGAAAATTAATTAGATTAATTGCTATTAATAGCACACGGACACGGGAATGTTTGGCCAAGGCAGTAACTGTAGAATCATATCTATATCATGCAATAAGCAAACAGTACAGGCCCTGATCAGACGGCTCCTACAGGAGCCGTCTGATCAGGGTCTGCTCTATTTGCAAAGCCATAGAACGGCGTATGTATGGAGCAAAGGGTTAACCGCTAGCCTACCAATCAGTTTCAAGGAATTGCCATAATAACATTAGCGTACCGAGCTAAATTTCATCAACAGAAAATATTGCCTAGTTCACTTTTTCTCACTTTACTTATTTCAACAATTTCCCTCATATAAACGTGTTTTCAAGCATTTGCAAACAGAGTAGACCCAGATCATCGTCTGTCCTGTTTGCTAATGGAATTTGATATAATTGTTTCTTTAGATTCTAAAATTGCTACAATTTTTCATATTTCATTTGAATTATTTTGTCCATGACTATTCAGTAGGTATTGAAATTTGTAATAAATATATACCAGGGAAAGGGTTAACGCCTATTTTCTTAACCCTTCGCTTGCTGTTCACGTCAATATACGTACCTGTAAATAGTGAAGACCCAGATGAGACAGCTCCTGCAGGAGCTGTCTCATCAGGGTCTGCACTATTTACAAGTTGATTGTGCAACCAGTGCACTCCACAGCAGTGATTGCACAGCGAAATACTTGTACACAGTGAAGATATATGTAATTATACAACATGGCGCATTGGGTAAAGAAGGAGAAATGCACTTTAAAATTCAGCAAGAGAAGGGTTAACTCTTTACTCCATGGGCAGTCATGTAAGAAACAATGACATCATGAATATTAATGAGTTCATTGTTTTATAATGAATCATGAACATAGGAATGTTTGGCCGTGGAAGAACCAATAGAATCATATCTATAGTATTACATAAGCAAACAGAGCAGACCCAGATCAGACGGCTCCTATAGAGCCGTCTGATCTGGGTCTATTCTGTTTGCAAAGGCGTAGAATTCATATCTATGTAGAAAAGGATTAACAGATCCGATGAGACATCTGGATCCAAACTATTTGCAAAGGTGATCTTGGATTCGTCCGTAGCGTGTTAACCCTTTCCCTGATCTATGTTTATTTCGAATTTCAATACCTACTGAATATTCATGGACAAAATAGTTATAATGAAATATGGAATGTGGAAATTTGTAGCCATTTTTTAGAAAGTAAAGAAACAAATCTATCAAATTCCATTAGCAAACAGAACATACCCTGATCATACGGCTCCTATAGGATCCGTCTGATATGTATCTACTCTGTTTGCAAATGAGTAAGCAAATAGAGCAGACCGTGATGAGATGACTCCTACAGAGGCCGTCTGATATGCGTCTTCTCTGTTTTGCAGAAGTGATAAAGAGCGTATCTATGGAGTAGATGTAAAGGACTTAACCCTTCTCTTGCTGAATTTTAAAACACATTTCTCCTTCTTTACCCATGTCCTGTTGTATAATTACATGTATCTTCACTGTGTACACGTATTTCGCTGTGCAATCACTGCTGTGGAGTGTACTGGTTGCACAATCCTGCAGGAGCTGTCTCATCTGGGTCTTCACTATTTACAGGTAGGTACATAGAGGATCTTACATGAGTGTTCTTGATTATTGGATTTATTAAATGAGTCTTTTTAAAACGATACAAAACGAGCTTTAGCGAGTTTTTTTATCGTTTTAAAAAGACGAATTTAATAAATCCAATAATCATGAACACGAATGCAAGATCCTATTTATAACATAACACACACAAATGTTATTTGCAGCCAATATTTCAGCAGTAACGTGGATTGTTATAAATTCTCCTTACATATAGAAATGATGAATGAAAGGTGTTATTAGGTTCGCTAGGTAACTGGGACAAAGTAGGTCCAAATTTTCCAACTTTATTTTTTACTTACTGTCATATCAACCAGGATCTAATTCAGACCTCTCTGGTATTCAATTTAACTGTGATAGTTTATGATACAAAAACATACAGAAACACGTCAAAATAATTTTTGAGTTACAGTTTCGACATGCATAGTTACAAACACGTCACATTATGACGTCATTGTACACACCATGTGTCTATGTAAAGCGCGCCATTTACATGAAGACCTACATACATTCGCCAACACGTCCGACACTCACTGTCAATGGGATTCGAAATGCGCCTTCGTTTTGGTATATTAAGCCCTTCGGCTAGACTGCACTTTACCGGTACGTGAACTGCGCATGTGCATAAAAAACAATGGCCACCGCCATTTTTATTTGAATCGGGCGATTGCCTTCGTAAAAGCGGGGGTATGGGGGCGGTAGCCCCCGACATGAAGCAAATAAACGCATGAACTTGAAGAAAAATAATCAAATAAGTCCAGGTTCTTAGTCTGCTCCGATATTACAAAAGTTATCAAAGCTCCGATGTTGCAAAGTTATCAAAAATGCTCGTACACGTACCGGTAAAGTGCAGTAGTCCCAGCCCTTCATTAGTGTTGTATGTATACACATGGACATGGACATTTCCACCGAGAAAAAAAATCTCGATTCAAGTTCAGTGAAAATGTTTGAAATGGACAAAAGATTCAGTACGAACTGCTGCATAAAATGTGTTGGAACAGGAGGAAGATTTTCGCGATCAGCTGAGTTAGTGAGTATAGCATATTTGTTTGTGCTGTGCTGGATTCAGATGACTATTGTTGTTTAGATTGATGAGATATTTGTATGAGTAGAAATCTGCATAAACAAAAGGACATGCGGTGAAGAAAATGCAAAGTTGAGGAGGCATTTTAATTTAAATGTAGAATTGATTGTATGGGTCAGAGTAGCTGGTAGGTCTTTTTTGGCATACATTTTGTATATGATTCCTGACAGCGATTACAATTTGTATTATTTTATCGAAATTAAGGCGCAAGTGCCAACAATCCTTTGCCATCTATCGTGACTCAATCGTGGACAGGTAGGTCGACCACCGTCCGCCAGTTTGTTTGTTTTGACAGCGCGTATGAATCGTTCGAATGTCATTCGGTCGTTCGAATGTTATTCACTAGTGATTATATGCCCATGATTATCAAAAAATAAATGATAGTGTTACGTCACGCTGAAGCCACGTGTTATGTTATAAGTTTGTATATTGACGTGAACAGCAAGCGAAGGGTTAAAATGTATTCAAAACTTGTTTTAAATGTATTCAAAAAGTACGTGTAAATGTATATATAAATGTTATCGACAGATCAAGAGAGATCGCTTTCAACAACTGTGCCGTTGTTGTTGAGGATATAATACACTGTAGGTCAAGTAAATGTACAGAGTTGTGCACAGTGAATGCAGTTATTGTATCAACTATATCAACTGACATACATATGTGAACTATTGCGCATAATGTTACATTCTCTCGTTGTAAAACGTGACAATAATACCAGTATTTTCAGTTTAGACCCATATACATGTCACACAGCATCTCGCCGGTATCCTAAAAGAAGTGTAAACCTCAGTTTATAGGACATGCAACCATTTGATGCAGGTCGACAGTATTGCATAAAAATCCTATTTTCCTGTATAAATTGAATTAACACTTTGCACGCTAGCGGCGAAACTGTGATTACCTATGCAAACAGTTTGTATCCAGATGAGATCCAAACTGTTTGTCATATTCTCATCATATTTTTGCAAAGAAATTAGAGAAAAGCTATTTTAAGAATTGAAGCAGACGACAATTGTTGCAGACGAAAAATTATTTAGCATGCAAAGAGTTAACACATTGCCCCCTTGTGACGCATTTTTGCGCCTCTATAAAATTCACATTGCAAACCATTGTGATAAATAGAGCATTTGCTCATATAGGAGCAAATGCTCTATTTATCACAATGGTTTCAAATTACAAAATTCTAAAAATGTCATTTTCACTAGTTAATGCTCCTTTTCGGTAGATTAATTGAAAAAGGTTGGATCTACAAATAGCCTAGGAGAAAATGAATTAATGTATAGTAAAACCCATCTAAAGCGACCACTTAAGCCTTTCCTGTTGCATATTCATGTAAAACTATAATAGAATCATGAATATTCATTATCAGGATGTTTATACATGTAGTAGAATGTTTATAGTAGCATATGTCCACAAGAGTTGGTATTGGTAGAAAATGTGGAATCAGATCTATATTGCATAAAGTCCATAAGCAACCAGAGCAGACCCTGATCAGACGGTTCCTGCAGGAGCCGTCCGATCAGGGTATGTTCTGCTTGACTATGTGTTTATAAACTTTATACTTTATATGCACTTAAAGGTTAACCCATTTGCTCCCACGGTCCCATATATGGGACGTAGGTAGACAGTGTAAACTCTGACCAGACGCCGCATAATGCGGCGTCTGATCAGAGTCTACACTGTTTGCTGATAGGAAATTCAATATAAAACAAAACAAAAATGAAAATTTAGACCAGACATCCCTTAGATAAAAGATAGACTAATCCAATATATAAGCATGGACAAATCCACTGGGAGCAAATGGGTTAATTAATCAGTGAATGTGTGGGAGTTTCAAAGGAGGTGGTTGCTTAATGCGAAACAAATGTAATGCAAAATAAAAACTCCCATAGGAGCTTCTTGCATAACTTGTGTCCTGCATTAAGCTAATATGCAGAAACAGGCTCTTCTGAATTCGTTTTAACCCGTTACATCATCATGTGACTAGTAGAGGCAGCTTTTCACACATTTACAAACAGGGTAGACCCAGATCAGACGGATCCTGTGCCATCTGGTCAGGGTCTGCTGTGTTTGCTTATGAAACTGGAAAGGTTTGACTTATATGACTATCTACAGTAGCACCTGTCCTAAGCGACCATTCATTTATAGAACATAGAAATGTAAGAACAGGTGGTTGCTTAATGCAGGGCAAAAATAAATGCAGAAACCACCTATATTTCTATCTGTATTACTTTTGACCTGCATTTAGCTACCACCTACCTTACTGACCCAAAATGAGACCTCTTTTTGATGACCGATTTAAACAGGTTCTACTGTAATTTAACCCCTCGCTTGCTGAATTTTAAAATACATATTCTCCTTCTTTACCCATACCCTGTTGTATAATTACATATATCTTCACTGTGTACAAGTATTTCTCTGTGCAATCACTGCTGTGGGATGCACTGGTTGCACAATCAACTTGTAAATAGTGCAGACCCTGATGAGACAGCTCCTGCAGGAGCTGTCTCATCTGGGTCTTCACTATTTACAGGTAGGTATATTGACGCGATTAGCAAGCGAAGGGTTAACAAACTGCATTTATACGATAATCTAAATAAGGAAATCGTTTCGTCATGCTCGAAGTACATCGTGTAGGCCGATTTTCATGTTGCACTTTCATGTACAATATACTTGTGTTCCCAAAACGGTGACATAGCTTCGAACTTAAAAACACTATGTAAATATTAAATGTACAGTAGACCATGTCTTGACCATTTACCTCATGGATATTCATGTACGACTCCACGTATTAGGGATGTTAATTGTATTCATAAATGTATTAAAAATACAACATAGCAGTAGAGAATCCCGTAAGTAAACACAGCAGACCTAGATCACCGTATATATACACCTGTTATTGCTGTTAATGCCTTTGCAAACAGAGAAGACCCAGATTAGACAGCTCCTATAGGAGCTGTCTGATCAGGGTCTACTCTGTTTTATACGATTCTACAGGTTCTGCTATGTAACGAAATATCTTAGTGTCATATAATATTATAAAACATCCACTAATTAGTATTCGTAGTGTCATTGGAGATTTGTTCATGAAATTAAGACAAGTATCGTTTGTAGTCTCATGAATATATTTGCAAACAGATTAGACCCAGATCAGACAGCTCCTGTGGGGGCTGTCTGATCAGGACCCGCTCTGTTTGTTCGACAAGATTCTACAGGTTCTGTCATGGTGAAAATTATTGGTTTCATATAACATTATAAAAGTCCTAAAATGATATTCACGATGTCATTGGAGATGTGTTTAGTTGAGACGAGTATCATTTATAGTCTCGTGAATATTATAATGTAACCCTCACCCTGCAGCCCTCGATCCCATTTGAAAGCAACTTGGATCCAGATATAGACGCCGAGTAACTTGGCATTTCATAGGGATCCAATATGTTTGACAGTGTCAATAGCCCATCTGACGCATGATCAAATCGAAAGTATTCAAAATTGCACAGAATACAAATTTGAGCAGACATATTTTTCACAGTAGGGCTAGATTTAATCGGAAGAAAGGCTGAAATCGGTGAACCGTATACAATGTATTATAACTAATACACTTGGGTCAATGGCATGTGGCAATGTTGATACAGGTAGAATATAATGTACAGTAGTGGGTAATGACACTGCTACCCTTTAGTACTTAAAGGTCCTTTAGTACTTAAACATGTGCTGAAATTGCACTTTTGTACATATACATGTACTAATTTTGGCATTAAACTTTGTTAAGTATATATGAACTGTCACTGTCCTTTATTACATATACATGTTTTGCTATTGCCATGTATTACATATACATGTACTGCTATTGCCCTTTATTGCATATACATTTACTGTTATTGCCCTTTATTGCATATACATGCACTACTATTGCCCTTTATTGCATATACATGTGCTGCTATTGCCCTTTATTGCATATACATTTACTGTTTTTGCCCTTTAGTACATATACATGTACTACTATTGCCCTTTATTGCATATACATGCACTACTATTGCCCTTTATTGCATATACATGCACTACTATTGCCCTTTATTGCATATACATGTACTACTATTGCCCTTTATTGCATATACATGCACTACTATTGCCCTTTATTGCATATACATGCACTACTATTGCCCTTTATTGCATATACATGTGCTGCTATTGCCCTTTATTGCATATACATTTACTGTTTTTGCCCTTTAGTACATATACATGTACTACTATTGCCCTTTATTGCATATACATGCACTACTATTGCCCTTTATTGCATATACATGTACTGCTATTGCCCTTTATTGCATATACATTTACTGTTTTTGCCCTTTAGTACATATACATGTACTACTATTGCCCTTTAGTTTATTACATACACATGTACTGTTATTGTCCTTTATTACATATACACGTATTGCTATATCCCTTTAATACATATACATATATTGCTATTGTCCTGTAGTACTTATACATGTACTGATAGTGTCATTTAATACTTATACATGTACTGATACGGTCCTTCATTATAAATACATATATTCCTATTGCACTTTAGTACTTATACATATAGTGCTGCTGTCCTTTAGAGTGTATACATGTACTGCTATGCCATTTAGTACTTATATATGTACCACAGTTGCCCTTTAATACTTAGACGTGTACTGCTATTGCCCTAAGTACATACAAATGTATATTGTTGTTACCCTTTAGTATATATCTACATTTACTGCCATTGTCTTTTTAATCCATATATATATATACGTCTTTTTACGCTTTTACAAACATATTAGATCCAGATCACAGGCTCTTGTAGGAGTCATCTGATCTTGGACTGATGGGTTTGCTTTAACCCTTCTCTTGCTGAATTCTAAAAAAAAAACATTTCTCCTTCTTTACCAACGCCCTGTTGTATAATTACATATATCTTCACTGTGTACAAGTATTTCGCTGTGCAATCACTGCTGTGGAGTGCACTGATTGCACAATCAATTTGTAAATAGTACAGACCCTGATGAGACAGCTCCTGCAGGAGCTGTCTCATCTGGGTCTTCACTATTTACAGGAAGGTATATTGACGTGAATAGCAAGCAAAGGAATAAGAATAATATAGATATGTTTCTACAGTTTCTGCCATGTATTTGATTATAAATGTTCAGGATGTCATTATTTCTTGCATGAGTACTCACGAAGAAAATTGTTAGATTTCGATCTGCTCTATTTGTTACTGACTTCAGATTCGTACAAACTGTCAAGAGAAACTGTGTCTAATGTCAAACAGCTTAGATTATGTGAGACACCGAGTTAGTAGTCATCTCATCTGGGTCCAAACTGTTTGCAATAGTCAGTCAGTTCGCGGATAGCAGGTCGAGGAATGTTTGTTGAACTCGCAAAAGCTCTACCATGTAACAGTAACAACTCTCTGTAACAGTTACTCAAAGGCTCTACCACCATGTAACAGTAACAAATCTTTGTAACAGCCACGCAAATGCCCTTGCATGTAAAAGTAACAACTCTTTGTAACAGCTACTTGTTACAGCTACTTGTTGAATGATGAAAGTAACGCAGAAAACGCATAGCAGTCTGTATTACTTTTGTTCTGCTTACAACAACCACCCGCCTTAACATTTTCCTTCATATAACGCTTTTTCATGAATGTGCAAACAGAGTACAAACTCCTATAGGAGCCGTCAGATCAGGGTCTTCTCTGTTTGCTTGTGATATGATCTAAATCTGGGTCCATGCTTATAAAACTTTTAGTTGAGTCTGAATTCGTTCTCAAGTTTTTGATTGGCCAAATCTGACCATTCAAAAGCTTGAGAACTCAAATCTGACTAATCAAAAGCTTGAGAACGAACTCAGACTCAACTAAAAAGCTTTATAAGCATGGACTCTGATTCGTTACTTACTTCAAATTCGTTCAAACATTCGGGAAACTATGTGTAACTTCACAAACAGCTTGGATTCTGATGAGGCATGATGTCACATCGAGTTACTTATCGTCTCATCTGGGTCCAAGCTGTTTGCAATAGCCAGTCCGGTCGTGGATAGCAGGTCGAAGGTTGTTTGTTGAACTCGCAAGGTCCTATCGTGTAACCATAACAACTCTTTGTAACAGTTACTTAGATAAAGCCTAATTCAGGCATTGTTGCATTCTAACCCTTTCGGCGCCAAATTTCTAATTGTCGCCTGCAATCCAAGTTTGTTAAATAATTCAGTATAATAAGGAAAATGAGGTAAATAAATGCGAATTTCAAAGGAATAAAGCACTTATATAGAACTAGAGATTGAGACAAATAGTGAAGTCTCTGATCAGACGCCGCCTTAAAAAGGCGGCATCTGATCTAGGACTGCACTATTTGTCGTGGTGCATTTATGCGACTGCGGTGGTGAAAGGGTTAAAGTGAAAGAGAAAGTAATGCAGTAAACTCTCATAGCAGTCTGCATTACTTCTGTTCTGCTTCAAACAGCCACCTGCTTTAAGAGTTTACTCCACAGATACGGCTTTTAACATCTTTGCAAATAGAACAGATACATATCACAGGGCTCATGTTACCTGTAGGAACCATTTGATCGGGTCTGTTCTGTTTGAAATGAAATAATAATAAATCTAAATCTACAGTATCAAAGCCAAATCTTGCTGTGTTCATACAGCATTGCACACATCAGCTAATAATGATTGCTGCAGTCATTTGTTTCGCACATAAACATTCACGAGGTCAATGATTATCCTATGTCCTCCTGGATTATTTTAGACCCAACTTCGTTGAATAAATCTACTGAAAATGAGCTTTTACTAGACAAAAGGAAATTTGTAAACTTGTGTACATTTGAAACCATTGTGATAAATAGAGCATTTGCTCCTATGGAGCAAATGCTCTATTTATCATAATGGTTTCAAAAACTGTTTTTACAGAGGCGTTAAAAGGCGTCAGTATGGGGGAGTGGGTTAAAATACATATGCGTGTTTTATTCAGTAACTTTAACCCGGTGCATCATACTAGTACCGGCTAGATAATTGACTAGCCACTTCAGTTTAACAAGTGTTGTTGTTAGTTTTTTTATCATCATTAACTCGTATAATTATGTAGTCTTTAGTGTTAGCAGAGGACGTAACACCAGACCTAACCCTTTCCCTGTTTAATATCCATGCAAGAAATAACGACATCGTGAATACAGTAAACCCTCTCTATAACGGCCACTAAATTACATCAAGTAGTTTGTGTTAAAGGCAGATGGCTGCTTAAAGCAAGGTGAAAGTAAAACAGAACGCCCCTATAGGAGCCTTCTGTTTTACTTTCGCCTTTCTTTAAGCAGCCACCTGCCCTAAATACCAACTATTTAACTCAATTTAGTGGCCGTTAAAGAGAGGTTTTACTGTATTTATATCCTGATTTTTTACACTGTGAACTCTTCAAGGAAACCTTTTGCTGTGACAAAACTGTAGAATCAGAATCAGAATTTGATTATGTCAAAAGCAAACAGAGCAGTTTTAAAGGAGGTTAAATTTACACACAGTTTTGCTCCAGATAAGACCCGAGTAATTTTGTGTCTCATTATAATCAAAACTGTTCGACACTCTGATCACAACATGGACATACATTGTACAACATGGACATACATTGTACAACATGGACATACATTGTACAACATGGACATACATTGTACAACATGGACATACATTGTACAACATGGACATACATTGTACAACATGGACATACATTGTACAACATGGACATACATTGTACAACATGGACATACATTGTACAACATGGACATACATTGTACAACATGGACATACATTGTACAACATGGACATACATTGTACAACATGAGCATACATTGTACAACATGGACATACATTGTACAACATGGACATACATTGTACAACATGGACATACATTGTACAACATGGACATACATTGTACAACATGGACATACATTGTACAACATGGACATACATTGTACAACATGGACATATATTGTACAACATGGACATACATTGTACAACATGGACATACATTGTACAACATGGACATACATTGTACAACATGGACATACATTGTACAACATGGACATACATTGTACAACATGGACATACATTGTACAACATGGACATACATTGTACAACATGGAAATACATTGTACAACATGGACATACATTGTACAACATGGACATACATTGTACAACATGGACATACATTGTACAACATGGACATATATTGTACAACATGGACATACATTGTACAACATGGACATACATTGTACAACATGGACATACATTGTACAACATGGACATACATTGTACAACATGAGCATACATTGTACAACATGGACATACATTGTACAACATGGACATACATTGTACAACATGGACATACATTGTACAACATGGACATACATTGTACAACATGGACATACATTGTACAACATGAGCATACATTGTACAACATGGACATACATTGTACAACATGGACATACATTGTACAACATGAGCATACATTGTACAACATGGACATACATTGTACAACATGGACATACATTGTACAACATGGACATACATTGTACAACATGGACATACATTGTACAACATACATTGTACAACATGGACATACATTGTACAACATGGACATACATTGTACAACATGAGCATACATTGTACAACATGGACATACATTGTACAACATGGACATACATTGTACAACATGGACATACATTGTACAACATGGACATACATTGTACAACATACACTGTACAACATGGACATACATTGTACAACATACATTGTACAACATGGACATACATTGTACAACATGGACATATATTGTACAACATGGACATACATTGTACAACATGAGCATACATTGTACAACATGGACATACATTGTACAACATGGACATACATTGTACAACATGGACATACATTGTACAACATGGACATACATTGTACAACATGGACATACATTGTACAACATGGACATACATTGTACAACATGGACATACATTGTACAACATGGACATATATTGTACAACATGGACATATATTGTACAACATACATTGTACAACATGGACATACATTGTACAACATGGACATACATTGTACAACATGGACATACATTGTACAACATGGACATACATTGTACAACATGGACATACATTGTACAACATGGACATACATTGTACAACATGGACATATATTGTACAACATGGACATATATTGTACAACATACATTGTACAACATGGACATATATTGTACAACATACATTGTACAACATGGACATACATTGTGCAACATGGACATACATTGTACAACATGGACATACATTGTACAACATGGACATACATTGTACAACATGGACATATATTGTACAACATGGACATACATTGTACAACATGGACATACATTGTACAACATGGACATACATTGTACAACATGGACATACATTGTACAACATGGACATACATTGTACAACATGGACATACATTGTACAACATGGACATACATTGTACAACATGGGACATACATTATAAAGGAATGAAACTTCACTACAAAAATGCACCGGCGGACGTGGTCGTGTGGCTATCGCGCACGACTGCAATACCAGGGGTCCGATGCATTAATGCTTTACACTGGGCATCTACAAGAACCAGAGAAACTCTGTCGATAATAAGAGTAGTGCATCCCGTCCGGGTCTCTCTCTCTCTCTCTCTCTCTCTCTCTCTCTCTCTCTCTCTCTCTCTCTCTCTCTCTCTCTCTCTCTCTCTCTCTCTCTCTCTCTCTCTCTCTCTCTCTCTCTCTCTCTCTCTCTCTCTCTCTCTCTCTCTCTCTCTCTCTCTCTCGGGCATCAAATAAGGCCCATAATGAGCAGAAACGGACGTTAACACAAATCAAATCAAAACTGTAGCTGATGATAATCTCAGGAGACGAAATTTATTTGGCGTCAAAATGGTTACATGTAACACGCTATAGGCAACATTGAAATACGAGTCAGTAAACATGTCTAATGACAGATCATGTGACAATAAATATTGCAGGAATTGACCCTTTCCCCGCCATAGGCGAAACTGTAATCTGACCTTTGCAAACAGTTTGGATCAAGGTGAGACGCCGAGTAACTCGGCGTCGGTGACAGTATGGCACTCTTATTATGCTTTTAAAAACAAAATTGAAGACAGCTCCAATTGGAAACCCGAAGCAGACGATAATCTTAGCAGACGAACTGTATTTGGCGCTAAAAGGGTTAATCAGCCTTCCGTTAACCCATTACCTCATAGGCTAATTTTAGATCCAACCACTTTGAATAAATCTACCAAAAAAAGGAGCATTAACTAGAGAAAATGTAAATTTTAGAGTTCTGTAGTTTGAAATCATTGTGATAAATAGAGCATTTGCTCCTATAGGAGCAAATGCTCTATTTATCACAATGATTTCAACAGGTGACTTTTGCAGAGGCGTCAAAAGGCGTTAATATGTGGGAATGGATTAATGGCAACCTAAATTAATCGCATTTGCAAACAATTTGGATCCCGATGAGACGCTTTTTAACTCAGAATAGCATCAATATCAGAGTTGTTTGACACATGATCAATACTTTCTCAAACGTCTGTGACATATCACTTTGTCAATAGTGTCTCAAACGCTTGAGAATCTTTATAAGCACATTGCTTTCGAACCAATCCTTTCTGATACGCATGCTTATGAAATTACATGAACTGAAATATGTTTAAACTAAACTAAAAGCTTGAATAAACAGAAGTTCAAATATTCAAAATTGCACATGTGCCAAAGGTTATAAAACTTCTGAGTCTGAGTCTGAGTCTGATATCATTCTCAAGTATCAAATGCTTGAGAATGATCTCAGACTCAAGGAAATAGTTTTATAACCTCGAGGCCTGATCTAAGTTTGAGCAGACATTGTTTTATAGCCGGGCAGGTGTTGATTTGTGACAATAACGTAGACGAAAACTATCGCACATCCTGGTGTGGATCAACAGAGGCTATATTCGTACGACTGAAACTATAGTAAGCCCAAACATACGCAGATCACAGATTACAATTCAAGTTTGATTAAGTCTACGTTCCTTTTTGTCCTTGACAAGCAGGTAGTTTGCTGTGTTTATAAGGGGTACCTTGAAACCATTTCAAGCATCTCTAATGCAACCATCACATTGAGATCGAGTGTTGGATATTTGACATCTCTTACAAACATATGTAATGTAACTAATAAAGTGAGGTCAAATGCTGTGCCACCAAAGTGATGTCAAATGCTGAGTTTTAGACATCTCTTATAGATTGGTTCCACTTTAGATTATTGTTCGCTAATTGCTAGATGAATTGCCCAACTGGCTGTTGACCCTTTACTCCATGATTACGCCTTTCTACACCTTTGCAAACAGAGTAGACCCAGATGAGACGGCTCCTATAGGAGCCGTCTGATCAGGGTCTGCTCTGTTTGTTTATGATATAATATAGATATGATTATACATTAGTCATGACCAAAATTTCCTGTGGCCATGTGCTATTATAACAAATTAATCTATTTGATGTTCATGGCGTCGTTATTTCTCACATAAATATTCATGGAGGAAAGGGTTAAAGACGAATACACTGAACTTTGCCATCACCAATGTGTGGCGATCTTTGCAAACAGTTTGGATCCAGAAGACACACCAGGATTCATACTGTTTGACACTCGGCATATAAATTGTTCGACACAAATACTTTGCTTTTATTGTAGCAGACGACAGTTTTTTTACGAATGAAAGCTAAACAGTATTGTACGGCTTATCGTTTTCCCTGTTCCATGTATATTTAAAATTTGAGTATTCATGCACAAAAAAAAATTATAATGCAATATAGAAGATTCATGTAGAATGCTGTAGCTATTTTAGAAAGTAAAGAAACATTTCTATCAAATTCCATTAGCAAACAGAGCAGACCCTGATCAGACGACTTCTACGATCCGTCTGATCAGGGTCTAATTTGTTTGTAGATGCGTGAAAACGCGTTTATATGAAGGAAAGGGCTGAAACTGAAAAATGCATATAAACTCCACCACAAGAAAAACAAAGTTTAAGTATTTCAAACAGTGTAGAACCAGGTCAGTCCATAGACTACGTACGGTGTCTAATCAGGTTCTGCACTGTTTGTCTCGAAATTCAGCAAACCATATTTATATACAGTAAAACCTCTCTATAACGGCCACTGAATTGTGTTAATTAGTTGGTATTTAGGGCAGGTGGCTGCTTAAAGCAATGTGAAAGTAAAACAGAACGCTCCTATAGGAGCGTTCTGTTTTACTCTCATCTTGCTTTAAGCAACCACCCGCCTTTACCACAAAATACTTGATGTAATTTAGTGGCCGTTATGGAGAGGTTTTACTGTATATGCTGTATGTGTATAATGGGTAACACCCAGTGTAGAACCAGAAAACGCAGCAGTTGATGTGATTGTGCCTTAAATCTTTTATTCGCATGGCGTGATAAAGGTAATTTAACCGAATGGCCAACTTTTATGAACACCGTTTCACCATCTCTATACATGTACAGTAAAAACTCGATACCTTTTAGTAATGAATAATTCAGTACTTTTCAGACAGGAGGCTGCTTAATCATTTCCTTCATAAAACGTGTTTTCGCGCATTGGAAAAAAGGTGGACCCAGATCAGACGGCTCCTAGAGGAAGTGTCTGATCAGGGTCTGTTCTGTTTGCTGTTGACACGATATAGACCGGTTTCTACAGGTGTGGGGTTTTTTTTCAAAGCAAAACATTTCCTTGAAAGGTTTACATTATAAACATACAGCTTATAAATGTTCATGAAGTCATTATTTCTTATATAAAATTAAACAGGGAAATACTTAATGCAGGGTGAAAGTCATGCAGAAAGTTCCTCTAGGAGCTTTCTGCATGGCTTTCATCCTACATTAAACTGACACCGGTCTTCAATACCGATAATGATAGTTGTTTTGGTGTTTAACCCTTTCATCGCCAATGTCGCAAAAATGCACCACGACAAATAGTGGGGTCCCAGATCAGACGCCGCCTTTACAAGGCGGCGTCTGATCAGGGACTTCACATTTTGTCTCAAACTCTTTTTCTATATATGTGCTTTATTCCTTTGAAACTTGCATTTATTTATCTCATTTACCAAATGATTTGACACAAGTGGTTGGCAGACGACAATTAGAAATTTGCAGTCAAAAGGTTTAAACTATCGGGGGTTTACTGTACATGTAGGCATAATTAACTTTCAGCTGCCTCAGACAGTGTCCGTTTAACCCTTGCTTGATAGAGACACATTTTGGAGCATTTGCAAATAGAACAGACCCATACCAGACGGTTCGTGTAGGGGTCGTCTTATCAGGGTCTGGAATAACATAGATCTGATTCAAAACAACTCCTGCAGTCGTATATAATTATAAAAAATCATGTTATTGGTATTCATGACGTCATTATTTCTAACATAAATATGAACGAGGTAAAGGGTTAACCCTTTCGCTCATATAAGCGTGCTTTCACTTATATGCAAACAGATTAGACCCAGATCAGACGGTTCCTATAGGAGCCGTCTGGTCAGGGTCTGCTCTGTTTGCTAATGGAATTAGATCTGTTTCTACACTTCGTAAAATGGCTACAATGTTCCACCTTCCATATTTCATTATATCTATTTTGTCCATGAATATTCATTAGGTATTGAACTTTGTAATAAACATGGATCAGGGAAAGGGTTAAAGATCTGAGTAAATACAGGATGACGGCCCTTCAGACATTGATGAGTTACTTGTATGGGCATTAGGGTCTATCCGGAGATCTATTACAATATGGAAAACCATCACTTTACCTGGTGAATATTCATGTAAGAAATGATGACATCCTGAATAGTTTAACAGAAATGTCATGATGTTATATAAACACTCGGGGTTTGTCCATGACAGAAACTGTAGGAACGTATTTATATATTTATACGAGCAAATAGAGTAGTCCTTGATCAGATGGCCCTTGTAGGAGCGGTCTGGTCTAGGTCTACACCGTTTGCTCATGGAGTGATATACATTATAGATCTAATTCTACAGTTTCTGCCATGGCAAAACATGCCTGTATTCGAATGCAATTATAAACTCATGTACATGTATATAAGTAACTCATACAATTAACAGTTATGGTCTATATAGACAACGTTTACTGATCTAGATGATGTCATTATTTCTCATATGAATATTCATGGTGTAATGGGTTCAATACTCTAGTACACTTGTTATGTGGGCGGCCGGTTGAATAAATACAGAATGAAGACACTTCACATATTGATGTTTAGTTTCATGTACTGTACATGTACAGTAAAACCCCTCTAAACCGGAATTCTAGTAGTGGATTATTTAGATACGTTTCAGCAAGTGACTGCTTAATGCAGGGTGAAAGTCATGCAGAAAGCTCCTCTAGGAGCTTTCTGCGTGACTTTCACCCTGCGTTAAGCCGCCTGTGTCCAGGACCGATAGTTATACTAAATTCAACGTCCGGTTTAGAGGGTTTTATTGTACATGTATGTGCATTCGCCTCAGGCCTAATTAATACAGTATATTGTATCAACGGACCAATCATTTACCTAGGTGACTATTTATGTAAGAAATAATGACGTCAGGAATATTTACTAGTTGACTTGTTATAACGGTATATGAACATCAACACAAGATGTTTTATCCAAGGCAGAAACTGTAGAAGCTGATATATGTGATTCTACGAGCAAACAATGTACTCTTCCCATGCCTAAGCAAACGAGGTAGACCCAGATCAGATGTTCCTATATGAGCCGTCTGATCAGGGTCTGCTCTGTTATTCGTGGAATTCAGTAAAACCTCTCTATAAAGGCCACTAAATTGTGTTATTCAGTTGTTATTTAGGGCAGGTGACTGCTTAAAGCAAGGTGGAAGTAAAACAGAACGCTCCAGTGGGAGCGTTCTGTTTTACTTTCACCTTGCTTTAAGCAGTCACCTGCCTTTAACACAAAATACTTGATGAAATTTTAGTGGCCGTTATAGAGAGGTTTTACTGTTGTAATAGATCTGACTCTTCAGTTTCTACCAGAGACATATACATACATACATATGTATATGTCTCTGTATGTATATGTCTCTGTATGAATATGTCTCAGTGCACATATGTCTCTGTATGTATATGTCTCTGTATGTATATGTCTATGTATGTATATATCTATGTAGGTATATGTCTCAGTGTGCATATGCCTCTGTATGTATATGTCTCTACCAATACCAAAAATAGCATGTGTACATAGTTTTTATTTCATTATGAAAATTAATCTAATAAATATTCATAATGTAATAGTTTCTTACATGAAAGTTCCACAGTGAAAGGGTTAATGACGTACAGTTTATACATTAACCATTTACTATATACATGTATATGTATGCCTTGTAACTCCTTGTTATGCCTTTGCAAATGGAGTAGCCAATGTCATGGTCTGCACTGCTTGCTTATGGAATTCGAAGAATATGAGTCTACAGTCACGGTCACAAATTATCTTACTCATAAATATTCAGTTAACCCTTCGCTTGCTGAATTTTAAAATACATTTCTCCTTCTTTACCCATGCCCTGTTGTATAATTACATATATCTTCACTGTGTACAAGTATTTCGCTGTGCAATCACTGCTGTGGAGTGCACTGGTTGCACAATCAATTGGTAAATTGTGCTGACCCTGATGAGACAGCTCATGCAGGAGCTGTCTCATATGGGTCTTCACTATTTACAGGTATGTATATTGACGTGAATAGCAAGCGAAGGGTTAATTATCCCTTTCCCTCATATAAACCACTTTTCATGCCTTTGCAAAAAGAGTAGATCCAGATCAGACGGCTCTTACAGGATCTGCTCTGTTTGCTTATGAAATTATACTAGATCTGACATTTCAGTTTCTACCAATAACAAAATATCCTGTATGTATATATAGCATTATAAAACTTCGGCTAATAATACTTATTATTCATGACGTCATTGTTTCTTACATGGATATTGACCAGAGAAATGGTTAATTGATATTCTACCGTCAAGTAGTTCGTAATTTGAATATGCATGAAGTAAGCTGTTCTGTTGTATTCATAACACCCGATACGTCAGTTGACATTTACAATCCATTTCGGTAATGTTCAAGTGCTGTTACGAAACACCATATCTCAAATGTGACAGCTGCGAGCAGAACAAAGCAGGTACATGCAGAACATACACAGGTAATTTATACAACACAAATAAATAGATCTTACCTGAATTCCATACGTTCAACCAATAACAAAATCCAATAGGTGTGTCTATGTATACCAGCTTAATACTCCTCATACAGTCAAACGGTTTTGTTAATAACTGGCTTAACACTTAGTTTTTCTACTGCCTTGAGAGACTCATTCCGGACGCCGGATATAGTCCACTAAATTATCGACATCATATTGTATCAATACCGTTCACATGTCGGTCAGCATTGAATGGTTTCGATCCAAATCAGACACAATGACCAATTGCTACTACTGTTGGTCCGTATGCACGGGGTTAACGCCAATACATTTTACATGCAAAGAAAAGACGTAAATTAGAGTGATGTATGCATCACTGGTTGTAGTTTAAACCAGCGGTCATGGTCTATCGCGTATTGAAAGGTTAAGAAATATTTTCATTGGATTGATCGTTCGTTGAACTGTGACATTGTTTTCAGCCGTATCTTACGCCACTGTCAACAAAAATAATGTCTGCTACATTATAACGCCTGCTACATGTTGGGTGTGATGCAGTTGTGACTACTTCCAATTCGACCAAGCTTTAAAGAAAGTATCGATTGGGTGTCAAACAGCTTGTATCCTGATGAGACGCCGAGTTACGTCTCGTCTGGATCCAAGCCGTTTGCACATGCAGTAACGGAATACGGATAAAGCTGTTGTCACTCTATGAGCCTGTAACTCATTCCCTCATATTTTCACCTTTTATCTCGTTCCCTTATATTGACGCCTTTTGACCCATTCCTTCATATTAACGCCTTTTGACGTCTCTGGTGTAAGTCACTTTTTGAAATCATTGTGATAAATAGAGCATTTGCTCCATAGAAATACTCTATTTATCAAAATGGTTTCAAAACTACATTATATTTTTGTTTCCTTTTCTCTAGTAAATGCTCCTTTTCAGTAGATTTATTCAAAGAGGTTGGGTCTTAAAATAGCCTATGAGGGAATGGGTTAATCATGATCTACCCAAACTGTTTACACCCGGATGAGGCTCAGGCTTACTTGGCGTCTCATCTGTATCTAAATTCTTTGACGCCCAAGATGTGTTATGCAAACGGAATTTAGATGAATCACATTTGAGGATTGGTGCAGACGATATTTTGTCACGCGCCATTTAAAGGTCTAACAACCAAGTGTGACATTTTTGTGACGTCATATATCTTAATTACAAGAAGTGAATATAACCACGCGTGCTGATGTATATTCTCGAGTTGACGCAATATTTCATGAACTATTTCACTGCCGATGTCGCCAAAATGCACAAAAGACAAACAGTGCAGTTCCAGATCAGACGCCGCCTTTTCAAGGCGGCATCTGACCAGGGACTACACTGTTTGCCTCAACCCCTACTTCCATATCTGAGGTTTATCCCTTGACATCTTAGTTCCTCATTTTACAAAAAATGTTTTAACGAAACTGGGTTGCAGATTATGACAAGTAGCAATTTGGCGACGAAAGGTTTTAAGGCCACTGTCACGGCAAACATTTAACCAATGGGATGTTAACAAGCTTACGGTCTTGTAAACTGCGAGCACATGCCATTATCAAGCGTGTTAACCCTCTCTCTCATCTAGGCCTGAACGTGTTTTTCACTCATTTGCAAACAGAGTAGACCCAGTTCAGACGGCTCCTGCAGGAGCCGTCTGATCAAGGTCTTCTCTGTTTGCTTATGAAATCATAATAGGTCGGACTCTACAGTTTCTACCAGTACTAAAACAATGCTGTCTACAAATACGATTGTAAAAATTCAGCTAATAAATATTCATGATGCTATTATTGCTTACATGGATACTAAAAAGGGAAAGGGTTAAACTTATACCTGATGGAGGCGCCTTTTGAAGCGTTTGCAATAGAATAGACCTATATTAGACGGCTGTTGTAGGAGCCATCATGTCAGGGTCTGATCTGTTTGCTTATAAAATACATTCATTATAGATCTGATTCTACAGTTTCTCTCATGATCACAAATCATAATTATGTTCGTTCATACGCCGTTAACAACAGCTACATGTATATAATATTCATGATGTAATTATTTTTTCATGAATATTCATAAGGGATAGAATTACTCATATCCACACAGTGCGTATAAATATTTGTAGTTTGGTATGTAGGCATACATGTATTTCTGTATATGGATGAGAAACACTATATTTAAATCTGAAAAGAAAAAAATCATGTTTATGTCTATAATTGTGATGTCATAACTGAACCGTGACTGTCGTACCTGAATCACCTATAGTGGTGACTTTGATGATGAGTGTCAAGTTTCATGATGTTTTAACCCTTCGCTTGCTATTCGCGTCAATATACCTACCTGTAAATAGTGAAGACCAAGATGAGACAGCTCCTGCAGGAGCTGTCTCATCAGGGTCTGCACTATTTACAAGTTGATTGTGCAACCAGTACACCCGCAGTAGTGATACTTGTACACAGTGAAGATATATGTAATTATACAATAGGGCATGGGTAAAGAAGGGGAAATATATTTTAAAATTCAGCAAGCGAAGGGTTAATAGCCAATATCCAGTTGTGAAAACGTATTGATTACTCAAATTTGGATCTGGTGCAAAGTTTGACTACATCATAGTCGATCAAAGTTTTGAGAAAATATCGACCGGGTGTCAAACAGCTTCAATCTTCAGAAGGAATCAAGTTACTCGGAATATCATCTGGATCTAAGCTCACAAACAGCGGGGTAAAGCCTAATTTAGTCTAGTCCAATCTTTTGAGAAATAATTTACACAAATTTACACCTATATTTAACAGAAACTGAAGGTTTAGATCTACACAAGTCCGTTAGCAAACAGAACAGGAGCCGCCTGATCAGGGTCTGCTCTGTTTGCAAAGGTGTCAACAGGAGTACTTATGATGTGAAGAGTTAAATGTGTATAGTGGACGTCTATACAATGAACATCCAATAGAACCTGTCTACTAGACAATATAAATAATAAACATGGCGGCCCATAAGAGCAGGTGGTTGCCTAACGAAGGACAAAGGAGAAGCTTTCTGAGTAACCTTCGTCTATCATTAAGTAACCAAATGTTTTAAATCCCAAGAATAACACTTGTTATGTACGGTCCCTCTGGACTGGTTTAACCCATTCCCTCATATTGACGACTTTTGACGACTCTGTAAAAGTCACTTTGTGAAACCACTGTGATAAATAGAGCATGTGCTCCTATAGGAGCAAATGCTCTATTTATCACAATGGTTTCAAACTACAAAATTGTTCCTTGTCTCTAGTTTAGTGCTACTTTTCGGTAGATGTTTTCAAAGAAGTTATATCTAAAATAGCCTATGAGGTAATGGGTTAACTGTACTGGTCTGGTACTACCCTGTTTGCAAATGCGTGATAACATGTTTATATGAGGGAAAGGGTTAATAAACTCTAACTATTACTTAGAACAGGGAAAGGGTTAATTATGGAGACTACTGTGCGTATGACCTAATTTATGTTTCACACCTACACACCTTTAATCTTTATACACAACAATTCACGTCTGCTCAAATTTGGACCAGGGACAATTTTTACTAAATCGGATGCGATCAAGCTTTTTGAGAAACTATTGACCGAGGGTCAGACAGCTTGGATCCTGATGAGATGACGATTTGCCGTGTAGCCTATCTCATCTGGACCCAGACTGATGGCAGTGAGAATCAAGTCGTGATGCTGGTGACGTAGCCTGATAATATAAGCTACAACCTTTTGTCGTCTGCTTCAATTTTTATTTTTGAGTGTTCTTCTTTTTTGATTCAATAAGAAAACAACACCACCAAAGCATGGTGATAAGAACTGATTAGATTCTGAGTAACTCGACACATCAACTGGATCTAAACTATTTACATAGGTAATCACAGATTCGCCATTGAGGTATAAGGAGGTCATATCATGACCACTGAACCCATAAAGTGCTGGTCAAGAGCGACTAGTATCCCTTGCAAACAGTGTAGACCCAGATGAGAGGGCTCCGATCAGGATCTGCACTGTTTTTCGTGGTACACTTTTCATTAGAAAAATACCTAAATATTCATCATAAGCCTGATCTGTGTGAAGTTTGGAATAGTCCATTTCAAAAATTAGCATTGTAATGGTTAAATTGCAGTAGCCGTCGTTAATAGACACCAGATGTAATTTACAACTAATCTAGATCAAAAGTGATTGAAGTTATACTGATTAATATCTTGAAACAAGAGAGATATATCTACTAAATAAATCTCACGTAAGTTTATATCATAAGTTTAAGGCAGAAGATATTTATGGTTGTTGACAAGATTTCGTGTCACTGAAAATTCGCCCGAGGTCTAATTAGTTCATATTTCAACAAAAGGCGAAACTTGTGTCCATTCTCAAAATGTCGTCTGCTCTTTGGCACGTGCACGTTTCGTCTCATTGCAACCCCATTTGCAGCATGAAAGTAAACGTCATGACGTCAACACCCACATATATCTGTTTTACTTTTGACTCATTGCATTTATTCTTTAAATGCAGGTTGGTGAAATTTTCAAAGTGGAATGGTCCATCATAGTTTAACAACGGAGTCGATTTAGTACTAAGGGGAGTAGTTATGACAGGAATTTGAATGACAGACAGTGCAGACCGTTATCAGGAATCCTTTGAGCTTGATCTACATTATTCAGTACTGTAGAACCTGTCTTTAGCGGCCAGGAAAAAGACGTCTTCTGATTATGGGTATGTAAGGCAGGTGGTAGATTAATGCAGGTCAAAAGTAATGTAGAGAGCTCCTATAGGAGCTTCCTGCATTACTTTTGACCTGCATTAAGCAATCACATGCTTTTCGAGATTCCAAAGTTCAATAAATGAATGACTGTTTAGGACAGGTTCTACTGTGTATTCGTTTACCACGTGTAAACGGTTAATCATGTCCTGTAAAACCCCTCTAAAGCGACCACCAAGATTTATATAGACTTATTCTGGGTCACGGAGGCAGGTAGGAGCTTAATGCAGGTTGAAAGTTATGCCAAAAATGTTTTGCATTATATTCGCATTGCATTAACCCATTAATACACAGTGTCCCTTATAAAGAACATAGGCAGACATTGTAGACCCAGATCAAAGGGCTTCATAGGGAGCCCTCTGATCGGGACCTGCACTGTTTGCTGAACCCATCAATCTTAATGGCTTATTCCAGCAAATCTTTTGTTTGTCTTGTCCCTTGGATATGAACATTGGATGAGTTACAAAGTAAGACCTAGACGGGGTTGCCTTAACCCATTAGCGGATAGGCTATTTTTAGATACAACCTCTTTTGATGCATCTACCGAAAAGGAGCATTAACTAGAGAAAAGGAAAAGTTTAGAATTTTGTAATTTGAAACCATTGTGATAAATAGAGCATTTGCTCCTATAGGAGCAAATGCTCTATTTATCACATTGATTTCAACATGTGACTTTTACAGAGGCGTAGAAAGGCGTATTTATGGAGGAAAGGGTTAAATGATATGGGAATAAATGGGTTAAGCAACCATCTGCTTTCAACAACCATTATAATTATGCATTTTGTTGTCGATATAGATGAATTCTACTGTACAGTCTATAAACAAATCCATGCACATGTAGGAAAATATACTTAACCCTTTATGCAAGAAACTTGACACCACGAATTTCAATAAATTGCATTTTTATAATGTCATATACATGTAAACACAGACAGTTTTGGCCTTGGCAGAAATTGTACAGTTATAGATAGAGGTTCATTATTTCATAAACAAACAGAATATATCCCTGATTAAACGGGTCCTAGATTAGCCGTCTTGTCTTGGTCTACTATGCAAAGATGTAAAAATACGTATCTAAGGAGTAAAAGTTAAAAGTGTTTTTTGTTTCGAAAAACTTTCCCGTGTTCACAGTAGAAACTGCTCTATTTATTGAACACAGTGGTCTTAAATAGGAGTGTTAAAAATCAAGTGGTTGCTTAATGCAGGGCAAACGTAATGCAGAAAGCTCCTATAGGAGCTTTTTGCATTACGTTCGACCTGCTTTAAGCTACCAACTGCCTTACAGACTCATCATTACACCTCTTTTTGATGACCAATTAACCATTTACCTCATAGGCTATTTTTAGATACTACCTCTTTCAATGAATCTACCCAAAAGGAGCAAGAACTAGAGAAAAGGAAAATTTCAGAAGTTTGTAGTTTGAAACCATTGTGATAAATAGAGCATTTGCTCCTATAGGAGCAAATGCTCTATTTATCACAATGGTTTCACAAAGTGACTTTTACAGAGTCGTCAATATGAGGGAAAGGGTTAAGACATGTTCTACTGTATACCTTTTCAAAAGCTAAACTAACTAGTATTCGTGATGACATTACTTTCTACAGAGATCAATATAAGATACGTAAATTTAAACATTTTCAAGAATATCTCCTTTATTTCTCCACCAAAGCCTATACTGTTACCACTCTTTAGAATCGTCTCGAAGAGACGGTTCTAAAGAATAGTCATAGTATAAGGTTTGGTGGAGAAATGACGATTTTAGTATGTGAATACGAACCCTTATCTGTAATTTTATATGAATTTACAGGAAGCAAAAGGTTAAACTTAAAACAGGCGGTGACTTAATGCAGAACAAACATATGTAGAAAACTTCATGCATTACCTTTGCCCTGCATTAAGCAACCCCCTGCTCTTATAGAGCCCCATGTTCATTCATCTAGCGGTAGCTTTAGAGAGGTTCTACAGTATGGTTTGGATGTCTAACATGTGCATTGGCATTTGCAAACAGTGTAGACCCAGACGAGCCCTCTGATCAAGGTCTGCACTGTCTGTCATTCAAACTCATCTAGGAAGTTTATGCTTTTCATACTGAGTGGCCTCAATAGTTGATCCTTTCTTTCATTTAAACGCATTTTCATGCATTTATAAACAGAGTAGACCCAGGTCAGACGTCTGACCAGGGTCTGTTCTTTTGCTTATACAGTAAAATCTCGATTATTCGAACCCGAATCAACTTGTAAATAGTGCAGACCCTGATGAGACCGTTCCTGCAGGAGCTGTCTCATCTGGGTATTCACTATGTACAGGTAGGTATATTGACGTGAATAGCAAGCGAAGGGTGAAATACCTTAGCAAACAAAGTAGACCCGGGCCAAACGGCTCCGTCTGATCAGGTCTGCTCCGTTTGTTTGTGAAATAAATATAAATCTGATTTTCCAGTCTCTGCCAATACCAAACAAATTCTGTGACCATACATTATAATAAATTATGAAAATTCATCATTCAAGACGCCATTACTTCTGACATGAATATTTAACAGGTTAAAACCTTCTACTGTTCGTGTATTTATACCTATGCTAAGTTCGATATGACTCATACAGTTGAACTTCGATATCTCGAACTCGGATAACTCGAACTCGGATTACTCGAACTTCGGGATAACTCGAAAAAAGTCCATTCTTTCCAGAACTTACAATACATAATTGCTCTAAATGTATCGCTACGGATATCTAGAAACACACGTGACAGCTTAATACAGGTCTAAAGTAATACCGAAAGCTCCTAAGGAGCTTTCAGCATTACTTTAGACCTGTATTAAGCTATGAACTTGAGAAACTGTTCAGATTAGAAAGCGGGTAACTCGGACATCTGTTATCTCGAACTAATTTGTATAGTCCCTTGAAGTTGAAGTTCAAAAGTATTTGAAAAAAAGCTTGGATCCAGACGAGGCGCCGAGTCACTCCTGCCTTCCGTCTGGGTGCAAGCTGTTTACAAATAACGGGATCCACGAAGTGTGTCACTAGGTCATTCGTCTTCGATCGGGTCAAAAGTAAGTAAATATTGCAACATATCAGAACTCAAGTAGACATATTGTGTTTCAGCACAATGTGAGTTAAGTGGATCAACAGGCGCGCTTTTATTTTCCACGGGGGATACAGGCACGTGGGCAAAGTTCATCCACCTGTTGCTACTTGTGGCTTGGGGTAGGCCTAAAACACATACACTGACAGCACATAGACATTATCCCGTCAGACTCAAAGTGAGTGCCAACAGTCATATACTTTTCAACACATTTCAGGTAAAACGAAACATTTTTACGTAGAGTTATTTGCTCTTTGTGAGGTCTGGTGTGTCACTGGAACTTATGTTACAGGTTACAGTAAGATCTATACAGAGCGAACTTTAAATAAAAAAAACAACAGAATTTAGATATCAAGCTGGCGGTTATTTCATGCAGGATGAATTCCCGGATGAGCTTTCTCACTTCACTTTAACCATTTCCTTCACATAAAAGCCTTTTCATTCATTTGCAAACAGAGAAGACCCAGATCAGACGGCTCCTGTAGGAGCCGTCTGATCAGGGTCTGCTCTGTTTGCTTATGGAATTTTAAAATGTCCACACTCGTACAAAACCCTTTTCCATGTTCCATTTTATTGATTATGTTCATGAATATTAATGAGGTGAAAATATCTTGAATAAATGTTAAACCGGATAAGTGTTAAACAGGATAAGTGTTAAACTATGCATTGAGCTGTCACATGTCTTAATTATTTGCTCCATGACTAGTCATGGCATACGCTACCACTTATAAGCATTAATAAACTGTCAATTTTATATTTCTTTTAAAGAACACCAACAGGTGAAAACATAGCTATACCAAATAGAATAGAATCAGATCTAAGATATTCCATAAGCAAACAGAGCTGGGTCTACTCTGTTTGCAAAAATGTCAAAAAGTGTACGTAATCATAAACATGTACTAGTTTTATTGTTTTGGCGGCAGTATGTTAACCTTCTACTTGTTCAATTTTCAGGTAACGAATACTTGCATCATGAATATTAATCAGCTGTAAGTTTATAATGGCATATGTATACAGTCATGCATTGGACTGTAGAGTCAGATATAAGTTCATAAGCAAACAGAGCAGACCCTATAGGAGCCGGCTGATCTGGGTCTGCTCTGTTTCCAAGGGTTTGTATGAAGGAAAATTAATGTTTGAATGGTTATCTTCAAAGGTGCACGTGCATGTCATTCTACTGCGCAAAACTTGTCAAGTGGGATACCTTGGGATACCTGTCTCATATTCGCATATTGTGTTACACAAACAACAGATGTGGACCTTGCAGTAATTGACCATGCACTGTATAGCTTTTCCTACTTTGTGGATTCTCTAGTTATCCCTTACAACGCTGAAATTACAAATGGACTATTAAAATATTCAAACAGGTCAAACTTACAGTGCATATTTAGGGATATTTCAAAAGAAAAGTGTAACATGACAAACAATGCATACCCTGTTGAGAGGGTTCCTCTAGGAACCCTCTCATCTGGGTCTACACTGTGTGCAAAAAAGACATCAGTGACTCGTGTCCCGCACTGTAAGGATTTAACCTTGATGAGTCATGATCATCAAACTGAATATTCAGCCTTCAATGGATTAAACATAACATGAGACTCATGGTGGCCATGCATCGCCCACCTGGTTAATGGGCCAAATGATAAACCATGGAACCTCGTTATTTCGAACTCGAATAACCAGAACTTCGGTATAATTCGAACTAAATGTTCGGTCTTTCCAAACTTTACAATACAGAATCGTTCTAAAATGTATCACTACGCATATCTAGAAACACATGTGACAGCTTAATGCAGGAGCTTTCAGCATTACTTTAGACCTGCATTAAGCTGTAAACCTGAGAAATTGTCTATGATACTGTCCAATCAGTGATTTTTTCCTTCATATAAACGCCTTTTCACGCATTTGCTAACAGAGTAGACACAGATTAGCGTCTGCTCTGTTTGTATTGACATGTAATTGATCTGATTTTAAAGTTTTTGTTAAAGCAAAGTGTTTCCTTGATAAGTTTACATTATCAAAATGCTTCTTATAAATACAACAAAACCTCTCTATAACGACTACTAAAGTGTGTTCTTTAGATGGTATTTTGGGCAGGCGGTTGCTTAAAGCAAGGTGAAAGTAAAACAGAACGGTCCTATAGGAGCGTTCTGTTTTACTTTCACATTGTTTTAAGCATCCACCTGCCTTTAACACAAATTACTTGATGTAATTAAGTGGTCGTTATAGAGAGGTTTTACTGTACATGTATTCAAGACGTCATGTATTTCTTAAATGAATATTGACCAGGGAAAGGGTTAAAGGAATTGTCAGTTGAATATATTTTAGCACTATAAAAATCTGATAGTGGATCACCTACACATCATTCCTGAGAATCCATTCTCTGATTAACCCTTTCCCTCATATTGACGACTCTGTAAAAGTCACTTTGTGAAACCATTGTGATAAATAGAGCACTTGCTCCTATAGGAGCAAATGCTCTATTTATCACAATGGTTTCAAACTACAAAATTCTAAATTGTTTCCTTTTCTCTAGTTAATGCTCCTTTTCGGTAAATTTATTCAAAGAGGTTGTATCTAAAAATTGCCTATGATGTAATGGGTTAAGAGTTGTTGTTTACAGAAACGAACTGTTAAACTTTACCTTTAGCCCGCCTACTGATGCAGAAGACCGGAATGACTTATATAAACCTCAAGATCAGTTATACAAATCTGATAAATGGTCACAAGCAAATCATTCCTGCGAAAATTTGATGAAAATCCAGACTGCGGTTTAGAAACATTTCTTGACTACATACGGCGGACAATGCACGATGAACAAGCCACAGGGCGATCCCAATATGCCACCTTGGCATTTTGTTCCAAAGTAGAAATCTATCTATCTTTGTATAATGCCTGACTCCGCTTTCGCGTATTACTGGCATGAAAAGGTGCAGGCCGTGCGAGAATAAAAGCTATAAAAGTTGTGAAAGTGAGACTTCAAAAGTGGGATAGAGAGAAAGAGTATAGTGAGATAGATGTTAAAACAAGGTGAGGATTAAAATCAGGTAAAACACACATTTCCAGACCTTTAGGGGCGGTTTGAAATAAGAGAGGGTGATAATACTGATTTAAACCCCTCTAGATCTGGCTGCATAACAGCAGATGCTGGCAAGCTGTTCCAAATGACCACTGTACAAGGGAAAAACGAATATTTAAAGTAGTTTACAGAGGTGTGTATTTGACGGAAAGATAATGGGTGCATATGGCGAGTCATTCTCACAGGTCTACTGAGATACGATGGTAATGGGACGGCGACTAAACCAGTAACGATTTTATAAAACATGACGACCCGTCCTGTGTCACGTCTGTCACTAAGTGTCGGCCAGCCGAGGGACTGCTGTAGTTCAGTTACGCTCTGATTGTAAGAATAGTTGGAGGTGGTCCATCTTGCTGCCCTAAATAAGGGTTAAACAATTATTTAAAGTTAAAACGACACAATTTTTTAAATGTATTGTTCTAAATCTGATATTTCGATCCTACTGGGCTTTATTTCAAAGAAAACAAAACATGTAACAATTCTGTAAACCCTTTACGTCAATAATATTCATGTACGGAATATTAATTAGATTGCTATAAAAGCAGATGGACACATGAATTTAAGGCCATGGCAGAAACTGTAGTCATATATATTTTACTTCATAAGCAAACAGAGCAGATCCTGATCAGACAACTCTACTTGGTCTACTCTGTTTGCAAAATTATAGAAAAGGCATATTTAACTCTTTCAGCGCCAATGTCGCCTGTTGGCACCATTGAAAACAGTGCAGTCCCAGGTCAGATGCCGCCTTGAAAAGGCGGCATCTGACCTGGGACTTCACTGTTTTATGTATTATTTTAGCCCAAGCATACAGGTTTTTAAAAAAACAAATATTTTACTAATATACCTTTATTATTTAGTTTAGAATTATATTTAATATGAAATTATTATTGCAGACGACACTTTTAAATTTGGCGCAAAAAAGAGTTGGGTTAATTTAGAATCAAAGTTCTGCAGGGTATGTAAAACAGACTATACATTAGGCGTTTTATCAACTTCCTCTTACATTGTATGGAATGTTTTTGATAGAACAACACAACCCGAAAATCAAACATAAACAAAAAGAACTCTTTTAGATCTTTATTCAATGAAAATAATTATTATGAAAGAGACAACAATAATGATTATCACAATACATGTACACAAAGTGGTGTTTATTTACCAATCTAGAGTCTATTTATAAAATTGATGTCTATTCATTATCCTCCCAATTTGACCTGAGACTCGAGTAATCTTCGGCGTGTTTATCAGGATTGTTCGCAATACTCTGTGACAAAAGCCGGAAATAATCATGTTCCACGAGGATTGCATTCTTATAGCGCATTCTTATACCTTCGTAAATTTATCCGAATATTGCCGATGATAATAAACGGAACATGCATGAGTGTCAGGTCAAATTGGGAGGATAATACCCAACTGGTGTCTATTTATAAACACCCAACTGGTGTCTATTTATAAAACTGGGTGTCTATTTACCCAGTTGGTGCCTATTTAGCCTTATCCTGCTAAACCTGCCCTACCTTGCATTTGTAAACTGTTAGGTCTCTGTTTACGAAAGACCATACCAACAAAATTATCATATTAAGTTCTATTTTACAACAGTCATTATTATTCTAATAACCAAAATTATCACACAGTCTAGCATGTAACACTTTAACCCTTCTCTTGCTGAATTTTAAAATACATTTCTTCTTCTTTACCCATGCCCTGTTGTATAATTACAATGTACATATATCTTCACTGTGTACAAGTATTTCGCTGTGCAACCACTGCTGTGGAGTGCACTAGTTGCACAATCAACTTGTAAATAGCGCAGATCCTGATGAGACAGCTTCTGCAGGAGCTGTCTCATCTGGGTCTTCACTATTTACAGGTAGGTATATTGACGTGAAAGCAAGCGAAGGGTTAATAGATTTCTGCACTCTGAGCAATTGTTGTCTGCGTATAGCCGTATACTGTTGTTAGCTTCAATTCCAAAAGTACACATTTCTTCATTTCTATCGAAGGCCGGTGCACAATGCTAATTGCGAAATGCAAAATGCTAAATGCTTCTTTTCCTATTTCGGTACACTTTTTTCAGTTTTTTTTTGAAATGCGAAATGCTAAATGCTTCTTTTCCTATTTTGGTACCCCTTTTTCGAAATGCGAAATGCTAAATGCTTCTATTTCTAATTTTGTACCCCTTTTGGTACGCATATATATTTTATATTCTGTGCAGTGTAAAATTAATTACATTAAATCTAACAAGAGCCTATGACAAATTAAGATTGCTTTGAAACATATCAACTCCACTTCGAAAAACTAAATAATTACAGGTACTGGCAATTTGAATTGCCAAAACAAAAACAAAAAAGAGTACAGGTATCTAATCTTTCTGAATTGACCTATCTCTTTCCCTGTTCTATAATTATTCTTAATTAATTTTAAACTACACAAAAGACAAGACATATTCGTTCTTTTTACATTCAAAGAACAAAGACAAATCTAATTTGGTTAAATATTAATAAAACTAATGGCGAAATGTCCCGCAAAAATGCGACAGACTTACAGATGGACGGACGGACAAGGCGATTCCTATACAGCCCCCACCACAGGTGGTGGGGGTATAAATATATAATGCACATGTTACACTTCGTAGAAAATGGAGTGGAACCAGATCAGATAGTTCCTGTTGGATCAGGGTCTGCTCTGTTTGCTTTTATGCAACAGACCTGATATTTTACTCTTTGCTATGGCACTAAATTCTCTCTTTTATATCATTAACACAATCATCAAATTCATTAAGCCTTTTAGTCCATGAATGTTCATGTTAGAAATAATGACATCATGCATTTTAATTAGATTAATTTCTATAACAGCACATGGACACAGTAACTTTTGTCCATTGTAGAATGTTATTCAATCAGAAACAGGACATACCCTGAGCGGAGCTGTCTGATCTGGGTCTACTATATTTGCAAAGGCATAGAAAAGAGGTTTATGGAGTAAAATGTTAAGCATGCCACTATGCCACTGGTAAATCAGTGCTGATTTAACTAAATGTCTAATGGATATACAAATTTTCAATACTCATATTGCATTTTCATGCAAGATAATGAGTTATAAACGCACCATATAATCTTTTAACTCTTGACATACCCTTACTGACCCTAAGTATACATTACATACAGACAAACCTAAGTAAATCATACACTTAACCCATTCCCTCATAGGCTATTTTAGATATAACCTCTTTGAATAAATCTACCGAAAAGGAGCATTAACTGGAGAAAATGAAACTTTTAAAATTTTGTAGTTTGAAACCATTGTGATAAATAGAGCATTTGCTCCTATAGGAGCAGATGCTCTATTTATCACAATGGTTTCACAAGGTGACTTTTACAGAGTCGTCAAAAGTCGTAAATATCAGGGAATGGGTTAAACAAAGTCATTTAAGAGCTAGCTCCTCGGCAAGGAGAGCCTATGGTGCTTATATAACTCACAGCCTTGTTGTTACATTACTGTCGCCTCCAAGAAATCTTGACATGAGATTTGTCCTGAGAAATAACAGTAGGTAAGGCAATTCCAGTTTGGTAATTATCTTCATCAAATTTTAACTTGAACCATCGCCAATCCCTGTGGTCACTCATCCAGCCAGTAACAACATACATGTAGTCCATTGCTTATCTTCGTAACATTTTGAAGCACTTAAAGCACATCGCCAAAGATCTAGCATGTATACACATTAAACAAGGAAGACATTGCAGAATCAGGTCTAAAACATTTCACAAGCAAACAGAGTAGACTCTGATCAGACGTCTCCTTCATAAGCTGTCTCTCTAGAGTAAAGTGTCATTGGGCAATCACAGCATAAGCTAATTTGGAACATGAAGAGACACAGATACAATGTACAGTAAAACCTCTCTATAACGGACATTAAATTACATCAAGTATTTTGTGTTAAAGGCAGGTGGTTGCTTAAAGCAAGGTGAAAGTAAAACAGAACGCTCCTATAGGAGCGTTCTGTTTTACTTTCACCTTGCTTTAAGCAGCCACCTGCCCTAAATACCAACTAATTAACACAATTTCGTGGTCGTTATAGAGAGGTTTTACTGTATATGTATGTCTAATCTGGATCCAAACAATTTCCAAAGATTATCACAAACTAATCTACAGTGTGAAAAGAGTTGACATAAATACATCAAAAATACTGAGCAATGAGAAACTATGTCACAGCAATACAGTTGTAGAATAAGTGCCCCCTCTACAGTAAAACCACTCTAAACCGGACAGTCAATTTAGTATAAATATTGGTCTTGGGGACAGATGGTGGCTTAATGCAGGGTGAAAGTCATGCAGAAAGCTCCTCTAGGAGCTTTCTGCATGACTTTCACTCTGCATTAAGCAGGCACCTGCCTAAAAGTATCTAAATTCTTCTCTAAGAAATTTCCAGTTTAGAGGGGTTTACTGTACCTAGTGAATATTTACATTATAACCTTGTTAATATAGTAATTCGGACAAAATTTCAATTTTCTTTTAATATTCCACTTTGACTTTCCACATTATTTATATCAAAAACTCAGTCCGATACCACTACCTGTAATTCAAAAAACTTCATGACACCATCATTTTACCACACGCCGAAAAAATAGAAATGATACTATAACAAAACCTTCAGATCAGGGTCTATAACAAGTAGTAAATTTCTATACTAGTATAAAGTTCTATTTTCGATGTTAACCTTCACCAAAAAAATCTGTTTCATATGACTTTAGGTGAAAAAAAGAGCATTGAATGAGAATGCCAACACCTATCTATTTTTGCAAAAATGATGTTTTTAAGGACCATAACTCATTAATCCCTTTAGCACGTTCTTGAACCCATTCCCGCATAGGCTATTTGTAGATCCAACCTCTTTGATTAAATCTACCAAAAATGAGCTTTTACTCTAGAAAAGGAAAATTTCAGAATTTTGTAGTCTTGAAGTGTAGTGATAAAGTGATAAAAAGAGCATTTGCTCCTATGGAGCAAATGCTCTATTTAAATTTTATCACAATGGTTTCACAAAGTGACTTTTTCAAAGGCTTCAAAAGGCGTCAATATGAGGGAATGGGTTAATAAAGATGGACTTTTGGCACGTTTGAAAAACAAGAGTAGACCCAGATCTGACAGCTGCTGCAGGAGCTGTCTGATCTGGGTCTGCTCTGTTTGCTTATAATTTTAAAATTTCTGTCACAGCCAACAATTTCTCTATTAATATGTAATTATAAAACCTCAGTACATGAATATTCATGCACAAATAAATTGTTAAATTAATATTCATGGAGGAAAGAGTTAAATATGCATGAACAAGTCATGGTCCCTATGCAGGTTGTAGCTATGCATGAGCAAGTCATGGTCCCTATGCAGGTTGTAGCTATACAAGAACAAGTCATTGTCCCTATGAAGATTGTTGCTATGCATGAACAAGTCATGGTCCCTATGCAGGTTGTAGCTATGCATGAACAAGTCATGGTCCCTATGCAGGTTGTAGCTATGCATGAACAAGTCATGGTGACAGGTCCCCATGCAGGCTGTAGCTATGCATGAACAAGTCATGGGGCCCTATGCATGAACAAGTCATGGTCCCTATGCATGAACAAGTCATGGTGACAGGGCCCCATGCAGGTTGTAGCTATGCATGAGCAAGTCATGGTCCCTATGCATGAACAAGTCATTGTGACAGGTCCCCATGCAGGTTGTAGCTATGCATGAACAAGTCATGGTCCTATGCAGGTTGTAGCTATGCATGAACAAGTCATATCCCCTATGCAGGTTGTAGCTATGCATGAACAAATCATGGTCCATATGCAGGTTGTAGCTATGCATGAACAAGTCATGGTCCCTATGCAGGTTGTAACTATTTTGATGTTGAACAACTGTATCAAGTTAAATTGGTACATCTGTACGGATGTTGGGGATTGTTTTAATGCAACTAATACAATGCTAACAAAAACAATGTCCAATAAGAAACCCATGATATCAATGTATGGCAATATCAGGACTTTATCTTAACCCTTTCCTTTATATAAACGTGTTTTCACATATTTGCAAACAGAGTAGACACAGATCAGACCACCCCTATAGGAGCCGTCTGATCAGGGTCTGCTCTGATTGCTATTGTTATTTGAAAGATATGCTTCTTTACTTCTATATTTCTGTTTAACTTTGTTTTCCATGAATATTAGTAGGCATTCAATTTGTAATAAATGTAGAACAGGGAAAGGGATAAAAGATAAACAAGCTAATAAAACAAGGTAAGAATGAGTTGTGAAACAGCATAGATAATTAATGGCACATTAAAAATTATTGCCCGCCTCCCATTGGAGGTTAGAATATGTGACACTTCAGGAATGTTGCTTCATATGGATTAAAAATCTCAACGATTTTTCAAAATAATGAGTCATTGGTTTTGTATGAACAATACATCCTGTAGCTTCTCTCTATGAAAAACATCGAAATGAAGAACAACTTTGAAAGTTATGCGGCAGGCTCCCAAAGGAAATGTCTATACTGTAAGTTTCATTATGCACTTAGCAGCCATTTGCAGTTTTGAGACTGAGTCTTAAATTTGAACTCAGAATGTAAGTGAATATGCGTCCCGGAGAGAACAAAGGAACTTTGTAGATCATTTCCTGATTTCCCCTTAGCTCTGATACAAATTTAAAAATAAATGTAATACAAAATAATCATTCATCATAATAAATCATAAAAGTAGTCCAGGCCCTGGCCAACTTCCCATATTGATATTCCTACGCCAATGTCTTTTGCCATATTCAGTCTTTCTTGAATGGACATCAAACTTGGGTAATACACTTTGTGTGAAGTACCACCGGCCCTGCAAAGTGAGAAAACTTGATCTGTTAGAAAAACACTTCCACATTATTCAAAACTTTCCACACAAAGAGAAACTGGGAAAAAATAGCTCTTACAATAACTACAACATCCTAATCCTAATATAGGTGTGCACAGTCCTCTGCATATCATACAGTAATCCTTGCTTCACCCATTCCCTCATACGCTATTTTACAGCACACTCTATGAATTTGTCTACCGAAAAGGAACATTTTAGAACTGTGTAGTTATGAATCAATTGTGATAAATAGAGCATTTACTCCTATGGAGCAAATACTCTATTTCTCACAATGGTTTCAAAAAGTGATTTGCGTCAAAATGAGGGAATTGGTTAAAGATGTACTGAAATCATATTGTCACAATTCTTGTATAAAAAGGTACTTCCAAATCAGAATCCATGTGACTTAACACTTTCTCTGTTCTATGTTTAATTCAACTTTCAATGCCAACTAAATATTCATGAACAGAATGAAATATTGAAGGTAGAACATTTAGCCATTTTAGAAAGTAACGACACAGATCTATCAAATTTCATTAGCAGAGCAGACCCTGATCAGATGGCTCCTATAGGAGCAGTCTGATCTTGGTCTACCCTGTTTGCAAATGTGTAAAAACGTGTTTATGTGAAAGAAATGGTTAACTCTATGCTTAACAGTATGGCAAGAAAAGAGGTTTTTATTGATAAATTCAGAACATCCACCATTTATCTGTTAAAAAATCACCATGTGTACTAGGCGCACTCATTTTGATGTACATTATACATGTAGGTCAATAATTTCACAGTAGACACTTTTTTCACAGACTTTTCACTTTCAACTGACTGGTGTTAGACAGTCATGTGAACAATTAATTAATATCCAAGTTTGGCCATTGATTTTTTCAAACAAGAGTGTGCAAAGGAACACACTTGTCACCTGTTGGAAGAAGTGTCAGAATAAAAAAAAGGAAAGTGTGATGGACAGACAGACAGCCAGAGAATAGAAAACTGATCCCTATGTGACACACTGCCTCTCAGCAGGTGACACAAAAATTGATGTGTTTAAGTTTTTCCATCTCTTAAAAACTCGGCAGTTTTCTAAGGATTAAGCAGTACTCAGATATTTAGCTGAATATGTATATACAGTGGGAAAATGGACTGTAAGCATTACTTTATTGATATAAAAATGTGTACTACTTTTGGTGTTTCTTCGAAATGAAACATTTTTCAAGCATCACAACTTGTTTGGTACAGGTATTTTACAACCATCTTAGCACAAAAATTGATCTATTCAAATGGAAAAGTGATGCTAAATTGAAATGGGACTTTAACCCTTTACCACAAACAAACACCTTTTCATGCCTTTACAAACAGAGTACACTCAAATAAGATGGTGTCTTTAACCCATTTCCTCATATTGACACCTTTTGACACCTCTGCAAAAGTCACTTTATGAAACCATTGTGATAATTAGAGCATTTGCTCCTATAGGAGCAAATGCTCTATTTATCACAATGGTTTCAAAACTACACAATTTTAAAGGTTTCCTTTTCTGTAGTTAATGCTCCTTTTCGGTAGATTTATTCAAAGTGGTTGGATCTAAAAATAGCATATGAGGGAATGGGTTAAAAGCTGTTTACTGTAAAACAAACTGATGATAAAACTCCTATGGGGAGCACTCTGCATAATTTCACAGTATAAAGCTAGTACCTGTTTATAAAACCTGGAATTACACATTTGTTCAGTTGTTATTGTAGAGACATTTTACTGCAAGTGAACGGAAATACAGTAAAACACCGCTAATGTGACCACCTAAAAGAGGTATAATTCTGGGTGCTAGATGCAGGTGGTAGCTTAATGCAGGACAAAAAAATGCAGAAAGCTCCTTGAGGAGCTTTCTGCATTACTTTTGTCCTGCCTTAAGCAACCACCTGCTTATTAAGACACCCATGTTTGTTCATTAAGTGGTCACATTAGTGGGGTTCTACTGTACATAAATGTAAAGGAGATGTTTCCTGGATGGCTCTGTATGTCACTGTACCTTGGTATATAAATCTGCCAAACAACAACAGGGCAAATACATTGGGCTCAGACAAAGAGACACATACCATATAGAGTACTTACTTGTATTCAAAGTGATGTTCAGCTATTGTTTCATCCCAAGAAATTTTTGGTTTGTACTTTTTAAGGATTTCGATGTATCTATGTAAACAGAAAATGTAATAAAGAGAAAGGCAGAGTTCAGTTATATACATGTATTCATACCATACAGTAATAACTAGAGCTACAGATAAAGGTGCATACGCAAATACTAAAATCGTCATTTCTCCACCAAAGCCTATACTTAAATCATCATTTCTCCACCAAAGCCTATACTTAAATCATCATTTCTCCACCAAACCCTATACTGTGAAGATTCTAACGAGTGGTTACAGTATAGGGTTTGGTAGAGAAACAAGTGTGTTCAGAGGAACACATGTGTCACCTGCTCGCAACTGACACAAAAACTGTTAATATGCTGGAGTGCAAATATCAGAACAAAGGGGAACTAGAGGTTTGTTTTTGTCACAAAAACAGATGTCTCCCCCTCCCATCCTCTTTCTAATACACAAGTGTAATGTCTGTAACTCCAAACTTATCAGGATCTAATGTTTAAGTCATCAGGGGCAATAACTCCAACATTGTAAGGGGGAGACAATTTGAAAGCCTCAGGTACACAAAAACACATGCTAGTCAATATTCTTGTGAAGTTTGGTGACTCTAGTACTAGTGGTTTCAGAGATACATGTGACACAAAGTAAAGTTTCTCTTATTTAAGTCATAAGGGGCAGTAACTCCAAAGTTATCAGGGGGAGACAATTAAAAAACCCAGATGCACAACAATTCATGCTGGTGAACATTCCTGTGAAGTTTGGTGACTCTAGTCCTACTGGTTTCAGAGATATGTGCAGCACAAAGTTTCTCTAATTTTAAGTTAACATATCAGGGGCAGTAACTCAAGAATTATCAGGGGGAGACAATTAAAAAAAAACCCAGGTGCACAACAACTCATGCTGGTGAACATTCCTGTGAAGTTTGGTGACTCTAGCCCTAGTGGTTTTAAAGATATGCATGACACAAGGTTTCTCTAATTTTAAGTAATCATATCAGGGGCAATAACTCCAAAGTTATCAAGGGAAGACAATTCAAAAATCCCAGTTGTACAACAACTCATGCTGGTCGACATTCCTTTGAAGTTTGGTGACTCTAGCCCTAGTGGTTTCAGACATATGCACAACACTAAGTAAAGTTTGTCTAATTTTAAGTCATCAGGGGCGGTAACTCCAAAATTAACAGGGGGAGACAATTAAAAATAAACAAGAGCAAAACAACTCATGCTTGTGAACAATCCTGTGAAGTTTGGTGACTCTAGTCCTACTGGTTTCAGAGATACGCGCAACACAAAGTTTGTATAAATTTAAGTATTCATATCAGGGGCAATAACTCAAGAATTATCAGGGGGAGACAATTCAAAAACCATAAGTGCACAACAACTCATGCTTGTGAACATTCCTGTGAAGTTTGGTGACTCTAGTACTAGCGGTTTCAGAGATACGCGCGACACAAAGTTTTTCTAATTTTAAGTCATCAGGGGCAATAACTCCAAACTTATCAGGGGGAGATAATTCAAAAACCCCAGGTGCACAACAACTCATGCTGGTGAACATTCCTGTGAAGTTTCGTGACTCTAGCCCAACTGGTTTCAGAGATACGCGCGACACAAGTTTGTGACGGACAGACGGACTAGTTAGAAAAAGTCACACAACTACCCATTGGTGAGTGCGGACAGACGGACAGACGGACGGACGGATGGATGGACAGACAGACAACTCTGGCAAAAACAATATATCTCCCCATAAATGGGGGAGACATAATAACTCAAAAAGTATTGCATGCAGAGTGATGGACCTTTCTTAAATCAATGGTCATCAATGAGAGGAAGACACATGTGAAATTTTAAAGCTCTATAATGATAAGTTTAGAAATTACAGCCACAAAACGAAAGTGTGACAGACAGACGAACAGCAGACAGACAGACGATGGAAAAGTGATCTTTTAGTGACGCACTGGCTCTCGGCAGGTGACACAATAAATGAGCTATTCTTGAAATTTTTAATTTTTTGCATCTTATCTAGACCTCTGATAAACAATAACAATTAATACAAAAATATCCAATGTGTTAATCCTTCACTTCATACATACACTTTTTGATGCTCTTGCAAACAGAGTAGACCCAGACCATGGAGGATGGGGTGAACCTTTTACAATATGAATGTTCACAAATAAAATAAGACTTAGCATTAAGAAATACAAAATGTATATAACCAAGTTTTTCCTTATCAAAACAAATACATTTTTTTGCCATATGCTTCTTTTATATCCTCTTGTCTAATTATCAAAAAATAACACACCTATTTCCCAATATTGGTTCCCCACCACCTGGGGTGTAATCGTTGCCATAGAAATTCAGCCCCAGTAGTATCTTGTGTCTGTAGGGTGATGTTCCCTCTGGGTCCAGGATTGATACACACTGATGTACCCAGTGTAATGGACTGTTTGGTCCGGGTCTGAAAAGTATAAGAACATTTATAACTGCCAATTTGAATGAGGTTTAGTTCATCTAGATATTTTAAGCCTCAGAATAAAAGATCCAAGAGCTGTTGTAAAGGTGCTTAATCAAATACTAAATCATCATTTTTCCATCAAACCCCATGATATGACCACTCAAAGAGACGATCCTAAAGTGTGGTCACAACATGGGGTTTGGTGGAGAAATAAAGGAGACATGCTTAACAAGAGCCCCGCGTGTCGGAGCATTATACACCCGAAGAATGTGCCGTCGTAACATGCAAAATATTAATTTGAGTTGAAGGTCACTGTGACCTTGACCTTTAATGACCTCAAAATCAATAGGGGTCATGTACTGGTCATGACCAACCTTCCTACTAAGTATGAACACAGCACACCTAATACTTATGAAGTTAATGAATGGACAAGATTTTTGAGTTGAAGGTCAATGTGTCTTTGTGACCTTGACCTTTGACAGACTGACCTCAACTTCAATAGGGGTCATCTACTAGCCATGATCAACCTTCTTACAAAGTATGAAGACAGCAAACCCAATAATCATCAAGTTATTGAGCGGACAAAGAAGTGGTTAACGGATGGACGGATGGATGGACAGAAGGACAGATGGATGAGCGCCATACCATAATATGACTGAAGTTACCTTTGAGTGTATAAAAATGTTTTAATTTACAAACCTTATCCTATAGAAGCCATCTGATCAGGGTCTGCTCTGTTTGCTTTTGCTTTTGACATGATATAGATCTCATTCTACAGTTTTTGTCAAACAAAAAAATTCCAGTTATGGTTTATCAGCTAATAGATATTCATGATTTCATTATTTGTTACATGACTATTGAACAGGAACAGGGCTAAAAAGCAGGTACCTACTTAACCCATTCCCTCATTGGCTATTTTTAGATCCTACCTCTTTGAATAAATCTACCGAAAAGGAGCATTAATTAGAGAAAAGGAAAATTTCAGAATTGTGTAGATTTGAAACCATTGTGATAAATAGAGCATTTGCTCCTATGGAGCAAATGCTCTATTTATCACAATGGTTTCATAAAGTGACTATTACAGAGGCGTAGAAAGGCGTATCTATGGAGGCAAGGGTTAATGCAGTACAAAAGTGACACAGAATGGTATGCAGTGCTGTCATACTGTATTATACTACAATCTACCTTTAACCCTTTCCCTCATATAAATGTGTTCTCACGCAACTGCAAAACAGAGTAGACTCAGATCAGGCGGCTCCTACATGTGCCTCTGATCAGTGTCTGCTCTGTTTGCTAATGGAATTTGATAGATATGTTTCTTTCTAAAATGGCTACAGTGTTGCACCTTCCATATTTCATTATAACTAATTTGTCCATGAATATTCAGTAGGTGTTGAAATTTGTAATAAACACAGAACAGGGAAAGGGTTAAGACCAACAATTAAGTTCTTTTAAAAGTCAATTAACCATTTAACTGCTAAAAATTCATATCAGAAACCATGGCAACATGAATATTAATCAGATGAATTTTGGTAGTACAGTAAAACCTCTCTAAACTGGACGTACAATTCAGTACAAATATTGGTCTTGGAGACAGGTGGCAGCCTAATGTAGGGTCAAAGCCATGCAGAAAGCTCCTCTAGGAGCTTTCTGCATGATTTTCACCCTACATTAAGCAGTCCGCCTGCCTAAAAGTATCTAAATTCTTCTCTACTAGAATTCCGGATTACAGAGGTTTTACTGTATTACAAACAAGGAATTTTTTACCATGGCAGAAAGGGTAGAATAAGGTCTATAATATAATACATGTACCATGACCGTGATCAGACAGCTACTACAGGAGCCACCTTACGGGGTCTACTCTGTTTGTAAATGAATGAAAAGGTATCAGCATCAGGTAAAGGGTTACAAAATGCTTAATTGTTTATTTATACAAAATATATGTTAATCAATTTTTTACTAAAATCATCCTTAAACCACATAAGATTACTGTCGTAAATAGGGCTGTCTATTGTTGTCTGTTTCAGTGATTTAACTTTTCTTCCACTTCTAAGTCGAAAATTTAGAAATACAATTTGATTCATCTGGATTTATGTTAAAATGGTGACTATGTGTGTATTAGCCCTTTCCTTGTTGACTCTTCATGTAAGAAATAATGACATCATGAATATTAACCTTTAGCCTGCTGAGCAAATTATTTTTACAGAATTGTTCCCCTACTACATTTCCAAAAGTCAAGCTATATTTAATTTGTCTACCAAAATACAATCAGGGTGTCAAACAGTTTGGATCCTGATGAGACGCCGAGTTACTCGGCGTCTCATCTGGATCCAAATTGTTTGCATAGGTATTCACTCATCCGCCCATAGCAGGCTAAAGGTTAACTGTCCAGAATAAGTTTTATAATAGCTAAGGTATACTGGTTTTGTTGGTATTGGTAGAAAGTTTGGAAACTTTGGTGAAACAGCCTACTCTATTTGCAAAGGCGCGAAAAAGTTTTTATATGAAGGAAAGCACTAATTAGCCGGCTTTTTATAATTACCTATGAAAAAGAGAATTTTTGGTCATAACATATAAAATTGAAACAGTATTTTATACTATCCAATAAGCAAACAGAACAGATAGTTTCTACAGGATCGAACTCTGTTTGCAAATGGGTTTAACCCAGTCCTTCATAGGCTATTTTTAGATTCAACCTCTTTGAATAAATCTACCGAAAAGGAGCATTTACTAGAGAAAAGGAAAATTTTAGAACTTTGTAGTTTGAAACCATTGTGATAAATAGAGCTTTTGCTCCTATACTTCCTTCATACAAATGCCTGTTCATGCCTTTGTAAACAGAGTGGACCCAGATCAGACAGTTCCTGTAGGAGCTGTCTTATCAGGACCTGTTCTGTTTGCTTTTGACATGATACAAATCTGATTCTACAATCTACATTTTTTGTGAAAGCAAAAAGTTTACATTATAAAATTCAGCTAATAAATATTCATGATGTCATTATTTCTTACATGAATATTGAACAAGGAAAAGGTAACTTCTAATGACTTACCTGCCAGGGTTAGAGAAATCGTAGGTCATCAGTGAAAACCTGTCCACATAGGGTGCCAGGGCATCAAACTCCTCCTTGCCAAACATACCAGGGGTGTTCCTGGAAGTACAAGTAATATACTAATACTAGTTATAAGAATTACTATGCTAGTAGGTTTGGAAGTTCAGCTTAACTTCCAAACTACTAGCATAGTAATTCTTTTATCATGCAACACCCAGAAAAATGGAGAAAATGAAGAAAAAGAAAGATTGCTAAAGCGGTTTCGTCCCCTGAATGAAAATACATGCAAGTGCGATATACGTGACGTCATATGGGCGTACAGTGACGTCATCGACCTTTACAACATAAACAAACTTGATTTAATCCTCTTATATGGACAAATAGTTGAGAAAAAGGTGAACAAATGTGTTAAATTTGATGTTTATGTTTAATTATGCCTTTTTCGTCTTTCTGTTGTCCTCCTATTGGCTGAACCAAACTTGCATCCCAGTGGGGTCTGTACACATGCACTATACCTCACAAAATACAGCGTCGACGTGGAAAATATTATGCTAGTAGGAAGTGACTGTATTTCGTGATGTTGCATGATAAAACCCTTTATTCCATAGATACCGTACGACCTCTCTATAACGGCCACTAAATTACATCAGGTATTTTGTGTTAAAGGCAGGTGGCTGCTTAAAGCAAGGTGAAAGTAAAACAGAACGCTCCTACAGGAGCGTTCTGTTTTACTTTCACCTTGCTTTAAGCACCCACCTGCCCTAAATACCAACTAATTAACACAATTTAGTGGCCGTTGTAGAGAGGTTATACTGTACACCTTTTAACCCGTTTCAGGTTATAGAATAATGAACATGAAGATCTAATTCTACAGTTTCTGTCACGGCCAAACACTCAGGACTGTGTTAATTTGTCATTATAAACAATCAGCAAATATTTTTTTAATTACTGTATGTCATTATTTCTTACATGGATATTCATGGAGTAGGAGCCATCTGGTTAGAGTCCGCTCTGTTTGCTTGTGATATGATATAGATATGATTCTACAGTTTTTGGATATAGATATGATTCTACAGCTTCTGTCATGGCCAAAAATCTCTGTGTCCATTTGCTATTATAAAAATTAATCTAATCAATATTCATGATGTCATTATTTCTTACATTAATATCCAACAGGGAAAGGGTTAATGCAGAACAGAAGGAATTCAGTACACTCACACTACCTTGCATTACACAGTAACCTGTTTTAATCCTTTCCCTCATATAAACGTGTTTTCACGCATTTGCAAACAGAATAGACCCAGATCAGACGGCTCCTAGAGGAGCCGTCTGATCAGGGTCTGCTCTGGTTGCTAATAGAATTTGATAGATCTGTTTCTTTACTTTCTAAAATGTCTACAATGTTCCCCCTTCCATATTTCTTTATAACTATTTTTTCAGTGAATATTCAGTAGGTATTAAAATTTGGAATAAACATAGAACAGGGAACCAAGGTTAACTCTTTACCTGATAGAGACACCTCTTGACACCTTTGCAAACAGAGTAGACCCAGATCAGACACCTTATGTAGGAGCTTTCTGATCAGAGTCTTCTCTGTTTGCTTATGTAATTATACTGATCTGATTCTACAGTTTCTGCCATGGCCAAAATATCCTGAGTTCACCAGTATATGTACAAAAATATAGCTACAATTAAATCTCTGATAAAGTAGAATTGAGAACTTTCAGGCAGGTGGCTGCTTAATGCAGGGTAAAAGTCACGCAGAAAGGTCCTAGAGGAGCTTTCTGCATGACTTTCACCTTTTCCTTCATATAAACACCTTTTCACGCATTTGCAAACAGAGTAGACCCAGATCAGACGGCTTCTATAGGAGCTGTCTGATCAGGGTCTGCTCTATTTGCTAATGGAATTTGTAAAATCTGTTTCTTTAATTTCTAAAATGGCTAGGATGTTCCACATTATTTGATTATGACTTTTTTGCCCATGAATATTCAGTAGGTACTGAAATTTGAAATAAGTACAGAACAGGGAAAGTGTTAAAGACAAGTAAAAATAATATTATTTGTTTGAGAGTTCGAGTGATCAATATTTTACTGTAATTGATATTTATTATGTTATCTTTTCTTACATGAATCAATACTTATCAGGTAAAGTGTTACAGATAGAGAAAAGATTACCTTACCCATCATAGACTGGTGGCGGGATAACTAGGATGAAGATTTTGTTGCTGGCTTTAAACATCTCTCCAAGGTGAGTAAGGAAATGAGTTAACTCCCTGGAAAATATAAGTCAGTTGTTTTCACCTGATTCTGTTTGCTAATTACCAGGTTAAGGGTATTTTTCAAACTATTTTGATCCAGATCTGATGTTGAGTACCACAGCGTCTGAACAGGATCGAAGCTTTAACCTTTTACATGTTCAATATTCATGTGTAGCAGATTTACATTCTTTCCAATACAGATCAGTAACTATGGAGTTATGGTGGTACTGGAGACTTACTTTGTTTCCATTATATTCACGTAATCAGGAAATAACTGGCTATTAAGATTGTCAATGAAGCGTTGTCTGCCATCTTGGAGATGTTGGCCTTTCTTCCAATCAGAATGCAGCAAAACCATGTTCTGCTGCTGGTTGCCTTCGTCGAGGTAGTTCGGTATTACAAATTTAACTGGACTTAGGGAACCAACTCAGTGGGTATAAAATTAGTGCTCAGCACATGGTTTCTCACTCCAGGTTCTGGGGTCAGATAGTTTACTTAGTTTTAGTTTCATGTTTCACAATAGGCACTTGTGCTCCCCCCCCAGCCCGCCCCTTTCAGAATTACTACTTGTAGATAATTGATAATATATTTGTCGAACATATACTGTAGTTTTCAGCCTACAACCACATCTTTGAGGAAATATAATTCCTTACAAGGCGCGTTGTAGACGCGCAGTAGGGAGAGAAGACGACGGCTCCAACCCGAAGGAGAATAAAACCTGTTGCCGACAGGTTGTCTCCTAACTCCTTACTTATACGTGTTGTCGACACGTTGTAAGGGTCTACGGAAAGATGATAGCTCTTCACCAGAAAGCTCCATAAACACTTTATGTGCAGAAACAATTTAATTATATACAGTGTAGCATCATTAAATAAAATATTAACTGTTAGTTTTCTTGCTTGATAATTTGAATCCCTCAGGTCTTAAGGAAACCAAGTGTTGAACCGACCGGAGAGTAGCCGCTCCCTCGGGCCTTCCACTTGATTCGGTTACAAATGCAAGAAATAATGATATCATGAATATTTTTAGCTGACTTTTATATTGTAAAATTTTAAAGGAGTTCTTTGGCTTTGACAAAAAACAGAAGAATCAGATCTATATCATGTCATAAGCAAACATAGTAGACCCTGATCAGAGGGCTCCTTCATGGGCCATCTGATCTGGGTATACTCTATTTGCAAAGGTGTTTATATGAAGGAAAGCGTAAGCCATTTGGTACTGTTTGAAAATCAGGCAGAAAACATTAGCAAAAAAAAATGTTCATATAGATCTAATGCCTTTGCAAACAGAGTACCTACACCCAATTCAGATAGGTCATATGATCTGTCTACTTATGACATAACATATATAGACATGAGTCTATAGTTTCTACTATGGCACAAAATTAGTGTTCATATAACATTATATAAATTAAGCTGGTAAGTATTCATGATGTCATTATTTCTTAGATGGATATTCATTAACCCATTCCCTCATATTGACAACTATTGACACCTCTGTAAAAGTCACTTTGTGAAACCATTGTGATAAATAGAGCATTTGCTCCTATAAGAGCAAATGCTCTATTTATCACAATGGTTTCAAACTACAAAATTCTCAAATTTTCGTTTTCTCTAATTAATTCTCCTTTTCGGTAGATTCATTGAAAGAGGTTGGATCTAAAAATAGGCTATGGAGGAAAGGGTTAAAGGACTTAATGAGTTCTACTACGACTCTTACTTTCTGCCTCTACCGCCCAGTTGGGACCAAATCTCGACTACCACACCATCAAGCTCCTGGTCCTGCAAAACAAAGTAACAGAAGATGATATTGTAATGATTGAGACACAGTAAATCATCACAGATCTGAATTGTCTAAAGTTAAAGACTTAAACTTTTCAAGAAGGCGATGCTTAATGCATGACTTTCAACCTGTATTAACCCTTTCCTCTATAAATACGCCTTTCTAAAAGCCACTTTATGAAACCATTGCGATAAATAGAGCATTTGCTCCTATAGGAGCAAATGCTCTATTTATCACAATGGTTTCAAACTACAAAATTCTAAAATATTCCTTTTCTCTAGTTAATGCTCCCTTTTGATAGATTTATTCAAAGTGGATGGATCTTAAAATAGCCTATGGAGGAACGGTTAAAAACAATCATGAATAATTATTGGCTGAATTTGTACAACGGCAAATGTACATATGAAGTTTTGGTATAGGTAAAAACTGTAGAGTCAGATCTATTGTAATTTCATAAGCAAACAGAGCAGACCCTGATAGGACAGCTCCTATAGGATCTGGGTCTACTCTGTTTGCAAAAGTCTGAAAAGGTGTTTAAAGGAGGGAAAGGGTTAATTAAATATTTACTCTGCGCATAATTTCATGATTTTGTGCAACAAAACAACTTCAGAATTGGAGTCTGTATGACTTGAAACCAACTTGGTCCTAAAGCCGATTGTAAGGAAATACTTGTTTGTATCTAAAGAAGAGTTTTTTTGTATAAGCAGAGAAACCAATGGAAGCACGACACTGCCATACACAGGAATCACGTTACGTGTTCCCGACTTATTTGATGTACATGCAGGTAAAGTATCACACAGTAGATATTGTTTCTACTCATACAAGTTGGCCATAGTTGTGAAAACTCAGTTATTATTCATAGCGTTGTTACGATATCAGAGACTAATTTCTGCATAATCTACACAGTTTTCCATCTCTTAAAATATCCGCAGTTTTCTAATGATTTAGCAGTACAATGTACAGTAAAACCCTGCTAATGCGACCACCTAAAAGAGGTATAATTCTGGGTGCTAGATGCAGGTGATAGCTTAATGCAGGAAAAAGTAATGCAGAAAGCTCCTAGCTATGATTATTCTTTAAGTGGTCGCATTAGAGGGTTTCTACTGTATTGAGATACCTTTATTATTTTAATAGCTGAATAAACATAAACTGACAAAAGATGGATTGTAAGCATTATTTTAATCATATGAATGTGTACAACTTTTGTTCAATGATAAGAGCTTCTAAATCTTACATGACTTCCATCCTATTTCATCTACCACCTTTTCCCTTAATCCTTTTCACACATTTGCAAACAGAGTAGACCCAGATCAGATGGCTCCTATAGGAGCCATCTGATCAGGGTCTGCTCTGTTTGTTAATGGAATTTGAAAGGTCTGTTTCTTTACTTTCTAAATTGGCTACATTGCTCTATCTTCAATATTTCATTATAACTATTTTGTCCATGGATATTTAGTAGGTATTGAAATTTGGAGAAAAAAACCCATAGAACAGGGAAAGGGTTTAAGCCCCATGATTTAGGTGACCACTTTAGAGAGGCTACAATGGCATTTATCAAACCCCATAACAAACTACAGAAGCTGCAAAACCCTTTCTTCCAGAATATTAATTTAACATTTTATTACTGCATGAATATGCATTGACTAAATTAATGTACTTACACATGAATGTTGAAGTTCCTGGCCATGAGAGAAACTTCAAAATCAGGTATATATCATTCCTTAACCCTTTCCCTCATATAAACATGTTTTCAGGCATCTGTAAACAGAGTAGACCTAGAGGAGCCGTCTGATCAGGGTCTGCTCTGTTTGTTAATGGAATTTGATAGATCTGTTTCTATACTTTCTAAAATGGCAATGTTTCACCTTCCATATTTCATTATAACTACATGTATTTCGTTAATGAATATTCAGTAGGTATTGAAATTTGGAATAAACATAGAACAGGGAAAGTGTTTAATACAGCCTGCTACAGTGAAACCTCTCTATAACAGCCACTAAATTACATCAAATATTTTGTGTAAAAGACAGGTGGCTGCTTAAAGCAAGGTGAAAGTAAAACAGAACTCTCCTATAGGAGCATTCTGTTTTACTTTCACCTTGCTTTAAGCAGCCACCTGTGCTAAATACCAACTAATTAACTCAGTTTAGTGGCCTTTATAGAGATGTTTTACTGTACTGGAGAATCATTAAATTACCTTTGCAAATAGTTTGGATCCAGATGAGACACCAAGACACCCAGTGTATCATCAGGGTCCAAACTGTTTGGCCTTTTGACTAGGCCTTTGAGAATTAACCCTTTCCTTCATATAAACGCTTTTTCACGCATTTGCAAACAGAGTAGGCCCAGATCAGATCAGTGACTTCTCTGCTTGCTTTTGAAATAATAATAGATCTGACTGTACAGTTTGTGCCTGTGCCAAAATGTCTTGTGTTCATATGCGATTATAAAAACTAATTAATTATTATTCATGATGTCATTATTTCTTACATGAGTATAAAACAGAGAAAGGTTAATAGAAGAAATTCTGCTTTGAAATCTATATACATAATAAGATATTTTTCGTAGAATAATATTAACTTATCAGGCTTTGTGTTACAGGCTACACTCAGCAGCAGATCTGTGTGTATAACACTGACATTGAATCAAACTGACCTTGACAAAGTCAAGAATCGCCTCTATACAGTCTTCTTGAATATCCTCGCTCGAGAAAAGAGCATTGTAGTCATTGCTGTTCCAACCATCAAACAACACCCTTGGTACTGAAATGATCAATGACAAACAGCTTACTCTAAGCACTCTAAATAATTGGCTTTCTTTGTTTAACCCATTCCCTCATATTAACGACTTTTGACGACTCAGTAAATGTCTCTTTGTGAAACCATTGTGATAAATAGAGCATTTGCTCCTATATATGGAGCAAATGCTCTATTTATCACAATGGTTTGAAACTACAAAATTCTAAAATTTTCCTTTTCTCCAGTTAATGCTCCTTTTCGGTATTTTTATTCAAAGAGGTTGAATCTAAAAATAGCCTATGAGGGAATCGGTTAACCCTTTCACTCATTAGAAATGCTGTAGAATCAGATCTATATACATTTGTAATTTCAAAAGAGAACAAAGCAGATCTACAGATCCAGGTTAACTCTGTTTGCAAACGTGTAAACAGCATTAATATGAGGGAAATGCTTAAACCTGGAACACATAATGATCATATGAATATCAACTAACTGAAGTGTTATAATGGCAATCTTGGGCCATAACACAAACTGTACAATCAGATTCATATAAGCAAACAGAAAACAGAGCAGACCCTGATCAGATGTCTCCTACAGGAGTGTACATGTACTCGTTTTGAAAGGTATTAAACGATATCTTTTTGGAGCGAAGAGTTAATCTGTCATAAACAATTTTCGTTCCAATTTCCCCTTGGAAGTAAAGCACCCTTGCTGAAAAGTCTGGATCTTACTCCATTCATGATATAGATCCAAACTAAAACATCACCATTCCCTCATATTGATGCCTTTTGATGATTCTGTAAAAGTTCCTCCACTGGAGGAAATGCTGTATTTATCACAATGATTTCAAAACTACACAATTCTCAAACTTTATTCAAAGAGGTTGAGTCTAAATATAGTCTATGAGGGAATGGGTTAACCCATTCCCGCATATTGACGCCTTTTGACGCTTCTGTAAAAGTCACTTTGTGAAACCATTGTGATAAATAGAGCATTTGCTCCTACAGGAGCAAATGCTCTATTTATCACAATGGTTTCAAACTACAAAATTTTAATTTTTTCCTTTTCTCTAGTTTATGCTCCTTTTCGGTAGATTTATTCAAAGAGGTCGGGTCTAAAAATAGCCTAAGTGGGAATGGGTTAAGAGCACCACAAAACAATCATAATTGACAGGATGACAGGCGTACTCATAATTGACAGGATGACAGGCGTACTCATAATTGACAGGATGACAGGCGTACTCATAATTGACAGGATGACAGGCGTACTCATCAACTGTCTGATGTATAAATGGACAGACAGACAGATTAGTTTAGATGCTCCATCCAACTTTTAGAAGTAGGATCATTTACAAAAATGTCTTTTTTTTGTAAGAGTTGTCTCCCTTACATAATGCTTTACCAGCACATGTAACATCAATCCTCTGAAAAAAGTTATATTTAAACACTGAACATATACCAACACACAATGAAAATAATATTCCAAAAAGGGAATTAAGATAATACAGAAATACTTAACCCATCTGCTCCCATGATCCCATATATGGGACATAGGCAAACAGTGTAGACTTTGATCAGATGCCGCATGATGCGGCGTCTGATCAGAGTCTACACTGTTTGCTGATAGTAAATTCAATATAAAACAAAATAAAAATGAAAATTTAGACCAGACATCCCTTTAAAAAGATAAGAGATAGACTAATCCAATACATGTATATAAGCATGGAAGAATCCACTTGGAGCAAATGGGATAAATAGCCCTTAATCTAATATTTCAACCACTGTGGACCTTTACTGACATGACAATTTTTGATAAAGGCCTGTAGTGGTAGAAATATTAGATAAGAGCTATTTTCAAGTATTTCCATACTAACACAGTAAAAATGCCTCATCTCCTGCACTGTATAGGTTAAAGTGTATGACACTCTGTAATTTTGAGGAAAAAATGAAACAACACAAATCTGAAGAGAATTGTAGCAGGCAACATTTTATGCTACATTTGACAATTACTTAGCATGCAAAGAGTTTTACCAACGTGTTTTCACGCATTTTGCAAACAGAGTAGACCCAGATCAGACGGCTCCTATAGGAGCCGTCTGATCAGGGTCTGCTCTGTTTGCTAATGGAATTTGAAAGATCTGTTTCTTTACTTTCTGAAATGGCAACAATGTTCCACTTTCCATATTTCATTATAACTATTTTGCCCATGAATATTAAGTAGGTATTGAGATTTGGAAAAAAACATAGAACAGGGAAAATGGTTAAAAATGAGCAGACTCTGATCAGATATTACTTTCAAACATGACCGCTAATTTTGGTCTATATTGTTTGCAAATATTTATATGACACTGTTCCCATGACATAAACTTCAAGATAACTGTACACATCTCTTACCCATCTTCGTTTTCTTTCCTTTGGTTACATCTGCTACCCAACCTATAAATAGAAACATTGGGATAAACTAGAAATGTGTCCATAGGACACTTCAGATTTTTCGTCACAGAAAGTAAGGGCCATATTTATGTATGCAACAACTGAAGCGATTTATGCCATTTTTACAAATAGAGAGCTGTAACTCAGGATATGTGTGTAAAGTTTAATGAGGATTGGACAAATACTTTCCAAGAAACAGTCTTAAGACAAGATATTTTTAAAGTCATTTTTGTAAATAAAGGGCCGCAACTCCTAAGCGACTGAAGCGATTTAAATGGCTATCAAATATGACCAAGATATAAGGGCCAAACACATGTGTGTCAAGTTTGATGTGGATTGGACCAATACTTTTCAAGAAAGAGCCCGGACAAATTCTTCTGGATGTGCGTACGGACAAGAGCAACCCTACATGCCAACACTTTGTGCCTTTGTGGGGGCATAAAAATGTTCATGCACTCTGCCAGCATTCTGGATACAGATCCATGTGCACAGGTCTAGATAAGATGTGTAAATTAATCCTTTACTCCATAAATATGCCTTTCTACACCTTTGCAAACAAAGTAGATCCAGGATAGACAGCTCCTGTATGAGCCATCTGCTATGGATCTGCTTTGTTTGTTTAACCCTTTGAAGTTTCCGTCATATAAACACCTTTTCATGCATCTGTAAACAGAGTAGACCCAGAACAGACAGCTCCTATAGGAGCCATCTGATCGGGGTCTGCTCTGTTTGCCAATATAATTCAATAGATCTGTTTCTTTAATTTCTAAAATGGCTATTAAAATGTTCCACCTTCCATATTTCATTATAATTGTTTTGCCTATGAATATTTAGTAGGTTTTGAAATTTGGAATAAGCATTGAACAGGGAAAGGGTTAACCCAGAACAGAATGCTCCTATAGGAGACGTATGATCAGGGTCTGCTTTGTTTGCTTTAGATACAATCAGGGATTTAATTCTACAGTTTCTGTCTGAGCCAAAATGTCCTGTGTTCATATGCCATTATAAATATTATCTAATTAATATTCATGATGTCATAATTTTTACAAGAGTATTCATGGAGTAAAGGGTTAAATCATTTTAAAATTTTAAAACCCTATGATGCGACCACTCTTTAGAATTGTCTCGTCACAACATAGGGTTTGGTGGAGAAAAAATGATTTCTGTATTTGAATACTGGTACCCACCATTATCTATCGCTCTACCTTGCGAGTATGATACATGGACAGGCCCAATTTATACATATGATGACATCCCATCTGATTTAAACTGTTTGAAGAGTATTAACTTCCACAGACTGGCAAAGTGTTTGTAGAAGCATGTTACTGTATACTGCATATAAGCCAAATATTCTGAAACCCAATCTCCCCTCTCAGCAGGTTTATAAAGCTGAAAATAGTCAATTTGGAACCATTTTGATGACTTTGAATGACCCTTTCCTTCATATAAACACATTTTCATGCATTTACATGTATATGCAAACTGAGTAGACCCAGATCAGACGGCTCCTATAGGACCCGCCTTTCAGGGTCTGTTCTGTTTGCCAAAGAAAATTTGGAAGATTTGTTTCTTTACTTTCTAAAATGGATACAATGCTCCACCTTCCATATTTCATTATAACCATCTTGTCCATGAATATTCAGTAGGTAGTGCATTTTTAACCCTTTCCCTGTCCTATACATTTCAATACCTACTGAATATTCATTAACAAAATAATTATAAAGAAATCTGGGAGGTGGAGCATTGTAGACATTTTAGAAAGAAAGAAACAGATCTATCAAATTCTATTAGCAAACAGAGCAGACCCCGATCAGACGGTTCCTCTAGGAGCCGTCTGATATGGGTCTACTCTGTTTGCAAATGCATGAAAACACGTTTATATGAGGGAAAAGGTTAAATGGATATAGAACAGGGAATAAGACTGACATAGTCGCAAATTACCATCAATTACATCCCACCTTTGTCTATATCATGTCCTCCTGTAATTACAAAAGCGCCCCCTGGTTTTCGCCTGACTTGAAGCCATACCGGAGAGACGTAGGTGAACTTTCGACCAAACCATTTGGCAATATCGTATCCATGGTTATTCCACTGTGGATAAAACATTCTGTTAACTCTATACTCCATAAATACGCCTTTCTACACCTTTGCAAACAGAGTAGACCCAGATCAGATGGCTCCTATAGGAGCTGTCTGATCAGAGTCTGCTCTGTTTGCTTATGATATACATGTAGTATAGATAGGAGTCTAGAGTTTCTGCCATTACCAATAATTCCTGTGTCCATGTGTCAGTATAAAAATTAATCTAATTAATATTCATGGCATCATTATTTCCTACATGAATATTCATGAAGAAAAGGGTTAACAATTCATGCATTACAAACAAATAACCATTTACCTGATGAATATTCATGTAAGAAATAATGATGCCGTGAATATTCATCACCTGAATATTTATAATGACATTACGTACAAGAGAACGTTAAACCCTTTCCCTCATATAAACGTGTTTTCACGCATTTGCAAACGGAGTAGACCCAGATCAGACGGCTCCTAGAGGAGCCGTCTGATCAGGGTCTGCTCTGTTTGCTAATAAAATTTGATAGATCTGATTCTTTACTTTCTAAAATGTCTACAATGTTCCACCTTCCATATTTCTTTATAACTATTTTGTTAATGAATATTCAGTAGGTATTGAAATTTGGCCTAAATGCAGAACAGGGAAAGGGTTAACCATTCCACAAACTGTAGAATCTAATCTATATTATTTACTAAGAAAACTGAGTAGACCGCAATCGGACTCCTCCAATAGCTATCTCGTCTGAAGCTTCTGTTTCAGAGGCATATCTATATAATAATGTAAAGGGAAAATTGTAGATTAAAATTAATGGTTAATAATCTTTTCCCTAAAAAAACACCTTTTCATGCCTTTTGCCAACAGAGTAGACCCAGATCAGACAGCTCCTGTATGAGCCTTCTCATCAGGGTCTGCTCTGTTTGTTTATAATAAAGACGTGATACTACAGTTTCTGCAATGGCCAAAAATTCATATGTCTATTTGCCTGTAAGAGCTGTCTGATCAGGGTCTGCTCTTTTGCATAATATATCATATGCGCCTACAGTTTCTGCAATGGCCAAAACATTCTGTGTCCATGAGCTGTTACAACAATTAAAGTAACTTATATTAATGATGTCATTATTTCTTGCATGAATATTCATTAGCATAAAGGATAAAAGATCCAAATTTGTAACTTTCCACATTCTTTCATGTAATTAATCTACATCTTAATTCAACCATCTTTTGGCAAAGAGTATAGATCCAGATCAAACTGCTTCTCAACCCTTTCCTCCATGAATATTCATGTAAGAAATAATGATGTCATGAATATTAATTGGACTTAGTTTGTTGTAATAGCACATGGACACATGAATTTTGGGCCATGGCAGACACTGTAGAATCGTATCTATATTATAACATACCGGTAAGCAAACAGAACTGACCCTGATCAGACGTCTCCTACAGGATCTAGGTCTACTGTGTTTGCAAAGGCATAGAAAGACTTCTTTATGGAGTACAGGATCCAAAGTTATAAAACTTCTGAGTCTGAGATTATTCTCAAGTATCTGATTGGTCAGATTCTGAGCAAGCTCAGAATCTGACCAATCAGATGCTTGTGAATGATCTCAGACTCAGGCAAAAAGTTTTATAACCTCAAGTACAGGGAAAGGGTTAAAGAGCAGTTTAATTAGGTTCTTTACTATTTGCTACACCATTGGTTTAACCCTTTGCCTGTTCTATGCTTATTCTAAATTTCAATACCTCCTAAATACTCATGGACAAAATTGTTATAATGAAATATGGAAGGTGAAAAATTGTAGCCACTTCAGAAAGTAAAGAAACAGACCTTTCAAATTCCCTGATTAGATGGCTGATCTGGGTCTACTCTTTTGCAAATGCGTGAAAACACTTTTATATGAGGGAAAGGGTCAATTCACTGATACTGCCTCACAGCACACATCAAATATTATGACATGGTTGAATGTCAGACTTATGATATGGTTGAATGTCAGACTTATGATATGGTTTAATGTCAGACTTATGATATGGTTGAATGTCAGACTTATGATATGGTTGAATGTCAGACTTATGATATGGTTTAATGTCAGACTTATGATATGGTTGAATGTCAGACTTGGGAACTCTAATTTGCGAGTTCAAACTCCAATCTTGGCCCCCAACGTCTGGCAATTTATACATAGTTTAATCATTACACATGTATTTCTTAGTGAGAAATGGTTTAAGCCATTCCCTTATGGGCTATTTTTAGATCCAGCCTCTTTGAATAAATCTACCGAAAAGGAGTATTTACTAGAGAAAAGAAAACTTTAGAATTGTGTAGCTTTGAAACCATTGTGATAAACAGAACATTTGCTCCTATGGAGCAAATGCTCTATTTATCACAATGGTTTCAAAAAGATACTTTTAATGAGGCGTAGAAAGGCGTATTTATGGAGGAAAGTGTTAATTTGCTAATACATACCGGGGTGACATAAGCCAGGGTTTCGCCATCGAAGCTTTTCCTCTGTTTCGTCAGTTCACAGTATGTTGTATGCTCTGAGACTATATCCTTGTATTTCACATCAGGATGGACCAAACCTCGCTCCACAACAGTCTTGTCTGATGACTGAATTGTCTTTTTAAAAAATATGGAAAACAACATACAGTAAAACCTCGATTATTCGAATTTTCTGCATAGAATTTATATCCTTTTATGCAGGTGGCTGCTTAATGCATGGTGAAAGTAATGCAGAAAGCTCCTCTGCGTGACTTTCACCATGCATTAAGCTGCCACCTGACTTAAAAACCGATAATAAAACGCATATTTCTGCTCGAATAATCGAGGTTTTACTGTAATTCAAATTCAGTACAACTATATGAGTATATTATACATGTTCATGCCATTATCTCATTAATATTCATATAGAAATACATCTGTACTGACTTTATGAATATTTATAAGCTTAATTTTTATGACATTGTATGAACAGAGAATGTTTTGGCCATGGCAGAAACTGTAGAATCAGATTTATATAATTCCATAAGCAAACAGAGCAGACCCTGATCAGACGGCTCCTTTAGGAGCCGTCTGATCTTGGTCTACTCTATTTGCAAAGGCATGAAAAGGTGCTCATATTAGGTAAAATAGTCATTCCTTTAGATGTGTGAAACAAGTGTACTGGCATTCCTAGTCTAGTAGAGGAGTCTTCTGATCAGGGTCTTCGTCACTTGTCATTAAACATCTTTCAGCAACTTTAGGCCTTACCTATTCTGACCCCAAATGTCCCCTCTCCATCTGTTTCCAAAGTTGAATAAATTTATTTTATACCGGTTTACAATTTAACCTGATATAAACGCCTATTTACACCTTTACAAACAGAGTAGACTCAGATAATCAGATGGCTGATCAGGGTCTACTGTGCTTGACTATGGTATTGACTAATATAAATATCATAAAGTTTCAGTCAATGAATATTCATGAAGTGCTGCATTCTCATATAAATTCTCATACGGTAAAGTACAGTAGCAACTAGTGTAAGGAGCAGTTTGATCTGGGTCTGCACTATTTGCCAACACTAATGTCTGTCAAATGCTTAGAGAGGTTTCGGTAATTCATTTGCCTTTTATTAGAAAACAAACAAATTAAGATCGAATAATGCAGCAACAGCAATCTTTGTGGGACATGAAAGAATAAACAATTACAGTACCACCACACCAACATATAGAGGTGCATATTCAAAATCTATAATGGTTATATTTCAGCCAAAACCTATGTAAAACCTCTTTTTAGAATCATCTCCAACAGGAGGAGTAATAACCCTTTCCTCCATGTAGGCTATTTATAGATATAACCTCTTTGAATGAATCAACCCAAAAGGAGCATTTACTAGAAAAAAGTAAAATTTTAGAATTTTGTAGTTTGAAACCATTGTGATAAATAGAGCATTTGCTCCTATAGGAGCAAATGCTCTATTTATCACAATGGTTTCAATAGGTGATTTTTACAGAGGCCGTAAAAAGGCGTATTTATGGAGGAAAGGGTTAAAGAAGCTAAAGTAGATCCTGTCTTAAGCGATCATTCATTTATCAAACCCAGGAGTCTTAACCCATTACCTCATAGGCTATTTTTAGATACAGCCTCTTTGTATAAATCTACCGAAAAGGAGCATTAACTAGAAAAAAAGGTATTTTTTTTAAGAAATTTGTAGTTTGAAACCATTGTGATAAATAGAGCATTTGCTCCTGTAGGAGCAAATGCTCTATTTATCACAATGGTTTAAAGTGACTTTTACAGAGTTGTCAAATGTCGTCAATATGAGGGATTGGGTTAAAAACCCAGTGCATGTTTAATGCAGGTCAAACCCAATGCAGATAGCTCTAATAGGAGCTTTCTGCATTAACTTTGACCTGCATTAAGCTACCACCTGTCTTATAAACCCACAATAGGACCTCTTTTTGATGGCCGCTTAATGCATTTTTCAAAAATATTAATTCACACATCTTATTGATTCCTCTGTACCTCTTTTGTTTCTTCTTTCTTTTTCTTCTTTCCTCTGTCACTCTTTGACAAGGTTGCCTCGTGACTGTGTAGAGCAGCTAACACAATCAACCCAAACAGAAAAACCTCTCCATGTATGTTGAACCTCATTGTTTATATCAATGAATCTGAAAATGAAGAGTAAAAATCAAATTTATATATTTTCAGTCATGGATGAATGTAAAGCCAGCCAAAAGAGAAAAGAGCAGAAAATGGACTATAGAAAGTATGACTATGACCTATAAGGCGGTCAAAAGAAATTACAGGTGGAGGAAGACCACAGAGGTTCTTCTGTGCACAGAACAAATTGCATTATTTCATGCACAGAAGAACATCTGGGTAGAACCACTGACCTACCGCAAGTCAGCTGGAAGGCTTCCTCACATAAACATCTAAATGCCCAGACCGGGATTCAAACCAAAGCGGTGAGGGGCTAAGCGTGTCAGGTGAAGACCATAACCACTCGGCCACTGAGGCCCCCAAACAGTATGGTGTGCCGAGGATATCCCTTTCCAATTGTGTCAAAGGCCATGTGAAGTTAAATACAAGGTGGGGTAATCAAATGGCGCTTTCAAACAAAGAAGGCAGTCTTGTCCATTACATTAAATTTTGGGCAAGTCATGGTTTCCCTTTAACCCTTTCCCTGTTCTATATTTATTTCAAATTTCAATCCCTAATGAATATTCATTAACAAAATAGTTATAAAGAAATATGCAAGGTGGAACATTGTAGACATTTTAGAAAGCAAAGAAACAGATCTATCAAATTCTGTTAGCAAACAGAGTAGACCCTGATCAGACGGCTCCTCTAGGAGCCGTCTGATCTGGGTATACTCTGTTTGCAAATGCGTGAAAACACGTTTATATGAGGGAAAGGGTTAACAGTCAGTCAGATTATAGGATTTGCTTGGTGCATAGCTAACAATCATGATAAAGGTGGTTTGTTCAAGAAGAGCTGTCTATTAAGGAAATGGTGGCGAAGATTTAAAGGGTAACATTCTCAACTTCGTTTTTGATGGCAGGACTCTTTAGATCACGGTCATGCGTTAATTTAATTGGTAATTAATGTGAATGCTTTGAGAGAGTACTTTGAGCTTTTGAAAGAAACTCTAGATGCCAACAATTTGCATGAAAAACCTTATTTAATATTCCATTGTGACAAGACTGCTATCAACCTTAACAAATCAGCAGACGCCAGAAGGTTGTTGTGCCTAGCTACCAGAAACATGTCCATTTATTGACAGCGGCTACAAATGAACACATTACAATGCATTGTTTCATCAGTGCAGCTAGAGCATCAATACATCCCATGATGACATTTTCAAAGACCTTCCCAGGAGGCGCTTCATAAAAAGTTCATTTGAATGCTACTTATGCTACTTTAGAGTCAGGCTTTATAGATGGTCATTTGTATCACCAGTGATTTGAGAAAACCTTCATCAGATTTGCCCCAACTGAGCATCTTTTGCTACTCATACAAGATGCATCTTCCCATGTGTTAGCTGCCAACTGGTTAAAATCCCAAACGATGGGATACTGCTGTGTCTGCTGCAGAGACAACTCACATCACCAAACCATTAGATGTGGCCAGTATACCGCAAACGGAATCTAGAAGCAGTCAAACTCATGAGTCAAGCAAAACTCATAAAATCAAACCTATGGGTCTCAAAGAAGAATGTCAGTTTAATGTTGCACATCATATATGAAAACAGCTTTACAATGAATTGCATTATTGAACAGTTTCGAAATGCCGTAAACAAATCCTTACTGCTCAGGTCATGTGATGTACTCAACGAGGAGGACACCCATCTCACTCCTAGCAAAACAGCTGCATTCAAGGATAGTTCAACTTAACTTAACATTTAAACAGTGGGAACCTCCAGCCCAAAACATGCGATGTCGACTGCAAACGTTAGTGTTGAAACGCCAGCGTCCTAGAGTAAGTTCAGAAGACAGTGGCTTGATTTTCTAAGATCTTACTTTTATAGTAGGTGAAGATTGCATTTTAAGCATTGACAATGAAAGCAATGACACACATAGCAAACAACACTGAAGATGTGCATGGTGAAGACGACTGTCCACCAGTCCTTGCATTTGCAGCCATTGAAACTGCACCGACTCCAAGGAAGCAGGGAAAGTATCGAGAATGTTTTGATTTTAATGGATAAGATCTACCAGACATGGAAAACAAAATGTTAACAGCAAAGTTCAAGAAAACAGTCTAATCCCAAATATAAAGCCACCAAAGCTTCCATTTTTTAACCATGCGGACTTGATCAGACAAAATGCAACACCCAACCATTGGTCAAAGAGAGTTTAATATCAGAAGACTCATGATATTTTGTTGACACCTTCAATTGGTTCAATGGTTGCCAGTAAGACAGCTAAAAACACGCAAGAATGCTTACCTCTGTCAAGTTGAAGCCAAGCTAAGGAGAAACTAAAATACACGTAGAAAGGCTGCAGGAGGATAGACCTAGCTAGGAAGAAAATCGAAAAGGCTATTGCAGTCACCTAAAGAAAAGATGAAGTATGAATGAAAAATGAAATGAGTTTGTTTGTTTTGATTAACGTCCGTTTCTGCTCACTATGGGCTAACTGGACGCCCCTGAGAGAGGGGAGATGATACAGAGAAACCCCGGCACGACGCACTACTCTTATTATCGACTGAGTTTCTCTGGTTCTTTTAGATGCCCAGTGTAAAGCACTGATACATCAAAAATGAAATGAGAGAAAAAGTAATGGTTGAAAGAGACAATGCCAAGAAGGAATGTCAGAAGGCTAGAGAAGCTAAAAAGAAACAGTGAGGGATTATGAGGCAGCAGACAAACACAGTGGTCCAAGAGGCTAGGGAAATCGTCGAGTCCCAATATGAAACTGTAACCGGAGACAATATTAATGTCAACATGCAAAATAAGTAGTAATTGACATAAGACGTTAAGATGTACTTGATAATTATGAGAATATGGTGTCAGATTTATGTACATGTATATGTTTTTCTAAACAAGATTTTACTGTCAACTAAAATAGTATATATCTGGGGCATTTATTGTGTAACAGGTCAACAGGTGAAAAGACCATGGCCCAAATGGGACTGGGACCCTGGGCTTCTAGCTTACCGTAACTTTCTTGCAGGACAAGTAGAACTTCAGAAATTTTAACAATGAATAAGACAAAAGCAGTTGGCAGGATGAGTAAAAGTTTTAGGATTTCTCCAGCCTTGCAACTGTATAGGCATAATTATTGCATACACAGGACTTCTGTAAAAAAATGTTCTTATGCACTTTTATTTTGTAAAGTTAATAGTTTTGTATTATTTTTTAAAACTCCAAACATATGACAACTGCAGACAGAAGGTCACTACCTGTGACGACTTAAGGTTTCATGTGTCTTTAAGTCGTAAAGGTTTATTTCATATTTTGATTCCATAATCATTTTAAAGTTAGTTTCTCACCTAAAGGTGTGGGGTTACAATTTGGGACACAGCAAGCCATCGTCAGATGCATTTCCTCTGTGTATTCCAATAGACTGTTATGAATAATGATGAGTTAAGGGCCGTTTACATTAGTATGTAGTTGCTTGGAGATAAGAGCTGAAAGAGTAAGAGTCATTTGTGTAAAATGATGAAAAAGTTGTAACAACTGGGCTTCTGGCTTACCATGCCACCACTCTACCGACTGAGCTACCAAGCCACACAGTATAGCCTATCAACTGATTCACCACAATCTTTACCCAGCTACACACACACCCAAATACACAAGAATTCGTCCAGAATTCTTACTCAAAGAACACTCCACAAGTCTCTTATTATTACAAATTATCTTCATATGATTTTAATATTATCTTCATATAAACCACCCTGTGGATTATTTACGTTGGGCGCCAAATGTAACATAGTGAAATTGTTGTGACTTGACTGGGACTCGAACCCTGGGCCTCTGGCTTACCATGCCAATACTCTACTGACTGAGCTAGCTACCAAGCCACACAGTAAAGCCTATCAACTGATTTACCACAATCTCTACCCAGCTACATTTGCGTAAAATTAATTACAAATATAGTGTCCCTTACCCATTGCAAAGTGAACTTTGGATTTCTAATTATGTGGTTTTCACAGTAAATACAAACTACCAGTCATGCAGTCAACACTGAAAACCGTAAGCAAACTTACAGACTGAAATGTATGGACTGAAATGTGGATGCTTCGTAATTACAGCTATACTAAATATCCTGTTCTCAACCATTCTTGTGTAACAGGACTGATGAATAACATGCAGCCAGACCAGGGCTCAAACCTGGGACACCTCACTTACAGGGCGAGTGCTCTACCAACTGAGCTATCAAACCGCTTACTTTCCTTCACCCAGTACCTGTATGGTTAGTTCACATCTGTGTACTCTAAATGGTGATATCAAGCTACTTTCGGTTTTAACGATATCCCGGCAGACGGCAACTGTCACAAAATTAGCATGCTGTCTTACAGGTCATTAATGAGACTACTGTAACAGGCCTGGAAAATTCCACTCGTCCGCTCGCCATGACGAGTAACTTTCTTGCAGGACGAGTAGAATTTCAGAAATGTTAACAATGAATGTAAGTAAAATAAGACAAAAGCATCTGGCAGGACGAGTAAAAGTTTTAAGATTTTTACAGCCCTGACTGTACGGTGTACCCGGCCTAGTTGTTATACACTACTCCCCCTTTTTCTCGAAGGAACTCGCCATAATTCATGGAGAAATCATGGGCATGCAAAGGGTCCGATTTTCAAGTTGGGCGCCAACTGTAGCAGGACTGATGAGAAACATGCAGCCAGACCTGGGCTCGAACCCGGGACCCCTCACTTAATTACTGGGCGAGTGCTCTGCCAACTGAGCTATCTCAACCGCTTACTGTTCTTCACCCAGTACCTGTACCCGGCCTGTTACAATTGCATGCCATAGTTTTATGTATGGCAGTTAATATTGAAAAAAGGAGTTCCAAACAAATTAATAATGCAAACTATTTATTCCTCAAAAAACCAAAGAGTTCATTGCTTCAAGCACCATCTAAAATGGATGCGTCCATCGTCCCTCAGCCGATTATTTATCTAACCTTTTTCTCCATAAATACTCCTTTCTACACCTTTTCAGTCAGAGAAGACCCAAATCAGACGGCTCCAATAGGAGCTGTCTGATCTGGGTCTGCTCTGTTTGCTTATATATGGAATACTATAGATATGATTCTACAGTGTATGACAATGGCCCAATATTCCTGTGGCAATGTGGTATTATAACAAATAAGTCTATTCAGTATTCATGACGTCAGTATTTCGTACAAGAATATGGGATAACGGTTAAATTTCTTTTTGGTCCTTCCACAGCCACATCAGCAATTCGCGAAAACTAATTATAATTAGATATAAATAGTTCATTTTGCAAATAAATTACATGTAATGAGCATATTCTTTCGGAATTGTTTACTTAAAAACTCGTGTCACTACAAAAACATGCTGTCAATGACGAAATCGGATATTCTCAAACAAATCATGTATAAGAGAAAAAATCTTACAAACAGAGTAGCCGTTCTTTTGTTTTAGTTAGACTTACCGCCCTTACCGGAAGTGAAAACGCTGCAATGGCCGACGAAGCTGAAGATTTGTCACCTGAACAAACTGAAAAGTTGATACAGTTCCAGGTAACATCTGTTCAATCTTTTTCATGACGTTTCTAACAAAGTTACATCTTCTCAATCATTGTTACGGGTTTTAGTTTTCAGTTTAATGGACGACAAGGTGTTCAACTGTTTCATTTCCCTGTGGATGTCCATTTGGATTTCACAACCGGTCTCATTTCTATATATAGTTACACTGTCATTGCATGTAATCTGTTTAGTTGTTTGCTAATTATTTTTATTATATCATTTCGTCCTTCTTACTTATTCCATTTGAGATTTTATTCTCTTGGTCTCCTTGGCATCTCACAATGTGATGTTTTAAAAATCTCCTTTACAGTTGGCTACGGTTGAGGGACAACCGACATTCTAATTGCATACATGACGCTGCAATAAGTTCTTGTAGACTTATTGTAGTCTTTACCCCTTTACTCCATAAATACGCCTAACTACACCTTTGCAAACAGAGTAGACCCAGATCAGACGGCTCCTACACGACCGGCTGATCAGGGTCAGCTCTATTTGCTAAATATCATAAGTATTGTCGATGACTCACAATTATACCTATCATTTAAGCCCAAGGACATTTCCTGTCAACAGGAAGCTTTATCACGAGTTGAGAACTGTCTCAAGGAGCTAGTGTCTTGGATGCACCAGAACATGCTGAAGCTCAATACTGACAAAACCGAGGTCATACTGTTTCATACTAAAAACACAGAAGTACCTGAAGAGATTCATGTGCAAGTAGGACCCTCTAAAATCAAGCCATCTCTGTGTGTAAAGAATCTCGGCGCATGGCTCGATTCACAAATGGATATGACATCACACATCAATTCCGTGTGTAGGTCTAGCTATGCACAGCTCCGACGAATAGGTCATATAAGAAAGTATCTCTCGCCTGCTGCTACCAAGACTTTGGTGAACTCTCTGGTTACATCAAAGGTAGACTACTACAACTCATTGCTGCATGGAATTCCAAACAAAACACTGCGGAAGCTTCAAAGAGTGCAAAACACAGCAGCCCGCATCATAACAAGGACTTCTCGATATAATCATATCACGCCGGTTTTGAAAGAACTTCACTGGCTTCCGGTTCAGCATCGGATTGAATTCAAAATTCTGACACTTACGTATAAGGCCATGCACAATGAATCCGCCAAGTACATTGTCGACATGCTTGACGTGTACAGGCCCCGCAGAGAATTAAGATCAGCAAGTAGTTCTTTGTCGTTGGTTGTACCAAAAAGTCGTAAGGTAAAGTACGGTGAGAGAAGTTTCATGCATGCAGCTCCCAAACTCTGGAATGCTCTTCCATCAGGCATTAGAGATGCAAGCTCACTGGCATGTTTCAAAAAATCTCTAAAAACGCATTTCTTCAACATACATTATTAGGGCAGTTTAGAAAACGTACCTGCTAATCGTCGGTTATCATAATTGCTGCATTGGCCACAGAGTGTTGATCCTGCCACTTCCTTATGACTGTGGACTTTTAAACCCCTTTTTCAAATATAATGCTCCACAAATGTGGAAAATAGATAAATGAATAACAAAAACCTCATCCATATTTTATGGACTTCTAGGGAATCCCTTGCTGTTGAACGTGCGGGTGTTGTGTCAGCGGGATTCCGCTGTCCAGTTGTTGCGGTGGCCGAGGGAGTGCTGTTCTCAAACGGGGCATCCCTATATGCTTGGTACCTCTGGTAACTCCAGTTCCAATGCCGGAGGGAGCACCGTAGTGGAACAGGGCTACCCTCTACGGTATAATTCCGCGCTGGTACATTGGGAGTCTTGCTGGCATGACTTGCTACCCTGTCCTTAACCAGTGCCAGGGATTCCTGTTAAGCTGACCCAGTTTCCGTATTTTTGCTTTCCAGTGAACTGGGTCGTGTAATATATGGGCAGCGGGCAAATTAAGCCTGTACGGTCTAATGCAGCATCGCGTGTCTCAGTCAGTCTCGATTTGTCCGATGTGATTCCTTTGCCATTGCAGCCGGTGGGATATGTTGCAGGAACAGTATACGTGATACCTTCTTTAGCTCTACTTTGGCTGGGCTTTTTGGGTTCCCATAATAAGACATTTTATTCTGTAATTAAACTTTGGATATACCCAATTACAACTCTATTAAAATATGATACGCTGTGTACTCCCTCATTGCCATAGCGGGTCGAATAGTGTTTGACGACTGGAGGGGTTGCATAGTGCGCGTATATAACAGTTGTGTATTTGTATTGCTTAGTTTATATGCATGAACTTCAAATTGATCTGTTCTGTTACCCAATTTTCCGGCAATAATTTATGTGCAGTGTTGTATGTTAAACGAATGTACCCAAGTCTGTTGAGTCTGGGTCAAAATTATGGGACGTACTGGCACTGCGCATAGAATGTTGCATTCAAGTTATGGTTTTTTTACAATCTGAGTGCGTTGACACACTATAATAGAACATACAGACAGATAAACTTACGGAAAAGATTAGCTTATTTACCAATGTCCTAAATAAATTCTATTTTATTATTATTCTTATCTATATATAAGTATTAAATGTATTTTATTTTAAATTTTTCTGTAATTTACGCATTATTGTACAGTAAATATATCTTTGTGAAGCGCTTTTGAACGCACATATCCTGTATGAAAAGAGCGCTATATAAATGTGGTATAATAATAAATAATAATAATAAGTAACCGGGTGGTCTTATAAAGAAACATACCCGCTCCGACCCAGGATCGAACCCAGGTTGCCAGGTTTGCTGTCATGATGCACTCTACCACGTCGCCATAAAAGCGCGCTTGTACAGTAAGGCCATACAAGTGATGATAAAGCCTTCACACTCTGACATACTCATACATGTGATAACTACCGACGGTAGGTGAATTCTACCGTTTTCAGAGGTGGTTTACCGTTCTACCGGAACGGTATTTAAATCTACCGTTTTTGAAATTTTACGAAGCCAAATTTTTAAGTGAGATACATTTTCCTCCCTGGTGGCGTTTATCTGTTAGTTCTGTACACACAGAGACCACCTTTAACTTGCTATCATGCTGTGATCCATGCTTGGTCTGCTTTGGTAGGGACCAATCAAGGGAATCCCCTGTCGAGACCTTGGAGAACACCCGAATTACATAATCACGAGGTGGTTCCGGTTTTCACTCTACTACTTTACCAAATAAATTGTTCGGGAACCAGTCGTGTCAAAATGCAAACGTCTACCACAAACATCACATGCAGCAGGTTTATTACTCAAGCGAGGCGACATGGGAGTGTCATGACCCTATGATAGGAATTATATTTTCATAATTAAGTTATAAGAGATAGAAATGCTTCTCTACTTCCTTGTCAAAGACAGCTATGCTTGGCCTCGTTGTTGCAATGGGCAGACACACTTCGAAAGTAAGACTGTTTGGACTGATAATCATGCATTTGATTTGTACACAAAATTACTTTTTCATTAATATAATTAGTGGTAAGGACACTAAAAAAGTTATTGAAAACACCCTGAAATATTATCTACCATTGCAAACTCTTCAAAAAATAATAACTATATAAAGTTGAAATGTCATCAGTTTTCGCGACGATTGTAGAGACGGGCTAAAACACGGACTCTGAACTCTGTTTGGATTTCAACATTTCTGTGACTGCTCAGTGTTTGCAGTAAATAATTTGAACTGAGTAAAGGTTGTCATTGGGAGTATAGCTAAATAAGGGCTATAAAATGAGACACCCCCTAAAAATGTTATTATAAAATAAAATAAAATGGAATTACTTTTCATTATATGATAAAACAGTAATAAATAGGGCTGTCATGATACACTAACGTATTCGGATTATTCGAATATCGTTTCTGGCGATGAGTGTATCATATTCGCTACCCAAAGAACCGAATATTGACGAATACAATTAGACATATAGGAAATTAACAAAATTAAAAGAAAAACAACATATTTTTGCCAGAAATAATTGAAATATGAGCGAACCATTCCAGCTGCGAAACGTCTTTTCGCAGTGACACCAAGGGAGATGACTCTTGATGACTTCTTATGTTTACAAATCACGACACCGTGTGTTCGTCCTGTTGGATTCAACAGGCTTAACAATTGTACTCTTGCATTCACTTTTTGCAGAAAAGTAGTCAAATCGTTCAAATACACGACACAATTACCGAAAACAAGTTTGTTTGATAGGACTAATTCTTAGTTTTTACGACAACGAAATTGTTGTTTCATAACAATGTCGGGGCCGAAAGAGATTTTCAGACTCCAACCAAATATGAAAGCGCCGTCTGGAATCATTTAGGGTTTCTGACGGGATCAGAAGGAAAAACCAACAAAGAAACCACCGTTTGTAAAGTCTGCCACCACGAAGTGAAGTAATACTGCTAGTTGTTGGCTCTAGCGGATAGTTATCGGAGCGCCCCAATGTCTGAACGTACCCAAAATTTATTGAGCAAATTTATTTGAGTTCGTTCACGATTCACCAGAAATGGACGAAACCAGCCGGCTATATTCAATTAGATACAGTGTAATGCACTGTATTTTGATGGTGCTTGAAAGGTTCTTGAATTTGAATTAGTATTATTTTATGCATATTGCCTAAAGAGTAAAAGACTACAAATGGACTTGACCAGTTTACTTTTGAACAAGTTTCTTTTCAGTGTTTCTAGTTTATGTGACTTTGCTAATTAAATATTTATAATATATATAATAACTCATTCCTTTCCCTTGCTTATCAGCACATGTCCAGTAGCACTTTCATTATTAGCTTAAAGATTCCTAATCCTAAATATGGACTCAGTCTGGACATGCTTTGGCTTAAGTAACTCTTATTAGCTTATGCCATAGCATGTTTATGTAGCTGTATTCGTATTCGTGAATATTTATTCGTATTCGCTATACTGTATCGTGATACGTATTCGTATTCGCTACATGGTGTATCGTTGCAGCCCTAGTAATAAATATTGATTTTCATGACAATATTTTATAAGGAACCCAGTGTTTTGGGCTTGAGACCTATTGATTTCAAAGAGTCCTTTTGACCCATGAAAAAAATCTAGAATTATTACTGCATGCCAATTATTAGTATTTGTTTTTAACCCTTTCCCTGTTCCATTTTCATTCCAAATTCCAGTCCCTACTGAATATTCATAAACAAAGTAGTTATAAAGAAATATGGAGATTGGAACTTTATTGCTATTTATTTCTACATTTTAGAAAGTACAGAAACATTTTTAAAATTCCAAAAGCAAACAGAGCAGACCCTGATCAGATTGCTCCTATAGGAGCTGTCTGATCTGGGTCTACTCTGTTTGCAAATGCATGAAAACTTCGTTGTTTATATGATGGAAAGCAAATAAACAGATCTATCAAATTCTATTAAGAAACAGAGTAGACCCCAATGAGATGGCTCCTCTAGGAGCCATCTGATCTGGGTCTATTCTCTTTGCAAATTTATGCGTGAAAAAGGTGTTTATATGAGGGAAAGGGTTAAGTGTGTAATTTTTATGTGTGTAATGTAAGATTTATAATGGTATGGTATGTATTTATGGTAAAGTATGAATGATATTGTTAAAAAGTATAACAAACATAAGTATCTTTTTCTCCCTTTTGTCGTGTCAGTAAAATCTACCTGACAAAAGTCAAATCTACCTGACAAATTTCCAAAATCTACCTGACATGCCTCAGCAGGTTATCACATGTATGCATACTCCCCAAAATTTGTCCCGATTTCTATGGGTATGAGAACAACTGGGAATCAAACTGGGAGCTCATACAGTCACATTCCCACATTGGGCGCCAAATGTAACCCGGTGTTCTTTTAAAGTTCACATACCTGCTCAGACCCCGGTTCGAACCCGGGTTACCAGGTTCTCAGTCATGCACTCTACCACGTCGCCATAAAAGCATGCTTGTACAGCAAGGCCGGTACAAGTGATGATAAACCTACACACTGTGACATATATAATATAGATTCTGCAGTGACTGTAGTTTCTGCCATGGCTAAACATTTCTGTGTTAATGTGCTATAATAAAAAAATAATCTAATAGATATTCATGATGTCGTTATTTCTTACATCAATTTTATTATATTTATGGAAGAAAGGATTAAAGCATGAGATACTCCAGAAAAGCCTTATCAATCTCAATCATAGTGACTGGATAATGTGATTCAACCAGAGTCATTTATATTATAATTCCACAAGATATTAGAGCAGAGACAGCTGCTAGAGTTTCCTGTTTGTAAAGGTGTGAAAAAAGTGTTTATATGAGGGAAAGGGATAAATAGAAATCATGCTATTTTTGTTAAATCAATGATGAAATACTTAAAAGCAAGTTGAAGACACTCTATACCTTGGCATGATGGCATCACTTTCTCAAAAGTGCTACGATGGAAAACTCATGAATATAAATTGGGATTCTCAGATGGAACCTCAGACACTGCCCTATGAGCTGAAGTTAAAATGCCAAATTAGCGCTTATATAAATCAGATCCAAACAAACTAGCAAAATCTTTGGAATAAGAAATCAACAGTCTCATATCAGTTTTTTTTTCCTCTATATAACAGACGCCGAATAACGGCGTCTTCCCCTCAGACATTTTTTCCCCTAGCTTGTCTATTTTTTCCCCCAGGGAAGAAAAATCCCCTCTAGAATCCTTTTTTTCCCATCAATGTGACATTGATCGGACATTATGTCCGAAATTCCCCATTAGGGTGCGTGGCAGAATGTAACAGATAGATCGAACTAGATCAATTTCTTCTCTGCCGATAGCAAAGATAGGGCAGTTTTTATATCGACACCGGTTAATAGGCTGAAACGCCGACCGCATTTCTCTATACATACGACCCCTCATGAATTAGCCGGGCCAAGACACACCTCCGCCATAGACCAATGAGGCGTCGTGTTACAAAATTATCGGTTTACCCCGGTAGAACCAAAATGGTCGCTGCTTGACGAAATCAAAATATCGCTCAGAAAAAGGTTCGTTTCGTTTCATTTAAAAGATTTATTCAGACATTGAGCGTGGATTGTGACGACAATTTATAGAATTGAGATGTCAGTTGCTGGAATTTGTGTGTTCATCGGGTTTTAGCTGTGTTTTACCAGTGATAGATTTACCAAAACTGTGCAATCGGATCTCTTCCGAAAATCAGTTGATGGCTGTGTGAGGTTTAATATTTCATGCGATGTGGAAAGTATTGAAATGACAGTAGTATTCCCGTAACAAGTATTCATTTCTCTAAAAGTCAGTAACTATTTTGTTAAAATCGATGGGAAATTGTTGGTTTAATGTAATGAAAATGGAGAGGGATGTGCGTTTTCTGTACAAAACGATGGAGAGTAAATGACTTTGGAAACGTTTGCTGGTTAATGAAAATGAATTCAATGGAAAGTTATGATATTTGGATGGTGTTTAAGGACATTGAGTGGGTGGGTGGGGGAGCTGTAATCGATCAAAGCAACATACACCCGGGCAACTATGCTCTCACAGACCAAAACTGAGAGCACAGTCGACCTATTCAAGGCTGAAAAACCAAGGGCTATTCAGTTGTAATGAAATTTCAATAAAATTTTATATTACACTATAAGAGCTGCATTTAGTACTCTGTTCATTTGCAATGTCCCCTGTTCATCATTATTATGTTAAAGTTTATATTTCATAATCTTCCCCATAAACATCTATTTCGCGCTTATATTTTCCCCTAAAACATGCTTTTCGCGCTTATTTTTTTCCCCTGAAGAAAGGCCAGGCCCCTTCCCCTAAATCTGAGAAAAAACCCTGCATATATTTGAACTATGGTATTTACCACTTTGTCTGACTCTTGATTTTTTTTTCTTTAAAGGAATTAAAGAATATAACACCTTATATATTCTTTGAATGTACCGGTATATTATTTCATGCCTGATTTAACTTGTTTCAGGATTTAACTGGAATTGAGGATATCAACAGATGTAGACAGACACTTGAACAGCACCATTGGGACATAGAGGTATATATATATTTATACAGTAACCAATTACCATTGGGCAATAATAGACCGTAATACAGAGGACCATATAAGATGTGTAGATTAAAATAATTTCAAGAAAAACTCCTTTGTTTCTCCACGAAACCCTATGTTGTGACCACTCAGTAGAATCGTATATTCGAGATGATTCTAAAGAGTGGTCACAGCATAGGGTTTGATGGAGAAATGTCGATACAATGTACAATGTCTTATTTGATTACCTTTATCTGTATATGTAATCTCATGTGCAAAATATGCCAACAGATTCCTGTTTTGTTTTAGATCAGCTACTGTTATGTCTAGATTAGTGTCTAATTTGCGACCCTATTCAGATGACTTCTATAGGAGCTGTCTGATCTTGGTCGACTCTGTTTGCATGTGTTTATATAATGAGGGAAAGGGTTAAGTGCAGGAGAATTTGTGCAAACAAAATTTCTTCAGGATGCTTAATATTCTTGTTGTTCTCAGGTTGCTGTCCAGGACACTTTCAATGAGCAGGAAGGCAACCCCTCTGTGTATGAGCAGCCACCTCCTGAGCCCAGAACACCTCCTGTAAATCTTCATCCAACAGACCAAAGGTGGGTAACCCTAAATCACATCTTACCATGGAATTGCATGTGCTTGCTATATTCTTGAAAGGCCAGTGGTCAATTGCAGCCATTGGCAGGTAGATATTAAGACGTGTCAATTTGTAATGGACTGTATAAAAGGACTGATCTTGATTTTCTACAGAGGTCCAGATAAGATGCATAAATTAAAACATTTTCAACAGTAACCATTTTATCTCTCCCCCAAACCCTATGCCGTGACCACTCTTTAGAATTGTCACTTTGAGACAATTCTAAAGAGTGGTCATAACATAGGGTTTGGTGGAGAAATGACAAATTTAGCATCTGAGTATGCACATTTATCTGTTGCTCTGGTTTTCTCTGTTTACAAAGTCATGAAAACATGTATCTGCGAAATAAAGAGTTGACTCATTGCACGATACCTGTTAATTTATGATTACCTATGCATACAGTTTAGATCCAGAGGGGGCTTAGCTAACTAGGCCCAAATTGTGTGACATTGACCCTTTACTCCATAAATACACTTTTCTACACCTTTGCAAACAGAGTAGACCCAGATAGGATGGCTCCTATTATGGAGTAAAGGGTTGAAACAAGTGGATGCTTAATGTCAGCCTGCGTTAAGTGGTCACCTGCGTAAAGATCAATTCTTCTTTTACTAAACAATCCCCACACACATACACACACACACTAACACACACTTTATTCTCTTTTTCCTAGATTGTTACAGAATGTTTGGAGTGAATTCTTGACATTTATCTGTCTAACCAAACATAGGTAGGATTTCTCCTTCAGTATTAAACCTTTGTATGAAGATTGAAAGGGGATGGGGTAATTATAGTATTCATCAGTGTTTAGCTAACATTTTAAGTTGTATTTGTTTTTATATTCTATGGTTACAAGGCTAATATCTGTGCAATGTTTGTTTCAGGATATTCACAGTCCAGACGAGACAACCACAGGGCATTGTACAGTGGAGTTACTATGTGCTTACGTTTCCTTTTAGATTTGTATATACAACACTGTTAGATTTGATTAGATTTACTTGTAAGTACATCTATGTTAATTGCAAAAAAATTTTTTTAACCCTTTACTTCATAAATACGCTTTTCTATGCCTTTGCAAACAGAGTAGACCCAGATCAGACAGCTCCTGTTGGAGACATCTGATCAGGGTCTGCTCTTATTGCTTATAACATATAGATATAATTCTACACCGTCGTGGTTAAATATTTGCGTGTCATTGTGTTATTAGCTCACCTGAACCAAAGGCTCAGGATGAGCTATTGTGACCGCGATGTGTCCGGCGTCCGTCCACATTTTCAAATGACATCTCCTCTGAAACTGCTGACTCAATTTTAACGAAATTTTGTCAGAAGCATCAGTGGCTAGGGGGAACGAAACATTGTTCACATTATGACCCGCGGACCAAAAATGGCCCCGCCCAAGGGCTGATCAGTTTTTCATAGGAAAATCTTTAAAAATCTTTACAAATCTTCTTCTCTGAAACTGTAAGGCCTAGACCTTTTATATTTGGTATGTAGCATGATCTTATGGTCCTCTACAAAGGTTGTTCAAATTATGACCCCCGGGCCAAAAATGGCCCCGCCCAAGGGCTTATCAGTTTTTCATAGGAAAATCTTTAAAAATCTTCTTCTCTGAAGCTGTAAGGCCTAGACCATTGATATTTGGTATGTAGCATGATCCAATGGTTCTCTACAAAGATTGTTCAAATTATGACCCCTGGGCCAAAAATGGCCCCGCCCAAGGGCTTATCAGTTTTTCATAGGAAAGTCTTTAAAAATCTTCTTCTCTGAAACTGTAAGGCCTAGACCTTTGATATTTGGTATGTATCATGATCCAATGGTCCTCTACAAAGTTTGTTCAAATTATGACCCCCGGGCCAAAAATGGCCCCGCCCAAGGGCTTATCAGTTTTTCATAGGAAAATCTTTAAAAATCTTCTTCTCTTAAGCTGTAAGGCCTAGACCTTTGATATTTGTTATGTAGCATGATCCTATGGTCCTCTACAAAGGTTGTTCAAATTATGACCCCCAGGCCAAAAATGGCCCCGCCCAAGGGCTTATCAGTTTTTCGTAGGAAAATCTTTAAAAATCTTCTTCTCTGAAACTGTAAGGCCTAGACCTTTGATAATTGGTAAGTAGCATGATCTTATGGTCCTCTACATAGGTTGTTCAAATTATGACCCTGGACCAAAAATGGCCCCGCCCAAGGGCTCATCAGTTTTTCATAGGAATATCTTTAAAAATCTACTGAAACTGTAAGGCCTAGACCTTTTATGTTTGGTATGTAACATGATCTTATGGTCCCCTACAAATATTTAGTTTTGGCTTGTGGTCCTCTGACAATAATATTCAATTTACGACCCTGACCACTGGGCGAAACTTGGCCCTGCCTCAGGGCTTATCAGTTTTTCATGGGAAAAATGTAAAATATTATTTTTCTCTGAAACCATAAGGCTTAGACCTTTAATTAATGGCATACTGCTTTGCCTTATGGTTCTCTACCAAGGTTGTACAAATGATTTCTTGTGGTAAAAAATGGCCCCGCCCCTGGGGTTATCTCAGGTGAGCGCTTCAGGGCCTCATTGCCCTCATGTTTTAAAGATACAGCTAATTAATATTCACGATGTCACTTTGTTGGCACTTTTGAAAATCAAAGTACATGTATTACATGTACCTGTATGGTTCAATCCATCTGTCTATGAGTAGAAGTGGAGACCAAATTACTTTATGCTTGTGACCGAAATTAAGTCGTTTTAATTCATTTAACCCACTACTCCATAGATACGCCTTTTAACACCATTGCAAACACAGTAGACCTTTAGGAGCCTTCTGATCAAGGTCTTCTCTGTTTGCTTATGAAATAACGATATAGATCTGATTGTAGAAGCTTCTACCAATGCCAGAAAATCATGTGTTCAACTTCATACGTCATTATATTCATGATATCTTTACATCGTACATGAATATTCATAGACTGGAGTAATGGATTAGACATCATGGTTGTAGATCAGACCTGTTTTGATTTATCGAATACAATAAAAACCCTTTAATGCAACCACCTAAAAGAGGTACAATTTGAGGTGCTAGATGCAGGTGGTAGCTTAATGCAGGACAAAAGTAATGCAGAAAGCTCCTAGAGGAGCTTTCTGCATTACTTATGTCCTGCATTAAGCAACCACCTGCTTATAGAGACACCCATGTTTATTCATTAAGTGGTCGCATTAGAGGGGTTCTACTGTATATGTGTTTCTCAGCCAAACCCTGTTTTATTGTTACTCATTAGGATTTCTTCTCTGAGGTGATTCAAATGGGTAGCAGCAAGATTTAGATTTCCAAACAAATTCTGTTACCGCTTTCCTTCATATAAACACATTTTCATGCATTTGCAAACAGAGTAGACCCAGATGATTAGATCAGATGGCTCCTACAGGGTCTGCTCTGATTGCTTATGATATGATATAAATCTTGATTCTACAGTCTTTGAAAAGTTCTCTTGAAAAAGTTTACATTATGAAAATTCAGCTGATAGATAATTATGATTTCATTATTTCTTACATGAATATTGAACAGGGAAAGGGTTAATTCTTTTTCTTTAAAGCTCTGATAAATATAGGAATATTGTATTCACTGTGAGAAAGGTGTTTATTTTGGTTGAATATGTATTGTTACAAATTTCTACATACATGTACTTTCATTGTTGTCAGATGTTGTACTTGTAATTATAACAAATTTTATTTGAAATCCTTTTTCATTTTTCAGTTCAGATATTACGTCCAGACCCTAGAAGGCGTAAGTATACATCTGCATGTTTTCTCTCTTTGTAATAAAGCAGACAATTTTTGCTCGAACAAGAAATTACAGGATTTGAATTCATCATTTCCTACATATAATCACACCTTTGCAAACAGAGTAGATCCAGATCCTGTAGGAGCCATCTGATCAGGGTCTGCTCTGTTTACTTATGAAGTCATAATAGATTTGACCCTACATTTTCTACCAATACCAAACTATCCTGTGCCATTATAAAAAATCTGCTTATAAATATCCATGTCATTATTTCTGTACTCATGAATACATGTATTCAACATGGAAATAGTTTTTTGGCATCAGATGAATCCTTTACCTCGTAGATATGCTTTTTGACGCCTTTGCAAACGGAGCAGAACCAGACCAGACAACCACTGTAGAGTTGTTTGATCAGAATCTGCTCTGTTTGCCTGCTAATGATATATATCTGATTCTACAATTTGTGTCATGTACAAAATTCCTGTGTTCATATACATGTACCTTCACAAAAATTCAAGCAGTTGATATTTGTGACATCATTATTACTTAACCCTTTCCTCCATAAATACGCCTTTCTACGCCTTTGTAAAAGTTACTTTTTGACACCATTGTGATAAATAGAGCATTTGTCCTTAGTAGCAAATGGCCAAATGCTCTATTTATCAATCTTTTCTCTAGTTTATGCTCCTTTTCAGTAGATTTATTCAAAGAGGTTAGATCTAAAAATAGCCTATGAAGGAATGGGTTAAGAACTGTTCATGGTTAACTGGGTTTTACAAAAAGTGTAGAATGATATCAGATGACTCCTCTAGTAAATTAACCCGTTACCTGTTCAATATTCATGTAAGAAATAATGATATCATGAATATTTATTAGATTAATTTTTAAAATTACATTTGAACATAGGGCATTTTGGCTTTAGGCAGAAACTCTAGAATCACATCTATTAAAATTTCATAAGCAAACAGAGCAGACCCTGATCAGACGGCTCTTACAAGAGCCGTCTGATCTGGATCTACTCTGTTTGCAAATGTGTGAAATAGCACTTAAATGAACGGAAGGGTTAAGTACTTTCTTACCTTATTGACTCTACCGTTTGAACATTCAGCATTCAAAGGGTTTAGGGATTGTATTATAGCAGATTGACTCAATGAGTAACTTTACTAATTTGAACATTGAGTTTAGAGAGGTTTTACTGTAGTTTGATGAAGATCAGCACTATTTGCTTCTATGTCAATATGATTTAAAGTTATAAAAAAGAAGCCAATATTTTTAATGTGAATTATTCAGTCTTACAAACCAGTGACATGAGGAGACTGGTTGTCCAAATTTTACTGGTATACAGTAAAATCTCTCTAAACTGGACATTCAATTTAGTCTAAATATCCGTCTAAAGACAGAAGGCAGATTAATGCAGGGTGAAAGTTATGCAGAAAGCTCCTCTAGGAGCTTTCTGCATGACTTTCACCCTGCATTAAGCAGTCACCTGCATAAGAATATCTAATTTTTTCTCTACTAGAATTTGGTTTAGACTGGGTTTTACAGCATACAGTTGATTACAAAATGTTTAGGGTAGATACAGTATGGCTGTCCATATATGACTGGTATATATACTGTTGAACTTCGATATCTCAAACTCGGATAACTCGAACTAAAATTTCGGTCCCTCCAAAATTTACAATACAGAATTTTTGGCCGGATTGCTCGCAATCCAGGCTTATAGATTGGCGAATGCCGTCCGGCCGGCCGTCCGTCCGTCCGGTTGACCTTTTTGTTCGAGTTAGTTATAGCTAAAGTATAATACCTACAGTAACCAAACTTGGCATGTTGGTTCAGAATGAGGGTCCCATTACATGTCATAGGTTAGCAGGTTACTATGACCCCTTTTTGACCTAGTTTTTACGCTTCATTGACTTAGAGAATTTCCAGGTTGACCTTTTTGTTTGTGTTAGTTATAGCCAAAGTATAACACCTACAGTAACCAAACTTGGCATGTGGGTTCATAATGAGGGTCACATTACATGTCATAGGTTAGTAGGTTATTATGACCCTTTTTTGACCTAGATTTTACGCCTCATTGACTTAGAGAATTTCCAGGTTGACCTTTTTGTTCCCGATCGATAACTAATAAACGACTTGGCCTAGAATCTTCAAACTTGCTGTGGTGGTTAGTCATGACAACTGGATGACCCTTATTGTTTTTGAGGTCACTAGGTCAAAGGTCAAGGTCACATTGACCTTAACTGGTGAAATAGTTTCTGATCAATAACTGCTCAAGGGTTTGGCTTGGGATCTTCAAACTTGCTGTGATGGTTCGTCATGACCACTAGATGACCCCTATAGTTTTTGAGGTCAAAGGTCAAGGTCACCATGACTTTAACTGGTAAAATGGTTTTTGATCAATAACTGCTCAAGGGTTTGGTTTAGGATCTTCAAATTTGCTGTGGTGGTTGGTCATGACAACTAGATGAACCCTCTTGTTTTTGAGGTCACTAGGTCAAAGGTCAAGGTCACCTTGACCTTAACTAGTGAAATGGTTTGTGATCAATAACTGCTCAAGGGTTAGCTTAGGATCTTCAAACTTGCTGTGTTGCTTGGTCATGACCACTAGATGACCCCTAATGTTATTGAGGTCACTAGGTCAAAGGCCAAGGTCACCATGACCTTAACTGGTGAAATGGTTTCCGATCAATAACTGCGTAAGGGTTTGGCTTAGAATCTTCAAACTTGCTGTGGTAGTTGGTCATGACCACTGGATGACTCCTATTGTGTTTGAGGTCACTAGGTCAAAGGTCAAGGTCACCATGACCGTAACTGGTAAAATTGTTTCTGATCAATATCTGCTCGAGGGTTTGGCTTAGGATCTTCAAATTTGCTGTGGTGGTTGGTCATGACAACTAGATGAGCCCTGTTGTTTTTGAGGTCACTAGGTCTAAGGTCACCATGACCTTAACTGGTAAAATGGTTTCCAGTCAATAACTGCTCAAGGGTTTAACTTAGGATCTTCAAACTTGCTGTGGTGGTTTGTCATGACCACTAGATGACCCCTGATGTTTTAGGTCACTAGGTCAAAGGTCAAGGTCATCATGACATTAACAGGTGAAATGGTTTCCAATCAATAACTGCTCAAGGGTTTGGCTTAGGATCTTCAAACTTTCTGTGGTGGTTGGTCATGACAATTAGATGACCCCAATTTGAGGGCTTGGTGCAAAACTATTCTAACTCCTTCACAAAGCGAAGGAGTTAGAATAGTTTTGCACCAAGCCCTCGAATTGTTTTTGAGGTCACTAGGTCAAAGATTAAGGTCACCATGATTTTAACTGATGAAATGGTTTCCAATTAATAACTGCTCAATGGTTTGGTTGGGGATCTTCAAACTTGCTGTGGTGGTTGGTCGTAACCACTAGATGACTCCTATAGTTGTTGAGGTCACTAGGTCAAAGGTCAAGGTCACCATTACCTTAACTGGTGAAATGTTTTCAGATCAATAAATGATTAGTGGTTTGGCTTAGGATCGTCAAAGTTGCTGTGGTGATTAGTCATGACCAGTAGATGACCTCTTTAGTTGAGGTCACTAGATCAAAGGTCAGGGGGTCTGGGGTATACATGCTTTACAAATACCTCTTGTTTTTTATGCTTCAATGAATTTCTAGATTGACCTTTTTATACGCCCGAAGGGACGTATTATTGTATGGCGCATGTCGTCCGTCCGTCCGTCTGTCCGTCTGTCCGCACTCACCAAAGGGTAGTTGTGTGACTTTTTCTAACTAGTCCCACAAGTAAAATCATTAACCTGGCCATCTCTTGTGACATTAACCTGGCCATTTCTTGTGACATTAACCTGGCCAGTTGTGGGACATAGGGTTAGGGTTAGCTTCCAGATCATTCTTTTCCAAAGTTAGAGCCAAAAATAGTTTTTCTTGTGGGACTAGTCACACAAGAAAAGATCAAAGGAAAAAGTCACACAACTACCCATTTGTTAGCATGTCCGTCCGTCCGTCCGTTAGCAATTTCTTGTGCAACTAACTCCTCCTTTATTTTTCAACATAATTTCTTCAAACTTTCAGGAATGATAGATACTGATGTGTAGTTGTGCATATCAGTGAGATAACTCTCATATCATTTTTCATTCTGGAGTTATTGCCCTTTGATAGTTTCGGGTAGCAATTTCTTGTGCAACTAACTCCTCCTTTATTTTTCAACATAATTTTATAGAACAGCCTTCGGGCGTATATTGCCCCGTCTTGCGGTGCTCTTGTTAACATGTGGAGTCATGAGGACCTCATTACATGCAATTGGAATATGTTTAACTATTTATTATGCCTTCAGCATCTGCTGATGCAGAAATGTATAATGATTGACTGTTCATCTATATCACTTTAATTGGCAATCCGGCCATACTGACATTGGCGGTTTCTTGTTCTAAAACGCATCACTACGCATACCTAGAAACACATGTGATAGCTTAATGCAGGTCTAATAAGTTCTTAATGCAGAGCTTATTGCAGCTTCTGTAGGAGCTTTCAGCATTACTTTAGACCTGCATTAAGCTGTGAACCTGAGAAATTGTTCAGATTAAAATTGGATAACTCGAACTTCTGTTATCTCAAACTAATTTGTATGGTCCCTTGAAGTTCGAGATATCGAGGCTCAGCTGTACAGTGGATTAGGGAGGTTAGCTATCCAGATATTTAGATACAGTACTGTTTTTCTAGAGCTCTATGTAATGTGTATTTCAGATGTAACTGACCCAGTAGGGGATGTAACTAGGTTTATACAGAGTTACACTGAAAAATATGGCGACACCCACCCTGTGTTCTACCAAGGATCATACAGTCAGGTATGTGTGCAAGGTGATATGGAATGATAGACTAGAACTTTGTAATAACGATAAAAACCTCTTGACTCAGACAGTGATTTATTATGGATTTTAGGCAGGTAACCTCAGCCCTTTACTCCATAAATGTGCCTTTGCAAACAGCGTACACCCAGATCAGACGGCTCAAATAGGAATCTGCTCTGTTTGCTTATGAAATAACATAGATTATGATTCTACAGTTTCTTCCATGGCCAAAAGATCATGTGTTCATGTGCCATTATGAAAATTAACCTATTTATTATTTTCCTCCATAGGCTATTTTAAGACCCAACCTCTTTGAATGAATCTACCAAAAGGAGCATTTACTAGAGAAAAGTTAAATTTTAGAATTTTGTAGTTTTAAACCATTGTGATAAATAGAGCATTTGCTCCTATAGGAGCAAATGCTCTATTTATCACAATAGTTTCAACAGGTGACTGTTACAGAGGCATAGAAAGGAGTATTTGTGGAGGAAAGTGTTAATATTCAGGGTGTCATTATTTCTTAACCCTTTCCCTCATATGAATGTGTTTTCATGATCCGGGTCTGCTCAGTTTGCTAATAGAATTTGGTAGAGCTGTTTCTTAACTTTCTAAAATGGCTACAATGTTCCACCTTGCATATTGCATTATAATTATTTTGTCAATGAATATTCAGTAGGTATCGAAATCTGGAATAAACACAACAGGGAAAGGGTTAAATGATTATTCATGGAGAAAAGAGTTTAGGGGTATATTATAGTCATCATGTAGACTGAACCATGTCTTGGTCTGACCAAGTGTTGGTCTGTGGTATTTTGGTTTTTTTTTGTCAGGACTATTTTTCAGCAGTTACTGACCAGATTACAATGAAACTTTAATTTCCATCAAGAGGAGATATACATATGGTTAGATTGTTCTAGTTCAAATTATTTTTGACAGCTATTTTGTTGTGTTTATTCAAATTATCACATAGTTTGACAAGTCCTAGTGTGGGGGGTATTAATCTTGTCTGACCAAGGTTTGCTCTGTTAAATTTAGGCATAATTCTATAGCTTCTGTTTTTAAAGCTAAAAAATTATCTTATTCATATTAAATAAAAAGTTAATTTATATTCATACATTTTTATGCCCCAACGGCGGCGGGCATATAGTAATCGCATTGTCCATCCTTCCGCCCGTCTGTCCTTCCATCCGTCCGTCCCAAATTCGTGTCCCTTCTATAACTTCTTAATCTGTAAATGGATTTCAAAATAACCTGGCACAAATGTTCACCACACAAAGACAATGTGTCGCGTTCAACTCCCAGGTCAAAGGTCAAGGTCACAGGGTACAATTAATTTGTAACAAATTTCGTGTCCGGCCTGTAACTTCTTTATCTATCGATGGATTTCAATATAACTTGCCAAAAATGTTCACCACACAAAGACGATGTGTAGTGTTGAACTTCCAGGTCCATGGGTCAAGGTCACAGGGTAAAATAACTTTGTAACGAATTTCGTGTACAGTCTGTAACTTCTTTATATATCAATGGATTTCAATATGATTTGGCACAAATGTTCACCAGACAAAGATGATGTGTCGTTTCAACTCCCTGGTCCATGGGTCAAAGGTCAAGGTCACAGGGTAAAATAACTTTGTAACGAATTTCGTGTACAGTCTGTAACTTCTTTATATATCAATGGATTTCAATATAACTTGGCACAGATGTTCACCAGACAAAGACGATGTGTCAAATCCCTGGTCCATGGGTCAAAGATCAAGGTCACAGGGTACAATTTTTGGGGGCATTTGTCATGTGACTGTGACAGCTCTTGTTTTTTCTAACATGAATATTCATTAGCTAAAAGGTTAATGAAAGATGAAAAGTATGCAGAAATTCCTAATTGAGCAATTGCTTGCTGTTAACCCATTACCTCATAGGCTATTTTTAGATACAACCTCTTTGAATAAATCTACCAAAAAGGAGCATTAACTAGAGAAAAGGAACATTTAAGAATTTTGTAGTTTGAAACCATTGTGATAAATAGAGCATTTGCTCCTATAGGAGCAAATGCTCTATTTATCACAATGGTTTCACAAAGTGACTTTCACAGAGTCGTCAAAAGTCGTCAATATGAGGGAATGGGTTAAAGACACCCATGTTTATTCAATTAGCTTCTGCTTTAGAGAGGTTCTGCATTATTTGTCATGGCTATGCTCATTCATGGTAATTTTTTCTACCCAGGCATTAAACGATGCAAAGCGAGAGTTACGGTTCCTGATGGTGTATCTGCATGGTCGTGATCACCAGGATACTGACAGCTTCTGTAGGTAAGTGGTGCAGACAGAAAATGAAAAACAATAACTGGTCTAAAGATATCGGTTTGAGAGCAAGACTGTCCTAACTATATTGTGTAACTCATATTACTGAATTATCAAATGGACTTGTCCAAAATTCAAAGAGGTCATGCTTATAGTGAATATTTAGGGATATTTCTAAAGAAAAGTTTAACATGACAAACAGTGCAGACCCTGGTAAAAGGGTTCTTCAAGGAGCCCTCTCATCTGGGCCTACACTGTTTGCAAAAGACATTAATGACTTGTTTCCCACACTGTTAGGGTAAAATGTTACCAACAATTAACATAAATGTTTTTCTAAAATTGTGTATAAAATTGAATTCTCCATCATTTGTACATGTATTAATAAATGCTATCAACATCCAATAGTTTCTATCCTGATAAGAAGCCTAGATTGGAGTCCTTGGAATTGTTTAACCCATTACCTCATAGGCTATTTTAGATCCAACCTGTTTGAATTAATCTACCGAACTGGAACATTAACTAGAGAAAAGGATTTTTTTTTATAATTTTGTAGTTTGAAACCATTGTGATAAAAAGAGCATTTGCTCCTATAGAGCAAATGCTCTATTTATCACAATGGTTTCACGGAAGTGAACTTTACAGAGGCATCAAAAGGCGTCAATATGAGGGAATGGGTTAAATCTTACCCACTGAATCAAATTGAGTGTTCTTTGATTGGTGTTAACTATTGAATTGATAATTCTGCCTTTTTTACAAATAGAGAAGACCCAGATCAGGTAACTCCTTGCATTATCCATCTGACCAGGGTCAGCTCGCTTTACTTTCATTTATGATTCCCTTCTGTTTACTATGGTAGTAAATATTCTTATTTTACATTTTTAATACAAAATTTAAATGTGTAATGAGAATTTTTGCATGAATATTCACCAATTAAAGGGTTAATAAATATTCATATAAGAAATAATGACATTGTGAATACTAATAAGCTGAATTTTTATGATGGCAGATACAGTAAAACCTCTCTATAACGGCCGCTTAATTACATCAAGTATTTTGTGTTAAATGCAGGTGGCTGCTTAAAGCAAGGTGAAAGTAAAACAAAACGCTCCTATAGGAGCGTTCTGTTTTACTTTCACCTTGCTTTAAGCAACCACCTGCCCTCAATGCCAACTAATTAACACAATTTAGTGGCTGTTATAGAGAGGTTTTACTGTATACACATAGCTGAAACTGTTGAATCAGGCCTATGGATTTTAATTGCAAACAGAGCACACCCTGATCAGATAGTCCTACAGGAGCCATCTGATCTGAGTCTATGCTGATTGCAGATGTGTTAAAAGTGTTTCTGTGAAGTAAACGGTTTAGTATATTAATATGCATGATGACAGGAGTTTGGCATGAATTATCAATATTCATTAAAGGATTAACTGTGAAAGATAATACACTTCTCATGAGTGAAAACAGTCCTGCATTTGTTTTCTATCAAACCAATTGTATTGCTCATCATTATGGAATTGGTTGGCTTATCAACAGATTTGTTTCTTTTCTTTTCAGGAACACATTAGCGAGCCAGGCCATAATAGATTTTGTAAATGTTAACATGTTATTTTGGGCGTGTGATACAAATAGCCCTGAGGGGTACAGAGGTAAGTATACTATATGAGAATCATTTTATATGGAAGGTTGAGTGGAGAACTGTAGACTGTAATTACTATACTATTAACCCTTTCCTCCATGAATATTCATGTATTAAATAAGTAATGATGTCATGAGTATCAATTTGACTAATTTATTTAATAGTACATAATAGACACAGAAATTGTTTGTCCATGGCAGAAACAGCAGAATCATATCTATGATATATCATAAGCAAACAGAGCAGACCCAGATCAGACAGCTCCTATAGGAGCTGTCTGATCTGGGTCTACTCTGTTTGCAAATGCGTAGAAAGGCGTATTTATGGAGTACAGGGTTAAATGGTTTACCTGATGGAAACACCTTTTCATGCCTTGCAAACAGAGTAAATCCAGATCTGATTAGGAATTGCTTTTATTTACAATGTTACCCTTTTGAATGCTGAATTATAAAAGTAGAATTACCAGTAAAGTCTTTAACCCTTTCCTCCTTGAATATTCATGTAAGAAGAAATAACATCATGAATATTAATTAGATTAACTATCATAATAGCACATGGACAGAGGAAGTTTTGGCCATGGCAGAAAGTGTAGAATCATATCTATATTATATCATAAGCAAACAGAGCAGACCCTTACCTCCAAGAGGAGCCGTCTCATCTGGTACTTCTCTGTTTGCAAAGGCATAGAAAAGTGTAGGGAGGAAAGGGTTAAGTACCAATTATTAATTCGATCTGGTCTATTTGCTAAATGGAATTGTGTATGACTAATTCTAAGGTTTATGCCTTGTAGCACAAAAATCCTGTTTTCTTATGCCATTGTAAAAAATCATTATTGATGTCATTATTTCTTGCATGAATACTTATAAGGAAATGGTTGAGAGATAATTGTTTTCATTACATTAGAACCTCTCTGATGTAGCCTTCAAAAAGAGGTCTAATTATGGGTCTGTAATGCAAGTGCCAACTTAACCCATTCCCACTTGAGCTATTTTTAGACCTAACCTCTGATTAAATCTACCAAAAAGGAGCATTAACTAGAGAAAAGGAAATTTTCAGAATTGTGTTGTTTTGAAACCATTGTGATAAAATAAATCACAATGGTTTCATAAAGTGACTTTTTACAGAAGTGTCAAAAGGTGTCAATATGCGGGAATGGGTTAATGCATTACTTTGCCATCAAGAATCTACCTGCTTTTTATGCCCCCCAGATAAGATCTGGGGGGCATATTGTTTTTGCCCTGTCTGTCTGTCTGTCTGTTTGTCTGTTTGTCTGTTTGTTTGTCAGCAACTTTAACATTGGTCATAACTTTTGAGCCAGTACAGATAGAGACTTGATATTTGGTATGCATATGTATCTCATGAAGCCGCACATTTTGAGGGGTGACATGTCAAGGTCAAGGTCACCCTTCAAGGTCAGAGGTCAAATATATGGGTCAAATTACCGACTTTAACATTGGCCATAACTTTTGGACCAGTAGAGGTAGAGACTTGATATTTGGCATGTTTGTGTATCTCATGAAGCTGCACATTTTGAGGGGTGACATGTCAAGGTCAAGGTCATCTTTAGGGTCAAAGGTCAAATTGTCTGTTTTTTGTCTGTAACTTTTACGCAACTATAACATTGGTCATAACTTTTGAGTCAGTACAGATAGAGACTAGATATTTGGCATGCATATGTATCTCATGAAGACGTGCATTTTGAGGGGTGACATGTTAAGGTCAAGGTGATCCTTCAAGGTCAGAGGTCAAATATATGGGTCAAATCACCGACTTTAACATTGGCCATAACTTTTTGACCAGTAGAGATAGAGACTTGATATTTGGCATGCGTGTGTATCTCATGAACCTGCACATTTTGAGGGGTGAAATGTCAAGGTCATACGTCAGGGTCAAAGGTCAAATTGTCTGTTTCTTTGTCTGTAACTTTAACATCGGTCATAACCTTTGAGTCAGTACAGCTAGTGACTTGATATTTGGCACGCATATGTATCTCATTAAGCCGCACATTTTGAGGGGTGACATGTCAAGGTCAAGGTCATCTTTAAAGGTCAGAGGTCAAACACATGGGTCAAATCACCGACTTTAACATTGGTCATAACTTTTGAACCAGTACAGATAGAGACTTGATATATGGCATGATTGTGTATCTCATGAAGCTGCACAGTGTGAGGGGTGAAATGTCAAGGTCATTCTTCAGGGTCAAAGGTCACCAACTTCAAATTGGCCCTAACTTTTGAACCATTAGAGATAAAGTCTTAATATTTGGTATGCATGTGTATCTCATGAAGCTGCACATTTTAGGGGGTGACATTTCAAGGTCAAGGTCATCTTTCAAGGTCAAAGTTCATCGACTTTAACATTGGCCATAACTTTTGAACCAGTAGAGATACAGACTTGATAGTTGGTATACGTGTGTTTCTCATTTTGCTGCACAGTTTGAGGGGTACCATGTCAAGGTCATATCCTTCATGGTCAAAGGTCACAAACTTTAACATTGGCCATAACTTTTGAACCAGTAGAGATACAGACTTGATATGTGGTATGCATGTGCGCCCCATGAAGCTGCACAGTTTGAGGGGTGACATGTCAAGATCAAGGTCATCCTTTAGGGTCAAATATCATATCGAGGGGGCATAGTGTTTCACAAACACATCTTGTTTAGATTCCTATGTTTGATAAATGAATGGCCACTACAGGTTCTACTGTAGACATAACTGTGGGTTTCGTGGAGAAATCAAGACTTTTTCTTCTGAAATACTTCTGTTATTGCGAGCTTGGGATCTTTTAATTGAACACAGAGCTACAGATAAAGGTGCGTACTCAAATACTAAAATCGTCCTTTCTCCACCAAACCCTATGTTGTGACCACTCTTTAGAATCGTCTCTCTGAGGAGATTCTAAAGAGTGGTCACAATATAGGGTTTGGTGGAGAAATAAAGATGTTATTCTTGAAAATCTTTTAATTTACGTATTGTATCTGGAACATCTAGGTTATGTATTCAAATTAGGTCATTAGATGAGATTATTGTACTACATGGTGATGGTTACTGTTTTATAAATTTTATTTCAGTGAGTCAAGCATTACGAGAGAACACTTATCCATTTTTAGCATTTATTGTGTTACGGGAAAACAAGATGACAGTGGTAGCAAAGATAGAGGGACCCGTAGGTAAGTGGTACCAGGGCCTATACCCATTTACCCTTTTGAATGCTTTTTCATGCATTGCAAACAGAGTAGACCCAGATCAGACGACTCCTATATGAGCCCTCTGATCAGGGTCTGCTCTGTTTGCTTATGATATAATATAAATAATATGCTACAGTTTCTGTCATGGCCAGAAATTTCTTGTGCAGTGTGCTATTATAACAATTAATCTAATTAATATTCCGGACGTCAATTTTTCTTACATGATTGTTCATGGAGTAAAGGGTTAACTCTTTCCTTGTTGAATATTCATGTAAGAAATAATGACACCATGAATATTTATTAGCTGATTTTTTATAATGACATGTTCACAAGAGTTTTTGGTATTGGTAGAGACTGTAGAATAGGATCTATTTCATATCCAACCAGAGTATACCCTGATCAGACGCCTCCTACAGGAGCTGTCAGATCTGGGTCTACTCTGTTTGCAAAGGCATGAAAAAGTTTTTATGTGAAGGAATGGGTTAAATGGAAGTGTTAGAAATGCTAATTACACCCATACCAAACTAGTTTAATCTTTTGAATTCAGAAAATGAATGGTCCTAATAACATGAAGTATTTGGACACATAGTCTCCCCTGTCTGTAGATTTACAAGAACAGAGGACTTTCTGAGGAGTCTGTTGATCGGAGTCTGCACTGTTTGTTGTTCAAAAACTGCAAATTTAATCCTATTATACTAAATGAACTTTACCATCCACAATGATAGATCAACTTTGAATAATTTGGTATTTAAAGGTTTTGTCATATAGAATTACAATCTGGTGCTAGTCCGTGTTCCAATATAAAAATCCTAAACCTGATCAGTGGTCACATTATATTCAATTGTCTGAATGTGTTTGCTTAGTAATGTTGCCTGTTCGCATCACGTTTCAATGGGCATCATTATTCATAAATTCATAATAGAATCTATTATTGAATAGTAAAACAATAACCCCCACTGAATGTCCCTTTAAACCTTATCCTCATGAATATGTATTAAAAATTCATGACTTCATGAATACTATTTAGAATATTTTTTATTCTGGCATGTGAACATAGGTAATTTGGACATGGCAGCTACTGTACTGTAGTATCGGGTCTATATTATTTCAAAGCAAACAGAGCAGACCCTGATCAGATGGCCACTAAATTAAATCAAGTATTTTGTTGTAAAAGCAGGTGGCTGCTTAAAGCAAGGTGAAAGTAAAACAGAACGCTCCTTTAGGAGCGTTCTGTTTTACTTTCACCTTGCTTTAAGCAGCCACCTGCCCTAATTAACATAATTTAAAAAAAAAAAAGTATCTAGTTATAGTCTATTTTCAGTCCGAATGACCGCTCAGCCGACTGTACATTTACTCCCCTGGTCATTGAGTCATTGGCCTACAATATTGAGCACTGCTAACATATGGCACAATCATGCAGCCGTAGTACCGGTGAGTGACCCTCACAGGTACCCATTTTAACCCCTGGATGGAGAGGATGTGCGGGTGGGAGACATGGAAAAGCGTCTCTGAAATTTCTGGTAGGGACATGGACTTGAACCCCGGACCTCCAGATTGATAGTCAAACGCTTTACCACTAGACCACCGCCACCTGCAAATTTAGTGGCCGTTATAGAGAGGGTTTACTGTATATACATTTATATTATAACAAAAGCAAACAGAGCAGACCTTGATCTCAGACAATTCCTACAGGAGACATCTGATATAGGTCAACTGTGTTTGCAAATACTTAGAAAAGCGTATTTATGCAGAGCTACAGATAACGATGCGTACCCAAATACTAAAATCGTCATTTCTCCACCAGACCCTATACTGTGACCACTCTATAGAATTGTCTCTTTGAGACGATTCTGAAATGTGGTCAAAGTATAGAGTTTGGTGGAGAAAAAAAGGAGCTATGCTTGAAAATGTTTCAATTTACACATCGTAACTGGATCTCTGTTTATGGATTAATGGTTAAAAGAATAACTCCTAAGGAATGTCATTATTTTCATGGCATGTGTCAAATTTCTGCTCTGACAGTTGATTAGAGTCTAAATATTGTTATGTTATTTCTCAGTATTGTAACTATGAATCAATACTAATAAGAGCTCTGGTTTGCTATTTCAGAGGCTACAGATCTAGTCCAGAGAATGGAGACTATTATAGGAGACAATGAGTCTTCATTAGTGGCTGCTAGGGCAGACAGGTAAGTGGCCGAGGGCTACATTAGGATGTTTCAAGCTTGTCTCTTGTTTCTAGTGTCACTCATCCCAGTGGATAACTTAAATTACTCCATTAACACTTTCCCTGTTTTATGTTTATTCAAAATTTCAATGCCTGAATAATATATTCAGAATTTAAACTGAATATTCACTGCCAAAATAGTTACAAATGAAATATGGAAGGCGAACATTGTAGCTGTTTTAGAAAGTAAAGAAACAGACCTATCAAATTCCATTAGCTAACAGCAGACCCTGATCAGACGTCTCCTTTAAGAGCCATCTGGTCTGGGTCTAATCTGTTTGCAAAAGTACAAAAAGGCATTTATATGAAGGAAAGAGTTAACCCTTACCCTGTTATGTATTCATGTAAAAAATAATGACATAAATATTTATTTATAGCTGAACTTGTATAATTAATAGCATAATGTACATAGGTTGTTTTGGTATTGGTAGAAACTGTAAAGTCAGGTCTATTTGATTTCCTAAGCAAACAAAGCAGACCCTGATCAGACGACTCCTATAGTATCCATCTCATCTGGGTCTACTCTGTTTGTAAATGTTTAAAAAAGCATTTGTATGAAGGAAAGTGATAAATACTCTGAGTTGATAAATGTGACAGCAAAGTGATAAACATAAGGCCATTATAGCTCTTGTATTTCATTTAATTTACGTTTGGTTGTGAAAGAGTGTGACTCATTTAAGTCATATACTGAATATTTTGATTTGTTAGAGAGGAGAGAAATTTCAACCAGTCACTGAGGCAACAGCAAGACGAGGCTTACCTGGCATCTCTAAGAGCGGATCAGGAAAAGGTAGAAGTAGATAAATTGAGTACAAAGGTCATCAAGAAATTTGCTAGAATACATGACTTGCTTAGTAATATACAGAGGTTGTCCTTTAGTTCAGAGACATTCATTTTTAGCATTCGTTTTCTGAAGAAAAACAATATGAGATTGTGTGAGAGTCTTTGGTCTGGTAATAGTTGTCAAGATTTCCATACGAATCTTTAACACTTAACTAATGAATATTCATGAAAGAAATAACAAATGAATGAATTTTAATTAAGTGAATGTTTATTATGGCATTATAAACAAAGGCATTTTTGACATTTGCAAACACTGATCTATATTATGTCAGAAGCAAATACGAGTTTTCGGGTCCGGATCAACTCTTGTTTGTGAATTATTATTTAAAAGATGTCTCTATCAGGTAAAGGGTCAGTGTTAGAGCTTTGTGACCTCAGAGCGAGCTTTATCAAAAATACCATAATTACGCGAAACATTTGGCCTCTACAAACATACAGGCCCAGAACAAACTTCTGTATCCATGCTTATAAAACATTTTAGTTGTGTCTGAGTCCGTTTTCAAGTTTTTGATTGGTCAGATTTGAGCCTTAGGCTCAAATCTGACCAATCAAAAGCTTGAAAACAAACCCTGACTCAACTAAAACGCTTTATAAGCATGGACCCAGAAGTTTGATCAGGGTCTGTAATTTCTGCTACTGCAATATAATCATTTGAAATTATTCAAGACCATACTAAATAGGTATCATTTCGTCAATGCTAGGAACGCCTGAAAAAAAACCCAGATTGTATGATACAGTAGATGATCAATATACATCAAATATGTCCAGTGCTACATGTAGCAAAAAAGTTTATATGTTTCCTGTCCAAAGCTGTATACAGCATGATGGATTGGGTTGGTTTATTATTCAGGCTAGAAAGAAGCAAGAGGAGCGTGATAAGGTATTAGCAGAAGAGGAAAGAGTGAAGAAACTGGAAGAAGACCATTCCAGGATGTTACTGGTAGAGTATTTTGTCATGGGCTCATTTTTATCAACCAATATTCAAACAACCAATGACTCATATCCACCTGTTTGTAAAGCTTCTTATTCAAATTTGGCTCCAGTTTGATTATGTTAGACTGAGAAAGTAGCTTATTGTGAAGACTCAGATCAAACCTTGACAGAAACTGTAGAATCAGCTCAGTATTATTACAGTATAACCTGATTTATCCGACATCCCTAGGGACCGACTGAATTTGTCTGATACATCAGAGTGTCGGGAAAGTCAGGGTCAGGGGATCAACCAAAGCAAAACCGGAAGTGGAATATATGATAAGGATAAACATTGTCTCTTGATGTTTATTAGTCCCCCACCGGTTACCGGTTGGGGGACTATAGGTTTGCTCGATTCCGTCTGTCTGTCTGTCTGTCTGTCCGTCTGTCCGTCTGTCCGTCCGTCCGTCTGTCCGTCTGTCACGCTTCGTGTCCGGGCCATATCTCCTACAAAGTTATGCCAAATTCATTATAACTTCACACATTGAAGAATCATGATGAGGGCTAGTGTCATTCACAAGGGTCATAACTCTAGCATCAATATTTTTGGAGTTATTCCCCTTTAACATATTTTTTTGTCCGGACAATAACTCTTTATCTACAGGTTCAATTAATTTGAAACTTCACATATGGAACAATCATGATGAGGGGTAGTGTCATACACAAGGGCCATAACTCTAGCATCAATATTTTTGGAGTTATTCCCCTTTTTCATATTTTCCTGTCAGTCCGTCTGTCACACTTCGTGTCCGGGCAATATCTCCTACAAAGTTAGGCCAAATTCATTATAACTTCACACATTGAAGAAGCATGATCAGGAGTAGTGTCATGCACAAGGGCCATAATTCTAGCATCAATATTTTTGGAGTTATTCCCCTTTTTCATTCTTTTTTGTCCGGACAATAACTCTTTCTCTACTGGTTCAATTGATTTGAAACTTCACATATGGAACACATATGATGAGGGGAAGTGTCATGGGCAAGGGCCATAACTCTAGCATCTGTATTGTTGGAGTTATTCCCCTTTTCATATTTTCTTGTCCAGTTAATAACTCTTTATGTACTGGTTCAATTTATTTGAAACTTCTCATATGGAACAAGCATGATGAGATGTAGTGTCATGCACAAGGGCAATAACTCTAGCATCAATATTTTTGGAGTTACTCCCCTTTTTCATAAAATTTTTTCGGGACAATAACTTTTTATTTACTGATTCAATGTATGAAAGAAGGTACTAATACCATTCAGGTGGTCATGTATATACCATGGTCAACCACACCATGGGTTGGTGGGGTGGGGAGAGTGGAGGTTTTTTTCAGTCAGGTGGGGGACTCATGTCTTGCATAGCAATACAACATGCCCTTGTTTACTCTTAAATGGAATATTGTTGATGTTTATTTACACTCAAATGGAATATTGGTCCCTACAAAATTATTTCCTTTTAAGAATATTAGTCACTGATGATCTGATAATTCCACACTTCAAAGACAACACGGACTGCATCAATAAACCGCTTTCAGGCTTGTTCACTAATTTCATGTTTTATCTAAAGTTAACACTATTCTTTGGCGAGTTTGGAGTCTGTGCACATGCAGGTTCACTTGCAAGACGCTTTCTTATTCCAAAAGATGATCCTTCCATTTTGAAAGACATATACATACTAAAAATATTGCCTAAACCTGACTGGATAAGTAAATCAAATTGTATTCTGTAAAGGCTATAATAAAAAGATTATAACATTCAGACAATTACATTTTCTCATTTGTATGACCACAATGATAATTACCTGTAATTATGGATTTAGCAAGTCCCCAAAATGTCAGGGTCACAATTATTGCTCAATTAATCAGGGTGAGCAGATGCTCAGCCAGGCATGCACAATCCCACTTAAAGATTGTGTCAGATATGCAGGTGTGAAAAACGCTGCATTTAGCACATTGGGACCGCCAAACAGTGTCGGATAACGGATACGACAGGTTCTGTTAAAAGCAAGTTTTAAGCATATACAATAAAGAAGGAAATGTTCGAGACCAACGAGTGCTGTCGGATATATCAGGTTGTCGGTAAAGGCAGGTGTCGGATAACCAAGGTTATACTGTATATGAGTGGTGTACTGGAGTCACCATGTCCATCTGTCCGTCCGTCACGCTTGTCCGGATCATAACTTCCAAAGTATAAAAGCTATTGACTTCAAAGTTCATATATAGATAGATTTGGATTTTTTTTCCAAACCTTTACAAATATTGAAGTGATATGTGGTATGTGGCTTCATTATACTGAGTTACAGATCAAGTTTGAATTTCGTTACGCTTCATTGATTTTACACGGAAATACATTGATTTTACTTAGAAATTTTCCTGAAATTCAGGTTTTCCGGATTTTTTTTCTAAACATTAACAGATATTGAAGTGATATTTGGTATGTGGCTTTATAATAATGAGTTACAGATCAAGTTTGAGTTTTGTTACACTACATTGATTTTTAACGGAATTACAGCATTTTGACTTAGAAATTTTAAGGAAATTTCAGGTTTTCCGGAGTTTTTTTCTAAACTGTAGCAGATATTGTAGTGATTTATATCTATAACACCCATCTCTGTGTCAAATGTGCTAGTGGGGGTATTCATCACCTTTAGTGGTAGTTCTAGTTTCATTAGCAAACAGAGTAGACCCTGATCAGACAGCTCCTACAGTCCTTCTCTGTTTACAAAGGCATTAAAAGGTATTGTAGATGAAATATTTATGTTTTCACTGATTGATTAAAAAATACTTATAATGTATTTTACAGTTGTTCCACAGTTGTAATGTATTGGCCTAACCCTTTACATCATATATAAGCCTTTTATCACCATTGCAATGAGAGCAGACCCAGATCAAACAGCTCCTGTTGGGTCTGCTATATTTGATTATGAAATAATATACTGTTCATTTCAGTTTACTTTGTCATTGAATTTTGAATCGAGATTTTATTTTATTTCGGTTTAGACTGACCTTAAATCTACTTCATTTGATTGCACCGTTTTTCAGGAACTCCCATGCTAAATATCCGAGTTCCTAAAAACGATGACACAAGTGGTTTAAATTTTATCTCAATCCGGTAAGAAATGAAAAAAAATCGCCTTTCAAATTCAGTGACAAAGTAAATTGAAATGGACAGTAGATATGATTCAGCAATTTTTGCCATGGTCAAAATTACCCTTGGTTGTTATTGTTACAAACAAGAGAGAGTTTCACGATTGACCTAGAAATAAGAGATTGTGATAGATTGATATGCCCCATTCCTGAGCTGTGTATCTTTTCTTTGCTAACTTCAGGAGAGAGAGGAAAGGAAAGAAAGACTACGTGCTGACATACCCCCAGAACCTGCCATTGATGACCCTGATGCCGTACGGGTAGTACTCAAGTTACCCAATGGCACCAGGATAGAGAGAAGATTTCTTAAAAACCAGTCAATAAAGGTTTGAACTTGGCAAATAAATCAATAATGAACAGTAAACATCTAGTGTGGCCAGCTAATGAATTAATATACAATGTAACTGTCTTTAACTCTTAACCTGCTGAATAATTAAAACTGACTCCTTTCTTTTTGAATATTAGAGAAGCAAAAAATATTATGACAAATGTTGCAGACCCTGATGAAAGGGCTCCGTGTAGAGCCTTTAGTATGGTTCTACACTGTTTGCAAAGGTCTCAACTCTCATATACTCAGGCCCTGAGATGTCATAGATGAGGTGTTGGCAAAGCAGTAGGTTATGTTTCCAGAGAGTGGCTCACTTCATAGGATTGTTTTATGTTGGTCGTAAAGGATGTACTAGGTTGGACAATAGTTTAATTCTTTCCTTCATAAATGTCCACATTTAAACTTTATTTTTTAAATATATGCTCATATTTACTTCTTTTTTTTAAACAGAATAAACCCACATCAAGATCTGATCCGTTTGCTTGAATACCTTCTAAGCTTCCACCTGTCTCCAAGACAGATATTCATAGTAAATTTAGATGAGTTTTACTTAATTTGTTTTTTATCCATTTCAGAATTTGTACTACTTCACGTTTTGCCATGAACTTTGCCCTGATGACTTTCACATAGTGACAAACTTTCCACGTAAAACGTTGCCATGTGAACCAACAGAAGAGAATCCTGATCCAGTTAGTTTTGAGCAATGTGGACTTGGAAAGAATGAATTACTGTTTGTACAAGACAATGATGCATGATAGATAGATAACAGATAGGATAGGAAAAGTATTTTAGAAGAGTTTGACAGCGCCGTGGATTGTTGGTGTAGAGAGAGTACGTTTTTGAGAAAATTGTAACAGGTTTTGCAGTATTTAAGAACACGCTGCCTTGCTGTGTAGCCTAGAAGCTGATTTACTACAAGAAATGTAGATTAAGACAGTATATTAACTCTTTACTCCATGAATACACATTTAAGAAATAATGGCATCATGAATATTAATTAGATTAATTTTTAAAATAGCACATGGACACAGGAATTTTTGGCCATGGCAAACGTTGTAGAATCATAGCTATATTATACCATAAGCAAACAGCAGACCCAGATCAGACGGCTCCTTCAGAAGCCATCTGATCCCGGTCTACTCTGTTTGCATATTTTTGGAGTAAAGAGTTATTCTTTTGAATGCTGAATTTCCGAACTGGAATGGTTTGCCATTTTTTAGCAATAGATCGGATTATATCTTATTCAGTAAATTTTCTAGAGGATTTCCATTTATAATTAGTGCAGACCCAGTAGCAGACGGCTTCTCATGAGTCCTCTGATCGGGGTCTACACTGTTTGCAGATGCCAATTCACTCATTTCCGGTCTTCAATGGGTTAAACTTTGGCACAAGTTGACAAATTCTTGATTACCTTTTCAAACAGTGTGGGTCTAGATAAGAGTCGGGGGAACGCAATATCATACCAGGGTCTAAAGTCAGAGCTACAGATAAGGGTGCATACCCAGGTACTAAAATTGTCATTTCACCACTAAACCCTATATTGTGACCACTCTTTGGAATTGCCTTGATGAGACGATTCTAAAGAGTGGTCACAGTATAGGGTTTGGTGGAGAATTAAAGGAGCTTTTATAAATATTTAAATTTACGCATCTTATCTGGACCTCTGCCAACCGTTTGACTCTGACTGATTTTTGTAGAGAAATTAAATATGCCTTGTACTTATATTTTGATGATGGAAAATGTGTACAATGAAGAATTGCTTAGTACGCTGGTGAAGTCATAGACTTGATATCAGAAGAGATACACTGCCTATTCTAATTATCCTACGTATTTTGACAACAGAGTTAGACAAATTGTGCAAACCCAAATCAGACTGCTACTTAAGGAGGAGTTTAATCAGGGGCTACCGTTTTTGCTACTCCATTAATTTACATGAAAGTTATCAAAACAATAACCTGTAATTACTTTATATATTCATACAGACAAACTTAGGCATGAAGTGTGGACCCGGATCAGACTACTCCTTCAGGAGCAGTTTGATCAGAGTTCACACTATTTGCTACTACATCAGCCTAATTTAACCCATTCCTCCATAGGCTATTTTTAGACCCAATGCCTTTGAATAAGTCTACCCAAAAGGAGCATTAATTATAGAAAAGGAGAATTTTATAATTGTGTTGTTTGGAAACCATTGTGATAAATAGAGCATTTGCTCCTATGGAGCAAATGCTCTGTTTATCACAATGGTTTCAAAAAGTGACTTTTAAAGAGGCGTAGAAAGGCATATTTATGTAGGAAAGGGTTAATCATATGGTGCCAAATTTACTTATTCAGCTTTACAAATGAGTAGAGAGGGGAGATTGGGTGTCAGAATACACTGGGTATTCAATATGTTGTTGATGTGTCCAGCTTTACAAACAAGTCATGAAAAGGGACTGGGTATCCTAGTACAAGAAAAACTGGATCATATGAACACTCAAATATATATGTATCATTATTGATATTTAAGACAGGTGGCAGCTTAATGCAGGATGAATGTTATGCAGGAAGCTCCTCTAGGAGCTTTCTGCATTGTGTTCACCCTGCATTAAGCAGCCACCTGCATGTTAAGGCATCAATTTGCCATTACTAAAGTTTTTGAAGTATCAAGTTTTTATTGTATGATGGGTATTTAAGGATTAGTGTTGACCAATTTTAATATCTCAATGGCAAAATAGCTTGTTGTTTTGTTTGCCAGTCCCGATCCATGATTACCTTTGCCAGCAGTTGGTATCTTGATGAAATGCTGAGGAATTCTGTTGTCGTCAGAATCTAAACTATTTGATATATTGAATCAAAATGGGAGAAAATTAAATAAGAGTTGAAGCAGACGACTTTTGTAGGTGACTTTGCCTGGCAGCAAAAGTGTTAGCTTTTTAACACAGTAAAACAACTTTCGCTGATAAAACTTATTGTCTGCTTGTATTTTAAACAGAGGTCCAGATATGATAAGTAAATTAAATTCAAGACGATTCTAAAGAATGGTTACAACATACAGTTTGATGGAGAAATAAGGGAGTTATTCTTGAAAACGTTTTAATCTTATCTTGACCTCTTTTAATTGTACATTTTTTTAGCAGAAACTCTCAACTATTTCTTGTTGCAATGTTCTTCTTTGTTCCTTTGTTTATTATAAATATCTTTTTTTTATATATATAAAAGTTAAAATTTAATGGGTCATTTCAAATTGCTTTTTATCAAATAATGATCAAATATTAGGTAGATATTAACCATTTGAATGGTGAATTCTCAAAATGGAATAATCTGTCATTGTTTAACAATGGAGTCCAGTGAGTACATGAGTAAAAGTTAAATTTGCGATAGGATTTTGAATGACAAGCATTACAGACCCTAATCGGAGAAGTGCTCCAGGAACCCTCTGATCTGGGTCTACACTGTTTGCAAATGTCAGTACTATGTTTCCCTCAATCAAACAGTTTAACCCTTTGAATGCAGGAAACAAGCACACAGTCATTTGCAAGCAGTGTAGACCCAGATCAGAGGGCTCCTAGAGGAGCCCTCTGACCAGGGTCTGCACTGTTTGTCATTCAAGATTATCCCACACATTTTAACCTTTCATACTGTATGGACTCTACCAATAAACACTGATGGACTATTCCACTCTGTAATTCAGCATCAACAGGGTTAAATGTATCTTAAAGATGTTACATGCATTGCTTTTTTCAGGTTAGTTCATTATGTTACTTACTACAATGTTGTACAAATGATGACAGGTGCAGACTGTCCAGTTTTTCAACAGTATCATTAAAACAGTTTGGAAAAGCAAATACTTTGGCTGATTTTCCTTTGAGATATGTTCACTTTTGCGCTTGTCTCATACTCCTTCACTCCATGAATATTCAGTAAGAAACAATGAATACATATAAGTATTAATTAGTTGACTCTGTCTGCTTATGGAATAATAAAGATTTGTTTCTACAGTTTCTATCATGGCCAAAACTTCATGTGTCCATATGCCATGATAAAAAACCAGCTGACTAATATCCATGATACCATTAACCCTTCGCTTGCTGAATTTTGAAACACATTTCTCCTTCTTTACCCATGCCCTGTTGTATAATTACATATATCTTCACTGTGTACAAGTATTTCACTGTGCAATCACTGCTGTGGGGTGCACTGGTTGCACAATCAACTTGTAAATAGTGCAGACCCTGATGAGACAGCTCCTACAGGAGCTGTCTCATCTGGGTCTTCACTATTTACAGGTAGGTATATTGACGTGAATAGCAAGCTAAGGGTTAATCCTTACATGAATATTTAGGAAGTTAACTCTTTACTCCTTTGCAAACATACTAGACCCAGATCAGATGGCTCCTGTAGGAGCAGTCTGATCAGGGTCTGATCTGTTTGCTTATGATATAGTAGAGATCTGATTTTACAGTTTCTGCTTTGGCATTAAATTTATGTGTTGACATACAATTTTAAAAATTAATTTCATTAATATTCATGATGTCATCATTTCTTTCATGAATATTCATGGAGTAAAGGGTTAAGGGATAACTATTATAGTTGATACAGATTACAGATTATCTCCAATCTTTTTGTTTGTTCACCATAACAATAACAATGCCACAATCTGACAATGTTGTGCTTTGTAAAATTTGAAAAACTATTATTTTTTTACCAACAAAACATGCATCTGAATCTGGATCACATTTGAATCCAAGCTGTTTCTAAATTGGAAGTCAGATTGCAATTAGATGGGCATAAGTTCATGAAGTTCATCATTACTGGTACTAATCTCTGACCAAGGGCAAGAACGCTTCTGCACCTTTGAAATATTGGAAAAGAAAGAAAAACTTAACCGTTTCAACAAATTCACTGTCATTTACAAACAGTTTAGACCTAGATCAGGGGGCTCCAAGAGGAGTCCTCTGATCAGGGTCTGCACTGTTTGCTATTCAAATTTATCTAACAGGTTTAGGCTGTTCATACTGAGTGGACTCATATATATAACTTAAGTTAAATACCTGTGGGCTATTGCTCTCTGATAATTTGGGATTAGAAGGGTTAATATATGCATCTGGTGCTTTATTTGTACGGTAGTGTGAACATATAAGTTATCAAAGTCTGAGTATACTGCACGTATAACATGCATGCGGTTATCTTATATTGTATGTCATATATCATTTTTATCGTATTATGTATGTCATATGATATATTAAGATAGAATACAATAGGGTTCGTGATTGATACATTCCATGAATAAAGAATCTTTCCCCTAGTCTATGCCTCAACCACAGTGCTACAAAGCACAGCCCAATTATTATTGGACTTTACAGTGCATACCCAAATACATGTACTAAAATCCTCATTTATCCATCAAACACTATACTGTGATCACACTTTATAATCGTCTCTTCAAGATGATTCTAAAAACTGTTCACAGTATCGGGTTTGGTGGAGAAATAAAGGAACTATACTTGACTTCTGACTTTATCATGGGAAGGCTGTTTACACCTTGTAAAGGTTACACTGCTGTTATTTGAAACTTGACGTGTATGCCATTTAGGGAAGTACAAGAGTCCTTCCATTGCTTCACGCTTTTTGTTACACGCACATAGGGCATTCATACCTCTTCCAGGGGGTTATCGACTTTCTCTGCCAACATTGTATTGACATATTTTTAGTTTGAAAACCCATTGTTTTAAATGTTTATAACATACTGGCAAGACACCTGTATCCCAGGTTGGTATTCCTTAGAAAAGGAATGAAAATTAATAAATATTAATACAAGGCAGGCACACTTCTGCCACATCCAGCTATTAAGAAATCTCTAACTTATTATACCCCCCACAACGAAGTTTGGGGGGGGTATACTGGAATCAGGTTGTCCGTCTGTCCGTCTGTCCGCACTCACCAAAGGGTAGTTGTGTGACTTTTTCTAACTAGTCACACAAGTAAAATCATTAACCTGGCCATCTCTTGTGACATTAACCTGGCCATTTCTTGTGACATTAACCTGGCCAGTTGTGGGACATAGGGTTAGGGTTAGGGTTAGCTTCCAGATCATTCTATTCCAAAGTTAGAGCCAAAAATAGTTTTTCTTGTGGGACTAGTCCCACAAGAAAAGATCAAAGGAAAAAGTCACACAACTACCCATTTGTTAGTACGTCTGTCAGTCCGTCCGTCTGTCCGTCCGTGGACACAATTTTGTCCGGCCTTCTTCTTCTACAGTTTTGCTTCAATTTTGTTGAAAGTTCATATATAGCCATATGACCATATAAACCTGTGCACCGCATATTTCCGTTATGATCGGACCACTACTTCAGGAGTTATCTCCCCTTTTTAGTCCCGTACCAATGTTTTCCGGTTTTCTGGACTTTTTATGGAAGTGACTCCAGATATCAACTCTATATTTAGTACAAAGCTAAATCTGTATAAGTTACAGCTTATGATACAATCTCAGTCCGGTTGAATAATTATTTCCAGAGTTATTGCCCTTGTACTTTAATTTTTTTCTTCAAATTTGGGATTTTCCGGGCTTTTCTTGGAAGTGGTTGCAGATATTAACTTTATATTTGGCATAAAGCTAACTCTACATGATTTACAGCTTAATTCCCAATCTCAGTCTGGTTGAATAATTTTTGCCAGAGTTATGGCCCTTGAACTTTAATTTTTTGTCAAATTTTCAGTTTTCCGGACTTTTCTTGGATGTGGTTGCAGATATTAACTTCATATTTGACATAAAAATAAATCTAGATGAGGTACAGCTTAAGTTCAAATATCGGTCTGGTTGAATAATTTTTGTCAGAGTTATGGTCCTTGAACTTAATGTTTTTCTGAAAAGGTACCTAGCTTTAGAACTTTGGATTTGACAAAAACCTCATGAAAGGGTCTTATTTCTAAGAATTATTCTTCATTTTTATTACATAAATTGGGTTGGGGCATGTATTGTTTTTAAATCTCTTCACGTTTCTGTATGTACATATGTTCAGATTGATGATAGGTGTTCTGACAAGCAGACAGGTGGGGGTGGGGGGTATTCGTTAGCCTTTGGCTTACAGTTCTAGTTTCATTATAAAATGTGTATATTTCTTATTTAAACATACTGAATATCCCAATCATATATCATAATATCAAAATTTGTTTATTGTTTATCGTATCAAGCATATATGGCATGTTTGTTGCATATCGTACATATATACAACATTTGTTAATCCCCCACCGTCCACTGAAGGGGGACTATAGGTTTGCACTTTCAATTTTTGTCTGGCCCATATCCAGGCCTGCCCATATCTTTTTATCCACTTAAGTTATAGTTTGTAAACTTCTTGTGTGGGCGGATCTTGGCAAGGCGGAATGTCGCCTACTACTTTGGTGTCTCTGTGACCTTGACTTAAATTTTTAGTAAATATATGATGTATCCTCAAATTCTGGAGTTGGGATCTCGAAATCTATCGTGTAGGTGTTTCTTTGGAAGGGTGAGTGTCACATACAAGTACTACTTTGGTGTCTCTATGACCTTGACCCTGACCATAAAGCTTGTAAAGAAATTTGTCTGGACGATATCTCCACAAACTCTTGGGTTTCTTGCATGGATGTGTCTTTGGAATGCAGAGTGTCACATACTACTTTGGTTTCTCTATGACCTTGACCCAGACCAGAAGGTTAGTGAAGGAATTTGTCTGAAGGATATCTCCTCAACCTCTTGGCTTAAAGTTTACAATTTTTTTGTTTAGATGCAGTTTCAGAAGACGAAGTGTCTCATTCTACTTTGATGTCTCTGTGACCTTTACCCTGACCTCAACCTCAATTTTAATATGTCTGCAGATTGTGTATGGATGACATCTCTTCAACCACTTGGGTTATAGTTTCTGAAAAATAGGATGCATCTTAGGAAGACAGTGTCATATACTACTATTGATGTCTCTGTGACATTGACTTGTTCACCCAACAGGGAAGAAAGATTGCACCACTTTAATGTGGATCTCAGACCAGCATCTCTTGTAGAGGAAGCAGGTTCTTGGGTAAACTGGAATCTAATACTGAAAAACTTTATTCCTTGCATGCATGTTCAACTTATTAAGGTGAACATTTTTAGGGGTGACTTATTAAGGTCAAGGTCATACATCTAGGTCAAAGGTCAACTTACGGGTAAAATTTAGATTGGCGATATTTTTGTTGCCATTCAACATACATACATGTACTTCAGACTTGGCATTCATGTGCAACTTATGAAGGCGAACAATTTTAGTGGTTACTTATTAAGGTCAAGGCCATACATCAAGGTTAACGTTCATATGGGGGGCATAGTATTTCACAAACACATCTTGTTTAACTTTAAAATGCTGAAATGTGTTAACTCTTATCAGCAGTCATCTTCAAAACGAATTAACTGATCTGACTACACTGTGTATGTAATATCAATAAATTATTACACAGCATCGTATACCCTTGAGATATCAATGACTATACCCTATTAGTCTACATCCAGCTTAATCCTTTCGGCACCAACTTTATAATTGTCGTCTGCAAACCACTTTTGTTAAAATCATTTGGTAAAATAAGGAAATGAGATCAATAAATGCAGATTTCAAAGGAACAAAGCACAAATATAGAAATAAGAGTTTCAAGACAAAAAGTGAAGTCCCAGATTAGATGCCGCCTTTTCTGGGACTGCACTATTTGGCGAGGTGCATTTTTGCGACATTGGTGGTGAAAGGGTTAACCCTTTCCCTCATATAAACGTGTTTTCACACATTTGCAAACAGAGTAGACCCAGATCAGACGGCTCCTATAGGAGCCGTCTGATCAGGGTCTGCTCTGTTTGCTAATGGAATTTGATGCGACATTGGTGGTGAAAGGGTTGAGGAGATTGCTGTAGACATGCTAAGAGCAGTCTCCTGCAGGAGACAATGGATTGCTTGACACTACTTATTTGTTTATCTTATATCTCACATACATTCACACTACTGTACCATTTTACATTTTAAACCATTTTTACCTGATAAATATTCAATATATTGACAGTATGAATATTAACCCTTTTCCTCATATAAACGTGTTTTCACGCATTTGCAAACAGAGTAGACCCAGATCAGACAGCTCCTAGAGGAGCCGTCTGATCAGGGTCTGCTCTGTTTGCTTATAGAATTTGATAGATCTGTTTCTTTGCTTTCTAAAATGTCGACAATGTTCCACTTTCCATATTACTTTATATCTATTTTACTAATGAATATTCAGTAGGTATTGAAATTTGGCCTAAATACAGAACAGGGAAAGGGTTAACCCTTTCCTTCATATAAACACCTTTTCACGCATTTGCAAACAGAGAACACCCAGATCAGACGGCTCCTATAGGAGCCGTCTGATCAGGGTCTGCTCTGTTTGCTGATGGGATTTGATAGATCACTTTCTTTACTTTCTACAACAACTACAAAGTCCCACCTTCTCTCTTTCATTGTAACTATTTCGTCTATGAATATTCACTAGGTACTGAAATTTGGTGTAAACATAGAACAGGTAAAGGGTTAAGTACATTACTTTTGTTATTGGCATTATGGACATGTGAATATTTTACCATTGAAGAAACTGTGTAATCAGATTTATATTATTTCATAAGCAAATAGAGCAGACCGTGATCATTTTTAGCCATGGAAGAAACTTTATATCATTTCATTATTCATAAGCAAAAAATAGTGTAGACCCTTTTCAGATGACTCCTACAGGAACCATCAGATCTGGGTCTACTCTGTTTACAAATTCTCAAAAGTTGTCTCTGTCAGGTAAAGGTTCCAAAGGTCTCTGTTCTTCATATGTCGAGAGTTCAGTACAATACCATCGTAACTCTGTTCTTCATATGTCGAGAGTTCAGTACAATACCATCGTAACTCTGTTCTTCATATGTCGAGAGTTCAGTACAATACCATCGTAACTCTGTTCTTCATATGTCGAGAGTTCAGTACAATACCATCGTAACTCTTGATGACATCTGCAGACAGTTCTGATCCAGATAAGATACTGAGTAACTCAAGCATGAGTAACCCATGAGTAACTCCGCATCTTATCAGGATCCAAACTGTTTGACACTCCGATAATGATTTTCAATAAATATTGAAAGAAAAACTTAGACAATTTAAAAAATAAAATGATTGTTTTAGATGCTTGCAATGATTAACCCATTCCCTCATATTGACGCCTTTTGACACCTCTGTAAAAATCACTTTTGGAAACCATTGTGATAAATAGAGCATTTGCTCCATAGTTTCCATGGTTTCATAACTACACAATTCTATAATTTTCCTTTTCTTTAGTAAATGCTCATTTTCTGTAGATTTATTAAAAGATGTTGGATCTAAAAATAACCTATGAGGTGATGGGTTAACTAATATAGTCACTGCAGTCTTGCACTCAACCCATGAAATATTGTATCGGCTTACCAAACAGCTTTGCACAGTTATTATTCATGTAGATTTAAAATGTATGCTGATAAATATAACTATCACTGAGGTCACATTCTCTTCTAAATATCCAAAATGAAAAATGTTGACGTGCAAATACGTTTTCTTTACCACTGTTGGTTGGATGACACATAAACATGTTTTCTGTACCACCGTTGGTTGGATTATGCATAGACACGTTTTCTTTACCTCCCTTGGTTGGATGACACATAGACATGTTTTCTGTACCACCGTTGGTTGGATTATGCATAGACACGTTTTCTTTACCTCCCTTGGTTGGATGACACATAGACATGTTTCCTGTACCACCATTGGTTGGATTACGCATAGACACGTTTTCTTTACCTCTGTCAGTTGGTTCAATGATAAATAAGACACTTTTTCTTTACCACTGATGGTTGGATGAAATACAAAACATTTTATTTACCATCATTGTTTGGGTGAAGCTATAGCCCTGAAATTGATTAAACCCTTTGCCTAATGAATACTTATGCATGAGTTGACAAGTTCATAAATATTCTTTAACTTATACATGTATATACAATATAAATTATTTTCAAGAGACTTTTTGGCTAATACAAACACTATAGGATCAGAACTGTATTCTGTTATAAATCCATAAGCAAACAGAGCAGATCTATAAGAGTTGTCTGAGCTTGGTGTCCCCTGTTTGAAAAATTGTGAAGAAGCATTTATATAAAGGAAAGGGTTAGCCATTTGAATGAAGATGTTTTTGAAGTGCAACAATTCAATATTGTTGAAAATCGACGTCAATTTAGTATGAGGGCGTTAACTTGTTTAAATATTAAACAGTACAGACCCTGTTTAGAGGGCTTAATTAGGATTTCTCTGATCAAACAATTAAATTAGTCCTATTTTTTATATACAGTAGATTCTGTCCTAAGTGGCCATTCATTTATTGAACTTAGTAGACTTAAAAAGCAGTTAATTGCTTAATGCAGTGTAATAGTAATGCAGAAAGCTCCTAAGAAGCTCCCTGTATTGCTTTTGGCCTACATTAAGCTACCACCTGCTGTACAGACCCATAATTAGACTGTATACATTTAGAAAAACGATCATAAACTGGTTGTGAGTAAGAGCGCTGAGGCAAACAGATTGCTTGTCCATATGACTTTACGTTACCAGATGAAGCAAACTGGAGTATTGAATACGATAGCTTTGTAAAATATGTACGATATATAATTTGATACGCACAGCGTCACAAATTCATTAAAGATATTCTGAAGAAATTGAGCGTTGTTTTTTGTTGTTGCTGATCTTTGTTGTTAGCTCACCGAAGGCTCAGGATGAGCTATTGTGACCGCGATCCGTCCGGCGTCCGGCCACATTTTCATACGACATTTCCTCTGAAACCGCTAACCCGATTTTCACCATATTTTGTCAGAAGCATTAGTGGCTAGGCGGAACGAATTGTTGTTCACATTATGTCCCCTGGACCAAAAATCTTCATCTCTGAAACTGTAAGGGCTAGGCCTTTGGTATTTGGTATGTAGTATGATCTAATGGTCCTCTACAAAGATTGTTCAAATTATGACCCCCGGACCAAAAATGGCCCGCCCATGGGCTTATCAGTTTTTCATAAGAAAATCTTTAAAAATCGTCTTCTCTGAAACTGTAAAGCATAGACCTTCGATATTTGGTATGTAGCATGATCTAATGGTCCCCTTCAAAGACTTGCAAATTATGACCCCGGGCAAAAAAATGGCCCTGCCCAAGGGATTATCAGTTTTTCATAGGAAAATCTTTAAAAATCTTCTCTGAAACTGTAAGGCCTAAATCTTTGATATTTGGTATGTAGCATGATCTAATGGCCCTCTACAAAGATTGTTCAAATTAGGACCCCTGGACCAAGTATTCGACCCAAGGGTCATAATTTGAACAATCTTTGTAGAGGCCTAGACCTTTAATATATTCCATTCTGTTAGAATTCTATCATTTAGTAGACATAATTACATTGTAAACGTTGTGTTTGTACAGTAGAACCCTTCTAATGCGACCACTTAATGAGTAAACATGGGTGTCGTTATAAGCAGGTGGTTGCTTAATACAAGACAAAAGTAATGCAGAAAGCTCCTCTAGCATTAAGTTACCACCTGCCTCTACCACCCAGAATTATACCTCTTTTAGGTGGTCGCATTAGAGGGGTTTATATCTGAATATGTGAATTATAACAGGCACATTTGTTACACAAAGCGTTGAAAGTCATTGACTAGGCCTGGGTAAATGTCCTGCATGGGTAGTTAGTTAGTCCAAAGCTACATATAGAGTAAAACCCCTCTAAACAGTACGTCTTATCTAGTATAAATATCGGTCTTGGAGAAAGGTGGCAGCTTAATGTCAGGTGAAAGTCATGCAGAAAGCTCTTCTATGAGCTTTCTGCATGACTTTCACCCGGCATTAAGCAGCCATCTGCCTAGAAGTATCTTTTTCTTCTTCTCTGCTAAAATTCTGGTTTAGACGGGTTTTACTGCATGTATATAGATAAATGTCCGTGTTCAAGTACTAAAGTCGTCATTTTCCCAACAAGCTTTGTTTTGCCACTCTTTGAGACGATTCTAAAGAGTGGTCACAACATAGGGTTCGGTGGACGAACTCTTCTTGAACACTTTCCTTCATATACGATCGTTGTCCAGTATGTATTGTGTGTTGTAAAACAGCACGGAACTATGTGCATGATATCAACGATATTGATACATCTGGATAGCTCTATGTAATACATTTACAATGGTATATCGGTTTATATTTTGTTCAACACATTTTTAACCCTTCGCTTGCTATTCACGTCAATATACCTACCTGTAAATAGTGAAGACCCAGACGAGACAGCTCCTGCAGGAGCTGTCTCATCTGGGTCTGCACTATTTACAAGTTGATTGTGCAACCAGTGCACTCCACAGCAGTGATTGCGCAGCGAAATACTTGTAGACAGTGAAGATATATGTAATTATCTATGTCTATGTCTATGTAATTATACAACAGGGCATGGGTAATGAAGGAGAAATGTGTTTTAAAATTCAGCAGGAGAAGGGTTAATAACAAGCCCTTACATGCTGCACATCCATACAGGAATCTGTATATCATACTTATTGAATCAAATATATAAATTCTGACACATATAATATTCAATCAAAGATCACAAACATAAGTCGTATAAAGGGGGATAACTATGTTAAAATTCATAGTAGAGTTATGGCTGCTGCAAGACAGTGTCATCTATTAAGACCAAGCAGTTGATTTTTTTTGTTAAGTGTCAACTCCAAACTTAAAAACCAAGGTATCTATTTACAAGAGAAGGATTGAATTGATCCCTATTTCAATAGGACCATTCGCTGACCACTGTTGTAAAATTGGTTGGAAAACATGTTGAGAACATTGAAGAAACAAGAGCTTACAAAAAAGTTCGCACAAAGCTCGGTCATTCCGTAAAGCAGATTTGTACTGAATTGGGGGGAAATTTATGGGTCCCATAACGTATCTTATGAGACAGTTCGTTGATGGAGAAAGAAATTTTACATTGGCACATAGTCTGTTAAAGATGCTGCCAAATCACGACGACATGTAACTGCAACATGCAAGAAGAATATTAGGGAACTCATTGATAATGAAAGTGATTGCAGATACACAGTTCGCGATATTGCCAAAGCTGTTGCCATATCACTATAAAGAATACTGTTCATTCTTAAGCGTATCCTGAAAGTACGAAAGATTTCTGCCAGATGGATACCCCATTTATTGACAGATGAACAAAAAGGATACGCGTAGAAACGGCCAAGCAATTGCTAAAACGCTTCCAAAGTTCAACTAAAGGCAACCTGCAAACTTTGTTTCTGGAGACGAAACTTGGGTGCACTATTTCGAGCCAGTTTGGATAATAGGAAACAAGACATGGCTAACCCTACACGGTAGGCGACCTGTAGTGTTGCCAAAAGGACAATGTGAACAAAGGAGGTCATCTCGGCTATATTCTTCTCATGTGACGGTATAACCATACACGTTCCGGTGCTAAAAGGCAAAAGTGTCACTGGGAGATATTACCGTGGTGTGGTACTGAACAGGCTAAAACATATTACCAGAAACGACGGCCAGTGATAGGATTTCAATATGTTGGCCTATTGCATGATAATGACCTAGCACATACTTGTGAAAGTGTGAAGCAATTTCTATAACTGTTTTGCCACACCACCGTGCTCTCCAGATCTAGCCCCCTGTGACTTTTTCCAAAACTGAAAAAAGTTATCTGGTCGGCGATATACACTTGTACCTCCAGACAAGACCTTGGCCCAGCCGTCAGAGGTATACCCAAATCAGCCTAACATGACGCATTCCGGAAGTGAATTTACATACCGAAGTTATATGTATTTCAAGCCACGATAACTCTCTGTCTCTACCCGCCTATCTGTCATTCTGTTTGTCCCTCTCTGTCTCCATCTGAGTGTGTGCGTAGTTTTTGTGTGTCAGTGTCCGACAATTTTGTTTTTTGTGTGGTAGCCCATTGGGCTACCAGAATTTTTTTCTACTAGCCCAGTGCCAGTGTCTACCTGAAAATGTTTCTTGTAGCTCAGGGATTTTTATGCAATGTCCGGATAGTCGGACTATGCGTCCGTGTTTGGCGTACATGCATGCTCATCCAAACCTAATATCCCTTATAATTACTAATTAATAACAACATACTAATAAATCTATGTTTATTTTCAAGAAATAGAACAGTTATGACATAAATACATTTCATGTAAATTAAACATAACTAAAAGTACCAAAATATATTAAAAGCCTGTTGATGACTAATTAGAAAATATGTCAATTAACCCTTTTCTCCATAAATTGCCCTTTATGTGCCTGTGCAAACAGAGCAGACACAGATCAGAGCTACATGAGCTGCCTGATCAGGGTCTCCTCTGTTTGCTTATGAAATAATGCAGATCTGATTCTACCAGTGTCTGTTCTGACAAAAAATAATTACTTTGTTGTAGCATTATACAAGTTTGTCTGATTAATATTTTTATGTCATTATTTCTTGCATGAATATTCAAGGAGTAAACGGTTAAGTGTCAATAGGACTCATTAATTGAAAAAAATCAGAAAAGTCTAGAAGTGAAGCTGAATTGTCAATTTACACTCTTAGCTGTAAGAAAATGTTCATCATTCTTCCGCTTTGTGTGTGTATATTTAAGTATGTCTGGAGAGAGATAGAGAGCGAGGAGGGAGAGAGAGAGATACTGATAATTAAAGTGGTTTCGGCGCTTGTCATAAAATGAACTTACTTTATGTAACGTCGGCCGACCAACCATTGGGTCCATGTTCACTAGCTGATAATTTTTCCAAATGTTTTACCCTCTAGCACATTTTTTTCATCACAAACCCTTATCATGTTCAAAAACAAAATTAATTCGTGTTAACAAGCCAGTGTATTACACTGGTACAATGTTGACCCGTTTGTCCTTAAAAAGGACAGTGCAGATCAGCAAATATTTTGTTTTCTGTCCCACCTTTCTCACGTTCATAACAAATGGATGGGTTTAAAAATAAGATCTGGGCAGGTTTTCCTTAAGTAATAGGGAAATGAATTGATTAGCCTATAGAAGCTGCCTGATACCGTTTCCCCATTCTGGCCATGCTTGTAACAGAGGGGAACACTCTATGATAGCACCACAATAAAGGTTATGTCTAATTTAACAGGTCTGTCTCTTCTATATCTAAAGTGCCAAATACGAGTCGATGTAAAGTCAGGTGCGTCTAGAGCAAAAGTATCCAGATGGAGAGTTCACGTATCAAGGCTAATCATTGATTTTAACCCTTCGATTGCTGAATTTTGAAATACATTTATCCTTCTTTACTCATGTCCTGTTGTATAATTACATATATCTTCACTGTGTACAAGTAGTTCGCTGTGCAATCACTGCTGTGGAGTGCACTGGTTGCACAATCAACTTGTAAATAGTGCAGATCCTGATGAGACAGCTCCTGCAGGAGCTGTCTCATCTGGGTCTTCACTATTTACAGGTAGGTATATTGACGAGAATAGCAAGCGAAGGGTTAACACTCGGATATAGATGGTAGATTTGATCTATTGTAACATCAATATTATGGGTGAAACTGGGCATCTCGGAATAAGTTTTGAACGGCTGATGAAAATGAACATCTCCGAATAAGTATTGAAAATCACACTATCATTATATATTGGGCATTAAACAATAAATTCTATTTACATCCAGTTAAGGCTTCGTTTAAAAGTAGATCCCAGTCTGCAGGGTTATAAATGGCTAAGCTCGTTTAAACTGAGTTGAACGATTTATGACATTGCTCATCATTGCCTTTTGCCTGGGACAATACGTTGGCCATAATAAATACGCCCATAATAAGTACGCAATTCTTGCATAGTTTCCTTTAAATTCTTTGAGGCTCACTATTGTCCGTTACAAAGCACACCATAGATCTGAAACGCCAGAATATATTTTCATAGAATGCATTTTCGGATATTATGTTGCTGATTGAACAGCCTCAGACCAGCTTGCAGGTGATTTCTGGGGTTTGCAGACCGTTTAAGTAAACGGGCTCGCGCAATCTATTACTACCATGAAAAAGGGGCAAGCTTGGCAATAGAGGGGTTGGCGGTAGTTAATGTAAAGGGTTAACAGTTATGCAATATGTTAAAATGAGACCCCGTCGCCTCTTAATCCTTGTTATAACCAGGCACACGAATTAATGACCATTTAACTCCTTCATCTCTGAATTATGAGAGTGGAATCATATCAATGATTAACTAAAGATCCATAGCCGTATAAAAGCCTTGCATTCCATAGAGGATTTAAAATGGACAAAAAGTGCAGACCCTGATCAGAGGGCTCCTCTAGGAGCACTTTGACCTGAGCCTAACACTGTTTGAAAATGACTGTACATGTGTATGACGGGTTGAAAGGGCTTAAACGATTTAGATCCAGATAATATGTTGTATCAGGGTCCAATCTTTTTGACACTCAGTCAGAAGTTCTGTACAAGCTTGAAAGGTAGGAAAATATTGCCGCATATCAGGTAGCTGATATATATGTTTTCAGTGATATATATGTTTTCATTGACGGCCTAAGGATTTACCCTTTACTCCATGAATATCCATGTAAGATATAATGACATCATGGATATGTATTAGCTGATTGTTTTTTGTAATGGCATATGAACGCAATATAGTTTTGTTTTTGGTAGATGCTGTAGAGTCAGGGTCCATGCTTATAAAGCTTTTAGTTGAGTCTGATTTTCTTTCTCAGGCTTTTGATTGGTCAGATTTGAGTTCTCAAGCTTGTGATTGGTCAGATTTGAGCCAGAGGCTCAAATCTGACCAATCAAATGCTTGAGAACGTTCTCAGACTCAACTAAAAGTTTTATAAGCATGGACCCAGGTCTATTATAATTTCCTAAACAAACAGAACATACCCTGACTAGACCATCTACTATGTTTGCTAAGATTTAGAAGGCGATTTTATGGAAGAAAATGTTAACCCATGTTGGTACAGTGAACCCTCGTTATACCGGCATTCGTTACAATGGCACCCTCGTTATACCGGCAGTGTGCATTGAAAACAAATTACCGTAAAGTCTTTGAAACAACCACTGAATAAATAGGTACAATGCCAATAAGACAGATGGTCGTTTAATGCAGACCACAAGAAGTGCAACAAGCTCCCACAGGGACCTTTTTGCACTTCTTGTGTTCTGCGTTAAGTGTTCACCTGTTGGTACTTGTCTAAAACTGGCCATATGGCGCCTTTCATATTTAATCTCATTATAACGGCAACCTCGTTATACCAGAAAAATGTCTGGAAACAAACACCTCCGTTGCAATGAGGATTCACTGTAATTGTTTTCTAAGTGTTCGAGACGCTATGTCTGGCTGTGTGCTAATCAAATATGTGCGACTACTTTTGTTCCTGACAGGAAGAGATCCTGACAGTGACCTGTTCATGAATTCAGGAATATTCAGCAGCTTTATAATGACTTATTTATAAGCGCATAGGAACGACGGCGTGTATGTCATTATTCGTTAACCTTTAGCCTGCTGACCAAATTATTTTACAGACATTTTCACCTACTACATTTTCAAAATCAAGCCATAATCAATTTGTCTACCACAATGCAATCAGGGTGTCAAACAGTTTGGATCCTGATGAGACGCCGAATTATTCGGCGTCTCATCGGGATCCAAACTGGTTGCATTGGTATTCACTCTTCCACCAATAGCAGGCTAAATGTTAAGTAAACAGAGCAGAAAACTGATCAAACCACTCCTACATGAGCCATCTGACATTGTCTTCTCTGTTTGCAAAGGCGTTAAAATGCTTATCTATGATGTAAAAGTTTCAAATCAGGTCGACATGTTGTCCTCTACAGTGGACGTCTGATGGTTTTATGTGTAGCTTGTCGAAATCCTCAAACAAACGTTTGTAACTGGCATGGATACTTCAAAATCAATACGTTTTATGATGATAATATTATGATAGCACATGTATTATGATACATATTCGTCTAGTACATGTTTCTGTAATGGTATAATTAAGTAACAGACAAGCTGTGATTAATATTATTAATTATTACAGTCTGATTTGGATTTTATTTGGGTTTTGTTATACAATAAAACTTCGATTATTCTAGCACTCCAATACGTCGTGTCATTATCTTTACGAGGCAACTGTATGCATAATGAAAGTGGTGCAGAATGCCGGATCTGTGATAACCTATGCAAACAGTTTGGATCCAGATGAGACGCCGAATAACTCGGCGTCTCATCAGGATCCAAACTGTTTGTTACTGTTACAATGTTTTTGAAATAAAAATGAAGAAAAAAAAAAAAAAAAGAAAATTTGTAGCAGACGACAAAGTTAGCAGACGGCAGAGATTGGCAGCGAAAGGGTTAATCAGTATTTAATATACAAAGTATAACGTAACATAAGTAGTCTATATTTGGTATGTATGGTTTAGTTATAAAGTAAAGTCTCCATTATTCGAAAACCCAGGTACGTATCATTATCGATCTTGAATGAAGGTGGCACTCTGTCAGGTTATGCATGATTTCCACGCTGCCTGAAATTTCGTATTATCGGGTATATTTCTGTATTTGATATACATTACATAACGTGACATAGCCTAGACTAAATTAATAGCTACTGTATGTTTATACATAAATACTTGAATTGCTCTGATCTAATAGTTCAACCACTAAGGGCCTTTTTCAAAGATTATCATGATAATCTTTGAAAAAGGCCCTTAGTGGTCGAAATATTAGATCAGAGCAATTCAAGTATTTATGTATTATATTAATATAGCCAATACATTTCAATTTATAGCCAATACATTTCAAAACAAACCACAAACTATAAGGCATGACATTTAAAAAAAAAAAACATTAACAGAGATAGTTAACATATGAGTAGCGTGTTTACATGTCCACGGTAAATACAAAACAAAAATGTATGTGTTTTGAAATAATAAATTACTGTAAGTTACAGCTGAATAGTTCTTAACCTTCACAATGCTGAGCATTCAAATGGACGAATTTCAAATAGGTCAAGCTTAGAGTGAATGCTTGGGGAATATTTCTAAAGAAAAGTGTAACATGACAAACAGTGCAGACTCAGGTGAGAGGGGTTCTCTCATCTAGCTCCTCTGACACCTTAAGTATTCTCTCCCAGTATTCCGGTTTAACCCTTTCCCTCATATTGACGACTTTTGTCGACTCTGTAAATGTCTCTTTGTGAAATCATTGTGATAAATAGAGCATTTGCTCCTATAGGAGCAAATGCTCTATTTATCACAATGGTTTCAAACTACAAATTCTAAAATTTTAATTTTCTCTAGTTAATGCTCCTTTTCGGTAGATTTATTCAAAGAGGTTGTAAGAGGTTAAAGCGGATTTACTATATAAAGATTTGAGTTTGCAGTGTCTTTCGGTGTAAAATGGGTCCATGTAACATTATAAGCATTCAGCTAATGAATATTCATAATGCTAATTCTCACATGCATATTGAACAGGTAAAGTGTTACAATGTAAGTCGTTTCTTTCTGGTTATGCACATGTCAATTATTCATTTGGAACCCATCAACTGTTTTCAGAAATGCCAATATTCAACAAACTAAAAGAATACAGTTAAAGCTTCTGTCATTTCTCAATCAATGTTGTGGACTTGTTTGGGTCCCCGCGGGGCACTGTCTCGCCTGTACTTATCCAAAATGTTAATTGGAGAGAATCTCCAATTCTTAAACTTAATGTGAAAAGAGTAACATCAAATATAGCCTTTTAAACACAGACACATATTTACGGTTATTCAAACAGAGTAGACCCATATCAGACAGCCCTTTTAGGCGTTGTCTGATCAGGGCATGCCCTGTACTTTTATCGAATAATGAAGATAAATGTATGAAATGGTCAGCACTTTCTTTGCAAACGTGTCAGTTACCAATTGGTCTGGTCTATATTCATTAGTTGAAACGTTCATTTATTAATCAAAACAAAGTTGCATGTTCGACATTCGACATGTATTGCATTTTGCACTCCACGTCGGTTTTGTTCATTTTAGTGTGTACTCCAATCGCCTCATTGTATCCGTAGTACATTTGGAAGTGTGCAGTGTAATTGTATCGAACAGTACTATATTTAAAAAAGTAATTACATTATGCAATGTGATAATATAACGATGGAAAGATAGAAGGACTTATTCCTTAATTACCCTAAGTACATGTATGCGGACGCCTAATCGTTCATCTTTGTATATTTGTAAAGATTAAACGTCAATTTTAGCGCTGTTTTATAATATAGAGTTGGAATAATGTAAACCCAAATCAAACTGCTGTATCAGTAGTAGTCTTATCTGAGTCTATACGTTTGTTTTAGTTTTTCTGTCCAAATACTTAACCATTTATTAGTATGATATCTGACTATTAGTGTGGCTATGATTATCTGTGACACCGCTGTCGAATTGAATTGATTTGAATTGAATTGAATTGAATTGAATTGAGAGTGCGCCTGTGAATATCCAAGTATTCAAGAATAAGGTGAGTATGTAATTCCGTGGGATATATACCATCACGCTTATTACTGTAACACTTTCCTTCATATAAACACTTTTTCATGCATTTACAAAAAGAGTAGATCCAGATCAGACGGTTCCTTTATGAGAAGTTTAATCAGGGTCTGCTCTGTATGCTATAGGGTCTCGATATATCCGTTTCTTTAGTTTATGAAATGGCTACAATGATCCACCTTCAATATTTCATTATATTTTGTCCACAATGTAACATGGTGAAAAAGTTGTGACTCGACTGGGACTCGAACCAAGGGCCTCTGGCTTACCATGCCAGCACTCTACCGACTGAGCTGCCAAGCCACACAGTAAAGCCTATCAACTTATTTCACCACAATCTCTACCCGGGTACACACACCCCCTCTACACAAGAATTCGTCCCGAATTCTTACTTAAAGAACACTCCACGAGTTTCTTATTATTACACATTATCTTCATATAATTTTCATAATCTTCATATAAATCACCTTATGGGTTATTTACGTTGGGCGCCAAATGTAACATGGTGAAAAAGTTGTGACTCGACTGGGACTCGAACCCAGGGCATCTGGCTTAGCATGCCAACACTCTACCGACTGAGTTAACAAGGCACACAGTGGCTTTAAAACTATATGTATTAGTTTGTTACAAAACATCATATTTATTATCATTCATAATTATCATTCATGTCATTATTTTACATGAATATTCGCAGAGCAAAGCGTTCAAAATGTTATGTTTTTACGCCGTCACATAAAAAAGTGGAGGTCACTTAGAAGTCATGATTCATTTTCTTTGATAAAGGATTTTTTTGTGCCCGGACATGTGAAATGCAAGTTTGGTTTAGAACTTCTTCTTAGAAATATTCTTCTTTACTTTTGATGTATTAACAGGAATGGAGCTGATTACAGTAACCTTTGCCACTGTTCTGATCAAGATCAGCTTGGCTGAGAAGTGTACAAGTTCCTATCAGATAGGGAACACGTGTCCAAGCACATATGGTCCATCATCGACCGTATCTCCCCAGGTCCGATCGGTGTCCGAGTGCACTAGTATATGTGGCAAGCAGCTGTACTGTAATTCGGCCATCTTTGATAGAGTGGCAACAACTTGCACAACAAATGAATGGAAACTCTGGAAGCTTTCAACAGATTGCAACCGCAACCAGACAATCAAATATGTTGAGCTGAAAAAGGTAAGAAGCAATTAACCCATTCTCCACATCCCCAACTCCTTTTGATGTCTGTAAAAGTCACTTTTTGAAATAGTTGTGGTTATGGAGCAAATGCTCTATTTATCACAATGGTTTCAAACTACATAATTCTAAAAATTTACCATGTTGCTAATAAATGTTCATTTTCGGTAGTTTTATTAAAAAAAGGTTGGGTCTAAAACAGTCTATAAGGAAATGGGTTGAATAAATATGATTAGGCATTCATTTATATAGTACCGTGTGTTTGCAGTACAGTAAAACCTCTCTATAACGGCCACTAAATTACATCAAGTATTTTGTGTTAAGGCAGGTGGCTGCTTAAAGCAAGGTGAAAGTAAAACAGACGCTCCTATACCAACTGATTAACACAATTTAGTGCCCGTTATAGAGAGGTTTTACTGTAAAAGTGGCAAAAGCAACTACAATGGAACCTGAGTATCCCGCACTCGGGAACTCGAGTTTTGATAAGTCGTTCTATTCCAATATTCATAATTCAAAATTGTTCCGAAATTCACCGCAGCATATATCTATAAAGACATGCGACTGCAAGTAATGCTTAAAGCTCCGACGGGAACTTTCAACATTACTTTCGACCTGCATTAAGCTGGTACACCAAGAACGTTAGATATAGGCTGAATCGAACTACCGTTACCTCGAAGTCATTTATATTGTTCCTTAACCGATTACCTCATAGGCTATTTTTAGATCCAACTTCTTTGATGAATCTACCGAAAAGGAGAATTAACTAGAAAAAATGATTTTGTTTAGAATTTTGTAGTTTGAAACCATTGTGATAAATAGAGCATTTGCTCCTATAGGATCAAATGCTCTATTTATCACAATGGCTTCACAAGATGAGTTTTACAGAGTCGTCAAAAGTCGTCAATATGAGGGAATAGGTTGAAGCTCCGACGGGATATTTCAACATTACTTTCGACCTGCATTAAGCTGTTACATTAAGAGCGTTAGATATAGGCTGAATCGAACTACCGTTACCTCGAAGTCATTTATATTGTCCCTTAAAGTTCGAGATATTGAGCATCCTCTGCAATGTACATAAATATCAAACGATGGTGTACGATGTAAGAAATAATGACATCATGAATATTAATAAAATTAATTGACGTAATAACACATGGACGCATGGATCTTTTGCTAATGCGGAAACTGTTGTATCATATCTCTTTTATATCATAAACAAACAGAGCAGACCCTGGGTCTACAGGAGTCATCTGATGTGGTTCTGCTCTGTTTGCAAATGCGTTAAAGGATTTATGGAGTAAATGGTTAAGAAGCTGTCTGCCGGATGTCAAACAGCTTGGATCCTGAGCACTTGTACCTTGTATTAAGTTACCACCTGTCATAAAAATTCCCTTTATATAAACGCACGCTATTGCAAACAGAGAAGACCCAGATCAGAAGGCTCCTAAGGGAATCGTCTGATCAGACTTTGCTCTGTTTGCTATTGACATTTAATAGATTTGTGCCTTAGTTTCTAAACCTGCTACAATGGTTAACTTTCCATATTTCATTATAACTACAGCAGGTATTGAAATTTGGACTAAAAATAGAATAGGGAACCGGTTTAACCCATTACCTCAAAGGCTATTTTTAGATCCAACCACTTTGAATAAATCTACCTGAAAGGAGCATTAACTAGAGAAATGGACACTTTTTGAATTATTTAGTTTGAAACCATTGTGATAAATAGAGCATTTCTCCTATAGAAGCAAATGCTCTATTTATCACAATGGTTTCACAAAGTGACATTTACAGAGTCGTCAAAATCGGCAATATGAGGGGATGGGTTAAGACCAATAATGATACTTGATTTTTAACTATTGGGTGTTTACTGTATATGTCTTCTCGGCTTCTACAAGACTGGTGCTTCTAGAGAAGAGCTTGTTTCGGTACCTATCATTTGATTGTTTTCAGAGCTCCTGTAAAGCAGCTTTGTTTGAGAACTGTCTTGAAGACGTTGACTGTTCAACTGTTAACGCCAATTGTTACAGCGGGACCTGTGAATGCCGACGTGGATTTGCTTACGATCGCATCTCGAGGAAATGTACTGCCAGTAAGTACAGTTTAACTTCAATATCTTGAACTTCAAGAGGGCATACCAGTTACCTCGAGATAACAGAAATTAGAATATTCTATTTTCTAATCTGGTTAATTTCACAGCTTAATGCAGACCGTGTTGAAAGCTGAAACCTCCTGTTGGAACTTTCAGCATTACGTTCAGTCTGCATTAAGCTGTCACACGTGTTTCTATATATGCGTAGTGATACAATTTAGAACAGTTCTTTAATGTTTATTTTAGAAGTATCGAGCTTTTATTTCGAGTTATCATGAAGTTTAAGTTATCAGAGTTCGAAATTATATCGAAGTTCAACTATATGTCGAAATTGTAACAAAACATATCTCTTGAGATAGAACCACATCGAATTGTCCTCTTTTTCCTTCATTTCTACATAATTATTCCAAAAAGAATTATGCCAGTGTTTTTATATCTTATATTAGTTTTTTAAACTATAATATGACAACGATAATGGTTTATTTTGTAAACATGATCTGGCTTAGTCAATAATCAATAGCAAGGATGCTGTTGTACGATGTTTTGGAGGATACCAGATCAAGATATGTACATGCACACAGTAGAACATGTCTTAAAAGGCCATTCATTTTTTCAGCACAGGAGTCTTAAAAACCAGGTGGTTGCTTAAGAAAATGTAATGTAGAAAACTAGTGTCGAAGGGCATTAAGCTACTACCTGCCTTACAGACTCACAATTAGACTTGTTTTTGATAGGCGTTAAAGACGGATTGTACTGTATTCCAATGTTTTATCACACCCCTATAGCGGTTCATGTTTTATCACATCCCTATAGCGGTTCATGTTTTATCACACCCCTATAGCAGTTCATGTTTTATCACACCCCTATAGCGGTTCATGTTTTATCACATCCTATAGCGGTTCATGTTTGATCACACCCCTATAGCGATTCATGTTTTATCACATCCCGATAGCGGTTCATGTTTTATCACATCCCTATAGCGGTTCATGTTTTATCACATCCCTATAGCGGTTCATGTTTTATCACACCCCTATAGCGGTTCATGTTTTATCACATCCCTATAGCGGTTCATGTTTTATCACATCCTATAGCGGTTCATGTTTTATCACACCCCTATAGCGGTTCAGGTTTTATCACATCCCTATAGCGGTTCATGTTTTATCACATCCTATAGCGGTTCATGTTTTATCACACCCCTATAGCGGTTCATGTTTTATCACATCCCTATAGCGGTTCATGTTTTATCACATCCTATAGCGGTTCATGGTTTATCACACCCCTATAGAGGTTCATGTTTTATCACACCCCTATAGCGGTTCATACCATTATTTTGCGTGTCATATCTGTTTATAACATACAGTTAGACTTCGTTATCTCGAACTTAAAGGGATTATGCATATTTGTGTTGTTCGAGATAACAGAGGTTCGTTCGAGTAATCTGATTTCTAATATGTACAATGTATCGTGTTCATAGTCTAATGCAGGTCTAGAGTAATAATGAAATGTCCTGAATGAGCTTTCCGCATTATTTAGACCTGCATTGAGCTGTCACTCGTGATTTTAGATACCCGTAGTTATATATTTTAAAGCAATTCTGTATTGTAAGTTTGAGAAGGACCAAACCTTTCGTTCGGGTTAACTCGAAGTTCGGCTTATCCGAGTTCGATATATCGAAGTTCAACGTACGTACTATATAGCAAATGATATAAATGGAGACGTAATGTCGCACTTATTATACTGACATATTTTGTAGAAAAAGTGTTCATCTTCATCCTATTCTTAAAAAAAGTATGTTCTTCCTATTGTTATAATGCTTTGTCAGTGTGGTGGGAGAATGCTCCTCCCTGACCCTTTAACGAAGTTCGAGTTTTTTAGCTCGAGTTACCGAGATTCCACTGTTTATCGAATTAAATAAATGGTGACGTAATATCGAACTTCTTTTACTGACTTATTTCGTAGAACAACTTAGACAAGTGTTCATCCTATTGTTAAACATGTTGGGACGTGGCTATCAAACACGCACCACACAAAATCCTATTTACACCTTTGCTGGTTAGACAAAACTCTAACGGTTCCTGTAGGAACTACTCGTCAGGGTCAGTTCTGTTTGCTTGAAGAAATTTTATATACAATGTCACTGTTTTTACAGTTCCCGAAATAGGTAAAAAAAACCATTTATCTATCGGTCAGTATATAAAATGATTTGACGAATATTCATGAAAGTCATGAATTTGTATATGCATATTCATGAGATGAAGGTTGTTGATTGGCCTGGGTCCATGCTTATAAAGCTTTTAGTTGAGTCTGAGTTTCGTGCTCAAGCTTTTGATTGGTCAGATTTCAGTTCTCAAGCTTTTGATTGGTCAGATTTGAGTCAAAGGCTCAAATCTGACCAATCAAAAGCTTGAGAACGTTCTCAGACTCAACTAAAAGTTTTATAAGCATGGACCCTGGTTTACACTTATGTTGTTAACTTTTGTATCTAGATTCAGATTTCAAGTATATGCTTAAACACATTTCGAGTCTCTGAATGCAGGTATATGCATAAGCTCATTATTTTTACACTCATATATCAAGTATGTTCTTAAATACATTTCTAGACTCTGACTCCAGGTATATTCTTGAACACGTTATTTTTTTATTCAGATGCCAGGTATGTTCTTAAACCCATTCCCTCATATTGACGACTTTTGACGACTCTGTAAAACTTACTTTGTGAAACCATTGTGATAAATAGAGCATTTGCTCCTATAGGATCAAATGCTCTATTTATCACAATGGTTTCAAACTACATAATTCTAAAATTCTCCTTTTCTCTAGTTTATGCTCCTTTTCGGTAGATTTATTCAAAAAGGTTGGATCTAAAAATAGCCTATGAGGTTAACACGTTTTGTATAGTTTCAGATTTAAGGTAGATTGTTAAACACATTTCTCGACAAACATCTCAAGTATATTCTCACAAACAATCACTTCTTGAGAATATAAAATTGGTTAATTATTACAAGAATATACAACAGATAATGTGTTAATTCACTGAATGTTTTATATTGACATGAACAAAATAACTTCTAACTTGTCAATAGGAGTCGTCTGAGATTGTTCTACTTTTTTTCCAAAGGCGTAATCACGGAATAACGGGTTAATGATATATGGCTACTGAACAGCGAATTGGTTAAACCTTGGTTGTCACATGCAAACAGTGCAGACCCAGATCAGAGAGCTCATAGAGGACCCTTCTGATTAGAGTCTGCACTGTTTGGCATTCAATATCGTTTTGCATTTGTTATACACCCGAAGTTAACTGGTCGTATTATGGTATGGCGCTAGTCCGCCTGTCCGTCCGTCTGTCCTTCCGACCGACCGCCCGCCCGCCCTGATGATGACGTCAAACAAGATGTTGAAGCATTTCTTGAGGCCCAAGATGCCACCTTCTACAGGGAAGGTATCCAAATGCTCCAACACCGTTGGACAAAGTGTGTAAGTTTGCAAGGTGACTACGTTGAAAAATAAATGAAAATATTGAGGTCAAACTGCTTCTCCCTGCCTCAGGCCACGGACTTATCAATCACCCCTCATACTTCGGGCGTATAATGCTCCGACACACGGGGCTCTTGTTACTCTTTCTTACTGTATGGTCTATACCAAAACAAGTGATGAACTATTCCACTTCGATAACTCAACGATATACGGGTTAATTATTATGCAACCCTTTACTTCATAGATACGTGTTTTAACTCTTTTGCTGCCAAATTTTATCGTCTGCAAACTTAGGCGTCTGCTTCAATTTTTATGTTTTATTTTCTTCAGTTTTTGTTTAAAAAATAGTCACACTAACAAACAATTTGGATACTGATGAGACGCCGAGTTACATCTGAATCTAAATTGCTTGCATAGGAAAATACAGATGTGACATGGGCAGCGAAAGAGTTAATATCTTTGCTAACAGAGTATTAGCCGTCTGGGTAGGATTTGGTTTGTTTAATCTATTCCTCCATAGGCTATTTTTAGATCCATCGTCTTTGAATGAATCTACACAAACGTGGCATTTACTAGAGAAACGTAAACTTTAAGAATTTTGTAGTTTGAAGCCATTGTGATAAATAGAGCATTTGCTCCTATAGGACTAAATGTTCTGTTTATCACAATAGTTCCGAGAAGTAGTTGTTACAGAGGCGTAATCATGGAGGAAAGGGTTATCCCTTACAATGCTGAACTGTCAAACGGAATATTCCAAATTTACACAGGTCAAGCTTACGGTGAATATGTAGGAATTATTCTAAAGAAAAGTATAACATGACAAACAGTGCAGACTCTAGAAGCCGACTCATCTAGACTTACACTGTTTGCAAAGGACATTACTGACTCACCAAACGCATTGTAAGGGTTAGTACAGGAGCGTATTATTCTTATGTTTCAGGGTGTGATACATACGGGTCCACTTTCTCTGTTATTCACAATTCTGTAATAACAGGAGTCAATGATGCATACTACAATCTCACTCTGCAACGCTGTGCTGAGTATTGTCTCAATACTACCAGGTATATATGTCGATCATTCGGATTAACGAGTAGGAACGTGTGTTACATGTCGAGATATATTTTACAAGACCAACTTTCGTTCAACCACGCGAGCCCGGTGGCTGGTTTTTACACTAGAAATTGTAACTAACAACGACGTCTCTACGGACAAGCATACATGCTTACAATCAATCCGTGTGTGCTCTATCCTGGTCACCTGGGTCCCTTAACTCTGGAACAAGTCGTGGGGCACGGCAGGATTGATTTTCTCATCAATATCTTCCACTTTTGTCTGTTGTGTGCCAGCTTTTGCGTCTCTGCAAATGTATTGCCAGTCAATTCATCGATGTTGTCGACCCACTTCTTCTTTTGTCGTCCTGTACGTCTCCCTCCCTCGATTGTACCTTGGAGGATGCTCTTTGAGAGTCCATTTGCTACTGTGATGTGACCATACCATTGTAGTCTACGCCTTTTAACCATTCTCTTGCTGAATTTTAAAATACATATCTCCTTCTTTACCCATGTCCTGCTGTATAATTACATATATCTTCACTGTGTACAAGTATTTCGCTGTGCAATCACTGCTGTGGAGTGCACTGGTTGCACAATCAGCTTGTAAATAGTGCAGACCCTGATGAGACAGCTCCTGCAGGAGCTGTCTCATCTGGATGTTCGCTATTTACAGGTAGGTATATTGACGTGAATATCAAGCGAAGGGTTAATAGATGCTGGGAGGTCTACGTAAATGTTTACGTATAATTTGATTATGTCTCTTATGCATTCATTTGTGATATAATATAGATACCCAAGATAGTACGATAGCATCTCATTTCTGGAAATTCCCCTACTGTTACTGAGGCTCAGATAAAAGTCCTAAATTAAAAAAACATTTTCTAGAATAGCTTCTCTACTCCTCCCATCAACTAATACTGTGACCATTGTTTGGAATACAGTAAAACTCCGCTAACGCGACCACTTAATAAACAGCCACTTGTGTCGTTTAAAGCAGGTGGTTGCTTAATGCAGGACGAAAGTTATGCAGAAAGCTCCTAGAGGAGCTTTCTGCATAACTTTCGTCCTGCATTAATCTACCACCTGCCTCTGCCACCCAGAAGTATGCCCCTTTTTGGTGGTCGCATTAGCGGAGTTTTACTGTAACCTCTTGTAGACGATGTTGATGAGTGGTCACACAATAAGGATGAGTAGAGAAATGTATATATTGCTGTGAAAGATTCAGAAAGAAAGTACCGTTCCGTGTTGTTTCCAACAGTTGGGACAGAGTATGGGGATCATCATGAATAAACGCTTGGTAACTGTTAAACTGTTTTGCTCATTACGCGCATAGTGTACAGGCGAAGAAACACAATAATTCTACTATAGCCATATATATCGTGCATATTACGGCACATTTTGGTCATGTAGCTCAGACAAGGAACCGTTCTGTGAAGCTTGATAGTGCATATGTATTTATTAGGGTGCTCGTGTTGTTGAATTGCTTTTGTGAAAATTGTAAGGAGTTGTCTGTTCATTCTGTTTAGTATTACATCGGTAAATTCATATTTCATAAATTCATATTTGTAGTCGTTCTCAAGATCTAGCGTGATAATGTCAAATCTGCCAGAGGATATTCTTGTTGACAGAGTGATAGCTATTACGCAAGACATGATAGGAATCGAAATAACCGAATTAGCCGTCAGATACCTTTGTATACACTTTAACCTGTCAGAGAGGTCACGTGGTCCAACCAACCCTGACCACCCTTGCATTTTCAAAACAAAAGAGTTCTGGTTTAGTCTTTGGGTAGCGAAGTTCGAAATTTCGGGTTTACACGGACGGCAAACATCGGCCGGGAAAATGTAGTTTATTTTAGTGGGTGGCATCTGCCACCTTTTTCGTCTGTGTTCGTAATTCCGACACACACACACACACACACACACACTTACAATGATAACATTTCTACAAATTGTTCTTAGCGTGGATTTCCATACTTGACATTTTTGGATACTTAAACTGTACAGATGAACTTTCAACTGCGTTTTGTTATACATATTATCCATTCGGAACTTTCCTAAATACAATACTGAACCTACAGAACTTCTTCATTCCTTCATGTCAGATTTAAAATGATTTGTTAATTTCTCCAGGCCGGACTTATACCTTTCATGCATCCATATTTTTCAATTCGAATACAAATGAATATCAGTAGTACAACACTGGCATTATCTCAGCACCTGTTTAACCCTTTCCTCCATAAATACGCATTTCTACGCCTCTATAAAAATCACCTATTGAAATCATTGTGATAAATAAAGCATTTATTCCTATAGGAGCAAATGCTCTATTTATCACAATGGTTTCAAACTACAAAATTTTAACAATTTCCTTTTCTCTAGTTCATGCTCCTTTTCGGTAGATTTATTCAAAGAGGATATATCTAAAAATAGCCTATTAGGGAAATGGTTATACATCCAGAAATATAGTTGGTTTGAGTGAGTTAGACGTTACTGTATTACTGGTTAACGCTTAACCCATTTGAGTCCAGTGTCCAGTAAGAAGGAAACATGCAGACCTGTAGACCCTGATCAGAGAAGTCATGAAGGAGCCCTCTGATTGGGGTCTGCGCTCTTTGCTGAACCCACCAATGTCAATAAACAGCAAAAAAATGTTTGCAGTGTCTCCTCAGCATTGCAACCGAATAGTTTCGGAAGTAGGGTTTGGGCGGATTTTCTTTAACCCTTCTTTTGCTGAATTTTAAAACACATTTCTCCTTCTTTACCCATGCCCTGTTGCATAATTACATATATCGTCACTGTGTACATGTATTTCGCTGTGCAATCACTGCTGTGGAGTGCACTGGTTGCACAGCCAACTTGTAAATAGTGCAGACCCTGATGAGACAGCTCCTAAATATTCACTATAAGCTTGACCTGTTTGAATTTTGGAATAGTCCATTGAAATGTTAGCGTTGTAAGGGTTAATGACATATTCTACTGATTGATAAATAGGCTAAATAGGATAAACTTTAGCCGGCTGTTGGCGGATGCTTGATTATCTATGCAATCATTTTGGATGCTTGGTTAACTATGTACACATGTTGGATGCTTGATTATCTATCCAAACATATTGAATGCTTGATTATCTATGCAATCATTTTGGATGTTTGATTATCTACATGATGTAATCATGTTGGATGCTTGATTATCTATGTAAACATTTTCGTTGCTTGATTATCTATGTAAACATTTTGGTTGCTTGCTTATCTATGCAAATATTTTGGATGCTTGATTATCTATGCAAACATATTGGACGCTTGGTTATCTATGTATTATCTTTGTAATCATGTTAGATGCTTGGTTATAATGTATGCAGTCATTTCGGATGCTTGATTATCTATGCAAACATTTTGGACGCTTGGATGTTCGTAAATTAAAACCTTTTTAAGAATAACTTCTACATTTCTCTACCAAATCCTATGTTGTGACCACTCTTTAGAATCGTCTTGAAGAGACTATTCTAAAAATAAATCACAACATAGGGTTTGGTGGAGAAATGACGATTTTAGTACATGTATCTGAGTACGCACCTTTATCTGTAGCACTGCTCAACTGACGTCGTTGACATTTTCTAATGACAACAACAAAAGATCCTTTTAACCCATTCCTCATATAGACGCTTTGGTAAAAGTCACTATCTGAAACCATTGTGGGAGCAAATGCTCTATTTATCACAATGGTTTAAAAACTAAACAATTCTAAAATGTTCCCTTTTTCTAGTTAATGCTCCTTTTCGGTAGACTTTTTAAAAAAGTAGGATCTGAAAATAGCTTATGAGGGAATGGGTTAACGCGTGTATATGTAATATAGAATTACGTATATGATTCAAGAATACCGTTTTATTCTAAACCGTTGATTGTGAGTACTCCTCTTTAGAATCGTCTCTTCTATAATGAATATTAACAACAAAGTAAACAATGGGACGATCATAGTGTAAATAATACGTTTAATGATCTATGGCCCCGCAAGGCAATGGATTTAGAAATAAAGTTCAAATAATTCGAGTTATGTTTATATTATAACATGTACAACTCAAACATAAATGCTTGTGTTTTATGTACGAGGGCTGTCACAGTAAATCATGGAAGTTTTTTATAACTCGTATAAGGGACGTTTTTGGAAATTCAAATTTGGCATACATATATGATAACTTGGAACAACCCTCGAAAGTTCTGAATACAGGTAACCATTTCCCTGTTCTGTGTTTATTCCAAATTTCATGGACAGAATAGTTATAATGAAATCTGGACGGCGGAACATTGTAGCCATTTTAAAAGCTAAAGAAGCATATCATTCAAATTCCATCAGCAAACCGAGCAGACCCTGATCAGACGGATCCTTTAAGAGTCGTGTGATCCGGGTCTACTCTGTTTTGAAATGCGTGAAAACACTTTTAGGAAAGGGTTAAAACGAAGAAAGGCTAATAATACAGTTTCGATTAAATGATTGTTTGAAGAAAGGCTAAAAATACAGTTACAACTAAACGACTGTTTGAAGAAAGGCTAAAATTGCATTTACGACTAACGACTGTTTGAAGAAAGGCTTATAAAACAGTTACACGTACGTCTAAACGACTAACTATTTGAAGGAAGGCTTATAATACATTTAGGAGAGTTACGACTAAACGACTATTTGAAGGAAGGCTTATAATACAGTAAAGACAAAACGACTGGTTGGAGGAAGGCTCATAATACCGTAACGCATAACAAACTGTTTGAATGATGCCAAACGATACAGTTACGACTCAACGACTGTCTGCTAATACAATTACGTTTCAAAGAATTCTGAAGGAATATTACGACTGGCTGATAGAAGGCTAATAATATAGGATCGACTTAACCACCATGTGACTGTAAATGAAGACTTATAAATGACTGTCTGAAGGAAGGATAATAATACAGTTTTGACTCAAACGTCCCTCTCAAGGAGTTCTAATAATTCATTTACGACAATACTCCATGCAGGAATGCTAATAATACAGATATGACTCTCTGAAGTAAGGTTTGTAATGCGTCAATTATCTTTAAGCAATTAATAGAGAACCCCTCTAATGTGACTACTTAATGGATAAACATATCTGTCTTGATAAGCAGTGGGCTGCTTAATGCAGGTCGACAGTAATGCAGAAAGCTCATATAGGAGCTTTCTGCATAACTTTCGTCCTGCATTAAGCTATCGCCTGCATTTGGCCCCCAGAATTAGGCCCCTTTTTGGTGGTCGCATTAGAGGGGGTTTACTTTATATGATATAGATATAGATTTGATAGCGATATAGATAAAGGTGTGTATTAAAGTATTAAAATCGAGTATACATGTATATTGTTTACCATGATAAAATCCTCCAAACTTAATATGTTGTGACCACTTTTTTATCGTTTCGTGCAGTATCAGCATAGGGATTTACGGAGAAATAAATCCGTTACTGTTTGAAATGAATAAATGCACGCATATTACTTGGATTACAGCCTTCCGCATATGTACAATATTAACATAAGAAATAATGGCAGATTAGATTAATTCTAATAATGACGCATGACGATATGATATTTTAATCAGATTTACATTATTCGATGAGCAGACAGACCATACAGGAGCTGTCTAGTATTTTTCTACTGTATTGTAAACGACAAAACTATGTTGTAAAGGCTTAGCATTTAACCCATTTCCTTACAGGCTATATCTTTTAGAAAGAACCTCTTTGAACAGATGTATCGAAACGGAGCATTTACTAGAGAAAAGGAATTTTTTAGAATTATGTTTGTTTTGAGCCATTGTGGTAAATAGAGCATTTGCTCCTATGGAGCAAATGCTCTATATATCAAAATGGTTTCAAAAAGTGACTTTTATAGAGGCGTAGAAAGGCGTATTATGGAGAAAATGGGTTAAACATAGTTTAAGGATTTTAATGTTATAAATTACTATAGCTTTTAGAGTTATACTTTGCCCATTTTTCATTTACATGTAAAGCAATTGACACCACAAGTTGCACACCTATTTGTATCATTAAGATAATGCTTGCATCTGTGGAAACTATAAACAAAATCAATAGGACGCCATTTATGTTAGTCGATCCCATAATTATCTATAGCTTTCTACCACACTTATATCCAATGGAGAGCTTACACCATGAGTGACCTTTTCCACTAAGCTCCTTCCCTTTTCTTCCGCCCGATCAATTAAAAACAACTGATTTATCGCTGGTTTCTCAAAAATTACTCGTTAGAAAGTTTATCTAGTCATGCGACCTACATACATGTAGTTTGGTATTACATAGAGGGAAATATTGCTTAATAGTCGCCCATTTTTTTTTTATCATTTTCAGCACAGCAAAGCTCTTTCTCATAAAATGCTGACTGGATAAGTCAGAGAAATGTTCAATGATATTAACACATTACCTCTTAGTGTCGCATTTTTGCGCCTCTATAGAAGTCACATTTCCAAACCATTGTGATAAATAGAGCATTTGCTCCATAGAAGCAAGTGCTCTATTTGTCACAATGGTTTAAAAACTACATAATTCTAAGATTCTCCTTTTCTATAGTTAATGCTCCTTTTCGGTAGATTTATCCAAAAATGTTGGGTGTATAAATAGCACAAGAGGGAATGAGTAAAAGAAAATGGGATTTACACGACTTCTGTGTTAATGCAATGCATAGACTATATCATAGGCTATTTATTAACGTAAAACTATTGTTGTAGTTCGGCACCTTAAACATTAGTGAATCCAATGTAACATCCTTTATCGCAAGCATTATATCAATATAACCCTTTAAATGCTAACAACAAGTGTACCGGCATTTGCATACAGTTTAGATACAGATCAGAGGGTACCTAGATGAACTTTCTTATCTAACTCTGCACTGTTGGTCATTCAAAACTATCTAGCTTTTCATAGTGAATTGATTATTCAGTTAAACAATGGTGCGTCATTTCACTTTAACATTTTCACTTTCTTTGACTATGCAAACAGAGTAGACCCAGATCAGATAGCTCATATAGGAGCCGTCTGATCAGAGTCTGCTTTGTTTGCTTATGTGATAATATAAATACAATTTGACCGTTTCCGTCATGGACAACACTCCTATGTTTATGAAAATTAAAATACTTAGTAGATCTGATCATGATGCTATTAATACTAACATGGATATTCATGGAGTAAAGGGTTATAAATCAATATTTAAAGGAATGAACGTGTATAACTGCATCAGCTTAGTTTTCTTCCTGATTTTATAGATATGTAAAGAGAATATGTATTGTAATAAAGCTTTGTTATGACAGCAATTCCATGAGTTATGTTGTGTCCTTTCTTGTTAGTTTCTTCTTAACCCTTTTCAGTGCAGAAAACATGTCACTAATGCCATTTGCAAACAGTGTAGGCCCACATAAGCGGGATCCTCAATAGAGTATATATTGTTTGCCATGATACAATTTTCTTAAACATCCTCAGATTATTCATGGTAAGATTTACCTATTTGAATTCTGAGGTAATCACCTGTACAATGAACGGGTTGTTTACCGATTTTGTCTTCCATACAACGTTAATATTGACTGCAGATACATATCCGTGTCTGACACTGGCCAAACATACCAAATTGTTTCATGGACAGAACAAATGATTTGCACTGAACTAATAACAAAACTAGTCTAAACACCACTTTTTAAAATCTCTATTCTTAACCCTTTCGCTGCCAATGCCATATCTGTGATTACCTATGCAAACAGTTTGGATCCAGATGAGACGCCGAGTAACTCGGCGTCTCATCAGGATCCAAACTGTTTGTTACTGTTACTATGTGTTTGAAACAAAAATGAAGAAAATCAAATGAATGAAAATTTGTAGCAGACGACAAAGTTAGCAGACGACATAGTTTGGCAGCGAAAGGGTTAAAGGTTACGTCATACATATACTCCATAAATACGCCTTACTACGCCTTTGCAAACAGAGTAGACCCAGATCAGACGAGTCCTATAGCAGCCGTCTGATCAGGGTCTGCTCTGTTTACTGATGATATAATATAAATACAATTCTACATATTTTCTGCCATGACTGTAAATAGCATATGCTATTACAACAATCAATTTAATTATTGTTCATGACGCCATTATGTTTTACGAGAAAGTTCATGGAGGAAAGAAAAAAAGAATGTTTACTAAAGTATGTCAATAAGTTCCGGATCAAGTAAGACACCGAGTTACTGTGTTTCTCATCTGGGTGCAAACTGTTGGTAAGGTAATAAACTCATCCGCTGCATCAGGCTATTAAGGGTAAACGAAATAAATAGTGACTGTATAAATATCAATTAGCCGATTGTTATACAAGTAAAAGGATTATTTACAAGGGAAAATGACAATGACAGAAACTACAATTGTATTTTGGTAAATACAGTAAAACCTGTCTAAAACGGTCGTTAAATGTAGCATAACTATCGGCCATGGATACACATGTGGCTGCTTAATGCTCCTCTAGGAGCTTTCTGTATGACTTCCATTCTGCATTAAGCAGTCATGTGCACAATATTTGTCTGTACTAGAATTCCAGTATAGAGAATGTTATACATTTAACTCAAACACATTGCTCAAACACATGTTCAGGAGCTAACGATCAGATGAAGTTTCCGGGTTGACTAACTTGTATTTAAATTTTAAAGGGCTCTAATATCTGGCTTAGACAGTCTGGCTTTAGAAACTGAGAACACCGCTGAGAAGTTGAAAATACCGCCGTCTATGATATGTCGCCAGAACTGAAGTCAAGATGTAATTACTGCCACTATACTATAGGACAGAAATTGGCGCATATAACAAAGATTAATGAACTACTTGCTCGGTCTTTACGTTGCAACAATGGCTAAAACCAATTTCTCAGGTCTTACCAATTCTTTAACTGATACAAATGGGAACTTTGGGTTATCTGATTTAGGGCCAATATTTAACGGTTAACAATCTAAATTAAAAGTACAAAAAATAGTTATGCAGGAAACACCACATACATAACAAACAGTCGCCCGAACAGCAACACAAGGAAACAGCAAATGTACATAACTATAAAAACATCAAGAGACACACAAAGACAAAACAAACACACAACAGGGGGAAGATGGAAGTACCGCCTTGGAACGGTCAGTGACAAAAATCACTGGGGGTTAAACCGGTTTATGGGCGCCCAACCTCACAAGTTTCTCGCTGAAAGTTATTGATAAAAGTGCAGTTATAAATAAGTTTCCAAAAACAAGTAAAACAAAAATAGCCAAAAACAATTGGCTTAGTGATAGTATCTGACTTCCTGCAAAGAATTCTTGAGAGCAACCAAACATGCAAGTCGGAAAGTCGTACACTATGAATTAAGGGCCCGTTTTGGTGAAGTTTCGGACACTTACCATGCTTATTCAAAGTAAAGGTCTGCGGAACAGGGACGTTCAGAAAATGTGCAAATGCATACGTACATATGCCATTAATCACTTCTTATTGTATGGTGATAGTTATGTATATGTGTATGTCTGTAATCATGTGTTTACATGTATATATCTTAAATGCATATGGATATATAAATATATGTACACTTCTTACATGAATGTAGTACACAGCATCTACTTGCAGCATACTGTATGTAAATATACAAAAATATTTACATGCTGGTATGTTGCCAGTACCAACTGCCTTGCAGCAGGAACTAATGCAATATTCATTGTCGTCTTCATAGCTTTGACGTCTGAATATCGACCGTATCTTTTAAATTTAAGTTTCACTCATGACTGACAAATATTTTCCCCTTCGGATTGCAGTACTGTATTAATCATTTGAATGCTGAAAAAAATAGAATATACTACGACAGTTCAACTATAGCACCCTTTCCGTATAATAGGTCTGTATTTACAAGTCGGTTTTCTGTAGAAAATGTTTGACCAGGATATACTCAGTTTGAATATGTCACTCAGTTCAATAGTTCCGAGCATTCAAAGAGTTACGAACTCATAAGACTTGCATATTGTGTCGTCGAATCATTCTTGCCAATTCAATTGGCTGTTACCAACGTAAACTTCCAATTTGTGCCACAGCGAAGAAACTGTAATTGGTAAATTATTTTGTTGATCAACGCCATTATTACTGGCAAGCTATGTTGCTGCAAGATCTCGCTGTTGCATGCGTACACCTGCTGAATGTATGGCTGTGTTTGACCAATGCCGTTGCACATTTCAAATTTTCCGTACATGACTGGAGAAAGTGTGACAACGGTGAGGATGGCTTTCTTATGTTTGTAGACGTTGCGATACAGAAATGTATTCTTGAATGTCGTTTGCGGCTCGCATGTAATGCCGTAAAGTATCTGAAGACCAGACGAGAGTGTCGACTACTGGAGACAAATATCAACATGGCTACTGCGTATAATAACCGACCATGTGTCTTCATACGGATGGTTGACGTCATAGACATAATTCCGGTAAGTTTGGACAATATGGGTCCATGCTTATAAAACTTTTAGTTGAGTCTGAGTTCGTTCTCAAGTTTTTGATTGGTCAGATTTGAGCCTTTGGCTCAAATCTGACCAATCAAAAGCTTGAGAACTCAAATCTGACCAATCAAAGGTTTGATAATTTACTAAAAGCTTTATAAGCATGGACCCTGATCTCTCCCCACCTCTTCTCAACAAGTACTGGTATGTCACTCAAAAACACCGTTTTGGCATTTGTTGCGTGACTAATGTCGGTGTTTGCTGCATGAGAATTAGTACTCTATGAAGATGCCCTCCTGATTACGAAAACAGAAGGAGGACGTCGGATCCTCGTAATATCTCGTTTTTGTCATACCCTTTTATCACTTTTATACAGTTACTCTGATTACAGCTCAATATTTGAGTACACTTGCGATAGGTCGATAGTTTGTTTCATTTAAATGTGTTTTCCTTTTTATATGCAATTTACCATTTCCATCGCGGTTGTTGTAGATCAACAGGAGAGGGGATTTATTTACACTGTTTGTCCTTTAGGGTGGGGATGGAATAAGGCACCCCTAAACCAGTAAAAAAAAAACGGAGACACTCTTGTCACTGACAGTTCCAAGGCGGTACTTCCATCCCCCTTAATGTTTTTTTTTTTATATTTTTGTGTGTCTCGTTTTTATGGCTTTCGGAGCCATATGGCAATCGGTCTCTTTACGGCAACGAGTTCACTTGTCTAGTGAACATGCGCAAGACAAAATAGTTTTCTTCAAGTCTGCACTAGTTTGGTTGTAAAATGTTCATGTATTTGTTTACTCTTCATGTATTTAATAATAATTCGCTATGTAAGATAATTACTACTAATCTACACAAAGATAAACTTTTTAAAAGTCTTGAATTTTAATAAACTCCAAAGAAGACGTGAACGAATATTTTTACCGTAGTTTTCGCAACACCTTGGCGTTCTAAAGCAGAAGGAATATAGCCGAGGTTTCCGATTGCATTTTTATACATATCCGTAATTGATTAGCATAAAGACCTACACTTTCAGCCAATCAAACTGCCTTTTGCGTCGTATGCGGTCATTTCCGTTTGACCCGTACTCAAATTAGAAATAGGAAGTTTCATAAAGGACAAGGTCAAAGAAATCTAAAATAATCAACCAATGAAATTCGGAATTCCCATATACACATTTATTACCAGTCAGAGTAAATCCTTGGAATTTGATTGGTCAGTTTGCCAAAAACTGCCGGGGTGTACAGTACCGTATTCGGCGGCTTCCACGGAGAATACAAAATTATTCAAATTTGACGCGTGACGTCATTCGTTTTGTTTTTATTTTTAGCGTCGATTCGAAATTTCATATCGTCCCTACTCCAATAATTCTGGATGGATTACGACCAATAATCGATAATAAACGTAAAAAACTGTACCTCATACGTTCCTTAATTTAACACGATCAACTTATCAGTACAACGTGTTACTACGAAAGACCGGCGGTGACATTTCCATTTCAAGATTTCACACAAAGCAATTCATGATTTCACGATTTCACAATTTCACAATTTCACGATTTCACGATTTCACTTCAAAATTTCACGATTTCACGATTTCACAATTTCACGATTTCACGATTTCACTTCAAAATTTCATGATTTCACGATTTCATGATTTCAAAATTTCACGATTTCACAAATTCACGATTTCACAATTTCACGATTTCACTTCAAAATTTCACAATTTCACGATTTCACAATTTCACGATTTCACTTCAAAATTTCACAATTTCACGATTTCACAATTTCACGATTCACAATTTCACAATTTCACGATTTCACAATTTCACGATTTCACGATTTCTCTTCAAAATTTCACAATTTCACGATTTCACAATTTCACGATTTCCCTTCAAAATTTCACAATTTCACAATTTCACAATTTCACAATTTCACGATTTCACAATTTCACGATTTCACGATTTCACTTCAAAATTTCACGATTTCACAATTTCACGATTTCACAATTTCACGATTTCACGATTTCATGATTTCATGATTTCATGATTTCATTTAGTCCATTTGAATTGTTATGACGTCATCAAAACGCATATGTTGACGTAAAAGCCACGATGAAAGAAACGGCGGAAAACTATGACAATCTTCCCTTCCAGATCTGTAGGGCCGAGGGCCTTCATATATTGCATGTAGCTTGTGCTCATGGTCCACCATCAATATTGTTTAACCCTTTCCTGCATGAATATTCATGCATGAGAATTGCCAATCATGTGTTTATTGTGTTAAATCATTGTCTTATGTTTGTATGACACTGTACTGGGGGAGAATTTAATTAATAATAAACTGTAAGAAATAATGACATCATGGATTTTAAATAAGATTAAATCCTATAGGAGTCGTCTGAGCTGGGTCTAGCCTGTTTGCAAAGGCGTAGAAAGGTGTATTTATGGATTTCAAATTGCCATCCTGATTTCAAGGGCGAGAGCCACTCTGTTGCCTTAATTACGTCAGCGTGCCACGTGGCTAAAATATTCTACATGAGGTTGAAATTGCGAAATCGAGAAATTGTGAAGTCGTGAAATCTTGAAATTGTGAAATCGTGAAATCGTGAAATTGTGAAATTTTGAAGTGAAATCGTGAAATCGTGAAATCGTGAAATCGTGAAATCATGAAATCATGAAATTGTGAAATCGTGAAATCATGAATTCTATTGTGTGAAATCTTGAAGTGGAAATGTCACCGCCGGTCTTTCGTATTACGAAAGACCGGCGGTGACATTTCCATTTCAAGATTTCACACAAAGCAATTCATGATTTCACGATTTCACAATTTCACAATTTCACGATTTCACGATTTCACTTCAAAATTTCACGATTTCACGATTTCACAATTTCACGATTTCACGATTTCACTTCAAAATTTCATGATTTCACGATTTCATGATTTCAAAATTTCACGATTTCACAAATTCACGATTTCACAATTTCACGATTTCACTTCAAAATTTCACAATTTCACGATTTCACAATTTCACGATTTCACTTCAAAATTTCACAATTTCACGATTTCACAATTTCACGATTCACAATTTCACAATTTCACGATTTCACAATTTCACGATTTCACGATTTCTCTTCAAAATTTCACAATTTCACGATTTCACAATTTCACGATTTCCATTGTGAAATCGTGAAATCGTGAAATTGTGAAATTTTGAAGTGAAATCGTGAAATCGTGAAATCGTGAAATCGTGAAATCGTGAAATCATGAAATCATGAAATTGTGAAATCGTGAAATCATGAATTCTATTGTGTGAAATCTTGAAGTGGAAATGTCACCGCCGGTCTTTCGTATGTTACCGTTAATGTTTACAAGTGAAGTTTCAATTCCTCTTTCGAAATTGCTCTGAGACGACGTCATATTTGCTCTGTGATGACGTCATGTTTTATTTGTCATGTCGTCATACAATTAGAGACCTAGTCACGTGATTGAAGTCGAGTGAAAACGTAGTGCTTGGAGGCTCGCATAATTTGGCTAAAAACCCAAGATTTTGAGTTTTTTTCTGGATTCTTTTGACATATAACTGCGGATTATATATATCTACTGGAATAAGCCATGTCAAAAGTTGGAAATAAGTCAAAGTCTGCGCGTACTGGGAGCGAAAAGGACGTCGAGCAATCTCAGAACCCGGACAATGGCGGCCAGATAACGAAGGGAGCCCGACACACGAAAGCTGGGAGAGGATCTAAACGTATGAGACATTCTACAGGTGGGAGCTCTATTAATACCACTGTAACTGATAAACACCATGAACAGAGGATATGTGCATCTGTAGTGCCTGACTCTTTTGAGTTAAGAGAGACTAATATGACTATTCAAGAGTTCAAGTCACTTTCAGCAGACGACAAATTGGTATCGCTATTCGGGCTTATGTCGCACGTGCACAACATTACAACTCGTGTTGAGAACATTGGACACGCTGTACATATAGATAGGAGTTGTATTGATGAGAATACACGCCGGATAAAAACATTGGAGTATAAGAGCATTGACCTGGAATCCCGATCCAGAAGGAATAATTTAGTTATCCGTGGAATATAGGAAACCATTAACGGAAACTGTGGACGCAAAGTGTTAAACTTTATTCAAAATGAACTGCATCTTGACCAAAGCGGAATGTCAATTCAGCGAGCCCACAGAATTGGGAAAATTGTCCGTGGAAAGCGTCGTCCGCTGATAGTCTGCTTTAGAGACTATGCTAATATCAGCGAGATCATTCAAAACGCGCACAGGTTAAAAGGCACGTGTTTCAGTGTTAGTAAAGACTATCCTGTTGAGATTGCCAAAGCAAGGTCTACACTATGGGCCGAGTACAAAACGGCGAAGGCAGCTAATCCTCGAGGCAAAGTACAACTGGCTTATCCAGCTAAGCTGATTGTTAATGGCAAAGTCACCCATGACGAATTTCCCGACTGGGACGAGCTCATGAAAGGGAATCGCACTGGCCCCAGTAGATATAGTCACAGATCTGGTAGGGACTCCGTATCGGCTACACAGACCCAGCGTCACCGGGATCGAAATGGGAACCAGTCACAGGCTAACATCAGTCATCCTTACCACGCCGAAACCGATGACTACAGCGGCGACTCAACGGATTCCGACTCTGTCATAATGGAGGAAAGCCAGTCCCTGTTAGCACCACCGCAAACGAGGCCAGATGACGACGACGTCCAGATCCCGCAACCTGACACATAGGACAGGAGGAGAGAATCAAAAAACACTGTAGACTGTGAGCAGAAAAAACTCTATTAACTGTTCTTCCTCTGAACAAACCATGTAGACAACAACAGTGACAACAGTAACCACACACAACAACTACAAAATATTCTCTCCTCTTCAACAGCCTATATAAGCTCTCTATTATGATACTATATTCATGATACTATGCACACTTATATGTACTCATTTCTATAATAATATGTTGATATGTTGATCAGAGATATATTTGTATGCTATTGATATAAATGTTAACTCTCTGCATAGTTATACCGTGACCGTACATGCTGTCATGTGTCTTGTAATAAGACTTGACTAATAAAAGATATGTTATGTTATGTTATGTTATGTCAGCAAAATAAGAGTTGTTCGTTTCTTAATTAGGTAAATCGGATCTCTGACTGGTAATAAATTCGTTCCACGGTAATTTTGCAGGGTGTACGGGCTGGTATGACCGGGTTAGACCACGTATTTCCTTCGGCTAACGCCTTAGGAAATATGGGATCTAACCCGGTCATACCAGCCCGTACACCCTGCCAAATAACCGTGTAACTAATAGTATCACGCATCGAACAGCGTGTTTTGACTATGGCACCCAACCTCAACACAAGTCTAAGTCTTACAAGAAGTAAAACCGTAAAAACACGGGGTTCTATCGGCTTATCAAAGTAAGTATTATCCATAGAAGGTTTTCAAAACATATTTAATAAAATTATTTTCCAGTGTCAATAACAACTGTGAAAATAGAGACTCTTCTATGTATCGTGTAATCGCCGAGTCACCGACACTGTCGTTTGCTCAAGACGTTTGTGTCGTGTAAAAGCGAAAGAAGGTAGCAATTTGTTGAAATGTCTTTCCCAGATTACAACTCTACTTCAGAATGTAGTTCTGAATTTGATTTTCATCAGGTTCCAACTAACTACCGTAATTGTATGTACATGTATGGATCTACTTAGTAATTAAAAATAAAAACGGTCTACCTTCAGTTTGTAGGCATGGTCTCACTGTCTATCGAACCTCTTAACCTTTGACCAGGAACAGGAAACGTTTACTGTGAATATTGAAGAAAAAATAAAGCAGCAGTTCAAAATAATATTTTATACATACCTTGAAACAATTAAGTAATTTTATTCTCATCTATTAATCCCCAAACAATCCAGTGTTCCCCGTCACCCGCATAACAAAAACAAAAATGTCTGCCAGAAAAAATATCACCTGCTTATCGAACCTTTATTTTAGAAACTGTTTACTGTAACATAATACTCATAATCACGTAATTTCATCATGGGCACGCGACCTTTGCATAAGCTGAAGGGGTCAGAGCTGTCAAACATTTTTAATGTGGTACACTTTTCAATTTATGTTGATATTCTATAACGTATTAAGAGTTTTCTCATGTTTAGCATAGTTGAAGGAATAATAAACTGTATTGACCTGTTTATGACGCATATTTCGTTTTTAAAGCTACGAGGCGTTGTTTACAGACAAAGCAACGGTACTCGTGATTTTATGACATAGTATGCACTTGTGCATGCATATAAACACAAAAAATGAAAGGTTCGATAAACAGATGAGGTTCGATAGAAGGTGAGTAAACGATAAGCAGACTACATTTATTCCAAATAAACGAGTGCTGAACATGGAAAAATAAATGTTATGTGTAAGATTTAGTTGAACAAAAAATGTGGGATTATAGGTAGCCTTTGTATAACTTTGATGTTGTGCTTCAGTTTTTGCATCAGCTTTGGACATGAAAGCATTAATTGACCCTTTACTTCATGAATATCCATGTAAGAAATAATGACATCATGAATATAATTAAGATATTCTTTTGGCCATAGTAGAAACTAGAAGCATGTCTATATATAAACAGCAGATCATGAGATGGTTCCTTTTGTTTCAGTCTGTCATATTTTTATGCCCCCAATCAATGGTGGGGGCTGATTTTGTTGGTTTGTTGGCTTGGCTCAAACTTTAATGTTGGAAATAACTTTGTAACCATTGCACATATATACTTCAAACCTGGCATGCCTGTGCAACTTACGGAGGCGAACATTCTATTTATTTTTTGTGGGGTGAAGGGGGGTATTAAAATCAAGGTCATATAACAGTTAAATGTCACATTACGGGTCAAATTTATATTGGTCACAATCAGGGGCATAGTGTTTCACAAAAATGTGTTGTTATTAATACTTTTATCAATTCCAAGACGTTATTGTTATTAACGTGTACAGCAATTTCTCCCCCTACACTTAACATCCATAACCAACCCGAAAGCCATTATTGCCAATCAGACCTTTGATTTTTATCTTGATATGCATATACAGTGCTCCCTCTCTACAACGACACCCTTTGGGACACGAATATTGTATGTGTTGTTCAGAGGGAGTTGTTATAGGGAGGGAAAATCAAATATAATTAGCTTGTTTGCAGATCCCCAGATAAGGTGTATTTCGAGAATTAAAACCGTTATGCCTCAAGCAAACCCTATGTTGTGACCACTCTTTAGAATCGTCACAAAGTGATGATTCTAAAGAGTGGTAACAACATAGGGTTTGATGGAGGAATAAAGAGAATACGATGGAAAAGGGTTGTTTCTGGAGCCATGTTGTTTCGGAAACAGTGCCACGTGTTGTTGTATGGAGGGATTCGTTATTGAGAGGGCCGTTGTAGGGAGGGAGCACTGTACATTAACATTTTTTGTCATGGTGCTGTTTGCTGTGTTTTGTATATGGTGTTTCCATACATTCATTTTTTATTTCCATCGTTCTTAATAGTCGATAATGGTCATATACAAATTGGACAATGACACATATTCCTTTAAAGAGGGACAATGATACAATTTCGTTATATTTGAATGACCCTCGGTATATGGTAATGAAACAATCGTGTTCTGAAAATACCTGAAATTATGTGTATACGGTGTTTCACATTATGTTACTCAACATTTAACCCTTCGCTTGCTATTCACGCCAATATACCTACATGTAAATAGTGAAGACCCAGATGAGACAGCTCCTGCAGGAGCTGTCTCATCAGGATCTGCACTATTTACAAGTTGATTGTGCAGCCAGTGCACTCAAAAGCAGTGAGTTCACATCAAAATACTTGTACACTATGAAGATATATATGTAATTATACAACAGGGCATGGCTAAAGAAGGAGAAATGTATTTTAAAATTCAGCAAAAGAAGGGTTAACATATTATTGCTGAAGCCAACCAGTCAAATTCCCTAAATGTAATCCGTTGTCTGGTGAATACCAATATACAGTTTAACTTCGATATCTCGAACTTCATGGGACTATACAAAATAGTTCGAGATAACAGAAGTTTGAGTTATCCGATTTCTTATCTGGACATTGACCCAGTTCACGGCTTAATGCAGCTCTAAAGTAATGCTAAAAGCTCCTGCAGGAACTTTTAGCATTATATAAGACTTTCATTTTAAACCTGCCACATGTGTTTCTAGATATGCGCAGTGATACATTTTAGAGAAATTCTGTATTGTAAATTTTAGAATGTCCGAACTGTTAGTTCGTGTTGTTCCGAAGTTCGAATTATCCGAGTTCGAAATATCGAAGTTGACCTGTATGTACTAACGACTTATGCATGTTATTAGCCGAAGTAACACAATGGCGCTGTGTATGGGATAAGATTACCATTGTATAAACTGTTGAATCACGTCATTTTATATCTGTAAGAAAACAAGAAACCCTGGCCAGAGGGCTCCTTAGTACTATTACTGCCATATACGATTTCTTTTTAGGTTCCAAGAGTTTGTGAGAACTGTTCCGCCCAACAGGTGTGCAATATCCAGGAGAGGGGCTGTGAAATCAGAGGTACCCTTATAGATGCCTATATTTTGGTTTAAATAGAGGTTCTTACATGAGTGTTCTTGATTATTGGATTTATTAAATGAGTCTTTTTGAAACGATAAAAAGCGAGCTTTAGCGAGTTCTTTATCGTTTTAAAAAGACGAATTTAATAAATCCAATAATCATGAACACGAATGCAAGATTCTATTTATAACATAACAAACACAAATGTTTTTTACAGCCAATATTTCAGCAATAACGTGGATTGTTATAAATTCTCCTTACATATAGAAACGATCAATGAAAGGTGTTATTAGGTTTGCTAGGTAACGGGGACAAAGTAGGTCCAAAATTTCCATCTATTTTGTTTTAATTACTGTCATATCAACTAGGATCTAATTTAGACCTCTCTGGTATTCAATTTAACTGTGATAGTTTATGATACGAAAACCTACAGAAACACGTCAAAATAATTTTTAAGTTACAGTTTCGACATACAAACACGTCACATTATGACGTCACTGTACACAACATGTATCAGTGTAAAGCGCGCCATTTAAATGAAGACCCACATACAGTTCGCCTGTACACGTGCTTGATTCAGATGACTATACCTGTTGAATGACGAGATATTTTTGTGAGTAGAAATCTGCATTAACAAAGCAACATGCGGTGAAGAAAATGTAAATTTGTGAAGGCATTTTTATGTAGAATGAAGGATGGTTTGGGTCAGAATAGCTGGTAGGTCTTTTTTTGGCATACATTTTGTAGATATTTACTGACAGATATTTACTTTACAGTCAGTTTGTATTATTTTATTGAAATTAAGGCGCAAGTGCCAACAGCCCTTTGCCATCTATCGTGGAATCAATCGTTGACATATGTAGGTCACCGTCCGCCAGTTTGTTTGTTTGTTTTAACAGCGCGTATTAATACAGTTAGGTCGTTCGAATGTTATTCACTAGTGAATATATGCCCGTGAATATCAAAATATATATGATAGTGTTACGTCACGCTGAAGCCACGAGTTATGTTATAAACATATTTATTGCATATAACGTCATGCATGAGATTGGGCTACACGTTTTTACAACATTACATAATGCAATCTCTCAAGGTAATACAAACATAGTGTTATGATAATAAACAAACGGTTTTGTATTATGAGTATGTACAATGCGTCATGAGTAGAGATTTACATAGAAGTACATAGAAGTATGTACTTCTACAGATGCCTAGGCCTGTGCTGTCCGTTACACTTTGTAACCTGGGTCAATGCTTATAAAGCTTTTAGTTGAGTCTGAGTTTCGTTCTCAAGCTTTTGATTGGTCAGATTTGAGTTCTCAAGCTTTTGATTGGTCAGATTTGAGCCAAAGGCTCAAATCTGACCAATCAAAATCTTGAGAACGAACTCAGACTCAACCAAATGTTTTACAAGCATGGACCCAGATCTAACTTACGAAATGATATATAGCGGAACCTTGATATCTTTAACATTAAAGGACAATGCAAATTACTATAGGGTTAGTCCAACTGTAATTTGACAATTGCGACGGTATATGAGGTTTTTAACGGTCGCAACTTATTTTAATGGCGACGCCGATTTCAAATTACAGTAGGATTAATCCTACTCTAACGCTATCTTAACACGAAAAATGCCAAATTGTTTTATATCCCATGCGCGCAGGTGATGAGGCGAGAAATAGTGCCCAGTTTCTCTCAGAATTCTTAAAATATCTGGATTTATTTTCACCCTGGTTTACACAAAGTCAAAACAGCGGACCAATTGTAAATTCACTATACATTTGTCATGAATAATTATGCGACAGCTATTTCACATGTTCAATACACATTCAATAAACTTGTAAGGAAAAGTAACGTTATCTTAGTATTTGGCGCCATACGCAAAAACGTCGTCTGTAACAATGCCGTCACGTTATAACGATATGTTTGAATAGTATGATAAATAATGTTGAATCTGGACCACAACGCTCATAGGAGTATCTCATTAATTCTCCACATGACATATAAGAGACCGGTCAAACAATGGGAACTAATAACTTTCAATATACCGGACTGAACTTGAATATATGTCAATGTATGCATACGGATTTATCAGTAGATCTAAGTGTTAGATAAACAAAGCGCATTAACCCTTTCCCTGTTCTGCGTTTATTACAAATTTCAATACCTACTGAATATTCATTAACTATATTGTGATTAAAAAATATGGAAGGCGGAACAGTGTATACATTTGAGAAAGCAAAGAAATAGATCCCTCAAATTCTATTAGCAAACAGAGCAGACCCTGATCAGACGGCTCCTCTATGAGCCGTCTGATCTTGGTCTACTCTGTTTGCAAAATGCGTGAAAACACGTTTATATGAGGGAAAGGGTTAATATATTTACAGGCTAATGCTGTTATTCGGTCGTGATCGATTGGTTGAATTTGCGACATAAAACACCTTTTATATTGAGCAAATGTGGTCACATGAGCCAATCAGATTGCAGGGAATTGTCAGATTGCGTTAGAATTCCAGGTATCGAACTTAGAAATTTACAGGGTGTGACAGCTTAACCCATTACCTCATAGGCTATTTTTAGATACAACCTCTTTGAATAAATCTACCGAAAAGGAGCATTAACTAGAGAAAAGGAAAATTTTAGAATTTGTAGTTTGAAACCATTGTGATAAATAGAGCATTTGCTCCTATAGGATCAAATGCTCTATTTATCACAATGGTTTCACAAAGTGACTTTTACAGACTCGTCAAAAGTCGTCAATATGAGGGAAAGGGTTAATGTAGGTCGGAATCTTTAAAGCTAAAGAAGGAACTTTCAGCATTACTTTCGTCCTGCTTCAAGCTGTCGCATGATTATATATATACATATATGCATATGCATTGGTATATTTTAGAACAATCTGTATTACAAGTTTTGGAAAGGACCAAATTTGTAACTCGAGTTATATCGGATTTCGAGTTATACGAGTTCCAGATATCGAGGTCTCACTGTATATCTGATTATAGAGAGTCTGCCTAGGTCAATAAATCTAGAGTCTGCTAGGCCAATAAATCTACAGTCTGCCTAGGCCAATAAATCTAGAGTCTGCCTAGGCCAATAAATTCATATTCAATTACGAATTTATGAACATTCGTATTATGAGTTATGAACTCATTCTCTCCTAAGTTATTGTCAGACCTAACCTCTTTGAATAAATTTACCGAAAAGGAGCATTTACTACAGAAAAGGAAATAATAGATTTGTGTAGTCACTGTGATAAAACAAAGCATTTGCTCATATGGAGCAAATGTTCTGCTTATCATAATGATTTCAATAATGACTTTTAAAGTTGCGTCGAAAGGCGTCATTAGGTATGGTTTAATATCCGTGATGCCATAATGACAGGAGTATTCATAGAGAAAGGGGTATAAACAATTATACTGAGTGTGTGTATGTGTTTGTTGTTGTAATTATCTCTAGCTGTTGTAATTTCCATGGACCAGTCAGCTGCCGATGCCGTTCCTACATATGTCCATTACAAATGCAAAATAACACTGTATTTTGTCTATACTTAATATTAACCCTTCGCTTGCTATCCACGTCAATATACGTACCTGTAAATAGTGAAGACCCAGATGAGACAGCTCTTGCAGGAGCTGTCTCATCAGGGTCTGCACTATTTACAAGTTGATTGTGCAACCAGTGCACTCCACAGCAGTGATTGCACAGCGAAATACTTCTACACAGTGAAGATACATGTAATTATACAACAGGGCATGGGTAAAGAAGGAGAACTGTGTTTTAAAATTTAGGTTTAAAGTACTCATAACGGTCCTATCCTGTATGCTTCTGTAACCAATGCAAAAGTTGAACTTCGATATCTCAAACTTCATGGGACTATACAAAATAGTTCGAGATAACAGAAGAGCTTTACATTGGAATTTGACCAAATGTTAGGTATGGCTATATGGAATATGTTGACCCTGCTCTATATAATTATATAAGTAACAAGAGCAGACACTCACCAGACAGCTCCATCAGGAGCCTCATGGCCCGCGTCTCCTCTGTTTGTAACGGCGTCAAAAGACGACTCTACCATACACAGAGTTAAACGAACCACAATAACTATATAGTTCATCTCAGCTACTACAGTAAAACCTCTCTATAACGGCCACCAAATTACATCAAGTATTTTGTGTTAAAAGCAGGTGGCTGCTTAAAGCAAATTGAAAGTAAAACAGAACGCTCCTATAAGAGCGTTCTGTTTTACTTTCACCTTGCTTTAAGCAGCCACCTTCCCTAAATACCAACTTATTAACACAATTTAGTTGCCGTTATAGAGAGGTTTTTACTGTATTTTTCTTCTTGCAAGCTAACTAGCAGAATCATTTAAACGTTTCTTTTGTTATTTCAGAGACATGTGAAGAAAAATGGCACAGGATAAACCAGTCATGTTACTTCATCTTTCCCGCTTTCGGAACATTTGCACAAGGGGAAGTAAGTGTTTTTGTTTTTTTTATCTCGTGTAACCGTTTACTCTCTCTATATATATGTACTCTTGCGCCTATGCGGACAGAGCAGACCCTAATTAGACGGCTCGTTCGCTTATGGAATAGTTTGTTTGTATGTACGTCGCTATAACTTAGCATTTATTTATCTCATTTCCTTATTTACCGAATGATATAACACAAACTCGATTGCAGACGACAATAAGAAATTTGGCGCTGAAATGGTTAATCCAAAAAGTATGTTTTCGCTATTTCAGTGAATGTTGCACCATTGTGTAGAAAAAACAGTAAAATGGATTAGTAATTTAACAAAAATAAATCGGAATATATGTTTTGCTATGTATAACGTCAGTTGCAATGATGTTTTACGTTGGTTTGTAAACTGATTTCTGTATATCTCAAGAAAGCAACACATGTACAAATGTTTGCTATTAAAAAAAATCCTAGCACTGTGAAATTCTTATTTCTGATTGTTTTCAGTTCACTGTCCATTATATTATTGCATGACACTGTGAACGAATAAGCATACAGGTATTAAAGGACTGCTGTTAATTATTATGCTTTACATCTGACAATCCCCGCCCTCTGGTCATCCCTTCTGTGTATTTCACATTTCGCGTAAGTGTTGTGCGTTTACTACATATCATTAATGATTGCTTAGCCTTTAGCCTGCTGAGCAAATTGTTTTACAAAATATTTCACCTACTACATTTCTTAAGTCAAGCTATAATCAATTAAAATGCAATCAGTACGTCAAACAGGTTGGATCCTGATGAGTTACTCGGCGTCTCCTCTTGATCCAAACTGGTTGCATAGGTATTCATTCATCCGCCCATAGCAGGCTACAGTTTAATCGTTTGAAAATACAGTCCATTTCTTTTTTCTCAAATGTAATGTATTATAATTAAATTGCTATAAGTAATGCACGGCCTTACAATTACATTGCTAAAACAGTGAGTTGAATCACAATGACACGCATTTTTGAAAAATTTAGTATAACATTAACCCTTTACCCAATAGCCTGTTTCTAGTTTTGAAGACATATGACCACTTAAAGCAGGTTGAAAGTAAAGCAGAATGCGCCTTAAGGCGCATTCTGCTTTACTTTCAGCCTGCTTTAAGCTACCACCTACTAGGATATAGAAAATATTTATTATGCAATATGTTCATGACTGTATGAATTTGAACTATTTTCTTCAGCGGAGGAATAAATCAAACACGCTAAAAGCCGCTTCTATCAGGTAAAGGGTTAAATAGCTCAAGGTAACTGCATTACAAAAAAGCGTTCGTGTTTGAACTGACGAGTATTCAAAATTGCTATGAGACGAAGCTATAAGTACTTCTAATGTTGACAAACATCATGTCTACTTAAATTCTGAACTACTACACTTCGCTAACTTCGTTCAAGCTTTGAGAACTACTGACTCAGTACCAAAGGAGTTGGATTGTGATGAGACACTGTTGTATGAGATGAAAAAGTAGTAAAGTCAAGCAGGAAAAGCCACACACAAAACGCCACCATCACCAAAACACCTACAGAAAGCAATTGATAAAGCAATAATTATTTATACTCATACACACACATACAGTAGAAAGTCACATACAAGACGCAATCACCACCAACACATCGATAGACAGCATGTCACACACACACAACCAAATACACACAAACACACGAGAAGAACACAGAAAACACCAACAAATACACAAGCACCAGAGACAAACATGAACAAAACACAGCACAAAGACACAATACAAACAGAAGTAAGGGTGACAAAGAGAGAACTGCCTTGGCACGGTCAGTAGCAAAATCACCACTGGGGGTTTAAACCGGTTTACGGACGTCCTAACCTCACACTTATTTCAAAGTCACCCTAGCTAAACAACCATTGTAAATAAAGATATCCCCGTCTCATCTGTATCCAAGTTGTTTGTTAAACCTTTCGGCGCCAAATTTCTAATTGTCGTCTGCAATCCAAGTTTGTTAAACCATGCAGTAAAATAAGGAAATGAGATAAATAAATGCAAATTTCAAAGGAATAAAGCACATTTATAGAAATAGAGATTGATACAAATAGTGAAGTCCCTGATCAGACGCCGCCTTGAAAAGTCGGCGTCTGATCTGGGACTACACTATTTGTCGTGGTGTATTTATGCGAATGCGGCAGTGAAAGGGTTAATGTCAGTCAAGCTGCACATAGTACAAGGAGGGTTTACAAGTCATTAAGGGCTGTTTTTATTATTTAACACGGATAGAGTGAACGCAAAACACACGCAAACAAATTTATATCACCCGGGCTTGTCTGTTTATCATATTTATCATTTAAGAGATTTTGACATTGCTGTATATGGTGCCCGGCAAAACTGTCAAACCGAGTGCTACTGTAAATAATGTTGGCAACCAAGATGATGTAGATGTTACAAAGAAAACTATATTTATTTACAGTAAAACTCACGATACTTGAATATAATCAACTTATACGCTTGGGCATTGGCATATTTACCAATTCCGGCATAGGCCATTTTAAACCCAACCTTTTGGAAACAACCTACCGTAAAGGAGCATTTACTAGAGAAATGGAAAATATTACAAGTTTGTAGAAACCATTGTGATAAACAGAGCATTTCGTCTCCTTAGCGCAAAACTATTGTAACTACATGTTGGAAATCTTAAAGGAGAAGGAAAAAACTTCAAATAAAGTTAAAAACACATTTTATTCAACTTCCTTTTCAAATAGAGACACATCAATGCATAATACATATGAGTATAATGTACGTTTTGTGGTTAGTCTATGAATTATGACATAAATTAAGCTGTTTGACTTACAGTAGTTTTGCACTAGAAATCAGTATGTTTTATTCTTAAAACTTAATGCAAAACTATTGTATTGTTACTTACAACAGTTTTGCACGAACAAATAGTATATTTCCTTCTTAAAACTTAATGCAAAACTACTGTATATTGACTTACAATAGTTTTGCATCAGAAATAAGTTACTGTTCTGATTAAAATTGTCGAACCTGATTCTTTTTACAATAGATCTGCAAAACTGTAAAAAGAAAAAAGATGCTTTGAGTTGACTGCCTGATGGTTGTAAATACATTCACTGTATTGTCTTTACAAATTTTTAATTTCATCTATATACCCTTCTTTTATCTTAATACCTCATATTATGCTGTATTTAGATCATCATCTCATTTTCTATATTTAGAGAAAAAATGTTCACATTGGGGCCTTCGTAGTAAAATACAAAATTGCCCTTTGAAAAAACAAGTCACCTTCTTGTATCTGCACTATAATTTCTATATACACATACCTTCTACCTTACTTTTAATGAATCAATGTACCTGCTTGAGACATTATAGCAGAAATGCACCTCATAATGGCTCATATGGCTTGTTGGTTAAATGCCCACTTCCTTATCCTCACATTAACTTCACAAAGTTTTGAATTACAGTAAACAATTTCTTAAGCGACCAACAGATCATAGCATGTGGTTGTCACTACTGAAAAGTAGTCACTTAATTATTGCAGGTAGAAAGTAATGCAGAAAACTACTGTAGGAGTTTACTTTCAACCTTCATTAAGCATCCACTTGTCTTAAAGGCCACTAATTTGACTTTTTATGGTCACTTAAGACAGGATTGATTGTAGGAGTAAATAATTCATGACAAAAAATCAATTGTGACAGTGTTTATAAGAAATCATCAAAGTTGTTTTAATTAAACCTGATGTCCCAAGCAGAAAAACCTGAAGCTTAGTATTTGTAGTATTAGGTTTAGAGTGTTTTGTATTTTGCTGCCAGAATACCCTGTTTATCAGAAAGGCATATGATAAATGAATTCATCACCATGAGAAATGATGTGTATACATGTACTGTTAGATTGTTCATCATATCCATGTCAACAAAATAGTGTACACTGGTCAAGATATATCAAACATTTTAAGAGTAAACAAGAAAAGCATTGATGCAAAGCATCAAATTGTACTTAATACTGAATAATGAATAATAATCAAATGTGTTTTGAAAACAAAACAATGTCAACAAAATGTCTGTTTTACATCTATGGCCTTAGTAACACAACGAAATTCTTCAGTTTCACCACAAAGGACCCTTGAAACAGCAGCCATTTCAGTCAGATGGCCCTAGTTATACAATAACCCTTTTTGTCATCCCCTTTCTTGTTAAATATTCATTAATTTAAGAAATAATTCAGTCATGACTATTTATTAGCTGATTTTTTTTTATTATGGCATAAGAACACAGATATCCAATTTCTAATCTGAACATTTAGATTTCTCAAGGTCGCAGCTTATGGCAGGTCTAAAGTAATGCTGAAAACTCCCGCAGTTTTTTTTCAGAAATTGTAGTGTTCATTTTATAACAACTCTGTACTGTATATTTTGGAAGGACCAAACTTTTATTTTGAGTTATCCTGAAGTTAGAGCTATCAAAGATCAACTGTATGTCTAAATATAATGCTAAAGAGTATCATATGTAACTGTAGGTTTTACACTTATAACCTAGAGTTACTGGCCATCTCATCAAGATCCAATTTGCCTGACGTACAGTAACAATACATGTATATCTCGTATACCCCTTTACTCCATCAAGTTTAATGTAAATGACATTATCACTATTGATTAGTGGCATTTTCATAATTGAAATTTGAGCACTGGAAATTTTCACCATGGCAGAAACTTTTGTATTGGATCTACATGTATATTATTTCATGAGTAAACAGAGCAGATCCAACAGGAGCCATATAATTTGAGTACTCTGTTTGCAAAGGTGTATTTATGAAGTAAACAGTTCAGACTGGATCTTAAATCATGCTCTAGCATCTGATTGGCTCAGTTTTGACTTGTATCAAATTATGGCCAATCAGATGATTTAGCATAATTTCAATCTGAGGCTTAAAATGTATTAAAAGTAATGGGTGGAATCACGTTACTTTCTGGGTGTTGCATATGAGGGATCGTGAACAACAAAAATGATTGTTGTATAATTTTATTTTACTTTGACTTTGATCATGAACTACATGAATCTGCCATATGGACATTGTTAAGTTGTTCAGAACAACAATAAACAAAGGGAATATGTTTCAAACTGACTTTGGGTACCATATGACACCTTTTTTGTAACACATTCCCCTACAAAAAGAATATACAGTTGAACTTCGATAACTCGAACTTCAAAAGTCCATACAAATTAGTTCGAGATAACAGACGTTCGAGTCATCCAATATCTAATCTGAACAATTTCTCAAGGCCACATCTTTATACAGGTCCAAAATAATGCTTAAAGCTCCTGTAGGAGATTTCACCATTACTTTAGACCTGTATTAAACTGTTAAGTATGTTTCTAGATATTTTTGGCGATATATATTTGAGCAATTGTGTATTGTAAGTTTTGGAAGGACTGAACTTTTTGTTGAAGTTATGCCGAAGTTCGAGTTATCCGAGTTCGAGATATCGAAGTTAAACTGTAATATAGATTCAGATCGTACAGAAACTGCTCTTGTTTCTCTGCATGACCTCTCAGTGTTTGTCCACTATAACAGCAAATTGTATAAACCCAGAACAAAACTACAATACCTATGAATCATAATACTTCAGAAAATAAATGCATTAACACTTTACTCCATTAATACGCCTTTGCAAACTGAACAGAAGCCTTCTAATCAGGGTCTACTGTTGACTCAATGAATATTCATGTAGGTAAACACGACATCATGACTATTAACCCTTCGCTTGCTGAATTTTAAAATACATTTCTCCTTCTTTGCCCATACCCTGTTGTATAATTACATATATCTTCACTGTGTACAAGTATTTCGTTGTACATTCACTCCTGTGGAGTGCACTGGTTGCACAATCAACTTGTAAATAGTGCAGATCCTGATGAGACAGCTCCTGCAGGAGCTGTCTCTTCTGGGTCTGCATTATTTACAGGTAGGTATATTGACGTGAATAGCAAGCGAAGGGTTAATTAGTTTAGTTTTATATCGACACTTCAACACAGGGAATTTTGGTCATGGCAGAAACTGTAGAATCATCTATATTATTTCAAAAGCAAAGAGATACTGCATCAGACAACTCCTACAGAAGCAATCTGATATGGGCCTAATCTGTTTGCAGAGGCACCGAAAGGCGTATTTATAGAGTAAAGGGTTACGATAAAATAATCATGTCATTTCAGGAAAACATTATGAACTATCTGATAATGAAAGCAAAAAGTGCAGACCCTACTTAGACAGTTCATAAAAGGTGTTTAAGTAAATGGAGTTAAATCACACCGATGTGGTCTTCAAACATTATGAGTTAAAATGACTTCAGCATTGTCCTCCAAATTTTATACCAAGTCACACAATTATTACTGACTTAATGTCAGTCCATGATTAATAGATGTTACTGATCAGTTGATGTGACACACAAAAGCACTGCACAATCATGCTTTGTTACATATATATGTAAGTGCTACCCAGTTACAGGATTTGGTTGGGAATACTCATTCTGTATAGCAGTTTATATGCCCCAAACGGCGGGCATATAGTAATCGCATGGTCCGTCCTTCCGTCCGTCCGTCCGTTCGTCCGTCCGTCATTTGCTATCGAAAGTAAAGTAATATTACGTTTTATGAAATATTTACACCATATCATATCTTTATATAATACTAGTCTATGGTTTTATTGGTACATCAGAAAAAAATGATTACGTTGTTTAACTAACAAGTGGCGATTGTTGACCTCGAGCAGTGAGTGGGGTTGCTAAGATTTGCATACTATATTTCTAAAAAATACACATAACTTAATGATAGCATTAAAAATGCACACCACTGGTTTTTCGAGGTTGATCAAAGCCTTTCCTATTGATAGATTTCAACCAGTGTAGGCCAATTTTCCCAGACGCTTGATGATGCACGATGCACTTTCCTAATCATACAGTATTTTCTGACTATTATTACAGTTCACAACAACATACTACATTCCACCAACACACTTGTAAGGCATTATCATTAAATCATTTTCAAATCAAATGTTCTGCGAAAATATCAGTCACTTTTACTTCCGTAATATAACAGATGTAAAGAATATATTTCTTATCAGGCGCGATAATCCATACGTTTCCGCGATAATAGAATCATCCGTCACAGTCTTACCCTTGGATTGGATGGCCATAGTAACCAACAAAAGCTCTTCTTCAGTTCCGAGCCCCTGGTCCTTAAGAAAGTGTCATTTGAGATAATATTCTATCGACATGTTAGCGTACTGCTTTGGGTGCGACATTTGTCGGTTCCGCAAAATCTTAGTCATTTTCTAGGCTGTTATCGTTAATGATCTTTCCGTTGCGGTATAAACTATTTATTAGCCCCAACCTAAGGAGAGATAATTTTCTAATATTGTTTAAATTTCCAAAATACAAACAATTCTACAGTGAACAAATATGTCTACCTACTACCAGCTATGTAGAATTGTATTATTGCATACATACTGTTTTTACACTCATAAACCAAGGGTGCCCGACGCATGCTTGGACTCACCCACGGACCCCCCCCCCCCCAAAAAAAAAGAAAAGAAAAAAGAAAATGTGATCGAAGTATGTAAAACTAGCCTAAAACTATCTATTTGAACCTTAAAGCACTCAGTAAAACAAGCAAAACACGATCCGGAAAAAATGGATGCGACCATTTTGCTGTGACCCGGCTCATAAGCTATTCGATATGCAAATTGACTACTACTTCCGGGCTACAGCGAAATAGCCACCTCCGTTCAAAGCGAAAGTAGGAGAAAGAAAACTGGCGTCTCGTAGCAGACTGGAAATAGCCAGCACCGTTTTAACTGCGGTGAGTTGAATGTTTTTCGAATGTGTTGAAAAGTTTAACGAATACAGCTCCCCTTATATACTTCTATGCATCCTGGTGGGAGTCACATCGTTTCGCTCTAGCGTATTTTCAAATTCACGGTCTTGCAGCGACAAGACGGAGCACTAACTGTGCCGCTTAGCATATGGAATTTGGAACAGATCAAGACCAAAATAATTGAAATCGGTGTTGTAGCTAATCTGACGTAGTTATGTACCTTTCAATACATATATAGACCCGAAAGAAAGTTTTTTCCGGGTCGTGTTTTTTTTGTTTTTCGGAGTGGTTTAAGGTTCAAATAGTTAGTTTTAGGCTAGTTTACATACTTCAATCCCTTTTTTTAAGGGGGGGGGGTGTCCATTGGTGAGTACAAGCATGCGTCGAACACCTTTGTCATCAACCACAAAATAAATTTCAACTATATTCACACAATTCTTAATAAATCAGCAATCCTACTAGTCATATTCCATCGAAAGCATTCCATAGAACCAATAAACTATACTTTACTATTTTTAGTGCAGTTATGTATAAATCAAATGTACTTGCAATTTTTGACAATGACGTAAAACTATTGTAACTCAAATTAAAATAGTTTCGCACAAGCAGAATAAAAAACAATTAAAGTGCAAAACCATTGTAAGTCAAATTACAATAGCTTTTCATTATATTTAGTAGAGTTGGAGATACAATATTTTTTAACAAAATTAATTGAATAATGACATAAATATGTGGAATAGAGCTAAACTATTTCAAGGCATGTTGTATTACTTATACCTGAGCCTGAAAATGCAAAAACGTGTGTTTCGGGAAAATTATGTAGTTACAATAGTTTTGCGTTAAGGTGACGATTTGCTCCTATGGAGCAAATGCTCTATTTATTACAATAATTTACAAATGCACTTTACAGTGGCATAGAAAGGCGTATGGATGGAGGAACGTGTCAAATACCACCGAGTTTTTTTCTGCACATAGAACAAATTTTTTGTATTACTTCGTACAAAAAACGACCGGGTTGAACTACCGATCTACCGTAAACTAGTTGTATGCATTAGATTGTTTCAATCTAATGGGTGTACATTCCTTTGTAAACTATGAAGATGCAGATCAGATAAATCAATCGGAAGCTTATGAGTAGGATACAAACTGTTAGTCAGGAACTCATGTTTCGAAAAACGAGTTTATTTGAATATGCAGCATTGAGAATTTTACATGTCGTGTACCTGTGCGCTTCATTAAGATTTCATTCAGACGCATTATTCCTTTTGTAAAGTTTTGCCTGAAATGCTGATTGATGGTCTGCTGAAAGTTGGGTATTCACTGTCTACTTCCGCACTTATGAAATATGTCCTTTGCTGTCACTTGAAATATGCAATGCACGCTTCCATAGTGAAATAGAAATTAGAATATGTCAATGTTTGTCACTAGTCATCCTTTTAATGCTGTAAAGACCAAAAGCATTACAGCTTACATTTACCAGGGTCCATGCTTATAAATCTTTTAGTTGAGTCTGAGAACGTTCTCAAGCTTTTGATTGGTCAGATTTGAGCCAGAGGCTCAAATCTGACCAATCAAAAGCTTGAGAACTCAAATCTGACCAATCAAAAGCTTGAGAACGAAACTCAGACTCAACTAAAAGCTTTATAAGCATGGACCCTGAATGTTTTAAATGACAGACAGTGCAGACCCTGGTTAGATGGCTTCTCAAGAACCATATAATCGGCGTCTGCACTATTTGCACTTGCATCTCACATGCAAATAGTGACTTATTTTTAATACATTTCATCAAACGGTAGATCTGTCTAACAATAACACTGTTAGTATGTTATCAGGAACACACAATAAGTTATCAGCTGCACACACATGTATTCGGCATACATTTAAAGATGCGCATATTAGGCATACATTTCAAGATGCGCATATTAGGCATACATTTCAAAATGCACATAAGATGCATACATTATACGGGCCACATATTACACATGCATTAAACGATGAACACATTACGCATACATTACCAGACACACATTGTATGCATATAATGTACATAGGTTACAAGGTATAAACTTTACACATTCGCTACAATATGGACATATTGCCAACAACTTACTATATGGACACATTGCTCACACGTTGGTTCTTGTTAGTTGAGAATAACATCATGGGAAAAGAACAGCCAACACCGTTGAAACTTTTAACACATTAAGCACGGCCCTAAGATTAATCGAGGATTTTAGGCATTTAAGCTACTGTATTGACCCTGATCAATAATACATATATAATCGTAAGTGTGTAAATTTCCTGACTCATACATACATGTTGACAGGTATGCAATAACCCCACACTAATACATACATTAAGGGAAGTATGAAAACCCCTATGTGCATGTATAACCATGTATGTAAACATCTCGGCGAAATAAAAATCAAGAAGTACAGATGAAATGCACAGTGGGAATAAATAAATAAATAAACAAAGAGGATTAAAGAAGAATCAACGCGACAAAGGAGGCGACACATTTGTAGATTTTGAGCTAGTCAGTTTTGATACGTTTTGGATTCGTATGAGTCGCAGACTATATAAATAAGTACAGTACCAGTAAAGCATATTTTGGATGTATAAGTACAGTATCAGTAAATCAATTATTGGATATATAAAACAGTATCAGTAGAACATATTTTGGATGTATAAGTACAGTATCAGTAAATCAATTATTGGATATATAAGTATAGTATTAGTAGAGCATATATTGGATGTATAAGTATAGTATTAGTAGAGCATAATTATATTTGATGTATAAGTACAGTATCAGTAGAGCATTTATTGGTTGTATAAGTACATAATCGGTATAGATTGTGTTGGATGTACATGTATAAAGTAAATGGTATCAGTATAGCATATATTGGATGTATAAGTACAGTAAAAATAGAGTAAATTTGATATATAAGTACCGTATCAGTATAGCATATATTGCATGTATAGGTACAGTATCAGTAGAGCATATATTGCATGTATAAGTACAGTATCAGTAGAGCATATATTGCATGTATAAGTACAGCATCAGTAGAGCATATATTTGCATGTATAAGTACTGTATCAGTAGAGTATATATTGCATGTTTAAGTACACTATCGGTAGAGCATAATTATATTGGTTGTATAAGTACATTATGGGTATAGCATATACTCTTGGAGCCAGTGGGGTCTACCGTGCAATTCCCTAGACTCGCTGTATTATAATCTGCACTTGGATTTCACACGATGCTATAAAATAAAGAAGAATGAAACATTATAAATTCGACTATGATTGCTAGAAACACGCATAACGTATTACATTTACATACCCATGTTAATTAGCTGATCATTTCCAGATAAAACTACCGTAGATTTACTATTTATAAGTTTTGTAGATTTTCACCATTTGTAAAAAGACAGCTATTAGTGAGTTTAAAATGCAAAATACAAATGACGATAAATAAACAAAATAACGTTAGCAATCTTATCTTTGATATATTGCTGGTATTTACGACAAGTCCAACACAAAATTGAATCCATATATATTTAGTATTCTACAACGACTCTGAACCTATAAAAATACCGTGAAACGTGTTTTATCCCGTGATAATGAACTGCACGCACGGCATTTCCATCGACTGTTCCATTTCCCCGCACGCGACAAGTCCTAATAAAATTCCTTAAATCACGTGATGTAAGCACGTAGTAAATCTGGCCTAGTATGTTTCTAGGGGTTAGGCGACACAGGAATCATGTCAGTAACAGGGCACAGAAATATGCAAAGCTTAACGTCGTATATAAAAACAACTAATGATGAACGATTCAATCTAAGTAAAACACTTACCTATCAGTCATTGTCTGACACAAACACATCAGTTGAGACTGTCCCGGTTTGTCCAATTCCCACAAATGTCAATGTCACCGATACTAGATCGGATAGTGAAAACCGACAATTCAAGCAGTTCACCGGTGACGTTTCGTCAAGCAACATCACCAGGAACCTTTACAGTTCAAAGTAAAATTTCAGTCTCCTGTTTTACTGAGTTCGAAGTCCAAACACTTGTTGAGTGTTTCTATATGTTCAAACCATACACAGTCAAGCGTAATTTCACATTTCTAAAACTGTAAACACCATGGCTCTGGCATAGATGTGTGCATATATGATGTATATGGTGTAGTTGTTTGCTTTAATGTGAAAATGAAACACGTTTGACTTAGACTTGTTGTTTTCTTTTGAGATTTGGCCCTTTACTCGTACATTATCACGGGTGAAAGTCGTGCAGAGTAAACGTAACAGTTCATTTAAAGAGGTACGAACTCGTCAATAATCCTTAAACGTAATTGCCTGCTTGCTGCAAGACTGAGCGATGTAAAAAGCTCCGTGAATTTAATATATTTTATTACGAACCATACCACACAATGCACTTGGTAATGCGCATATAACCTTTTTGCTTGACCCATCTTCAGGAATATTGTAAATCTCTTGGAGCACACCTTATCCAAATCGAGACTGAAGATGAAAACAAACTCATCATCGAATTCATCAACAAAAACGCCGGTGAGTATCTTTAGTTTTTTTGTTCACCCTAAACTGATGATTAATGAAGAATTATGGCTTATTTAGTGATGGAAATGTATTTCTTTCCGGAATTATGGCAAACGTTAACGGACCTATTAATTGCTGCAAATAGGAATGTTACAACACAACACACACGCTGTCACATACGTCATAAAAGTATTTGCTTGAATACCTATAATTTCTATGTATGCATGTATTATGTATATCTTTGTCAGAAGCTTGCCTCAAAATGTACCGATAAATAACGGCTACCAACGACAGTGACGAATGCGTTCGTACGAGTAATTATGCTACCGTCCTCGGTTAACAACACCGTACACATATAGAACAGAGGTCAGTTATACGATGCCACACGAAAGTTCACAATAACCCCAGAGGCACAAGTGATGTGCGCCCCACATAAACATAAACATACAATCTCCACAGAGCTGCTCCCTGCCTGATCACCACCAAATACATGTCTGCGTTATAAGCCAAAAATGTGTCGCGGTGATATTACACCTAAAATCAATCGGAATGATCGAAATAAAATGATCAGATGTGAGTAAGACTAGTACTTCGCCCTTCCTATCATTGTAATCTTTCCATGGTGTTTTATATTCAATTAACCGTTCTATTGCTGAATTTTAAAATCTCCTTCTGTACCCATGCCCTGTTGTATAATTACATATATCTTCACTGTGTACAAGTATTTCGCTGTGCAATCACTGCTGTGGAGTTCACTGGTTGCACAAACAATTTGAAAATAGTGCAGACCCTGATGAGACAGCTCCTGCAGGAGCTGTCTCATCTGGGTCTTCACTATTTACAGGTACGTATATTGACGTGAATAGCAAGCGAAGGGTTAATTGACCTAACCTGTCACACCTTTGCATGCAGTATAGAATGAGACCAGATCCAAATATCCGAATAAGATCTATTTTGTTTCCTATGACATATCCTTAACGATTCGAGAATGGACTTATTGAGATATAATGCAGTTGGCTCTTAATCATGCATGTAACTGCAACACCTTCAAGTCTGTTTCATTAAGCACGTATATGTTGTCAATTCAAATAGAATCGTAATTTCAAACAGGATAAATTCAAGTGTGCAACATGTAAATCATATTATCATGGAATAGTCTATATATGGTCCCATTTACAATAACACTATTAATTATCTGCACTTGTATAACGGATATGTGAACAGAGATTGTTTTACAATAACATAAAAGCAACACTGTATACTCAGAGTAGCAGAGGTGACACTGATTAGATGACTCCTACAGGAACTGTCCGATCTAGGTCTACAGTTTGAAAATGCGTCAATATGCGCCTCTATCAAGTAAGGGGTAACGGATAAATGTTTTACAGACATATACTGGTCCAATAAATGGTGGTGGATCGGAATCAGCATCTCTAAAATTGGGGGTGAGTGGAAATACACCAAAACAAACTATGCGGCTAACTACTTTAAATGGAACTTTGGTGAACCCAATAACGCCTACGGAAATGAACACTGTGCTGCTCTGAAACCACGTAATGCACTATGGATAGACAGCCAATGTTTCTTTAAACATAAGATCGTTTGTGAAAAGCGGTATGTAACTATTGTTCTGTATTGTACGTTTTACACCTCGACCTAGAGTTACATTTCGCTATTTGAAGAAAAACATTTCTAATTTTCAAATTATGTTCTTGCTCCTGCTGACAAGGCATCAAATAATGTAATCATTATTTGAAGATTGTATTATGTTGATGTTTTAAAGAAGGAGCTAACTGATTCACAAACTTATATAACAGTTCAAACACCTGAAAAAGATATAGTCTCGGAACATGTAAAAATGTGCAATAATTTTACGTCTGGTCCTAACATAAAACAACATAAACTTTCTACTTGTGCTGGATTCCGAAACTACATAAAAACCCTTATAAGGCGCGTTTTATTGCCAACTCTAGCTGTTGTACCACAACTAAAATATCTATAAACTTTTGACGTCCTGTCTTACAACGATCAAAGAACATGTAAAACGTTACTGTGATAAAATATATGAAAATTCTGGTATTAATGTTTTTTGGTCCATAAAAAATTCAAATGATGTTTCAACTAAACTTGAAAATGAACAGTATAACATTTCTTCACTGAGCTCGTATGATTTCTCTACACTCTATATTACTCTACCTCACCATCTTATAAAGGATAAACTGATTAAATTAATAGATAAAAACCTTTGCCAGAGAAAACAAAATGTTCATTGCTTGTAGTGTTCACCGTTCATTCTTTTCGAATTCAGAAGTTGAACATTACACAATGTGGATTTGCCTTGATGTTTGTAGATCTCTTACCTTTCTTTTAGATAATATATTTGTGCGTTATGAGGGTACCATATATCGCCAAGTTGTTGGTATACCCATGGGTACAAATTGTGCCCCTCTTGTTGCATATTTGTTTTTGTATTGCTATGAGAGGGATTTTATGCTTAGCTTAAGACCTGATACACAGACCGATATTGTTAATGCTTTTACTTCAAGGTAATTAGACGATATTTTGAATTTAGATAATCCTTATTTTGAAACAATGATTTCTTCAATTTAGCCAAAAGAACTGTCTTTAAACAAAGCGAATCAATCTGACAGTATAGCTTCATTTTTAGATTTGAATCTTTCAATTACAAATGATAAAGTTTCGTCCAAAATATACGATAAAAGAGAAGATTTTAATTTTAAAACTGTTAATGATCCTTTTCTAGATGGAGATGTGCCCCGTTCTACATCTTATGGGGTTTATCTTTCTCAACTTATTCGATTTGCCCGAGCCTGTTCTTTGCTTGAAGATTTTAACAGTTGCAAACACATATACAGCGCAGAGTATTGTCAATTCGATTTCAAACACTACTACTTTTAACTTATTGCTTGATTAAAATTAAAGAACATGTAAAACTGTATTGCCATACAGCTTACGGTAATTCTAGACAAAAATGTTCAATTTAGAAAATTCTAATGAAGGTAAATTTATGAGTAATGCAGGAGACCACATACAAGACATACGGTCCACCGAACAGCGTCATGATGAAAACAGGACGGTACGTGTATATGCCTATTAAAAGACAAAAAGTGACACACAAAGACATAACAAAAAGGGGTGACTGAGCAATGATTGACCTGCGATCAGACTAACTGTAGAAAGCTAAGTTTTATGTATATTACAAAACAACAGTGCGAAGCCAGCATGCATTTGTACCTTAATATTGCTCTACCAAATAATCTTATCAAAACTTAACTCAACACTCGTATCGAATAAACCTTTACTAGAGATGATATATTATTTCTCACGTGCAATGCTGACCGTGCATATTTTACGGATGACGCGGTTAAGAATCATACGTGGACGTGCTCTGAGATTTGTGAATCCTTTGCCATTCTTCTGGACAATATTTGTGTACGCTCTTAGTTGCCATATACCGTCAAATAAAAACAATAAACACTCTATATATCTGGGTGACATTATCGGATATTTTATGGTCAGGTTTTTATGCTATGTTTCCTCTGCATACCCAAAAGAAGTTCGGTTAAATGAAAAAAATCGGACAAACATTTCAGCACCTTTTTAGACACAGCTCTATTGATAACTTATGGTATTAACTGATAAAAATCTATGACTTTAACTATAATATAGGTGATTGCATTCACCTAGATGAAGACGTTTCTCTTGCTACATAATACGATTTTAACATTTCAAAATGTGTCCGTTTTGCTAGGACCAGTTCCTCTGTTGAGCATTTCAAATACATGCACTCACGTTATTACTGACAAACGTCTTAGACAAGGATACAGGTTTGACAAGCTTCGTAAAACATTCTCCAAATTCTATTCGAAATATCACACATTAGCAAATCCAACAGTAATGTATAACTGCTCATGTGACAAGGCATTTCGCACCCGAAATTTTATGGTGATATACTACAAACTTCGTCATATGATTTAGAACATCCATTTTCAAAACCTAATCAGTAAACCCATAAAACATTTCTTAAAAAAAGAATATAATCCAATATTATGCAACGCACTACCCCTCTACAATCGATCATTACGCTTCCATCTTTGCTTATGTGATGCCAGGAAGGACTTAGTACTCTATGATGACGACCTCCCGAATACGGAGACGGAAGCATGATGTCAAATGTCTGTACGTTGTTTGTTCTGTCGTAAAGCATTTCTGTAATAACACATTGCAGGATACTGCATATGTGGTAGCTGATCCCTCTACAATTGATCATCACGCTTCCCTCTGTGCTTGTACTACGACCGGAATGGCATATTACTGATAATGACCTTCCAAATCCGGAGACGGTACAGTGCTCCGTCTCTACAACTACACCCTTTGGGATACGAACATTTTATGTGTTGTTCAGAGGGAGTTGTTATAGGGAGGGAAAATCAAACATAATTAGCTTGTTTGCAGATCCCCAGATAAGGTATTTCGAGAACTAAAACCGTTATGCCTCAATCAAACCCTATGTTGTGACCACTCTTTAGAATCGTCACAAAGTGACGATTGTAAAGAGTGGTCACAACATAGGGTTTGATGGAGGCATAAAGATAATACGGTGGAAAAAAAGTTATTTCTGGAGCCGTGTTGTTTCGGAAACAGTGACATGCGTTGTTGTAAGGGGGAATCGTAGGTAGGGAGCACTGTAGTAGGATATCGAATGTTGGTGCGTTGTTCGTTGTGTCGTACCCTAATGGCTTCTCTACAGTTGTAAGTTTCAAGCCCAAGTGAGACTTATCACTGACCGTTCCAAGATGGTACTTTCACCCCAACTATTTGTGTTTGTTATGTCGTTGTGCCTCTCTTTTTTGTCTTTTGATAGTTATATACATTTTCTGATCTTTTTCTACATGCTGCTGCTTGGACGCGACTGTATGTTTGGCATGTGAAGTTTCCGGCATGACTCATACATTTACTTCTAATACATGGTATAAACTACTGTCCTCGGTGTATTAAGCAAATAGTCCATATAATTATCAGTATCTTCCCCCAGAAGAGTATTTGTTGTTTTCTTATGTCAATTTTATGGAACCTCTGAAGTGAATCAGTTAGTTATAAAACCGTCAACAATATTTATGTGTATTGCATCACAAAATGTGACAGGGCAACAAAGGTATCTGTCAATAATTTCATAATCAGTAATAACAAGTGTCAAATGGTGTCAAATCAGACATTGGATATTTCCATTGTGAAAGTTCATAATCCACCAACTGCTACCCAACTAGAGTATTAACTACTACTTCAAATAAAAAACACAATGGTTTCAATACGGTTTGCCTGATACAGTTGCCTGTCGGACAGTTTCTTTTGGAATAGTCTGATCAGAGTGTTTTCAATTTGCTTATGTAAATTATGTAGATCTGAAATGACAATTTTCGTAGGGCAAATCTAGAAATATTTGTGTACCTACCTGACTGTTTCGTTCACCATCGACAAGCATCCTCATTACTATGAATAATGTTTGTGTGTGAAATGGTATATCACTGGACTGGTCAGGGTGTATCAGATTTCTTTATATATTACTGGGTTAATTGACCCAAGGAAAGACATTTAGAAAGACATATAAGATATGAACTGTTCAAACTTGTCTGATATACGAGAACATGAATAGCCGATAAATAACCATTACATATCTATCCACAAGCTGACATGCAATTACGAACAACTTGAAATAGTTATTCAAAGAGTATGATATTTAAGAACTGACCAGTTGAAACTTTTCTAGTATACAAAAAATGAATAGCCGATAAATAACCCTTATTCTTGCACAAAATGTGCTGTTGTAGTCCCGCGAGACCATGTAATAACAAGACGATTCTCGTGCTCACGCGCTGTTGTTGACCGGTTTTAATTATACCTATTCGGGGCATAAGGTAAACAATGGACGCGAATGCTGTGGCTTTTTGGCTTAAGCTAGATGAACGGTGTAACTATTTCAGGGGCGCCGACAATGAACTGTTTTAGTGATGTACATATTGAATTAAATTCTGTGTAAACAGTATTTGATACAATCATGAATTGACGTCAGAAAGAAAGCAGTTGGCCCGGAAACAGCATAAATCGAACTAAGTGTCAAAGATGTGTATAGTTTTGCTGCGGTAGTTTTGCTTGTATTTGGAAGAATTAAATTGATGCAGAAAATGGGTTTTGTGCAAGAAAAGCGTTAATACACGTTTGTTTTCGGGCAATAACATCTGCAGTGTCCCCAGGGAATGTTGTTGCCCTCGCCCTTCGGACTCGGGCCAACAACAGTCCCTCGGGACACTGCAGATGTTATTGCCCCAAAAAACGTGTATTAACCCTCTATTCATCATTCTGCAAGCTTGTGTTTACGAACAGCTTGAATTCTTAAGAGAGGACGAGAAACACGGCGTCTCATCGGGACCCAGGTTGTTTGACATTTGGTCAACAGTTTATGAAAAGCTTAACCCATTTGCTGCCAGTGGATTATTCCATGTTTATATACTGGATTAGTCCGTTTTTAATCTAAGGGGTGCCTGGCCTAAATTTTCAATTTCGTTTTGTTTTATATTGGAATTCCTATCAGCAAACAGTGTAGACTCTGATCAGACGACGCATCTTGCGGCGTCTGATCAGAGTCTACGTTGTTTGCCTAAGTCCCATATATGGGTTAATCGCATCGGAAGTTGTCTACTTCATCTTAATCCACATTTGAACAGACATACGATTTCGCATGGGGTCAAAGTTCCAAATACACTGTCTTATCTCTTATCTGTTTTCATTTTCAGTCTACGGATTATGTGATCAGCAAGTATTGAAGAAACACACATCTATAAACACATTTAATGAAACGAGTGTACTACAGGAGCCCTTTGATCACTGTTTTTACTGTTTGTCATACAAAGTTGTCTCACAGTGTGAACCCGTTCGTACTACAGTATAACCTCTCTTAACCGGCCGTTAAATTTAGTATGAATATCGGTCTTGGAGACAGGTGGCAGCTTAATGCAGGGTGAAAGTCATGCAGAAAGCTCCTAGAGGAGCTTTCTGCATGACTTTCACCCTGCATTAAGCAGCCACCTGCCTAAAAGTGTCTAAATTATTATCTACTAGAATTCCGGTTAAGAGAGGTTTTACTGTAAAAGGATTATGCTGTTATATACAGTGATGGGTCATTCAGATCTGTAAAGTCAGTATTTAAACCTTTCCCTGTTCTAATGTTTATATCAACTTTCAATACCTACCGAATATTCAATGACACAATAGCTGTAATGAAATATGGACAGTGGGACATTGTTGACATTTTGTAAAAGAAAGAAACAGATCTATCAATTTTCATTAACAAACCGAACTGACCCTGATCAGACGGATCATTTATGAGCTGTCTGATCTGGGTCTACTTTGTTTGTAAAAAGTGTATCCGTTCAACAATACATTTAGGCTATAGATACAATTGTAATATTCTCTATTAATACATGTACAAATAACAGCATAAAGAGGATCCCATTTTCGTGATTTCTGATGATGACACAACAACGAAGTTTGTGTTTGTGTATATATGTTTCACTCTGTGTTTTTGTATCATAGAACTGTCACAGTACCCATCACAATGTTTTTCGAAGTCGACCAGGGTCCAAGGTTATAAAACTTCTGAGTCTGAGTCTGAGATCATTCTCAAGTATCTGATTGGCCAGATGCTTGAGAATGATCTCAGACTCAAGCAAAAACTTTTATAACCTCGGGGCCTGATATGTGATGACTAAGTAGCTGAGCATTGTGTTGAACGGGAGGTAATGAAAAACACATATATGTATTGCTAGGTCGACGTGACTACAAAAGAGTTCCGTAAAAAGTAGTGATACGATAAACTTCATGGTCATAATGTATATACAGTTAAACTTCAATATCTCGAACTCGGATAACTCGAACTTCGGGATAGCTCGAACTAAAACTTCGGTCCGTCCAAATCTTACAATACAGAATTGCTCTTAAATGTATCACTACGGGTGTCTAGAAACACATACATGTGTCAGCTTAATGCAGGTGTAGAGTAATTCTGAAAGCTCCAGCAGGAACTCCAAAAATCTATTTTCAGTCTGTTCTTCTGTGTTTTGTATGAATGCATCTCAGAATCGTAACATATTCTTCAAGTCAAAACTCTCAGCAGCAAATTTGCCCCCGTTACCAAGATAATAAATATACTCTCTTAACCATGTAAATTTTAAGATTCTGTGTATAAATGCTAGTTAAGTTTGTTATGTTTAGTCCTTTGTATTCTTTTACAATGATTCCCCGTTTAACTTTTGCTGGTCCTTCCTGTAGAATGTAAAAATAACAAGTTGTTATCTTTTATGAAATATTCACGGCGGTTAGGGATTGATATAAACAAATTGTTGAATATTGGTAATGATAGCGATTTTATCATTGTTAACTTCCCTATAAGTCCAAGGCATTGCTTTAATGTGTTAATCATCCCCTTGATATGAGAAATCTTATCTTTACAGTTAAAAGTTACAGTTTATCAAATGTTATTCCTAGGAGGTTAAAGCCAGTTCCCCCACCCCAATCCCATTTCAGCTTCCATCTTGTTTTTATGGCATTACTGGTATATCTTTTTCTACGCATCAAAATTTACATTGAGACCTTAATATTATGCAAATGCTGTCGAATACATACAGTGAGTTAAATGGAACATGACCAGCTTTGATTCATTTTATGTCTTTTTTGTTTCTTATAATAAGGAGCTCCGTACATAAGATTAAAATATGAGGTGAGATAAGGCTATCACCCATGACTTGCTAAAAAGAAAAAAAATGCAAAACTTTCTGGATTTCTATCATAAGGAACCAGCTGCATTTTCAAAAGCTATCAGAAAAAAGGCCTGTTATATTGTGGTTATCTGCAAAATGCATGCGATTATATAATATCCTTGTATTTTCGCTATATTGTTGACCAGCTATAAACCCTGGTTGATTCTGTTTAATAAGTTTTGGGACCACAGATGTAAATCTCTTTGCGATTACAGTTTAGGAAGACTATTGTTTTTTGTTATTTTTTTTATTATTTATTAAATGTTATTTATTTTATAAGACCTTTTTGAATTATAATTAATAGCTCTTATTACGAACTGCTAGGGGGCGTAAGCAGTGTTGCACATTCAATTACTGCTCATGAACAGACTCAATAAAACCGAGTCTGCAATTTTCTCTTTTTGTGTTGCAATTTTTGCTTTCGGGCGATCACCACCCTTCAGCATTTATAATCTTCACAACAGCAGGTGTTAAGTGCTTGTGTGGCGGTCGTAAAACGTCGCCCCGTACTTCATTCTCAGTGTTGTTATACCTTCTGATCCTTCGAGATCATGAATTTCAGTACTTCTTGTTCTGAAAATTGAATACCGCTTAAGCCGGTGCTAGGGGGCGTGAGCAGTGTTGCACATTCAATTACTGCTCATGACTCAATAAAACCGAATCTGCAATTTTCTCTTTTTGTGTTGCAATGTTTGCTTTCGGGGGATCACCACCCTTCAGAATTTATTATATAATTGTCCCCAAAAATACCCTTTTTAAACATTCTGCACTAAAACCATCTGATCCAGGACTACGATTGTTTTTTCAATGATTTTAATTTGTCAGAACCCTCTTATATGTAATTAAGCCTTAGATTCATATTCTGATAGTTAAGGAATATGATAATACATGTAATTAAGTTTGGCTTCTAAGTCAACACCAATTGATTATTATTATCTCTGCTTGAGCACAATGACTGATAAAGCGTTTATATCTCCTCAAGAATTTCAGATAGTTCCGTCATAATTATGCTATATTATTTCTCAATCTTTGAAATCATTTCACTGATATAATTTAGAAAACGTAATGACACTAAAGGCATTTGTTGATTTTTGTTGTACAGTTTGCAACTTAACTATTGTGTACACTAGCGATAGGTGGATCCAGTTTGTTTCACTTAAATATGTTTTCGTTTTGCATGCTATTTACCTCTATATTTGCATCGCGGTTTACACTGTTTGTCTTTTAGGATTGATACGAAATAAGTATGAGGAACCCTAAACCGGTTTTTACCCCTAGTGATATACATGTACATTTGCTGTACGTTCTTGTCATAGCGCTGTTCGGTTGGTTGTATGTTTTCAATGTAGTGTGTCCAGCATTAGTCATGTATACACTTTGCCTCTTATTTCCCTTAGTAGGTATCTAGGGACAACACTCATTACAAGGTGTAACCCATTATCTGGCAATATCATCAATAAAAGGATTGCATCATTCGTACAATATATGACACAGCGAATGAAATATTTCAACTAAGTTCCAAGTGGAATGGGAACCTATGATATATATATATTACCCCGGAACTCTTGCTTGATTTGTTTGCGATCGTTCCCATGATTGTCTTTCTACGTTGTACTTTACAACGCTCCATTACACAATCACAAAACTCATTATATTCATTCTGCTTCCTGTCTACACCCTGTTAGCAGGAGTGTAATACTGAGGCTGGTCATCGCGTTCATAAAGCATTAACGTGGTAGACTGACCGTTGTTCATGGATTATAGACATCGAGTCGACGCTATACCGATACTAAGCTACATCATTTGGTATTATAGGTATTGAGTGCCGAAGTTTGGAAACAGTAATGTGCATAGTTTATGTAGTTTAGTATGTTAAGAATCGGTCAACATCCCGTGCGCTCAGCTGTCCTACACTATTTTTTGTGTCAGGTTTAGCTAGAATTAAACATTATATCATATGCAGAAACAGTAGGCATTGTACGGATCAAATATTGGGCGCAGACATCATAGTCCATTTCGAAGATTGAATTGAACGTTATTATTGTTAGAATAGCACAGCACAGCAGTATTGCTGATGTATTCTGAGATCAACATGTCTCATTGGTTTTGTTCTATTGTTGACGGTTTTTTTCTTCTAAATTTTACTTTTTCTATTGTTGTATGCTCATCAACGGGCAATTTAGCCCGTGTAAAATTTATTTTGTCTGTATATTTTCTTTTCTAACTGATTGTTATAGATCTACAAATACTGGTTATATTTTACCATAATATATATGTAAACACCCTTTACTGTTATCACGATAAGTATTGGTGTCAAAGAAAGTCGCATAATATCTAAAACCAACGAAAAGTGCTGGAAGCAAAGTTATTGACACATCAATAGTTTGTTTGTACTTTTTTTTATTTTGAAACATTCTACTTGGATTATTTTAGAAACTTAATGTGTACCCCTTTACATTCGGTAGCTGCGCTTCCTTCTTTGCTTGCGCGATGACAGGTCTGGGGAAGTACTCCATGATGGTATATTCTTAAACCCAAAAACGGTATGATCTTACAAGACTCATGTATTGCTTTTTCCCTGCCGTGCCCTTAACGGCTTCCCCGCAGTTGCTCTGACTTCAGCAAAGTCATTGAGTACATATTTGACAGACTGTCCATAGTTGTTGTTATGCTTTGTTGTACATATTGTCCGGTGCTCACCATCTTCTATGCTGTGGGGTAATCCGGCGGGGATACCTTTATATACACTATTTGTTTAAGTAGGGTGACTTTGAGATAAGTGTGAGGTTCGGACGTCCGTATAATGGTTGAACCCCCCCCCCCCCCCCCCCACCCCGAGGCGGTTGGGCCATTAACCGTTAACGGCGGTACTCTCTTTACCACCCTTACTTTATGTTTGTTTTTGTAATTGTATGTTAGTCGATGTTTGAATTGTTTAATTTTTGTACTTGTGCGGTTGTTGATGTGTGCAATGTCCATACCTTGTATGTGCGCGTGTGTTTGTGTATGTGCGTGTGTTTGTGTGCGTGACATGTTTTCTATCGATGTTTTGATGGTGGTTGCGTCTTGCCTGTGGCTTTTTCCGTTTGACTTTACCACGTTTTTTAATTTACGTATACATCTTGTTTACTTTCGTAACGTTCTAATGGTTTCTTTACTTTCTATATTGTTATACGTAAACATAAAACGACTGGTCCATACTCATACTGATCTGGGCCGTTGGTGATACATTTATGATTGTCCATCTGTCCGTCTGTCCGTCCGTCCGTCTGTCTGTCTGTATGTCTGTCACGCTCGTGACAGATAGATAGATCGATATATTTTTGCATACAATTTACAAGATATTATTACATAAAAATGACATATGGTACAATAAAAAAGTGTAATGACTTCCATATAAATATTTAAATATTACATAGAAGCAATTTTTAATCAGTTATATTGAACTATTACAGTAGTGTAGTTCGACCCAATAAGATGGTATCATGTGTTAAAATCATGATGATAAAAATAGATCTAAGTTGACTTTGGTCATCACTTGGAAGAGTATGCCGATGCTGGGAAAGCCCAGGAAAGTCCGAAAACTTATTTCCACTGGGGTCCCGAAATTAGAAGAAATACTTCAAATATTTTAGAAAAAATGAAAGTAAATATGGTTCAATTGAAAAAAACATTATTTGAAATAAAGGATGTTCGTTTTTATAAATTACAAAAAGCCTATTTTAAAGCATATTAATAATAATATAGTTTAAAATCAGGTATGAACATCTAATACTCATCCAGGTAAAACTTTTCAATTTCTTTTTTGACCTTTTTAGGGTTTTTACAAACTGCACTTTCTCTGGCAATGAATTCCAAATGTTCTAGCTGTTAAAGTAGAAAGTCGAGAATAATACATTATTTAGTTTACCTTTACCTTTATGAAAATAAGACTCACTTTTCCTTGTGTTGCATAAATGTACATCTTCAGTTTAGTAAAATATAATTTCATAATGGATGGACAGTGATCAATTTAAATGTTATGAACATGATTCATTTCCAACTTTGTTTGACTCGATCATCTACGTTTAAAATGCCAAGTTTCTTAAACTGTTCACTTGTAACACAGAATCGCGGATGTTCATTTAAGATATATCTCAAAACTTTATTTTGTGTGATCTGTAACTTCTTTTTCTGTTCTTTTTAATTTGTTTTTGACCGCGCCATATCTCTCACAAATATAGAAGGATTTCAAAATGGTTTGGCACAAGACTAGTGTTCATCTTAGCACGACAATGTGCAGAACATTCGATTCAAGTATATGAGTCAAAGGTCAATATCACAATTCATTGTCTTTCTTTTAGCCACAACTTTTTCGTATCTTTCCATGTCTCCTAAACTCTTGTGAGGATTTCAAAATTCGATGTCACAAATGTACGCCATAACAATCCGATGTGGAGACAGTAAGATTCAGGCACATTGGTCAACGGTCAAGGTCACAATTCAAGGTCAATTTTTTATCTTAATTTTCATGACTGCTCCACATCTATGTAACTCATGGCAGGATTCCAAAATGCTGTGGTACAAATGGTCTCCTTAAGAAACTGATGTGCAGACAGCATGATTTAGGCACATGGGTCAAAGGTCAAGGTCACAATTCAAAGTCACGGTCACAATTCAAGATCAAATGTTTTTATTTTCACACTTTCGTGTCCAGACGATAACTCGTATATTGCTCATTCTGTTGGATTGAAATCTCATACATGGAAAGAGCATCTTCAGAAAAAGCGTCATGTACAAGGTTCATTACTATGACTTCAGTACTTTTGGAGTTAGTGCCCTTAGTCACTTTTTTTGTCCGATCAATAATAATTCCTGTTCTGCTGATGCTTACGAAAGGACATTCATTTGATCGAAAGAGCATGACGAAAGAAAGTGTCATACACAAGTTCCATAAGTCTGGCTTCAATAATATCGGAGTTATTGGCCCCGAATTTCTACAGTTATGAAATTTGACAAAGACAATTTTGTCCGCATGGTTTCTCCAAAACCTTAAATTAGATATTCATGAAATTTCAAAGGAATGATCAGCATCATCCCTAGTTGTGCATATCGTATTCTTGTTTTGGTTTCTGCAGAGTTATGAGACTTTAATTCTTTGCATGGAGAATTTTATCCGCAGAGTTTCCCCAAAACTGTTTGTCGAATTTTCATTTAATAGGATTGATTAGCACTATGCCTAATTGTGCATGTCTTATTCATGTTCCTGTTTGATAATTTTTTTCAAAGATATGTGCTTTTGAAGATTTTACATGGAGCATCACAAGGGCCATTTCATGGGTCTAGATGGTCTAAAAAGTAAAACAAAATGATTGGGTCGATGTTATAGTGTTATATTATAAGCGTATTTTGTACTAATTTCACGTCGGCACTGGCTACGACTTAGTCGGAATATATCAATAGTTATATTATTTGAAAAGTACAATGTTCCAGCTTCACGTTCGTACCAAACATTAGTGGTTATTCCATCTTTGCTGTCCAAAACCGGGCGTTATTTCGAATCGGTCGTGAAATTTGCGAATCAGTAGTTAGACCCCTAGTTTATAATATAACACTAAATCGACTCAAACATTTTTTTTGTACTTTTTAGACCATCTAGACCCACGGACTAGTCACCTGAGTGGAGCATTTTGTCCGCGTGGTTTCTCCAAAATCATTGTTCGGATTTTCATGAAACTTCATAGGATTGGTCAGCACCATGCCTAGTTGTGCATATCGTTTTTTCTTGCTCGGTTCGATGATTTTTGATGACTTTCTGCAGAGTTATTGGATTTGGAGAATTTTGTCCACGCGCTGGGAAGAGGGGACATCTGTTGTTGTATCAAAAATAATTATACTTTTAAAGTTAACTTGATAAGTGAACGTTTTCAGAATAACATCAGAGGATAATCGGATTATCATTAGAGTTGTGGATTACGTTTTGAATGTTAAACTCTTTTCTTAAGAAGGATCAGGCAATTTGGACTTTAATAGGTATTCCGATGTTTCTCCGTAATGTTGGTATATAAAACTCTGTAATAGTGTATAAATAAACCTTTTTCAAATTTGTTGCTGGTTTGTTTGTCTGTTTGCTCCTGACCTTTGAGTATCCTGTACAAGACGCGATCGACTACAAGCAGGCCTATTCAGGTTAATATTTCTTCGGTATTAGGGTTGAAAACCACGTCCTGGGTCCATGCTTATAAAGCTTTTAGTTGAGTCTGAGTTTCATTCTCAAGCTTTTGATTGGTCAGATTTGCGTTCTCAAGCTTTTGATTGGTCAGATTTGAGCCAAAGGCTCAAATCTGACCAATCAAAAACTTGAGAACGAACTCAGACTCAACTAAACGTTTCATAAGCATGGACCCAGGCCAACATAATCGTGGGGTCTACATAGTTTGATAATGACGGATATTTACAAGTTAGTGACACGACATCATCGATGCAACCGTTGCAGCCAGGGAAATTACTCTGATCGGTGTGCTAAAATGTTATTACATACCAGGAGTGTGTAACACCAGGTAGTCCTATGTTATTTTTGCAAGCGTCGTTTGTACTGAACGCGGGTAACATTGTGCCTTAGTCCTTACTGCACATAAAAGGGAAATGTGGAGTTTGTGTGTTTTCGCTACACATGTACATGTAGTAGCCATTTATTTGGGGAATAATCATTAGTAACAAGAAATATATTTAAAAACATATTTAGCGGCATCGAAATATTGACATAATATTCAAAACAATAATGGTATTCAATCTCTGCTATAGTAAATTCAATGTTTGGAGATTTTATTAGTACAGGGAACTAGATCTATGAAGGTTTGCTTGTTATTATACTAGCAGAGAGAAGAGCAATGGAAATGACTTCAATTGGAAACAATTGACTTCAATTGGAAACAATTGGCAGATCTACTATGTCATTCAATATATTTTATGGATGTGTGGGGGCTCGTCCGGGATGAATAGATTGAAATACATACAGAGTATACTGTGTTATTTCAGTGTAGCGAGTCTGTTTGTATAGAGTATATGTTTCGTGTATGTACATACAGTATAGAATAAGATGGTGCCTATTTGTGCCTATACGTAAATATATAGGGTTGACTGGGAACGAGCTATTAGGCTTTGTTCGAGATGAAACAGAAAAAGAAGAGCAGAAAGTGAGAGAAAGGGAGATCAGAGAAAGGGAAGAGAGGATGGAGGAGAGACCAATGAAAAGAATTGAGTTAGAGCAATTTACTAAGGAGAAGCAAATTTAATTAGAAACGGAAAGAGTTAGGTTAGGTACTTCAGTGCACAAGGAAGTAAAAGCGAAGCTACCTAAATTACCGCATTTCATTGAAAATAAGGACTCTATAATTAAAACGATTTAAAGCATAACTTCTTTATGTTTCTACCAAGCCCTATGTTGTTACGATTCTAAATAGTGGTCACAGCAAAGAGTTATTGATAAATGACGACTTTAGTATCTTAGAACCAACCTTTATCTGTAGCTCTCTAATACATTAGTTATTTTAGTTTTATTCGAATCGATGTCGTGTGTTACACGTGGATTTGCTACTAATGGGTGTTTATATGTGTTGGTCATCACGGCCATTTGTTTCTCGTTGTTCGAGCAGTAATTTCCATCATTTGATCAAACAATAGGTTGGAATGAACATGTGATATGCTACGGTTCTATTGTCCGACCTGATTGATCCGTAGAACGATAAATAAGGTGGTTTTATAGAGACCCTATGTGATTGATGTCGATCCAGTCTCTAAGAAGTTTCGATGATCTACCACATATGCACATGCCTAACTCTACCGAATACCTTTCTTAACCCTTCGCTTGCTGAATTTTAAAATACATTTCTCCTTCTTTACCCATGCCCTGTTGTATAATTACATATATCTTCACTGTGTACAAGCATTTCGCTGGGCAATCACTGCTGTGGAGTGCACTGACTGCACAATCAACTTGTAAATAGTGCAGACCCTGATGAGACAGCTCCTGCAGGAGCTGTCTCATCTGGGTCTTCACTATTTACAGGTACGTATATTGACGTGATTAGCAAGCGAAAGGTTAAGTCTAAAAAGTTGATAAAAAAGATCAATTTTGAATTCATGGCGTTTTTTTTATTATGATCCCTCAACTAAATAGCTCACACAAATTATGATAAGTCTCGTTCTGAAACACATATATTACCTCTAACCTCGCCAGCTTGAACTCCCATACTTATTCTTGGCATAATCATGCTTGGATGGAAAATTGAAGTTTACCGTTGTTATACAACTTCTTTTGGTGATAATTGTTATGTTTTGATTCGATAAAAGCAATGTCCGAATTCCAAAAATAAAAGGAACGTTGTCCAAATACGATGATATTTCTCCATTGCGGCTATTTTATATCCTCTTACCCTGCACTGGTATCTTATAAATAAGTATTGGCCAATGTCAATATATCTCTGACTCTCTCAGTCTTTCTGTCAGTATTTCTTCCCTCTGTTTCTGTCTCTCTGTCCGTCTGTCTGTCTTTGTCTCTCCGTCTCTCGCTGTCTCTCTGTTCTGCTTCTCTCAGTCTCGTTCTGTCTATCTCTTTCTGTCACTGTGTCTCTGTATGTATGTATGTATGTATGTATGTATGTATGTATGTATGTATGTATGTATGTATGTATCTGTCTCTCTGTCTGTCTCCTTGTCCCATTGTCACTGTCTGTCTCTCAGTCTCTGTGTCTCTGTCTCTGTCTCTCTGTCATTTCTATCTGTCTATTTCTGCCTCTGTCTGTCTGTCTGTTTCTCTGTCTGTCTCTGTCTCTCTGTATGTCTGTCTCTGCCTGTCTGTCTGTCTATATCTGTCTGTCTCCCTCCCTGTCTCTCCCTGTCTGCCTCTGTCTGTCTGTCTCTCTCTGTGCATCTGTATCTCTATGTCTCTGTCTCCATCTCTCTCTATATATGTCTGTCTCTCTGTCTCTCTATCGCTCTCTGTCTCTGTCTCTCTATCTCTGTCTCTCGCTCTGTCTCTCTCTCTCTATGTCTGTCTCTCTGTCTCTGTCTCTTCTGTCTATATCTCTCTTTCTCTGTGTCTCTCTCTGTCTCTGTGTATTTCTGTCTCTCCGTCTCTCTCAGTGTCTGTCTGTTTGTCTGTCTGTCTCTATCTCTATCTCTGTCTCTGTCTCTGTCTCTGTCTCTCTGTCTCTATCTCTGTCTCTCTGACTCTCTGTCTGTCTGTCTGTGTCTGTCTGTCTGTCTGTCTGTCTGTCTGTCTGTCTGTCTGTCTGTCTGTCTGTCTGTCTCTCTCTCTCTCTCTCTCTCCCCCTCTCTCTCTCTCTCTCTCTCTCTCTCTCACTCTCTCTCTCCCTCTCTCTCTGTTTTTTTATTCGGGTAACGGGTCTTATTGTAACTAGAAAATCAAAGTCGCCAATAAAAACAATAAAACCATGTTTATATGTAAATTTTAAGTATAAAATAGTGTGTGGATACAGATTATTTTCGTTTCTGAAATACTATAAGCATGACCTTGTTACTATTGAGTATTGACAGTCACTCAATTGTTGGAACTGCATCAGGTTTGTGTTTGTATAAACTCCATTAGTCTACTTTAATCATTTAACTATTACGCCATCGATTGAACGGACATAAACGCATAGTCGACGAATGTACAAGCAATATGTAATCTTACGGAAAATACATTACAGTATTAATATTACAGATATATGTGCAGAAAATTAGCAAAAAAATCAACCAATCGTGCTATCTCGTCCAACTGGATTGCATTCCTTTTACAGATGCAGCGGTTAGTATTTACCTTGCTGATTCAGCGAGGATGAGTGATAGCTTCAAAAAGTGTTAATCACTTATCATCTTAACACTACCTAACCCCGTTATATCTAACGAACACCTCTCTGTACAGTTAATCATTTAACCCTTTTCAACATAATACACCTTTCTACGCCTCTATAAAAGCCACTTCTTGAAACTATTGTGAATTTCTTTAGAATTATGTAGTATTGAACCATTGTGAAAAATAGAGCATTTGCTCTTATAGGAGCAAATGCTCTATTTTTCACAATGGTTTCACAAAGTGACTTTTACAGAGTCGTCAAAGTCGTCAGTATGAGGGAATGGGTTAACCCTTTCCTCCACGAATATCTATGAAATACATAATGACATCGTGAATATTAATTAGATCAATTAATTGTAATATCACACTCACATAGGCATTTTGGGCTATGGCAGTAACAGTAGAAGCATAATCTAAATTTTGTCATAAGCAACAGAGCATACCTTGGAAAGACGGTTCCTAGGAGCCGTCTGATCTGGGTCTCCTCTGTTTGCAAAAGCGTAGGAATGCGTATGTATGGAGCAAATGGTTAAACAGCGAATTGAAAATAACTATGACGCACGACTGGTTTGGATTCAAAATCATTTTCAAACGTAATTGGTCCAATATCATTTAAACTCTCCAAATATAATATTTATAAAAAATAAAGTTATCATTAAATCCATCGAATCAATCCTTCTACAGGGGTAAACTATTTAACATGAGCCTGTAACAGCGACGCTGTTAGGTATATAAGCACTATAAACTAACATCGTCAGGGAGCTAGCTCTTGGAGACGTGATTTAACTGCTTGGGAATGTTGCACATTTAAGCAACAGTTTGTGTGGCTACTGCCTGGATGGGTGACCGCCAGGGATTGCTGACGGTGCACGTTAAAGGCCCTTACTCTTCGCGCCCTTTTCCTTCGAATATCGGAGCAAAGACCCCTAAATTCAAAACTAATACCTTATTCTGTATTTAATTGCACATACATTATATAGCCATTCCTGTTACAAAGTCAAGGTACAGTAAAACTCTCTATAACGACCACTAAATTACATCAAGAAACTTATGTTGACGGCAGGTGAATGCTTAAAGCAAGGTGAAAGTAAAACAGAACGCTCCTATAGGAGCGTTCTGTTTTACTTTTTCCTTGCTTTAAGCAACCACCGGCTCATAATACCAACTAATTAACACAATTTAGTAGTCGATATTGAGAGGTTTTACTGTAGTTAAGACATGATAATATATGTCTTCTGTTTAGCTCTGTGTGAACTCTTTGTCTGGTGGATGTGCATGCAAGAAATAATGACATCATGACAATGCCATTAGGGCATTACATGAACATAGTGTAATTTGGTTATTACAGAAGCTGTAGAATAACAATTATGCACAGTTGAACTGCAATATCTCGAACTCGGGTGGTTCGAAATTCGGGATAACTTGAAGTAAAAATTCGGTTGTTACAATGTTTACGATGAAGAATTGTTCAAAGATACATCACTACTTTACAGCTGCAATAAGCCGTGAACTTGAGAAAGTAAAATAAAACAGTACCAAGTTATAATCTACTTTCAGTCCGAAGGATCGCTCAGCCGACTATACATTTACTCCTCAGGTCATTGGGCCATTCGCCTACAATATTGAGCACTACTAACATATGGCGCAGTAAGGAAGTCGCAGTACCGGCTTGTGACCGTCACAGTTACCCGTTTTAACCCCTTTTGTGGAGAGGAGGTGTGGGTGGGAGACACTAAACAGCGTCTCACAAATTTCCGGGAGAGACAGGGGTTTGAATTCCGAACCTCTGGATTGGTAGCCAAGCGCATTACCACAAAACGACCGCACACCGCAGAGATCAGATAGACTGACTCGTATCTCTGTCATCTCGAAGTAACTTGTATGGTCTCTGTATACGTAAATCTATTGATGTCTTTTATCAGACCGTGATCTACCGTGTATTTCCTTTCCTGGTATTGCGTTAACCCTTCTCTTGCTGAATTTTAAAATACATTTCTCCTTCTTTACCCATGTCCTGTTGTATAATTACATATATCTTCACTGTGTACAAGTATTTCGCTGTGTAATCACTGCTGTGGAGTACACTGGTTGCACAATCAACTTGTAAATAGTGCAGACACTGATGAGACAGCTCCTACAGGAGCTGTCTCATCTGGGTCTTCACTATTTACAGGTAGGTATATTGACGTGAATTGCAAGCGAAAGCTTAATAGGAACAAATGCATACACGCTCATGGAACACGGAAGGGTCGGGTTGGAATGGAATGTACTGATCAGGGTCTACACTGCTTTATATTATTTATTCATTGGTTAACCCTTACTACGAGGTTTCAAAGTGACTATTCCAAACCTCAAACCGGTCAAGCTTATGGTGAATATTTATACCCCCAACAACGAAGTTTGGGGGGGGGGGTATACTGGAATCAGGTTGTCCGTCTGTCCGTCCGTCTGTCCGTCTGTCCGTCCGTCCGTCTGTCCGTCCGTGGACACAATTTTGTCCGGCCTTCTTCTTCTACAGTTTTGTTTCAATTTTGTTGAAAGTTCATATATAGCCATATGACCATATAAACCTGTGCACCGCATATTTCCGTTATGATCGGATCACTACTTCAGGAGTTATCTCCCCTTTTTAGTCCCCTACCAATGTTTTCTGGTTTTCTGGACTTTTTATGGAAGTGACTCGAGATATCAACTCAATATTTAGTACAAAGCTAAATCTAGATAAGTTACAGCTTATGTTACAATCTCATCCCGGTTGAATAATTATTTCCAGAGTTATTGCCCTTGAACTTTAATTTTTTTCTTCAAATTTGGGATTTTCCAGACTTTTTTTGGAAGTGGTTGCAGATATTAACTTTATATTTGGCATAAAGCTAACTCTAGATGAATTACAGCTTAATTCCCAATCTCAGTCTGGTTGAATAATTTTTGCCAGAGTTACGGCCCTTGAACTTTAATTTTTTGTCATTTTTTTCAATTTTCTGGTCTTTCTTTGGAAGTGGTTGGAGATATTAACTTCATATTTGCAATAAAGCTAAATCTAGATGTGGTACAGCTTAAGTTCAAATATGGGTCTGGTTGAATAATTTTTGTCAGAGTTATTGTCCTTGAACTTAATGTTTTTCTGAAAAAGGTACCTAGTCTTAGAACTTTGGATTTGACAAAAACCTCATGAAACGGTCTTGTTTCTCTGAATTATTTTTCATTTTTATTACATAAATTAGGTTGGGGCATGTATTGTTTTTAAATCTCTTCATGTTTCTGTATGTACATATGTTCAGATTGATGATAGGTGTTCTGACAAGCAGACAGGTGGGGGGGGGGGGGGGGCTTATTCGTTAGCCTTTGGCTTACAGTTCTAGTTAGGTGTTTGTTTTTAAGAAAAGTGTAACATGACAAACAGTGCATACGCTAAATAGAGGGTTCCTCTACGAGTCCTCTTATCTGGGTCTACACTGTTTACAAAAGACATTAGTGATTCGTGTCCCGCACAGTAAGGGTTAACATGATATAACGTGGTAATGGAAATGACAGTCCTTCTAAATACTATTTTAACAAATCTACCTAAGCACCTACACGGTGTGTGTGACTGCCTCGAACTGGTAAAATATACGTAAGCGTTGGCCCCCCGAGCGAGAGGTCTCATTCTCGATCCTCGGTCGTTACATACTTAAGGCATTCAAATGGAAGTAGCTCATCCAATGCTTATTATAAACATTATAAGTGGGTGCAACTACCAATGCCTGGTCGGTCTAGCAGCAGTTTATTATGTAACTGTGTGTGGTATCATGCCATGCGTCTGTGGCATGATATCACAGTGTGGCAGTACTTGATATCAAATAGACATAATGTGTCAATGAAGTTCTGATAATTGAATGTTTAACCCAACTCACATACGTACGCACGCATGCACACAAGTGCACTGATAATTCAATTTGCAAACACTCAGAATTATATCTAAATACAGTAAACCCCTCCAACCGGAATTCTGGTATAAAACATTTAAATACTTTTAGGCAGATGACTGCTTCATGCAAGGTGAAAGTCATGCAGAATGTTCCTAGAGCAGCTTTCTGCATGACTTTCACCATGCAAAAAGCTGTCACAGCTGCCTGCAAAACAGATATTTATACTACAGTGCTCCCTCCCTACAACGGCCCTCTCAATAACGATTCCCTCCTTACAGCAACGCATGTCACTGTTTCCGAAACAACAAGGCTCCAGAAACAACTTTTTTTCCATCGTATTTTATTTATGCCTCCATCAAACCCTATGTTGTGATCACTCTTTAGAATCGTCACTTTGTGACGATTCTAAAGAGTGGTCACAACATAGGGTTTGATAGAGGCATAACGGTTTTAGTTCTCGAAATACACCTTATCCGGGGATCTGCAACAAGCTAATTATGCTTGATTTTCCCTCCCTATAACAACTCCCTCTGAACAACACATACAATCTTCGTATCCCAAAGGGTGTCGTTGTAGAGAGGGAGCACTGTAAATGTAACGTCCTGTTTATATCTACGTTCTGTTGTACACATATAATGGTGACAGTAACTGACTAAGCAAACCTCGGTTTCAAACGTTTAGTTAACATTTGAAACAATGTTCAAATGTTTATTATACAATTATTCTCTAATAAAGACTTGTTGTGTATATAACATACAGCAAACTATTCCTTTCCATATGTTATATCATTAGCAAACAAAACAGACGCTGATTAGAAGGCATCTACAGGGGCTGTCTAAGCTGTGCCTACTCTGCTTGCAAAGACGTGGGTAGAAGGGCGTATTTATGGAGTAAAGAGTTAAATTCGGATCTGTTTCAATTTAACCTTTAGCCTGTTATAGGTGGATGAGTGAATATATATGCAAACAGTTTGGACCCAGATGAGACGCCGAGTAACTCGGCGTCTCATCAGGGTCCAAACTGTTTGACATCCTGATTGCATGTTTGTAGACAAATTAATTATAGCTTGACTTTTGAAAATGTAGTAGGTGAAAAATTCTGTAACAATAATTTGCTCAGCAGGCTAAAGGTTAATTTCTTCCGTTTCCATAAAGGTTTTTAGAAACTACGGACCAAGTATCAAACAGTTTGGATCCAGATCACAGTGTTACTTTTGGATCTAATTGTTTGCAAGGGCGATTCAAACTCATAGCGAGAGAACTATTGATTTTTAAATCTTTCGCTGCCAATGTCGCATCTGTGATTACCTATGCAAACAGTTTGGATCCAGAGTCTCATCAGGATCCAAGCTGTTTGTTTCAGTGACTGTGGTTTTTGTAAACAAAATGAAGAAAAATAAAGAAAATGTAGCAGACAATAAAGTTTGCAGTCAACACATTTTGGAAGCGAAAGAGTTAAATGCAGTTGTCAGAAATTATTGAGACACTTAGAGATGATTGAAATGCTGTCTTAATTATTGAGCAGTATTTGCATTGTGCAAATGTGAGGGTTTACATCTCGAACAATTAATTTAAGTGCAGTTGCCATGAATTATTGAGGTCCTTAGAGACATGAGATGATTGTAATGGTGTCTTAGCTTAATTGTTATGCAGTATGCAAATGTAAGAAACTGTTGTGGTACTTTGAAACTCCTAAAATGATTGAAATGTTGGCTTAGTTGTTACACTCCAGTTTGGTGAGGTACTTTAAAACATATCAAGATAATTGACACGTTGTCTAAGTGATTGACGCGTTGTTTTAGTGATTGATACGTTGTTTTAATGATTGATACGTCTTAGCTTAGTTGTCATGTGAGGTACTTTGAAACATGTTAAAATGATCGACACATTGTTTTAGCTTAGTTGGCATGCACCAGTCTGCTGAGGAACTTTGAAACATAAGATGATTGAAACATTGTCTTAGCTTAGTTATCATGCAGTATGACAACAGCTGAACCTCTCTATAACGGCCACTAAATTGTGTTAATTAATTGGTATTTAGGGCAGATGGCTGCTTAAAGCAAGGCGAAAGTAAAACAAAACGCTCATATAGGAGCGTTCTGTTTTACTTTCACCTTGCTTTAAGCAGCCACCTGCCTTTAACACAAAATACTTGATACAATTTAGTTGCCGTTTTAGAGAGGTTTTGCTGGAATTTAGACGCAAGAAATTACTCGAATTTCACCGGGACCCAAGTAAAATAAGTGTGTTAGAGATGCTTTGTATGAAGTACATTTCCGAGTTGATCGGAAATCGCTGAGTAGGTAGGATTGTCCTAGCCCAACAATTACCACGGTAAGGTAGAAAATACCATTAGACCAAATGCCATTAACCTTGAACTGTCAACAGTACATTGATATTGACAAACACGTTTAAAACAATCTGCTTCTGCCATGACCACAAATGTCAATGTGTCATTAATATTCATGATGCCAATAATTCTTACAAGAATATTCATAGATTAAAAGGTTAAATCTCTGTCGCTTTGCATGTCGAGAAATACAGAAATACAGAAGAGTCTTATATAAATTGGACACAGGCATTTTAAAAAAAACAGGTGGTTATTTAATGCTGGGCAAAAGTAATGCAAAATGGTCCTACAGGAGCTTTCGACATTACTTTTGATGTGCATTACGCTACCACCAGTCCTACAGACTCCATAATTAGACATCTTTCTACTGTACTACGATCATCTGATAACACGTATCTTAATGAACCAAAAATGACTGCCATTTGCTAAACATCTTAGATCGAGATGAGACACTGCATATTAATATGCCTCATGAAGGGTCAAATCTGTTTTACACACAGCTGGTACTTTTTTCCACACTCTTGAACAAATGGGAAGTAAAGTAAGTTCAAGATTATAATCTAAGAGTAGACCAAAACCAGACGGCTCCTAGAGTGTCCGTCTGATTAGAGTCTGCTCTGTTTGCTAATGGAGTTTGATAGGTGTGTTCCTTTATTCATAATAATTACTTTCTATGGATATTCTGTATGTATTGAAATTGGAATAAATGTAAAACAGGGAAGTGGTTAAAGAATACTGGCCCACATACAAACACGCAATAATACACTAGAACATGTCCTCATTAACTTATGGAACACAGGAGTCTTAGAATGCAAGTGGTTGCTTAATACATGACAAGTAATGCAGAACGTTCCCATAGGAGCATTTTGTGTTACGTTGTACCTGTATTAAGCTACATGTACCACCTGCCTTACAGACCCAAAATGAGACTGCTGACCGCTAAAGACACGTTCTACGGTATTACTGTCTTGTAACAGTGCTGTATTCAGCCTACAGCTAGACCAATATGAACCAACAATGCAGTGATGTGATTCTCTGGCAATTGCTGCTTCCTATATAAACACAATACAAGTAGTGAGATCGACAGCAATGTAATCCAATGATATCAGGCACTTTCAGCATTACTTTAGACCTACATTCAGCTGTTGCATGTGTTTCTGGATATGCGCAGTGATACATATTAGAATAATTCAGTATTATAAGTTTTGGAAGGACAGAACTTTTAACGTTGTCTCGAAGCTGGAGCCAGTATTGGAGTCTGTTTTAAAACTCATTTCATGTAAAATGCCATAGTGACATCGTGTGTCTAAGATGTGTGATAGTTGACTACTTTAACACATATTTCAGATAGACAGACAGACAGACAGACATACAGACAGACAGATAGACAGCCAGACAGACTGACTGAGTGACGGACGGACGGACGGACGGACGGGCAGGCGATCAGACAGACAGACACACAGTCATGCAGATATACAGACACACACATAGACAGGCAGGCGGGCAGACATATAGTCCCACAGACAGACATACATATAGGCAGACTGACAGACAGACAGACAGACAGACAGACTGGCAGGCAGGCAGGCAGATACAAATACAGATGGGCAGGCTGACAGACATAATGGCAAACATATGAAATGCAAAAGAATTATATTGGAAATAGATCATCAACATAAAGATCATTCAACAAATTCAAATAAACAAACACGCCTCAATAACATCATCTGTCTCATATTGGTGATATTTGATTGACATCAAATATGCAATATATGTGAAAGTGAGTGAGAGAGATACACGGTGGAAGAAATAAACAAAAGAGATAGTTTGCCATGTTCATTGAATGGTTTAATAAAAATTATCCAAATAATTTTATTTAATTGATTATGAAATATTCTTAAAGCACCCGTTATGTGTGTGTGTATGTGTATGTATTAGCTTTAAATGCATTTTATTTACTTATATCCAATAATCGTATAGTTGGTAGATCAATCAAGTTAAGGACATCCATTTGTACTGAAGTGTTACAAAGTTGTAGAAACATAAAATCATGCGCCCATACTCCTAGCCCGACAATTCATTGAGGCCCTTCCATAGGGGTAGTAAACAAGAGTGTAAGGCGCCCATACTCCTAGCCAGACATTTGATTGAGGCCCTTCCATAGGGGTAGTAAACAAGATAGTAAGGCGCCCATACTCCTAGCCAGACACTTCATTGAGGCCCTTCCATAGGGGTAGTAAGCAAGATAGTAAGGCGCCTATACTCCTAGCCAGATACTTCATTGAGGCCCTTCCATAGGGGTAGTAAACAAGATAGTAAGGTGCCCATACTCCTAGCCAGGTACTTCATTGAGGTCCTTCCATAGGGGTAGTAAACTGTGTGACAAGTTTCATTGACAATACAATATTTATTCAAACAGAACAAATTACAGTAAAACCTCTCTATAACGACCACTAAATTACATCAAGTATTTTGTGTTAAAGGCAGGTGGATGCTTAAAGCAAGATGAAAGTAAAACAGAACGCTCCTATGGGAGCGTTCTGTTTTACTTTCACATTGCTTTAAGCAGTCTATCTTGGAGTACTGAAGTGTTACAAGATAGTAAGGCGCCCATACTCCTAGCCAGACACTTCATTGAGGTCCTTCCATAGGGATAGTAAACTGTGTTCCAAGTTTAATTGACAATACATTTCATTCGAACGGAACAAATTATATAGAGTACCAATGAAAAATACTGTTCATTTTAGGCCTCTAGTATTTTATAGAAATCACACAATTTAAACTGCATATAAGCATTACTACTATTTATAACCCATATATGGAGCTGTTTCAATATTTGGAAACCACTGTCTGCATTATGCTACCACACACATACACTGGCGTTGTTCTCTTCCGTGTCATGTTCTTTTCCCATGTCTAGCACCTACATTATTTGCCAAATATTTAGAAAGAATATCCCAAAAGCGGATGTAGATTTGTTTTTGTTTGCACGATCACTGCCTACCTAAGTCTATGTGTCAAACAGACCCAAACTACCTACCCAGCGGAATAGTACTGACTTGCTATTTCGCATAGCAAATGCTTAGTACTGCTAGTAAATAATTTGATGTATTCAAACACAGAGATAAGTATGTTACTGCCGTGGTCACATATCCTGTTGAGACTTTTATCGGAACGAACCGCATGATTGTCTATCCAGACAATGAAGGATATACAATAGATATACAATATATATGATATCACTAGCCGGAAGGAACTACATGATTGTCTATCCGGTCAGTGATAGTTATGCAAAAGATATACAATAGATATGAAATCACTAATTGCAAGGAACCTCATAAACTGTATTAACAAACTTGATACAGACAAGTTGACTGAAAGCCATGCTAATCAATATCATAAATTAGAATATATGGGCTGACTGAAAATCATTCATTTATATGACTAATGGGTCAACTGTTAGCTTAATAGGTTGGCTGAAAGGCATTCCTATCCTGAGCTCAGTTGCCACTGTACATGACTATTGGGTCAACTGTAAGCTTAATACGTTGGCTGACAGCCATTCCTATCCTGAACTTAGTTGCCACTGTACATGATTAATGGGTTACCTGTTAGCTTAATAGGTTGGCTGTAAGCCATTCCTATTCTGAACTAAACTGCCCTAGTAACAAATGGTGAAAAAATGCCTTTTCAGACACCTTTTGAAACAGGCCAGTGACCTTGCGTCTCTTATGCCTGACGGTAGAACATTCCAAAGCTTTGGAGCAGCATGCATGAAACTTCTCTCACCGTATTTTATCCTACATTTTGGCACAACCAACGACAATTATCTACTTGCTGACCTTAACTCTCTGTGTGATCATTACACGTCAAGCATGTCGACAATGTACTTGAGATATTCATTGTGCATGGCTTTATATGTAAGTGTCAGAATTTTGAATTCAATCCGATGATGAGCGAAAGCCAGTGAAGTGCTTTCAGAACCGGTGTGATATGATTATATCGAGGAGTTCTGGTTATGATGCGGGCGATTGTGTTTTGAACTCTTTGAATTTTCCGCAGTGAGTAGTTTGAAATTCCATGCAGCAGTGAATTGCAGTAGTCTATTTTTGATGTCACAAGGGAGTTCACCAAAGTCTTTGGTGAGAATTATTACCTTCTGATATGGCCTATTCGTCGGAGTTGTGCATAACAAGACCTATACATGGAATTGACATGTGGTGTCATATCCATTTGTAACTCGAACCATGCACCGAATGCACAAAAAATGGTCTGATCTTTGAGGGTCCTACTTGCACATTAACCTCTGCATGTACTTCTGTGTTTTTTGTATGAAACTGGATGACCTCAGTTTTGTCAGTATTGAGCTTCAGCATTTTCTAGTGCATCCAAGAGACTATTTCTTTGAGATAATCGTCAACTCGCGATAAAGCTTCTTGTTGACAGGAAATGCCCTTGGGCTTAAAGAACTGAGTCATCGGCATTGAAATTGTGGTTAAGCCTATAATTTCTGCAGGTTGAGCCGACAGATTTTGTGTACATGATGTAAAGCTTTGGTCCTAAGACCGATTACTGTGGCACGCTATATTTCCTGTTAACTTCGGTGGACAGTTCTCCATCTATTGAGACTATTTGATAGCGGTCATTCAGGTAGGAGGTTATCCACTCAAGGGGTTTTCCAATGATTCTGAAGTCTTTTTCCATTCGTTTTAGCAGTTTCATGATCGATAGTGTCAAATGCAGCCGATAAGTCAAGCATGCCCAGAACTGTAATTTCGTTTTTTTAGGGATTGAAGGATGTCGTTTTGAACTTTTAGGAGAGCAGTCCCTGTTGAATGATGCTTTCGGTATGCCGACTGATGGTGTTCATGTAGTTCGTTTGAGGTCAAGTGGGACTTAATGCGTTTGTCGACCACTTTTTCAAACACTTTGGAGACAAATGGCAAATTCGATAATGGCCTATAATTCCTAAGTTCATCTGAATCGAGATCCAGTTTCTTCAAAGGAGGTCTGAAATGTGACACCTTCAAACTTTTTGGAACGTAGGCAGTGTCTAAAGAGGAGTTTACAATTTTATCAGAATCAGTAAAGTTCGTCAAGGCATGACTTTAACAGCCATGTACGTAGGTATTGGATCCAGTTCACAGGACTTGCAAGGGGATGCCTTAAGTATTTGTTCTACTTCTTCTTATGTAACTGTAACGAAACAATCTTAAGCGTTCGTTGTACGCTGCATTTCCGTGATAACTGGTGCACTGAAAACAGTGCCTGATGCAATATCCGTCCTTATTTTGTCAACGTAAAGTCACTGAAGTCTTGTGCAAGTTGTCTTGAGGATGAAGTCTTAGGCAATGTGATGTCACTAGTTATACCTAGCAGGTGCTTAGTGACTTTGAAAAGACTGTTTGAGTCTGCCTGGCTAGATTCTACTTTCTCTGAGTAGAAATCAACCTTTGACTTTGCCAACAGCTTGTTTACCTTGGCACACTCTTCTCTGTACAGCTGATGGTCTATTGAGAGTCTGGACCTTCTCCATTTTTTCTCCAACTTGCGCCGTACATGTTTAGCATAGTGCAGTTCCTTAATATACCACGGACATGATGGTCTGAGCGTAATAGTTTTTGTACACAATGGTGCATGTTTATTGGCAAGTGCTGCTAGTGCTTGTGTATATGTGTTAACCAGCTCATCAACATCTGTCATGTGTAAACTTGCTTTGATGAATTCTGAGTTGAGGAGATCTCTTTTAAATAAGTCGACAGTAATTGCCCTAAGTTTCCGAAATGAAACAGTTCATTTCTCACCATCGGAGGTTTAGCCGCTTTTGCTTCAAAAGTTACAGAAAAATGATCGCGCGAACTTTTACCAGTACTGCCAGATAATCCTGGGACGGTGACTTCAATATTTGACACACTGTCATCACCGTTTCTCGTGATAACAACATCAAGGGTATATACACCAATATGAGTGGCTTAATGTGAGTGAATACTCCTTTTTGATGAATTTATTCAAAGAAAGTGGATCTAAAATAGCCTACGAGGTAATGGATTAATGAATACTGCTCTTTTCTCCTTAAAGCCGCATTTCTACACCTTTGCAAACATAGTAGACCCAGATCAGATGGATCATGTTCTACACCGTTTGTCATTCAATAACCTCTCCTAATTATTGACCTTCCATACTGCATGTACTCTACCAATACAGTGCTCCCTCTCTACAACGACACCCTTTGGGATACGAAGATTGTATGTGTTGTTCAGAGGGAGTTGTTATAGGGAGGGAAAATCAAACATAATTAGCTTGTTTGCAGATCCCCAGATAAGGTGTATTTCGATAAATAAAACCGTTATGCATCAATCAAACCCTATGTTGTGACCACTCTTTAGAATCGTCACAAAGTGACGATTCTAAAGAGTGGTCACAACATAGGGTTTGATGGAGGCATAAAGAAAATACGATGGAAAAAAGTTGCTTCTAGAGCCTTGTTGTTTCGGAAACAGTGACATGCGTTGTTGTAAGGAGGGAATCGTTATTGAGAGGGTCGTTGTAGGGAGGGACCACTGTATACACTGATGGACTGTTCCACTCAGAACATTCAATGTTGACAGGTTTAATCACATCACCGAGTCGACCTTGATTTACTACATGTAATTGCACTCAACCAACCAAGACATCCGTACATACCCTGAAAACTGATACCAGTGACATACAAGCAAGGTTTTACGCAAGCGTAAAATGGCTGCGTAACATGTCTTTAAGCAGGATAGAAGAAAACGAGGGAACAATATTGTTTAGTCCTTTTAATTAACAGATACAATGGGAAAACACGACTGTATTGTATAAATTAACAGCAGAAACGGGGGAATGTTTTAATGAGCCATTATGCATAATACATTTGTATGACATCAATAATACACATTAAGTCACAGATCAATGGTATTCATGCACAATGGTGAAATATTCAATACGGTCAACAAAACCATGAGTAAAAGGTCTCAGCTAAAAAACCTTACAAAAGACAAAATTCAAACAAAGGACTTATATTTTTACAAAATTTTTGTACAAAATTGTTTTGTAAACTAAGGATGCTAACAAACAAAATGAGAGAAAAAAAATTCAGCTCCAACGAGGATCGAACCCAAGACCTCACATTTCCTAGGCCAACGTTATAACCCTTCGACCACGCTGACTGCAATAATTGGGGACGTGCTTTTAAATCATTTATACATAATACACTAGCATTTTCACTGGCAGAAAAGAAACAAATAATCTCGACAAAAATATTTGCCCCCGCTGAGAAAAATGTATGAATCAAAATAAATGAATGTATATAAATAAAAGCTTCTCTCACAGTAACCCATAGTCATTAAAAAAAGAGACGGAAACACTGATTGGAAGACGGAAACTAGCATGGGAGCAGTTTAAACGTTATGGGGAAAAAACTCCGACAAAAATATGTACAACCGCTGAAAAATATATTACAATGCAGTAAATAGCAGCCAAACAAATATAAACTCTACTTGGAATTTTCTATCAAACATTTAAATAAAAACTAATCCCACAGAAACGCATAAGGGCTTTTTAAACCTCTAAAAGATTGGCTGCGGCGATAGCCGCAGCCAATGAATATCCCATGACGTGTGGGCTTCGTTAATTTTCCTTTCAGTTTCATGATTCTGCATGCTCCATTATAACATCAAAACGCACTGTTAACTCATTCAGATTTTACCCTTTCCATCATATAAACGTGTTTTACGCATTTGCAAACAGTGAAGACCCAGACCAGACGACTCATGCAGAAGCCTGATCAGGGTCTGTTCTGTTCGTTTACGGAATTTGAAAGATCTGTTTCTTTATTTTCTATGTTGTCCATGAATTTTACAGTACGTATTGAAATTCGGAACAAACACAAATCAGGGAAGGCGTTAACGCTTTAACTTACCTAATACTCAAGAATACAAGATATACTAGCAACCAGAGTACACATATTTGTTAGTTATTATAATGATATTAATGATACATGAACACATGCTTCTTCAATCATGGCAGAAGATGTATAAATTTATATCCGAAAGGAGATTCAGCAGACCCTGATACGATGGCTTCCATCTGATCTGTCTGATCTGTGTCTATTTTGTTGGCCAATGCGCTAAGGCGTCATCTACAAGAAAATGATCATGCGAAGTTACCTTAACTCTTTCGCTGCCATATTTTGTCATCTGCAAACGTTTGCATCTGCTACATTTTTTATTTGGTTTTAGTGTTCTTCATCGTCAGAGTTTGGATCCTGATGAGACGCCGAGTTACTCGGTGTCTCATCTGGATCCAAACTGCATGCATAGGTAATCACACAAGCGGCATTGGCAGTGAAGAAGTTAAACAGGTTAAGGGTTATTGGAAACTTTCTGTCAGATAAAGTGTAATAATACTTGATAAAGGGTTATAATAAGTTGTTTTATCAGATAAAGAGTAATAATACATTTTCTTGATAAAGGGTTATAATAAATTGTTTTTATCAGATAAAGGGTAATAAGACATTTTCATGATAAAGGGATATGGTTTTTTTATCAGGTAATGGGTAACAGGTTTTCTATATATCAGGTAAAGGGTTTTAAAAATAAGTTTCACTTTCATGTAAAGCGTTATAATAGTTTCCCTATCGACTAAATAAGTTTCCTCCAACAGGTGGTTATGAGAAGAGAATATTTCGGTTACAAGTGACGTTTATTACAATTTTCAGGTAAATAGTTATATACAGTAAAACCCCTCTATAACGGCCACTAACTTGTGTTCATTAATTGGTATTTAGGGCAGGTGGCAGCTTAAAGCGTGGTGAAAGTAAAACAGAACGCTCCTATAGGAGGAGACACAAAATACTTGATATAATTTAGTGGCCGTTATAGAGAGGTTTTAATGTAAATAGACAAAGATAATTCAGAAGGCGAGAAGTAATGGAACGAACTGCTATATGGGTGTGGTAGACTATTATCTTTGAATACAATAGAACCTACCTGAAGCGGAACGCTTAATTCAGGTCAACTATAGAAGGTGTCTGTATTACTTTTGCCCTGCATTAAACAACCACCTGTTTGAAGACACATATATCCAATACATGAATGACCGCTTAATACAGGTTCTTCTGTATACAAGTATGTATCTTGATCTGAATTCCTCCATGAAATCGTGCAACAGTAACCTTGCTAATCCTGTTATTGATTATCGAAATGACCAGGTCATGTTTACAAAATAAAACATTATCTCTGTCATATTATAACATTGTTTTTTCCCTATCATGTAAGGATTTACAACAAGTTTCCTGTACCAGGTAAGTGTTTAGATATCAGTGGAGTACAACCCCTCTAAAACGGAAGCTAAATTTGATATAAATATCGATCTTGGAGACAGGTGGCAGCTTAATGCAGGGTGAAAGTCATGCAGAAAGCTCCTCTAGGAGCTTTCTGCGTGACTTTAACCCTGTATTAAGCAGACACCTGTTTAAAAGTATCTAAATTCTTCTCTACTAGAATTCCGGTTTAGAGGGGCTTTACTGTACCCTTGTGTAAGCCACTTGTCCTCCACTTTGGTTTATGAAAACGTTCCTTTACCCCATGCATATGCTTTTCTGTGACTGCAAACTGAGTAGACCCCGTCCAGATGGTTCACAGGAGCCGTCTGATCAGGGTCTGCTCTGTTTGCATATGGAATAATATGTCATGGCTTCAATACGGGACGACGAAATTTGTCAAATCTTCATGATGAGAGCAAATTTGTGTATATCCTTCGACTTGACTCAATTCGACTTCGACTTGGGAGCAATAATATTTATTAATGCTTCGACTCAAATTTGACCCAAATGTGATAAAGTTTTGTTAACACGTAGACTAGGTACATTGTCCTCACAATTTGACCTGAGACTAACTTTCGGCGTGTTTATCGGGACTGTTCGTAATATTCTGTGACAAAAAATAGCAAACCAAAAATAATCATGCTCCACAAGGAGTGTATTCTTATAGCGCATTCTTATACCTTCGGAAATTTATCCGAAGATTACCAACGATAATAAACGGAATATGCATGAGTCTCAGGTCAAATTGGGATGATAATAGCCATACTCGAATCAACCTTGACTGGAGAGAGATAAATTTTAATTCCCGATTCTAGTTGGGAACGGACATGTTGTCAATAAAAGTCGGCTGTAGCTTGGGAGTAAAATATTTGTCAACGCCATGACTCGATTGCAGCTCTCCAGTTTGTCTATAAGTCATGAGAAATAAATTGTGTCCACGCACATTTCCACTCAATACGACTGGGGATATAATTTTTGTCAGCACATCATCTCGGAAGTCAAAGAATTTGTCAACACTTCGACTCGACGTTGGCTTGGCAGCGATTACATTTGGTAATACGGTTTGAAACGGACTGGCATCTTTTAAAACAAATGTTTTACTAATATACCTTTATTATTTAGTTTATAATTATATTTAAAATGAAATTATTATTGCAGACGAGCAGGACGGGTGGTAAAACCTCTATGTTATACTCCTTGATGTTTACTTGTAGTACGGCAGAACGATAGGCCAGTTCGTTGTCATGTAGCAGCTTGATGCCGCGCGTCCCTGACCTTGGGCCTTTAACTATATAGTGGTAGGGAACAGCAGATAGAACGTTTTCTTTGAATAAATGTACCAGTAACACTACTATATTTAGAGACAGGGACTTTAGCCACAAACCCATTTTGAGCCAAAGAGCAGGAAATACATAACCCGCCTGCCGCTTTTGCGCCTTCGTGCAATACTTGAGAAAAAGACAATTCTAACAATGCCGTTTGACAAAAAGTATTATTGATATTTGTACAACCGCATTAATTGGGAAAAGTTATGCATTTGATAATACAGTAAAACCCCGCTAATGCGACCACCAAAAAAGGGCGTACTTCTGGGTGGCAGAGGCAGGTGGTAGCTTAATGCAGGACGAAAGTTATGCAGAAAGCTCCTATAGGAGCTTTCTCCATAACTTTCGTCCTGCATTAAGCAACCACCTGCTTAAAACGACACCAGTGGCTGTTTATTAAGTGGTCGCATTAGCGGGGTTTTACTGTATATATACTAAAGAAAAGAAAAAAGCCATGGTTCCAAAAGGGGAAAACTGTTTGATGGTGTTCTGTCATTTCAACAATTTTTCGATTTCATGTCGTATTTTTTTCAGATAAAAATGTTAACATCTATACAGGAAATAATGAAAATTGCCAAGGTCATTTTACTGTTTAGTTATTGTAATATATACGGAGGAATTTATTTCATAAAAAGATAATAATATTTTGACCATGTTTGATCAAACTGTTCAAGGTAATTATCCCTTGTTGCTATGTATTTCAGAGCTGTATATTTAGCTATTATTTTGTTTTTTTAATGATATTATTGAGAGTTTTCCTTTCCTTGTTTTGTCAAATATATACAGTACGTTGTCTCTAGTAGAATAGTCATGTCAGCCATTGAATAAGAAGTGTTTAAATTGAATAGGTATATCTTCTCATTTATAAAATTGATATATTTTGCTAATTTCATCCACTGCTGAACTGTTGTTAAAAAATTCTGTTTCTGGACATGACCAAAGCACATGTTGAATTGTTTATATTTCACCGCAAACTCTGCAAGTAGGATTGTCTGAGATTATGATATTAAAAAGGTATTTCTGTGTTGGAAGAATTCTATGGTTTATTCGATACTGAAACTACCGAATTACCGTACTACCGTACTGAAGTTATATTTAAATATGGCATTGTAAATTTCTTTCCAATCATTATCTCCTATCTGAAAAAATTGGTTCCATCTTGTCAGTGCAGTAGGTGTTTCATTATTTTTATTCAGTATGTAATATAAAGAAGCTGAGCCTTTTAATTGTTTTAGTAGTATTAATGCATTTCATGGGAGTAATGGCTTTTGCATTTTCTGCAGTGTTACTGTAAAGCTAAAATTATTTAAAAATCATTTTACAACAAGGTCAGAAAATTTTACCAAGTCAATATGAATATCATAGATTTCACAAAACAATTGATAATTGTAGAAGTTTCCTTCAGGAGTAATTAGATCATTTATTGGTGAAATCACTTTTATAAAACAAGGTTTGTAAAACACACATATTCCATCTATTTGAATATCTTTGTTATAGAATAATGGTGCGGTCATTAATTCTGCTACGTTTTCAGGAGTGTATGACGTTTGTATTTTATTGAAAGCTTCTATGACATCTTAACAAAATGGATTTGACATTTCTTTCTCACATTTCTATAGATACTCAGGTCCTAAAGAGAAACGTTTTCTTTTAGCGAGTATTAGAATTAGCGAGTATTAGAATTAGTGGTTGTTTGGATTAGCGAGTGTTACAATTAGTGGTTGTTCGAATTAGCGAGTGTTCAAATTAGCGAGTGTTACAATTAGTGGTTGTTCGAATTAGCGAGTGTTCAAAATAGCAAGTGTTAGAATTAGTGATTGTTCGGATCAACGAGTGTTAGAATTAGTGGTTGTTCGAATTAGCGAATGCACAGACTGGAGAGTGTTCAGAATAACTAGTGTTTGAATTAGCGAGATTTGACTTGTATAACGTTAAAATAAACAAAGGCGGAGAGAAGTTTTCAATGAGTGAGATGTTAGATTCGTCATTTCTGTGAGATGTATTCCGAGGTTTTTGTTTTGTATTCCAGACCTATATAAACCATCGCATCGCAGATAAGATCAGGGGCAATGCTGGTTGTCCAAGTTTACAAGACTTCTAAGTCTGAGTCTGAGTACATTCTCAAGTATATGATTGGTCCAGTCAGAAGCTTTAGAATGATGTCAGATTAAAGCAAAACATTTTTAACCCTTCGCTTGCTATTCGCGTCAATATACCTACCGGTAAATAGTGAAGACCCAGATGAGACAGCTCCTGCAGGAGCTGTCTCATCAGGGTCTGCACTATTTACAAATTGATTGTGCAACCAGTGCACTCCACAACAGTGAGTGCACAGCGAAATACTTGTACACAGTGAAGATATATGTAATTATACAACAGGGCATGGGTAAAGAAGGGGACATGTGTTTTAAAATTCAGCAAGCGAAGGGTTAACCTCGGGGAATTGTCGTTACAAGTATTCTCTCAGCCTATATAACCGAATACACGTGTGTTCCAGAATTTTTTAACTCTGGAATATGCTGAATATGAGACTATGTCTAATTACAAGCTTTTATTAAATTATATAGAGCTATATACAAGCTAAATATATCCATACAGATACGACTATTACACTAATTATATATCCATTATGGCAATACCACCACTGCGTATCTAAGTTGAACTTCGATGTTTTTAACTTCAGTGGACCATACAAATTACTTCGAGATAACCTAGGTTCGAGTCATTCGATTTCTAATCTGAGCAATGTCTCATGTTCACAGCTTAACCCATTCCCTTATATTGACGACTTTTGACGACTCTGTAAAAGTCAATATGTGAAACCATTGTGATAAATAGAGCATTTGCTCCTATTGGAGCAAATGCTCTATTTATCACAATGGTTTCAAACTACAAAATTCTAAAATTTTCATTTTCTCTAGTTAATGCTCCTTTTCGGTAGATTTATTCAAAGAGGTTGTATATAAAAGTAGCCTATGAGGTAATGGGTTAATAATGAAGGTCTAAAGTAATTATGATAGCCCCTGTAGGAAATTACTTTCGACTTGCCTTAAGCTGTCACGTGGTGTTTCTAAATATGCGAAGTGGTACATTTTAAAACAATTTTTGAATTGTCAATTTTGGAAGGACCGAACTTTTACTTCGAGTTATCCAGAAACTCGAGTCATCCGAGTACGAGATATCGAAACTCAACTACAACTGCATTTACCATTGTATTTAGCATCTTTATCAATATTGAAACAACTGGTTACAAAACAACACCGCACAGGTTAATAACATAATAACAAGAAGATATGACATCATGAATAGCAATAAAATCTATTTCTATGTCTTCAGCGTTTTCCTTCTTTACCTATGTATTCGGCAGATCACTTCAGCATTTTAGTCCGAGCTGACTAGAGTACGACAAAGGCCGGGCGAAGTTGGAGCAACGAACCACGCATCAACCATCAAGCACCAAGCACCAAGCGCTAAGCAAATAGCACAAAGAATATGCTTCACAGAAGTTTAAACAATGAAACACATCAGTTGACGTTATAATAATCATTAAATAAGTTTACAGAATGTCGGATCGAGGAAGAAACTTCAAAGAAAGAAAGAAAGCACATCGTGGCATGCAATAATCATTTAGCATAATGCATTTAACATGAAGCAAATTGAAATGCCACAAAGCATGATGCAATTTTGGCGTTGATCGTCCTCCATATATATCAACACTAATACAAACATGCCAGCAACTTGGTTCAGATGTAACATTCTGGCCCCCACCACACCTGGCTCCAATCCAAATCCTGGCATCAATCCCATCCCTTGACCTCCGTCCAAACCTCTGGCTCCCATACCATCCCTGGCTTCTACCCAACACCTTTGTCGTCAACCCATCTCTGACCTCCATCCCATCCTTTCCTTGGCATCCATCCCATCCCTTGACATCCGTCCCAACCTCAAGCCCCATCCCATTCCTGACTTCTATCCCGCCCCTTGATACCAAACCCACATGTTGCCCCTATCCCATCTCCTGACCTCCTTCACCCTAGGCTCCGTCCCTGGCATCAATCCCACCCCTGACCTCATCCAACCCAGAACTCCATCCCATACCCTACCAATTCCATGGTCTCCAACCCATTCCTGACCTCCACCCATTCCCTGGCCTCCATATCGACCCACGACTCCATCCAATCTCTGGCATCCATTCTATGCACTGACCTCCACCCACCCCACTCTCTGATCTCATTAAAATGCAAATTTTGAAAGGCTATTAAGGTACGATATTTTAGGATGTAAATGTTGTTTCAACAATTGTTAACAACTCATACTGACGCCTTTTGATGCCACTGCAAAAGTCACTTTTTGAAACCGTTGTGATAAATACAGCATTTGCTCCATATGATCAAATGCTCTATTGGTCGCAATGGTTTCAAAAATTTACAATTCTAAAATGGTTCTGCTCCTTGTCACTAGATTTATTCATATGGGTTAATCTTGGGATGTTTGTTGTAGATAATAAATTCAACAAACGAGCCAAGATGTGGAAGAAAACGGAACCACCTTAAGTTAATATATAACACAGTAAAACTCCTCTGATGCGACCACTTAATGAGAAAACCTGGCTGTCTTTATAAACAGGTGGTTGCTAAATGCAGGACGAACGTTATGCAGAAAGCCCCTAGAGGAGCCTTCTGCATAACTTTCGTCCTCCATTAAGCTACCACCTGCCCCTGGCACCCAGAATTATGCCCCCTTTTGATGGTCGCATTAGAGGGGGTTTACTGTAGTACAGTGTAGTATAAATTGGGAACTTGACAGAAAAACACTTTTTAAGCCATGTTGTGGGAAGGTTTGTTTCAGTTATGTTCATATGAAGGAAAGTGTTAATATAAGACGACACGCTACATAACGTAAAACACGTAGTTGTAGAAACCTATGCAAACAGGTTGGATCTAGACCAGACACTGGTTATACAATCTGTTTGACACTCTGGATGCCTAATTCTGAGAAAAGTTAAATAAGCATGTCTTTTGAGCAAAAAATGAGCAGACGAAAAAAATCGCAGACGACAATCTTGCAGACGACAGTTGTCAGTAATTTAAAGGATTTATACTATTTCTTCTGTATTCTGACCTGTAATATCGTTCGTTTGTTCCATTCATTTCGTAAGAATCCATGGCCAGTGAAATGACACTTTTAGAAAGGGTATTAAGGTCAGGGATGATATCAAAATGTCCATTGCCCGTCTTCGATAGAGAAGCCCGCGCTTTTCTTCGAAATACTTCTAACAGGTATGGAGACATATTTTCCTCCTTCACTCTTCCATGAAGAACTACAATGATCGGTTTTTGTTGTGAACATGCCTCGTTTACCTCCCCTATGCAATATTGGCTCTCACAAAACGCGTCCGTAACAACAGCAATGAATACACTTGACTGCTGAACAAGCCTATACGTTTCTTCGTGAATTGGAAACCCCGGTTTGAAATTATACCCGGTAGCGACCGTGTCCCTTTCAGTATCCAGCATTTTTTTAAGTGTGTCGCCCAGAGGGTTAAGTAACATCTGTCGGACAATTTCCTCGTCATGACTAGCATATGCCACAAAGCATGCGTATTGCTGGTTCAACAATCCTAACTGATACGTTCGTTGGTACCCATCTTGTATAAGCTGCATCTTGCGACGTTTCCTAGCTTTCCAACAGCCGATAAACACCGCACTTATAACTGCACATAAAGCTATAGATCCTGATGTTGACACCCCGATGATCAAATTCCGCTTGCACAAAAACTGACATTTATTTACTGCCTCTTTTGTTATTAGAATTGTCGAGTGACCATATTGACATACATACTGTAAGTTTGCCGTGTTGTTGTGCACGTAGCTATATATCCATCTGATAAAATCAAGACTTCTACATGTGCATTTCAAAGGATTTCCTTGAAGCATAAGTTGGAAGTTCTTGCCACGTGGTATTTTCATAATTTCTTGTACGAATGTCTTGAGATGAGCAAGTTCGATGCCCTCAATAGCGTATATGAAGTTCGATCTAATATCAAGAATCCGTAAAGATGAGAGATGCTTCAGGTTGAAGTTTATCGTTGGAAGTTTGTTGTAAGCTAGATTAAGTACTTCAAGCTTCTGGCTGTACACAAACATATCCCATGGTATGGATGAAATATTGTTTCGATCCATGTGCAGAACGACAAGATTCTTATAGTTAGACAACAATATCCGAAAGTCTGTAGAATGCTCCATGGCAAACAAATTATTTTGCGACAGATACAAAAACTTTAAATGAAGAGCATTAGCTAAGTTCGGTGATATATACTCAATTTTGTTTTCTGATATATCAAGTACCTCAAATGAATTGTTCAAATTCAAAATACAAGTGCAATTAATCTTTTGAATCATGTTTCGTCTCAAGATAAACGTTTTCAAAAACACATCTGTGCGTGTTAGATTATACGATTTTGAAACAACATTGGCCTTGTGAATGAAACTGTCGGCATATATATGTTCAATTTTAAACATAATACTTTCGAAAAATCTCATTCTGGATGCACGTGATATCTGTGAACGGTAGTCAGATGTAGTCCCACTGATATCTAAAACTTTGAGTAAAGGCATGGACATCTCTGATTTCAAATCCAGCGGAACGAATTCGTCAGTTGAAATAATATTACTCCCACTTATGTTTACAGTATCGACTTTTATTAGTAATTTCACCGCATAAATGATTCGACCGAGTATGACAGAGTTACTAATGTTGAGTAAAGTAAGTGGCTTTTCTAAAAGCTGGTTTGTAGCTTCCTCAGAAAATGATAATTTGGGTTGATTCTTTACACTTCCAGGATTAAAGACAAATTCAGACAAATTTTTCAAGACACCACTTTGGCTCAGTGCGTCAAACAATGTGTTCGTGAAAAGACCGTGCATTTGCATTAAGCTCAATTTGGTAACTTTAGGAGTTACGGCGAAAGCTTTCCTTGAAAATTTTACAAAATTCGGGAACGTAAATGACAGTTCCCTAACGTTGTCCAATCCTGCAAGATGTTCATCCTCTATCGAATTAGTCGTTCCATTAATTTGTAATGTTTCAACATGTTTCCAACCTTTTCCCTTGAATTTGTTTTCAAGTGTCCAAATGTGATACGTGACCACAACAGACTTTACATATTCAGGAACTGTTTGTGGGATGTCTCTGCACGTCATCACCGTACCTCTAATGTCACAGACGTCGTCATCACGGCCAGACTGGAGTCGACTTTCGCCGACACAGAGGATAAACGAACTGAAAACTGTAAAGACCACATTGAGAGTCTTAGACATTGTTTTATATCACACTTTAATCCTCACAGATTATTAACATTTACTTTAAACTGTGACTAGCTCTGTCCTATGTTACCCTTGGTAGTACATAATTATACGAGTGCTCACAATGCTTGTGATGTGATTTATTGGTTCAATAAATTACCTAGATAGTCCAGTCATATACAATCAGGCGCGTAGCTAGCGATACGCACTTACGCACGTGCGTAACATTAATCTGAAAAGTGCAAACATTATTATGGCCAAAATGGAACAAAAATCGAAGACTAAGTGGGTAGACTTTGGTAAACGTTCCGTCTTGTCATGCAAGCTTTAACTGAAACCCTTCAATTGGCACTTTTTTGGTGCCTCTGTACAAAGTCACCGTTTGAAACCATTGTGATAACTAGAGCATTTGCTCCTTTAGGAGCAAATGCTCTATTTATCACAATGGTTTCAAAAGGTGACTTTGTACAGAGTTTCAAAAACAAACAATGCTAATTTTTCTTGGGGGACTCGAATAACCACGGTGCGTATAATACATTTGGATTCAGCTACGCTACTGACAATATAACTTGTCCATAGGAATCATACAGTAGAACCTGCTATAGCCACCATATAATGAGTAAACGCTGAGGTTCATAAAAGCAGTCTGGTGTTCAACCCTCTCCTCCATGAATATTCATGAAAGAAATAATGACGTCATGACTATTAATTAGATTAGATTTGTTTAATAGTACAATGACACGGGCATTTTTGGCGATGGCAGAAACAGTAGAATCATATCTATATTATATCATAAGCAAACAGAGCAGACCCTAATCAGACGGCTCCTTTAGACACCACTTGTCTTATACCTCAGATTTCGATTAGTTTAGGTTTGTCGCTGTATACTGGTGGTACTGTATATTGACCCGGAAGTCAGATATGGTACAGTGGTCATATATTTTGACAAGTACATTGACATTGGTAGGTCATCCTTTATCACCTTAACCCTTCGCTTGCTATTCACGTCAATATACCTACCTGTACATAGTGAAGACCCAGATGAGACAGCTCCTGCAGGAGCTGTCTCATCAGGGTCTGCACTATTAACAAGTTGATTGTACAACCAGTGTACTCCATAGCAGTGATTGCACAGCGAAATACGTGTACACAGTGAAGATATATGTAATTATACAACAGGGCATGGGTAAAGAAGGAGAAATGTATTTTAAAATTCAGCAAGCGAAGGGTTAAGACCGTCATAAATACTTCACCGCTAACTACACAAACTACATACTATAAAACCTCGATTATCAGTCAAACCTCCATTATCTGTCAAACCTCCATGACCCGATCACCCAAATACGCGTCATTATCAATTTTTAAGGCAGACGGTAGCTTAATTTAGGTGTGGGGGGAGGGAGTCATGCAGAAAGCTCCTCTGGGAGCTTTCTGCATGACTTCCACCTTCCATTAATTCATTCCCTCCTAGGCTATTTTAGGCCCAACCTCTTTGAATAAATCTACCGAAAAGGAGCATTAACTATAGAAAAGGAGAATTTTAGAATTCAGTTGTTTTGAAACTATTATAATAAACAGAGTATTTGCTTCTATGGAACAAATGCTCTATTTATCACAGTGGTTTCAAAATGTGACTTTTATAGAGGTGCCAAAATGCGTCACTAGGAGGGAATGAGTTAGGCAACCGCCTGCCTAAAATGGTTTTAAATTATTTTAAACAAGAATTTCAAATTCATGAAGTTTTGTTGTACATTCAAGTATACCAACTATTCTTCACCAGACTATACTCGTACTCAACAAAAATATATAATATTGACCATGGAATAAAAAGAAAATTAAAACACATTACGGAATCTGCTACGCGTAATTTTATTACAGTACAATCTCGCAAACGCGACCACTTGCTTTATTAATTTAACCCATTCCCTCATATTGACGACTTTTGACGACTCTGTAAAAGTCACTATGTGAAACCATTGTGATTAATATAGCATTTGCTCCTATAGGAGCAAATGCTCTATTTATCACAATGGTTTCAAACTACAAAATTCTCAAATTTTCCTTTTCTCTAGTTAATGCTCCTTTTCGGTAGATTTTTTTCAAAGAGGTAGGATCTAAAAATAGCCTATGAGGTCATGGATTAACAGAGGAGTCTTTAAAAGGAGGTGGTTGCTTAATGCAACGGAAATGTAATACAAAAAGCTCATATAGGAGCAGTTATGCATAGCTGTTGTCCTGCATTAAGCCAACACATGTTTTAAAATCTGGAATTACACTTCTTTAGAGTGGTCGTATTAGCGAATTGTCATTGATCCTCATTTGGTCCTCATTTAATTCACGTTAAAAAGAATTCCCTTAACTCGTTTGCTACCAATTTCGCATCTGTGTTTACCTAAGCAAACAGTTTGGATCCAGATAAGACGCCGAATAACTCGGCGTCTCATCAGGATCCAAACTGTTTGTCCTTTGAGATTGTTTTCAGAAGCAAAAATGTTGCCACCTGCTGCGACAAAGAGAGTGAGAAATGTGTCAGTGCTACAGAAATATGTTTGTTACTTGAATAGACTATACACCGTTTCCATGTTCTACGTTTACTTCAAATTTCAATACCTACTGAATATTTATGGACAAAATAGTTATAAGGAAATATGGAAGGTGAAACATTTTAGAAATTAAAGAAACATCTATCAAATTCCATTGGCAAACAGAACAGACCCTGATCAGACCGCTCCTATCGGAGCCGTCTGATCTAGATCTACTGTTTGCAAATATGTGGAAAGGTGTTTGTATCAAGGGTTAACACACACAATTATCATTGATCAGATTATAAGCATTGCGTAAAGTGTGCTCAACAAATGAAACCGTCCCTAATTGTTTTGGTTAAGTATATAAACATGAGCTTTGGGACTATCCCATTAATATCCCGGTTATTTTTACTAAATATTCTCCATATTTTCTATTATGTTGTTCAAACAATAAACCGTAGCTATGTTGATGAACAAGTTTTGACCCTTTCCCAGTTGAATATTCATGTAAGACATAACTACGTCATGAGTATTTGCCAGATGATTTTTATAATGGCACATGTACACGAGGTTTGTTGGTATCCGTATAAACTGGGAGCCGTCTGATCTGGGTTTACTCTGTTTGAAAAGGCGTAGAAAAACGTATTTATGAACTGAAGTGTTAAAATACCCTTTAGTTCTTGCCAGTGATCGTGACCATGACAGGGGTCTCCTTAGCTTTAAATAGGTTTCTGGAGACAGGTGTTTATAGATGTCCTATATCATGTTTCTGTACTTGACTGACTTTGTTGACGTTCATGAAAAAGAAGGACAAATAAAAGGAAATGGTACTTGTCTCGTAACTGTGTATCTCCTTTGGTACTTGAATGACTATCGGTTCTGATCAAATCAGTGTTAAGTGTAAAGGTAGTTTATAACCAATGGATATATTAACCCTTTCCCTGTTCTATGCTTATTTTAAATTCCAATACCTACTGAATATTCATGGACAAAATAGTTATAATGAAATATGGAAAGTGTGGCATTGTAGCCATGTTAGTAACAGCAGATGCAGATTTATGAATTTCCATAAGCAAACAGAGCAGGCCCTGATCAGACGGCTCCTATAGGAGCCGTCTGATCTTGGTCTACTCTGTTCGCAATGGCGTGAAAATGCATTTATATGAGGGTAAGGGTTAACTCGGTCACAGCCGCATACGACTCCGCGATATCCTCTGCAAACAATCTGGATCCCGAGGAGTCGCCGAGTATTTCGTCATCTGCCCAGGGTCGAAACAGTTTGACATTGATTATAAAAAAAGAGGTGTATCGAATTTGCAGAAACCTGAAGCAGCCGATAATTATAGCAGACGAAATTTATTTGGCGCCGAAAGGGTTACATGGATAAAGGAGGTCTAAATGTAAACCCTTAGCCTGCTAAGCGCGACCTTACTGACATTTGCAAACAGCTTGGATCCAGATGAGACGCCGAGTAACTCGGCGTCTCATCAGGATCCAAGCTGTTTGACACTCTGTCAATAGTATCTCAGAAGCTTTTATGAACGAATCAGAAGTAAGTGACAACGGCCACAGATCGGAGTTTAAGCATGCCTTATTTTCATAGCAGACTAAAGGTTAACCGCTTAACCACTTGATGGATGCCTGTGAAAACAAAGTAGACCACAATCAGACAGATCCTATAGGAACTGTTTAATCAGGGTCTGCACTGTTTACTTATTAAACGATGTAGATTTGATTCAACAGCTCCTGTCATGGTAAAGATGGTTCCCTTGTTCATACTGCGATAATAAAATTTCAGCAAATTATAGTAAAACCCCGCTAATACGACAACCTAAAAGGGGTATAATTATGGGTGTTAAATGCAGGTGGTGGCTTAATGCTGGACAAAAGTAATGCAGAAAGCTCTTAGAGTAGCTTTTTGTATTACTTTTGTCCTGCATTAAGCAACCACCTGCTTATAAAGACACCCGTATTTATTCATTAAGTGGTCGCATTAAAGGGGTTATACTGTATATTCAAATGATATTCAAATTACACTTTCAAATATTTGCTTATAAGTATAAATACCACATTGTCTCTGATAACGCCCCCGTTGCATAAATTGTTTTAAAGGAGCTTCTTACACGTGTAGTTGCTAAATACCGAATGAAAGCAAGGCATGAAGCTTCTAGGGATGGTATCTGCATTGCTTTTAGTCTGCATTAAGCTACCGTCTCAGTTTTGAAAAAAAAATTCTTTATTTAATGACTATAATATAGGGTTTTAGTTGTTTTATTGGTCGTCAGTTTCTCCCCCACCACCCCACCCCCTCCCGAAATAATGGGGAAAGGATATTAGAGTGGGGTGTATATTAGGAAGAATACGGTACTCTTTTAGTATTTTGTGTTATGTTCGTGATTACATGTAGTTTGTTAAAAGCCCAGCATCTGACCAGGTTCTGCATTGTATACAATTGATCAAAGCTTAGTCTTTTCTGTGACAGTGTAGAAGCTGCTCAGACCACAGGTGTTTGGAGCACTACGCTGTATTAGATTATATACGAGCAGAGTAATAAATAAAGGTGCATTTTGAAATAATTAAATCATCAGTTCTCCACCAAACCCTTTCTAAACATTTCTAAAGAGTGTTTCCCTTCAACCAGGAGCACGCGTGCACTGTCCTTTGGATACAGTGTTAACCCAGGACAGATGGCTCCAATAGGGGCCCTCTGATCAGGATATTGACTGTTTATTATTAATATACTAAGTGGACTGTACAGTTTAACCCATTCCCTGATATTGACGACTTTTGACGACTCTGTAAAAGTCACTTTGTGAAACCATTGTGATAAATAGAGCATTTGCTCCTATAGGAGCAAATGCTCTATTTATCACAATGGTTTCAAACTTAAAACTTCTAAAAAATTCCTTTTCTCTAGTTAATGCTCCTTTTCGGTAGATTTATTCAAAGAGGTTGGGTCTAAAATAGCCTATGAGGGAATGGGTTAACACTGATGGGCTAAACCACTCTGATAAGTTCAGGGTTAAAAGGTTTAATCTTGTCTGGACCTCTTATATAGGGTAAACAGACCTTTGATATATAGGGTAAATTGAATTTTAGTCAAACTTTTACCTGTTTTGACTTAGATTTTTTGGAAAGGATGTTCACTGTGTATTGAACATCGATGTAGTGTAGTTAAAATTTAAAATAAAATTGAATTTAAGTCAAACTTTAACCTGTTTTGACTTTTTTGGTTGAAATCTCAAGGTTAAAGTTTTGGGGTAAGTGTTGTAATGCCCTAATACTACATGAAATATTTGCCCTTGGACGCTGATACTTGAAATGGAGGCTCCCGGTGTGTTGAACATTGATGTAGTGTAGTTCAAATTTAAAATAAAATTGAATTTTAGTCAAAATTTTACCTGTTTTGGACTTAGATTTTTGGGCTGAAATCTCAATGTTAAAGTTTTGGGGTATGTGTCGTAATGCCCTAATACTACATGAAATATTTGCCCTAGGACGCTGATACTTTAAATGGAGGCTCCCGGTGCGTTGAACATTGAAGTAGTGTAGTTAAAATTTAAAATAGAACTGAATGTTAGTCAAAAGTTCACCTGTTTGTGACTTAGCTTTTTGGGCTGAAATAGTAAGATTAAAGTTTCGAGGTAAGTGTTAAAATGCACTAATACTACATGAAATATTTACATAGCTTATAGTTGGCAATCCGATGTGCAAAAAGTCGCTTATTTTTCGAGGTCCATGGCATTTTTTAGTAGAAATGTTTGAATACCATAATTGTGTTGCCAGATATTAATCATTTATGGTTTTGGCCCATGCCACTGCCAAAACCCTCTTTGAAGGTCAGAAACTAAGTCAAAGGTCAAATGAGTGCAAAACTGTAATAAAATCTCTATATAGTATAACATAGCCGTAATTTTGACAATTTCAATACTTTTTTGCATTTAATTTCTTAGCAATGTCTCCACAGTAAGTATAGAACTATTTATGGTGGATTTCAGAAAGTTTTGAGTGACCTGTGATGATTGCAAGTTCGGAAAATATCGTTTTAAATACATGTACGGTACATTATCATAATATATATATTGATATTTGATGCAAATCTGTGCAAGTTATAGTACCTCTTCACGCAGATATATCATTTAGAGATGATAATGAAACGCCAGAAGATTAGTCTCTTATTGCCATAATCTCAGTGTAATATTGGTATGTTTTATTGTACACTATGTCTAATATTAGCTGTTTGTATCATTAGCGATTGAAACACCATAGCTCCTGGTGAGTATGGCGATGTTTTTACATAATGAATTTAAATATTTTACCTACACCAGCAGTACCCATGACAAAACCCTTTCTACATTTGTGGGGACATGAATATCCCGGATATTGATTGGCCATTTTAACAGTTACTGGCCATAGGTACCCACTCTAACTCAACAATGAACTCATAGGCATATTCAGTGCCGCTGGCTATGAGTAACCTTCCCTATCCGTGATGACAACAATCTATATGTTATTGCCACAAGCAATCACTAGTTATCAGATATACCTCAATACCTGGAATAAGTGAGTATGTCAGAGTTCTGACAAACATATCTTTCCTTTACGAAGGAAGCCTACCCCACATCTTGTCCACCCTTCGAAAGAGGCTAATACATGTTCTATGGCCATCAAAATGGCTGAGTTTGCAGCACACTTGGAAAATCAGTCCCTTTACGAATCTGTACTCTATGTGATATATTCAGTGGTCCCTTCTGAGTTGACATCCACCAGGTTAAGCCAGCCATGGTGCAACTCAATCACCCGCCGTTTCTCACGAAAGAAGAAATGTGCGTACAAATAGTGCTGAGGACCAATGCACAGAAGGACTGGTGCATATACAAGGGGCTACAGAAAACTTGCACAGAAGTGCAAGGAAGCTCAAGCTCATGATGGGTATGTGATTGACTTAGTGACAGATACCAGCTGTAAGAAGCTTTACACTTTTGTTAGGAGCAAGGCAAGAAATGTGACAGCTCGGGAATAGCACCACTGAAAAATGGTGCCATTAACAATGTCGATACACAAATCAAAGTTAAAATACTGAACCAGTAATTTTCTGTCTTTACACATGAGGTCCTATCTCTCATTTGTGTCGTTTGAGAGTATCCTTATTCGAATGCCCTTCCTATTCATGTCTGCAAGCTTTTTAATGGCCTTTATCTCCACAAAGCTACCTGTCCAGACACCATCTTATCAAGGTTCTTGAAAGAGATGGCACATTCACTGGCTCCTGCTCTTGTTCTGATCTTCCAGGCCTTACGACCAGGATAAAGTCCCCAGTGACTGGAAGATTTCATGTTAATCATATATACAAGACAATGGTCAAGAATAACCCCTTCAAACTATTGGCCTGTCGCCCTAAATTATGTCACATGTAAGATTCTAGAATACATCATACACAGTAACCTGGTTTTACAATTACATCATCAACCCATACCAGCATTGACTCCGGAAGCAGCGCTTCTGTGAGACACAACTAATCAATCAACATGGTCAATGACCTTGGGCCAGGTCTGGACCAATCCTATCAGGTTGACGCAAACGTTTTACAAAGTGTCTTACAGATACCTTCTTCTTAAGCTCCAACACTATGATGTGTAATGCAAAATGCTTGATTGTATCCAACAGCCAACAAATCACACTGGAGGGTGTTTCCTCTGAGTCAGTACCGATAGCATCAAGTGTTCATCAATGTGCTGTTCTCAGTCCTTTCTTTTCCCTTGAATGCAATGATGACCACACTCTTCATGTCGACTCTTTGCTGGTGCCTCAATTCTGTGCCGAGTCAATAGAAGATGCAGACGTCTTCCAGAATGACTTCGGCAGTCTGTAGAAAAGGGAAGAGACTGGGTTCAATGCAGAGCAGTGCTAGATCCTGCTTATCACCAACAACATAGAGACTAGTTATACTGCCCATAGCATGAAACGGAAGACTACAAAGAGGGCAAAATAACTTTGGACATAACTGTCTTTGAAATTGTCTTGAACATCCCGAGTCGATATGGTCATAAAGGAGGCAAATTGATCCACATCCGTTCTAAGCAGAAACCTTGGAGCCTCCCAAAAGTCAACCAAGGAGGCATGTTACAAACTCCTGATCAGTCTGCAGGTTGAGTGCACATCTTTTGTTTTTGGATCAACACACCAAGGCCATGACAACGCATGTGGAGATGATCCAACGCAGAGCTACCATATTTGTAATTTTGCATTATTGCAAAACAAGTGCTCAGCATTGGTGCCATGTTCAACACGATTTGCTCAAACAGAGGCAGAAACAAGTAAAGGCCGTGATGTTCTATAGGTTTGTAAATGATTTTGTTTGCAGCTGACGCCCCACCTTCTGACTCCCTTACGGTGCACCTACAAGAGGTCATTCCTTATGATTCGTTCCAAGGTTTTGCAGGACCATTTTCCTGAGGGAATATTTCTTCCCCTCTGCTGTCAACATCATCTGGAATAAGCTACCATAACATCAAGTGATAGCTCCCAACTGTCCAGGTTAAGATTTTAGATGTCATGTACTCTTCTTCTGTTTGCAATGTTTTAACCTGTTATTTTAACTTGCACGTTGGACCCTCCCTCACCTATGTGCATATCACAATGGTGCGAGTATGCCTGCTTTAAAGCGGCAAAGCATGACAAAATAAGAAGCAGAAGACACAAACACAGAGTTGGTGTAGTATACTAGTATTGCAGTATTCAACAGATACGCTTGAATATCGTCATTCAAGACAAGTGCAGACATGAATTGTCCAATCTACCATCAAATCATGACGAGGTGGATACATGGCTTGGATGCTGCTTGAAAGGGGACAATGCTGGATAGTTGTCAAATGCCAAGATTTTGATGTACTGCTTGTACTGATACATGTATACCATCTTGGACCTTTAGGCACTGAAGTCTGAATAATGGCTGGGAAAAACAAAATTGTATTTTCCGCAAAGTATCTCAAGATGTCTGCCGGAACATGCCAAGGTATCATGAAATAACTGGATGTAACATAACCCTTGCTTTCACTAGAATCGGAAAGAAGACCTGTTGGAAGAAATATTTTACATGTCTGATCTGCTTTCAGATATTTGAAGAGATGCACGGTCAGACAAGGCACAAACGTTTGATGTTTGATGTATGGTGTCTGAACGGAGAACCCATAGATGATGCAAGAATTTCACAATATGGTTAAGGTAGAGAAAACACTTGAACTGGTTCCACCAACAAAGGATGTACTAGAACTGAAACTTTCAAGAGCAAACTGTTAAGCTGCTATATAGATCTGAGCTAATGGATACAGACATTAATGTTATTGATACTAACACATAGCACGATGGTGTTGAACCTTTATAAGTGGTTTGGAAATGTACCAACTGCACTTGATGCTTGCATTGAACAAGTTATGGGTGCAAAACCAAGTGCAAATCTATTCGCTGCAAATGCTTCAAAGTAGTTTCAAAACACACTAGCATGTGTTTGCGATGGTGTTAATTGTACCAACCAAGAAAATATCCATAAAAATATAGTGAATTAATTAGTTACTTTAAACAGAGCTGAAAGTTTTGTTTAGGTGTTTATTTACCCCACCCACATTACTTTAAGAAGTATGTGTGCATACTATATAGCTGGTATTACTGTATACAGTTTGTTTTCAGTAGCAGTCTGTCTAACCTTTATTTTAACGTAATTTATTTTTGTTAAATAGCAATAATGACGAAGACATGACATCATGTATCATCGTTATATGTTGGTTTTAATGATTTTTTACTGTTTTTATGTTCTCATTAATATTCATCAATATTCAAATAATATATTTTACACAAAGTAAGTGCAAATTAAAGGCCAATATTTAACCTTCATTTTGGTACCATGTTTGTTATTTTACACCTAAAATTGGTAAAGATATAATGATTTCTCAAATAACGTATATAAAATATGCACTTAGTTGACCTTTGACCCAATTAAGAGAAACAAGGGCAAATTTTCAGGTGGCATGGGGCAGTTTCTGATTACTCAGACATCAAACATTACATATCCAGTGCATGCCAATTTCTACTATTTAATGCCATGGCTCGACACATTTTCCTCAGTTGGATGCCCAACTATTATGCCAAAACGCCATATAACATTCGCATCCATTGTTTACATTAGGCCCGGAATAGGTATAAATAAAACCGGTCAACAACAGCGCGTGAGCACGAGAATCGCCTTGTTAATGCATGGAGGAATCTGATACTTAAAATGGAGGTTCCCTGTGTGTTGAACATTGATGTAGTGCAGTTAAAAATTAAAATAAAACTGAATTTTAGTCAAAATTTCTCCTGTTTTGGACTTAACCTTTTGGGCAGAAATAGGAAGGTTAAAGTTTTTGGGTAAGTGTTGAAATGTACTAATACTACATGAAATATTTGCCATAGGAAGCTGATATTTGGAATGGAGGTTCCCCGTGTGTTGAAAATTGATGTAGTGTAGTTAAAATGTTCGTGATTACATGCACTTTGTTAAAAGCCCAGCATCTGACCAGGTTCTGCATTGTATACAATTGATCAAAGCTTAGTCTTTTCTGTGACAGACTGACAGTGTAGAAGCTACTCAGACCACAGGTGTTTGGAGCACTACGCTGTATTAGATTATATACGAGCAGAGTAATAAATAAAGGTGCATTTTGGAATAATTAAATCATCAGTTCTCCACCAAACCCTTTCTAAACATTTCTAAAGAGTGTTTCCCTTCAACCAGGAGCACGCGTGCACTGTCCTTTGGATACAGTGTTAACCCAGGACAGATGGCTCCAATAGGGGCCCTCTGATCAGGATATTGACTGTTTATTATTAATATACTAAGTGGACTGTACAGTTTAACACTGATGGGCTAAACCACTCTGATAAGTTCAGGGTTGAAAGGTTTAATCTTGTCTGGACCTCTTACATATAGGGTAAACAGACCTTTGATATATAGGGTAAATTGAATTTTAGTCATACTTTTACCTGTTTTGACTTAGATCTTTTGGAATGGAGGTTCACTGTGTATTTAACATTGATGTAGTGTAGTTAAAATATAAAATAAAATTGAATTTTAGTCAAACTTTAACCTGTTTTGACTTTTTGGTTGAAATCTCAAGGTTAAAATTTTGGGGTAAGTGTTGAAATGCCCTAATACTACATGCAATATTTGCACTTGGAAGCTGATACTTGAAATGAAGATTGCAGGTGTGTTGAACATTGATGTAGTGTAGTTAAAACTCAAAATAAAATTGAATTTTGGTCAGAATTTCACCTGTTTGTGACTTAGCTTTTTGGGCTGAAACAGGAAGGTTAAAGTTTTGGGGTAAGTATTGAAATGCACTAATACTACATGCAATATTTGCCCTAGAAATCTGATATTTGGAATGGAGGTTCCCTGTGTGTTGACCATGGATGTAGTGTAGTTAAAATTTAAAATAAAACTGATTTTTAGTCAAAATTTCACCTGTTTGTGACTTAGCTTTTTGGGCTGAAATAGGAAGGTTAAAGTTTTGGGGTAAGTATTGAAATGCGCTAATACTACATGCAATATTTGCCCTAGGAAGCTGATATTTGGAATGGAGATTCATTGTGTGTTGAACACTGATGTAGTGTAGTTCAAATTTAAAATAGAATTGTATTTTTGTTAAAATTTCACCTGTTTGTGACTTAGCTTTTTGGGCTAAAATAGGAAGGTTAAAGTTTTGGGGTTAGTGTTGTAATGCACTAATACTACATGACATATTTGCATAGACAGCTGATATTTGAAGTAGAGGTTTCCGGTGTGTTGAACATTGTTGTAGTGTAGTTAAAATTTAAAATAAAAATGAATTTTAGTCAAACTTTAACCTGTTTTGGACTTAGCTTTTTGGGCTGAAATAGGAAGGTTAAAGTTTTGGGGTAAGTGTTAAAATGCACTAATACTACATGAAATATTAGCCCTTGGACGCTGATACTTGAAATGGAGGCTCCCGGTGTGTTGAACATTGATGTAGTGTAGTTAAAATTTAAAATAAAATTGAATTTTAGTCAAAATGTCACCTGTTTTGGACTTAGATTTTTGGGCTGAAATATCAATGTTAAAGTTTTGGGGTAAGTGTTGTAATGCCCTAATACTACATGAAATATTTGCCCTAGGACGCTGATACTTTAAATGGAGGCTCCCGGTGCGTTGAACATTGAAGTAGTGTAGTTAAAATTTAAAATAAAACTGAAGTGTAGTCAAAAGTTTACCTGTTTGTGACTTAGCTGAAATAGTAAGGTTAAAGTTTCGAGGTAAGTGTTAAAATGCACTAATACTACATGAAATATTTACATAGCTTATGCCAAAACGCCATATAACATTCGCATCCATTGTTTACATTAGGCCCGGAATAGGTATAAATAAAACCGGTCAACAACAGCGCGTGAGCACGAGAATCGCCTTGTTAATGCATGGAGGAATCTGATACTTAAAATGGAGGTTCCCTGTGTGTTGAACATTGATGTAGTGTAGTTAAAATTTAAAATAAAACTGAATGTTAGTCAAAATTTCTCCTGTTTTGGACTTAACTTTTTGGGCAGAAATAGGAAGGTTAAAGTTTTTGGGTAAGTGTTGAAATGCACTAATACTACATGAAATATTTGCCATAGGAAGCTGATATATGGAATGGAGGTTCCCCGTGTGTTGAAAATTGATGTAGTGTAGTTAACACGTAAAATAAAATTGAATTGTAGTCAAAATGTCACCTGTTTTGGGCTAATATCTCAAGGTTAAAGTTTTGGGGTAAGTGTTAGGATGCACTAATACAACATAAAATACTTCCCATAGGAAGCTGGTATTTGGAATAGAGATTGCCAGTAGGTTTAACATTGATGTAGTACAGTTAAAATAGAAATATATTTAGGACTTCATCTTTGTAGACAAGGTCTACAATAGGCGTGCTTTTCTCTCCTGCGTCAGTCTAGTTAATGTATGTTGTGATCGAGACGTCGTTCCCGCTTAGTGGGGTAATTGCATCATAAATGAAAACGTAATAAAGTAAAGCAGGAACAGCCACACACAAAACGCCACCATCACCATGAACCCAATTCCAAAATATTCCACAGCCGATCCCAGAGACCCACTTTCGTACAGAGGTATAGCTTTGGCATCGGCTGTGTATAAAATGCATTGTAATGTGATAAAAATTAGATTAACAGAATGGGCGGAGGGAAATAGTAAACTGGTAGATGAGCAGAATGGCTTCAGGAAGAAACGGAGCACGGCAGATCATATTTCGTCTATTTGCAGTCAAAGCAAATCTACGTTTTGTGATTTCATAGATTTTAGAAAGGCACATGCCTCTATCAATAGACATAGACTATGGCTATGGCTTAATACTTCAGGAATTAGGGTGAAATGCCCACTGCCGTTAAAAGTCTACAACAGTGTATAGTTTTGTGTACGTATAAACTCCTTTAAACTGATTGGTTTGATGTTCTAAACCACATCCTATGTTGAGACCACTCATTAGAATCGTCTTGAAGAGACAATTCTAATTAGCGATCGGAACATAGGATTTGGTGGAGAAAAAAGAAGTTATGTTTGAAAATGTCTTATCGTGACGTCTTGGAGTGCATGAATAATTTGCATGACACTCATATTATATATTAGAGGGACTGTTGTTGGCCCGAGCACGGAGCACGCTGTTCTTGCATAAACCCATTTTCTGCTTTCCTGCATCAATTTAATTCTTTCAAATACAAGCAAAACTATACACTTCTTTGACACTTCGTTCGATGTATGCTGATTCCAGGAGAAATGACGAGTGTAGTACAGTACAACCTCTCTATAACGACAACTACATTACATCAAATATTTGTGTTAAAGGCAGGTGGATGTTTCAAGCAAGGTGAAAGTAAAACAGAACGCTCCAATAGGAGCGTTCTGTTTTACTTTCACCTTGCTTTAAGCAACCACCTGCCCAAAATACCAACTAATTAACACAATGTAGTGGTCGTTATAAAGAGGTTTACTGTACTTAAGTACGCACTTTTATTTACTGTTCTGCACTCTACTGGACAACACGTTGTATGAACATTGAGGAGACCCTTACAAAACGCTGGATATATTCTCGCTATTAATTTCAGCTTTACGTGCCACACACCTCTGGAGAATAATTTAAAATGGATCCAAAAAGATCAAAGGAATTACAGTATTTAGATCTTTAGTGAAAATGGAATCGTTTTAAGCCATTGCCATTAATATTAAAATATACGCTGACATGTACGGCCTACATACACTGACAATTATTGATATGAGATAGAATAGCTAATGTAACATAACGTATGATTGGTGTTCGGGAACATTTATATGATATACATTAACCTTTAGCCTGCTGAGCAAATTATTTTTGCAGAATATTTCACCCACTACATTTTCAAAAATAAAGTGATGATCAATTTTTCTACCAAAATGCAATCAGGATTGCAAACAGTATGGATCATGATGAGACGCCGAGTAATTCGGCGTCTCATCTGGATCCAAACTGTTTGCATAAGTATTCCCTCATCTGCCCATAGCAGGCTAAAGGTTAAATGATGAAATATCAAATGGTGTAGTACATGTGTTAGAGATGCCGTTTAATGTTTTTGTAAAGAGAGTTAACCCTTCTCTGCCAGAGCAAAGCATCTTGTGTTCATAAACCAATATAAAACATCTAACAAGTAATGTCATTAGTTCTAACATGATAATTCATAAGGTGAAGTGGTAGATGGTATACAACATGTGCTTAATTGTATGATGTATATTTCATGTACAACGGTTGTTAATATCGCTTTTAACTGAGCACATTATACAGTAACAACTCGATAAATTCGAAAGTTTAGCACAGACGAATTTAGTCCCTTTTAGGCAGGTGCCTGCTAAATGCAGGGTGAAGGTTATGCAGAAAGCTCCCATAAGCTGCTATCTGTCTTAGAAACCGATAATGATACGTATTTGAGTGTTCGAATTATCAACGTTTCACTGTACTTCATCTAACATGATAGACACAAAAACTGATTGTAGACACGATAGTATCTTCAGTGAAACTTCGATATTTCGAACTTCTATGTACCTTTTAAGTATAGATAGCGGAATTTTGAGTCTTCCGATTTCTAATCTGAACAATTTCTCAAGTTTATAAATTAATGCACGTCTAAAGTAATGCTCCACCTGCACTAAGCTGGCACATATTCTTCTAGAAATGCGTAATGAATTCTGTAGAATAATTCTGTAATATAAAATTTGGAAGAACCAAACGATTTATCCTATATTCGAGTTATCCGAGTTCGAGATATCAAAATACCACTGTACAATAAATGCATAATTGCAACAAAATCATTAATATGGCGTTGACTATGTTCATTTATTTTTATGAAGATATCAATTTGAAGATATTATTGAAATGGTATGAGATGCAGATTAATCTGTTATCGTCCATACTTTTCATGCTTAATTCTGTAATAACATTACGAGTTTCAGATTTCACAAACAGAACTAAACATATCTTTACTCAACTTGTACTATCAGGTTCATTGTTTTTTATAAACAATTATGATAATGTTTTGTTTTTCTTTTATTCCACGGTAGAGATTAATACAGTAAAACCTCTCTATAACGGTCACTAAATTACATCAAGTGTTTTGTGTTAAAGGCAGGTGGCTGCTTAAAGCAAGATGAAAGTAAAACAGAACACTCCTATAGCAGCGCTCTGTTTTACTTTCACCTTGCTTTAACCCATTATCTCATAGGCTAGTTTTAGATCCAACCTCTTTGAATAAATCTACCTAAAAGGAGCATTAACTAGAGAAATGGACAACTTTAGAATTCTGTAGTTTCATACCATTGTGATAAAACGAGCATTTGCTCCTATATGAGCAAATGCTCGTTTTATCACAATGGTTTCACAAAGTGACTTTTAAAGGTCGTCAAAGGTCGTCAATATGATGGAACGGGTTAAGCAGTCACCTGCTATAAATACCAACTAATTACACAATTTAGTGGCCGTTATAGAGAGGTTTTACTGTATCCCTAACCTTTTGTTTTTAGTATACAGAGGTCCAGATAAGATGCGTAAAATTAAACATCTGCTCGAAGAACTCCTAAATTTCTCCACCAAACCCTATACTATACATCAAGGTAAACTGTCACATTTGCGTTAGATGGTGTTTCATAAACACATCTTGTTTTTTATATATAAACTCTACAGAGAGTCACATGAAGATCATTCTTTGGAAATTTTATGGAAATCCACATAATGGTCTAGGAGACGTCATTAAAGAAATTATTTGTTACAATCTGTTCAGCTCCCCTAACCCGATTATGCAATTGGCAGTAATGATGTATATAGTTCTGATATATCGTCAACTGCACATTAGTCCTGTTCAATTTGGCTGAAATCCGATTAGTGGTTTAGTAGACGCTGTTTAAATGTTAAATAAGTTAAACTCTATTTTAGCTCCCATGGCCTCCGCATGCAGCGGGTTGGAATTAAAGACGATTTCGGTAGTAAGTTCTGCGCAGCTTTCTGCGCATAATACTCTCTACAAAGGAAACAAGCGGACCGGTATTCTGGATAACGCAAATTTCGGACGACTGATTTCGGCCAGCATTTATAAACATTTAATCATGTCTCAATGTAATCGGCTGATTTCCGTCGTCCGTCGGCATGCGTCGTCCGTCGTCGGTAGTCAACAATTTGAACCTTTAAAAATCTTCTCTTCTGAATCTACAGGGTTCTCAGCTTTCATTTTTGGTACATAGCTTCGTCTATAGGTCCTCTACAAAGGATATACAAATTATGCCCCTGGGGTCAAAATTGGCCCCACCCCAGGGGTGCCTTGTTTTCTATAGAAACAAATAGTAAAGCTTTGAAAATATTCTCCTCTGATACTGGAATGTTCTCAGCTTTCATATTTGACACATATCATCATGTTTAGGTCGTCTAAAAAGTTACATAAATTATGTCCCTGGTGTTAAAATTGGGCCAGTCCCAGGGGTGGCCAGTTTTCAACAGAAACATATAGTGAAAAATTTGAAAATCTTCTCTGAAAATGGAAGGTTTTCAGCTTTAATATTTGGCATATAGCATTATGTTCAGGTCCTCTACACAAGTTATATAAATTATGTCCAAGGGGGTCAAAATTGGCACGCCCCAGGGGTGACCAGTTTCTACAGAAGCATTTAGTGAAACATTTGAAAATCTCCTCCTCTAATTGCTCGGTGAGCGATATTAGGGTCATCATGGTCCTCTTGTTTTAGATATTGTAACTGTTTCAGCTGTTTTGGTTATTGGTTACCTAATGCTTATTCCCATCAAATTATTCTGAAATCAGACCATTGGTATTGGAAAAGAGGCGATTTTGCGATGTTTTCTATATCTATAAGGAAAACAGGTCTGCACCGAGCAGCTCTGTTTTTTAGACGGTTTTAATTATTTTGGTAGATAGTCACCTAATGATTACTCCCATCAAATTAGTTTTAAAGCTGACCATCTGTTTTAATTTGGAGAAGAAATTTATAGATTTGTCTTTTGGTTGCCATGACAACCAGAGTTCTACATGGATCCAACCCATTTTAGCTATTTTGGTAGTTACCTAATGATTACTCTCACTAAATTATTCAGAAATCGGACCATTAGTTTTTGAGAAAAGATTTGAAGGTTTTGCTATGTTATCTATGTATATATACATGTATATATATGAGGGAAAACAGGCCCGCCCCTATCGGCCATGTTGATTTAGATATTGTTATGGTTATAGCTATTTCAGTAAACAGTCACCTAATGATTATTTCCATAAAATTATTTTTAAAGCTGACCATTGGTTTTGGAGAAGAAGATATTTAAAGATTTTTCTTTTGGTTGCCATTGCAACCAGAGTTCTACATGGAGCCAAACCATTTTAGCTATTTCGACAGAGGATCACCCAATGACCATTCTTGGAAAGTTTCATTACATTTGACCTTATAATTTTAGAGGAGATTTCGTTTGAATTGAAAAGTTGACGACAGACGATGCCGGACGACGGACACAGTGTGGTCCAAATAGCTCAATTTGGCATTTAGTGCCAGGTGAGCAAAAAAAGAAGTCTGTAACCCACATATTTCTTTTTTTATTTCATACTATAATGCACAAAATGTGAAATTTTGAAGAAAAAATCTTGGATAAGTTTCTTAGAAATTTACAAAAATATCACTTATGTCATAATTTTTGTACTGTCGCATATGTAAAAGACAGGAAACACCCTTATGTTGATTTCATGCTTATTACCCAAAAATAAAGTCTGTAACCCCCTTTTTCGATTTTTATTTGAATTCAGCATACTTTGAGCAACAACATATAAAAAAAAAATTTAAAAAAAATCTTGGAAGGAAACAAATTGTAGAAATCGTCCTTAATTATTAATCTTATTGAGGTTCACCTACAAATTATTCCTGTGCAATTTAGTAGGAAATGTTAATTTAAGAATTGTCTGTTCAAGTTTAAATGTTAGCTCCTCTGACCTACGTATACACTGGACTAGAATGATTGATATAACTTTGATAGAGGGTTGTCTGAAGTTTATTCTTGTAAACGATCTAAACATATATTCCTTTTTATTTATATATATCATTCCTGTGGTATTTAAAGGAAATACAGTTTACACTTTAAAACGAGATGTTGTTGAAAGCAACTGTTCATTTAAATCTGTTTTAGCTCATTTGACCTAATTTTGCAGCGGACCTTAATGGCGTGACAAACGTTGCAATATTAAGTTTGATAAAAAGAATTCTCATTTGATGTTGCGAAAAACAATGTTCATTTGATGCTGCGAACAAAATTCTCATTCGATGTTTGAAAATTTTTCATTTGATAAAAAATTTCTCATTTGATGATGCGAAAAGATTGTTCATTTGATGCTAGAAAAAGATTTCTCATTCGATATTTGAACATTTTTCATTTGATACAAAATTTCTCATTTGATGATGCGAAAAATATTTACATTCGATAATTTGCCTCATGGGATAGGCTACTAGATGGAGTTGTAAGCTCGGATTTCATTGGACGAACAAATCAGACTAGCTAAAGACATGGTTAGATCTTTAACACGGACACTTATTGACAACAGAACACAATTCATTAATAAAATCATTTATTAATTACGCATGTGTGCTCAAGAAATATTTTCTTTTATGCTAAGCAGTGAATTATAGAAATTTCTCAGTAGATTAAACTGTTATAATATACAGTGAATTAAACTGTTATGGAACATTTTTCTGCCGGAACTACTTTTTTTAAAAAATTGATTATCCCCGTTGAATTGGTTGTTTACTTTGAAAAAGGGGCGTCTGCTGCACTAAGGTGTCAAAAAATTAAAATGGATGCAGATTCAGGAGATTCTTTTGATCTGGTATTTCAAAATGAACAATTTATTTAGGAAGTTAATTCGATGGAATTTGAGTATGGTAATTTTGATCTACAAGCCAAGAATTTTAGGTCAGTAGATGTTGAAAATTTTCTTGTGAGCAATAAAAACAAGAGTACAAAGAAAAAAACAGAGAGTGACACTAAACTTGTTAAAACCATCTTCTTCTCTAAAAATGAAATCCTAGACCCAGAGTTCATTCCACCAGAGCAACTCATCTCTCTGCTGTGTGGGTCAACTCATCTCTCTGCTGTGTGAGTCAACTCATCTCTCTGCTGTGTGAGTCAACTCAACTCTCTGCTGTGTGAGTCAACTCAACTCTCTGCTGTGTATGTCAACTCATCTCTCTGCTGTGTGAGTCAACTCATCTCTCTGCTGTGTGGGTCAACTCAACTCTCTGCTGTGTGAGTCAACTCATCTCTCTGCTGTGTGGGTCAACTCAACTCTCTGCTGTGTGAGTCAACTCAACTCTCTGATGTGTGGGTCAACTCAACTATCTGATGTGTGGGTCAACTCAACTCTCTGCTGTGTGAGTCAACTCAACTCTCTGCTGTGTGGGTCAACTCAACTCTCTGATGTGTGAGTCAACTCAACTCTCTGATGTGTGGGTCAACTCAACTCTCTGCTGTGTGAGTCAACTCATCTCTCTGCTGTGTGAGTCAACTCATCTCTCTGCTGTGTGGGTCAACTCATCTCTCTGCTGTGTGAGTCAACTCAACTCTCTGATGTGTGGGTCAACTCAACTCTCTGCTGTGTATGTCAACTCATCTCTCTGCTGTGTGAGTCAACTCATCTCTCTGCTGTGTGAGTCAACTCAACTCTCTGCTGTGTGGGTCAACTCAACTCTCTGCTGTGTGGGTCAACTCAACTCTCTGCTGTGTGAGTCAACTCAACTCTCTGCTGTGTGGGTCAACTCAACTCTCTGCTGTGTGGGTCAACTCAACTCTCTGCTGTGTGGGTCAACTCAACTCTCTGCTGTGTGAGTCAACTCAACTCTCTGCTGTGTGGGTCAACTCAACTCTCTGCTGTGTGGGTCAACTCAACTCTCTGCTGTGTGGGTCAACTCAACTCTCTGCTGTGTGGGTCAACTCAACTCTCTGCTGTGTGGGTCAACTCAACTCTCTGCTGTGTGGGTCAACTCAACTCTCTGCTGTGTGGGTCAACTCAACTCTCTGCTGTGTGAGTCAACTCAACTCTCTGCTGTGTGGGTCAACTCAACTCTCTGATGTGTGAGTCAACTCAACTCTCTGCTGTGTGGGTCAACTCAACTCTCTGCTGTGTGGGTCAACTCAACTCTCTGATGTGTGAGTCAACTCAACTCTCTGCTGTGTGAGTCAACTCAACTCTCTGCTGTGTGAGTCAACTCAACTCTCTGCTGTGTGAGTCAACTCAACTCTCTGATGTGTATGTCAACTCAACTCTCTGCTGTGTGGGTCAACTCAACTCTCTGCTGTGTGGGTCAACTCAACTCTCTGATGTGTGGGTCAACTCAACTCTCTACTGTGTGAGTCAACTCAACTCTCTGCTGTGTGAGTCAACTCAACTCTCTGCTGTGTGAGTCAACTCAACTCTCTGCTGTGTGGGTCAACTCAACTCTCTGCTGTGTGGGTCAACTCAACTCTCTGCTGTGTGAGTCAACTCAACTCTCTGATGTGTGGGTCAACTCAACTCTCTGCTGTGTGGGTCAACTCAACTCTCTGCTGTGTGGGTCAACTCAACTCTCTGATGTGTGGGTCAACTCAACTATCTGATGTGTGGGTCAACTCAACTCTCTGCTGTGTGGGTCAACTCAACTCTCTGCTGTGTGGGTCAACTCAACTCTCTGCTGTGTGAGTCAACTCAACTCTCTGATGTGTGGGTCAACTCAACTCTCTGCTGTGTGGGTCAACTCAACTCTCTGCTGTGTGAGTCAACTCAACTCTCTGCTGTGTGGGTCAACTCAACTCTCTGATGTGTGGGTCAACTCAACTCTCTGCTGTGTGAGTCAACTCAACTCTCTGATGTGTGGGTCAACTCAACTCTCTGCTGTGTGAGTCAACTCAACTCTCTGCTGTGTGGGTCAACTCAACTCTCTGATGAACCAACCACTTTGCGAAGGTTTGTCAGTTCTTTGTTGAGGTACCTCAAACAGAGACAGGGTAGAATGAACATTATGAAAGACATTGGATTTTCAAGAGCACGGGACGTATTGAAAATGAAAATGAAACAGTTAAAAGGCCTGGGTTTTGGAAATAAATCCAAAATAGCTACCCCATTAACTGCCATTCATCTTGAAAAGATGTATGACTGTGGCACCTTGGGTGACCAAACACCAAGGTCTTTGCCGCATTCAATGTGATTTATATGCACCTCAATGTTTGGAATTTGAAAAGAAGTGCATGCTCTGAGATGGGGTGATGTGGTGTTAGAAATGGAGCCTGTTAGTGGTGAGCAGTATATCATTCTAAACCCAAACGGCAAACCTAGACAAGAACTGAAATTAATCCAAAGGACACAAGGTATGTAGGAGAAAAATAGTAATTTAAAAAATCACAAAGTGTGTAAATAAATTAATAATACAAATGTAAATAGTTATTACCATTATAACGTTGTAGATGTACAAAATGTACATGAATTCTCCTTTTCAACTCACTCTATAAAAGTGATGAAAAATATGATTACATATCATGCATTGTCATATCTACATGTATCTAGTATAGTTCAAAGACAGTTACTGGCAATACACAATAATAAAGTGTCCTTTATCTCCAAATCTTGACTTTATCCTCATTGATCCTCTTGCTTTATATAGAGATACTGACTTCTCCTCTCCAACTGCCCTTTTGAATGGATGATAAAACATATGATATCATAGCATGCATTATCATATCTATCTAGTATAGTTCACAGATAGTTACTGACAATACCATTTTGAGAATGTACATAATATGATAACACAACAATATCTGTACAGCACTTTTAAGTGTCCGTTTATCTACATTTCATTACTCTTTCTTCCTTGATCAACTCGCTTTATATTAGAGATACTTTCTCTGACATGGCACCTTTTAAGATTTTTCACATTTTAACTTTTTACACATATGAACTGAAGAGAAAATTAAATCATTAAAATGCTAATCATAATTGAAAATAGGAATCCTTTAGGCTTTATGAAATTACATTACAACAATAGTTTTAATTTGTTACCATATATTCTTTGTAGACTTGTTAAACCAAGAGTCTATGATGTACAAGGACAGTCACAAAAAGACCCAGTTCACCTGTATAAGGCTTATAGAGATAGAATGCCAAAAGAAATGATGGAAATAGAAAGCCCATTCTTTTTGTCTGCAAATGATCATGGAAAACAGTTGTTCAAGAAAATTCCAATGGGCATAAATAAAATCTACAACATTATGAATGAGATGAAGAGTGATGCAGGGATCGATGATTCAAGAATAACACCATACAGGTAAATTAACGCTTTACCTGTTCCTATATATGTATTACAAATTTCAATAACTATTGCTTATTCATGGGCAAAATATTTAAAATGAAATATAGAAGATGGTATTTGCTGTAGCCATTTCAAAACATTTAGAAACTAAAGATACAGATCTGTCAAATTTCATTAGCAAACAGAGCAGACCCTGTTCAGACGGCTCATGTAGGGTCTTAATCTACTCTGTTTGCAGGTGTGTCAAAACACATTTATGCAAGGGAAAGGGTTAACAAATTGATTTGAAGTAATATAACTCCAGTTTTTACGAGTTTGAAGATACTTTTGTTCAACTCCCGGCATTTATATATTTCTATTTCAGTGCAAGAAAGCGACCTGTACAGAAACTGGCAGACGAGGATATTCCAGCGAATCAAATAATCCAGATATCTGGCCACAGAAATGTCAATTCAATAAACAATTTCAGCTCAATAAACAACCAGCAAAGTCGCAAGATTTCCCACATTTTATCTGAAAATTCAAATACAATGTCAGCTGAAAAACAGAAACATGTATCCAGTGCTGCTCAACATAGAGCAGCATTAGATCTACCACATTGTCCAAGCCTTCCATCAGGGTTCTTTGCTAACACTAATTTTAATGGCAATGTGACATTTAACTTCAACTGCGAAACACAAAATCTTTCGCAGATTGCCCGAAATATGATGGGAAGTCCGGATTTACAGGACAAAATATCGGCGGAAAAGCATAGTTAATGTAAGAGTAAACACTTTATCTTATAGACTTATTTACACCATAGTAGATAATGTTATAATAGGACAGAAAAAGACCCGCTCAAGTGCTGCTTATACCAAGATGTACCGGTATTTGAATTTAAACATATTGTATATAACACAAATATAACATTCAACTCTAAAGGGCCTCGGTGGTCAAGTAGTTGGAGTCCATAAATGACAATTACTTTGCTTCTCATAGCACTGGGATTGATCCATGTCTTAATCTGATCTGTCAAGTAAGGATATCTTCCAGCTTGTAAGTAAACTGAAATACTACTAACGTCATGTAAAACCAAATAAATGTTTACTACAAAAATATTAGGAGCACTAATTTAAGTGTCATTTAAGCAACGGTTTATTAATTTAGCTGTTATGATTTCTCAAAATACTACTTGGTAAAGGGTAACAGCTAAATCCGATGTGTTTGGTTTGTAATGAAATAAATGATTGTCATCAATACCTAAAATAAGATTCATTTAAAATATGGAGCAGGTGGACCTGACGGTAAAGATAGTAAAGATATTTATTTAATTTCAATAAATGTCTTTACTATTTGTTGTTACAGCTGCACAGGGAACGTCGTCATTTCAGCTTATTTAGTTCCTTATAAATGTAATTGATATTATGATACTGTGAAAATGAATGAATTTAAAAACAATTTTGTAGGCAATTAACAATCTTATTTCAACAAAAAACCTTTATTCACGAAGAATTTCTCTTTCAGAACGGTACACCCGTATACCACATTTTCCAGATTCTAATAAATGCTTTAAATAGCATTCGACAGTCATGCATTTTTATCAGTGACTCTGTAAAGTATATAATATGCAAACACGTCTAAAGAGTAAACTCCGTCTAAATGAAGCAACGGATAGTATTGTTTGCATGTTCAAAACTGGTACTGTGTCAGTCTCAGCCTCACTGTCTGTGAAAACAGACAACATTATGACAGTTATGTGCTGGGGTGATTTGGCCGAAGGGTGCTTCAGCAAATTCTTCTCTCTGTCTGTCATTCTCGTTAGTACACTTTTGTTAGGAAAACAATAGAATCGATTGTATTAAAAAAAACAGTAAAAACAATTACGGTAACTTGTGCATATGGGGCATGCACATAAATGGTAACATTTAGGCGTTGGGTCGATTTGGCCGAGGACGCATCAGCTGTTTTGCTCTTTGTCTATCAATTTATTTCCAACTCGTTTGTAAAGAAAACAAAACCAATATAACTATAACTCTGATAACTGTTGGAAAAGCAACTTTTTTGCATGGTATATATTACCTACGTTATTGGTTATTAGTATTTCTACCCAGGCAGCCTGTTTCTCCATATGCGTTCCTAATCTTCTTTTTAATTTTTATTCGTTTTCAATTATATGTTAATATTTTGTCATTAAGTATAACATTTTATTATTAATATTTATTGTTGTTTTGTATGGACAGCATTTAATTAAAACAAATATTGGTCACTGGTTAGAATCGGAATCGAGACCCGTTACATGCAAGTCCAGAAACATATCCATTGCACCAAGACAGCTTGCTAATGCTCTTAAAAATAAAGAATCGTTGTAGTCGCTTCGTTTTGTTCACATTAGAGTCTGTCATGTCTTGTTCCAAATTAAGTTGGTCTATCTGTATAAACAGTCACAACCTGTCTAGTGTTTTGTCAACAAATAATAAAGGAGAAACAAAACAAACATAAATACTTGGATTGCTCGGATCTAATATTTCGACCACTACGGGCCTTTTTCAAAGATTATCATGTCAAAATACACGTCACATTTTTGTTACATGCATTCAGCCATACAATCAAAGAGAATAATGTTGATCCAGCGTCATGGTGACATTGGGTTGTTATTTAAAATGTCATGACGTCATCAAAATGACGTCATCAAATGACGTCATGGGTGCAATGACGTCATGCATGCATTAGCGCATTATCATCCTTGATGTTACAGCCAAATTGTCTGTAAGTTCTCAGCCTCCATATCCAATCAGTTTCATGGATTTGTCTTTCAATTCTACATGCATGGAACATCCGTTTCGAAACTACAAATCTCATATCATCACTGCTATGACCACCGACAAACAAACAAATAAATAATACGTTTGTGTCCGTATCGGAATATTCGCCAATTGTCACTCACATTGGAAGGTCTTTCTCCGTCTATTTTAGATGGACTATTTCTGTAGGTAGGGGAATTTCTCTGTCTGTATCCAAACTGTTGATATTAATGCTTTTTCGATGTCAAATAACACAACTTCAATGTGTAAGCTACCCGCACATAACAGTATCCAATATGTACTTGATGCCGTATTTATGGCAAATCCGACAGAAAATCTAGCTCGTTCTTTTAGTAGTATAGATACAACAGGGCATGGGTAAAGAAGGATAAATGTATTTTAAAATTAAAAGGGTTAATAAACATTTCTTAAGTGAATGCTCATTGCCAGCTATTCACGCCAGAATTAGGATCAACTGCAGCAACCTGAAAGATGATCTTTTTAATAACCATCTGCATCCTCTAAATACCGAAATGCTTCTGTTCGACAAACAAAGTCTAAATGATGAAGACAATAAAATCATATTTGCCACTGTACATTGTTTTATAAAGCAATCACTTCTCCTCTGATCGTACTACAATAGGCATGTTAATATTTTGTTTTCCATTACATGTATGTATAAATGCTTGATATGTTTGGTTAGGGTCAAATCTAATGTTGTAAGAACTTGTGACCCGACCCAATTTCCTCTAACATGGACATAAAATATGTTTAAACTAAACTAAGAACCAACATTACTCCTGTAGGAGCTTTCAGCATTACTTTAGACCTCTATTAAGCTGCCACATGTGTTTCTAGATAGCAGTAGCGATATGTTTTAGAACAATTCTGTAGTGTTAGTTTTGGAATGACTGGACTTTTTGTTCGAGTTATCCCAAAGATCGAGTTATCCGAGTTCGAGATATCGAAGTTCAACTGTATTGATATTCATGTGTAAGAAATGATGACATCATGAATATGTACGGTATAAGCTGCACTTTTATAGTGGCACCATGGACAGTGGATTGATTTGTGCTACATGAGAAACATAAAAGTATAATTATGTTATTGCATAAGCCAACAGAGCAGACATTGATCCGATGACTGTCCTTCTTCTTCTTCTTTGATTGCTATAAAATACATTTCTTCTTCTTTACCCATGCCCTGTTGTATAATTACATATATCTTCACTGTGTACAAGTATATCGCTGTGCAATCACTGCTGTGGAGTGCACTGGTTGCACAATCAACTTGTAAATAGTGCAGACCCTGATGAGACAGCTCCTGCAAGGAGCTGTCTCATCTGGGTCTTCACTATTTACAGGTATGTATATTGACGTGAACAGCAAGCGAAGGGTTAAGAAACGATTTCAGTAAGAAACAAAACATTTTACCATGAAGAAAATATTCCAAAATAGGGAATTAATATAATACATAAGAATTACTATGCTAGTAGTTTGGAAGTTCAGCTGTATTTTGGTGAGTTAGAAAAGTTGTTAAATGCGAGCCTTGGCGAGCATTTAAGCATTTAACTACTTTTCTGACGAGCCAAAATACAGCTGAACTTCCAAACTACTAGCATAGTAATTCTTTTATCATGCAACTCCAAGAAAAAAGGAGAAAATGAATAAAAAGAAAGATTGCTAAAGCGGTTTCGTTCCCTGAATGAAAATACATGCAAGTACGTATTACGTGACGTCATGTTGGCATGCAGTGACGTCATCGACTTTTACAACATAAACAAACTTGATTTAATCCTTTTATATGGACAAATAGTTGAGACAAAGGTGAGCAAATATTTTAATTTGATGTTTATGTTTAATAATGCCTTTTTCCTCTGTATTTCGTGACGTTGCATGATAAATAAATACTTTATATAAATACTTTAATATACGTTTCTATCGAGTTGTAGTCGAGCCTCCACAATTCCGAAAGGTGATCAAAGCAGTTCAAGTATTTATGCAAAACATGTTAGTGAAATAAAACACGTATAGTTGGTTCGGAAAATCTAAGATGCTAAATGAAGAAAGCATGAATCTTGAAACATTGATTAAAAAAGATCGTTATGAAACATATGTTTATTTGTCTTTCAAAATGTTTATTGTAGGTTAAAGGATGTTTTAAAACAATTGGGTGCTTCTGCAACTCGAACTCGGATAACTCGAACTTCGGATTAACTCGAACAAAAAGTCCAGTCATTGCAAAACTAACACTACAGAATTGCTCTAAAATATATCGTTACTGTTATCTAGAAACAGCTTAATACGGGTCTAAAGTAATGTTGAAAGTTCCTACAGGAGCTTTCAGCATTACTTTAGAAGTGTATTAAGCCGTGTTCTTGACAAATCGATCAGATTAGAAATAGGATGACTCGAACATATGTTATCTCGAACTAATTTGTACGGTCCCTTGAGGTTCGACTTATCGAAGTTCATTTGTAGTTCCATCCTATAGTGAGTGTTTTTCAAACAACAAAAAGATGCAAATATATTTATATGCATTCAAAATCGAAGTCAGTGTAAATATAAAGTAAATAGAACAGACTTCATTTTGAAATTCAGATGTTTACCTCTTTACAAGCAAGCAACACCCTTAAAACACACTAATTAAGTTATGGGAAATAGAGATAGTGCATTGACTATTTAAAACCATCTACCTGATAAATGTTCTTGTAAGAAATAAGGACGTCATAGATATTTATTAGCGGAATATATATAGTGGTACATGGACACAGGAGTTCGAATTTCAACTGTATTTTTCAACCAAGCGTACGGGTTCGCGCCGTTTTATTGTAAATTAAAAGGGCTGAGGTTGATAATTTCATTTGTGGAAGTGTGTTAGAAGTAAACGGTCAGAATGTTTTTTCTTCTCCAAAACATGTCTTTCTTTGCCTTTGCAAACAGATTAGACCCTAATCAGACGGTGCCGTTTGATCAGGGTCAGCTCTGTTTGCTTACGATATAATATAGATATAATTCTACAGTGTCTGCAATTACCAAAAGTTCATGTGTCTTTATCCTATCATAGATATTAATAAAATAAATATTATTGATATCATTATTTCATACATGAATAGTCATAGCGTAAATGGTTAACTCTTTGGTCGTCCGCAAAATTTCATTGTTTATTTTTCTTCATTATTGTTTTTAAAAAACAGTCACAATAGCAAACAGTTGGATGTTGAGTGATAAATGATGAAGGCTCGCTCAAATGTATACTGGTCGAAAATAGTCCGTAATATCATACGCTTGAACTTTAACCCTTCTCTTGCGGAATTTTAAAATACATTTCTCCTTCTTTACCCATGCCCTGTTGTATAATTACATATATATTCACTGTCTAGAAGTATTTCGCTGTGCAATCACTGCTGTGGAGTGCACTTGTTGCACAATCAACTTATAAATAGTGCAGACCCTGATGAGACAGCTCCTGTAGGGCTGTCTCATCTGGGTCTTCACTATTTACAGGTAGGTATATTGACACGATTAGCAAGCGAAGGGTTAATATTAGGAACTTCAAGGGACCATACTTCGACGTAACAGAAATTCGCGCTATACAATTTTTTATCTGGACAATTTCTCACGTTCACACATTAATGCAGGTCTAAAGTACTACCGAAACCTCCTGTAGGAACTTTCAGCATTACTTTCGACCTGTAATAAGCTGTCACGTGTGTTTCTAGATCTTCGTAGATACATTTTAGAACAATCTGTATTGTAAATTTCGGAATTACCGAACTTTTACTTCGAGTTATCCGAAGTTCGAATCATTCAAGTTCGTGATATTAGAGTATACTGTATACGAGTAAAACTAAGAAAACACATGTACATGTATTGAATGTTTCATTTATCATTATTTCCCCCTTTATTATCCCTTTACTCTATAAATACGTCGTTCTACGCCTTTGCGCCTGTCAGAGTCCTCTCTGTTTACTTATAGCATGGGTATAATTCTATATATTATGCCATGACCAAACTATAGGAGACGTTTAATCAGGGTCTGCTATGTTTGCTTATGATATATTATAGCTATGATTAAAAAGTTGCTGCCAATACCAAATATTCCTGTATCCATGTGTCATTATAGAAATTAATCTAATTAATATTGATGATGTCATTATTTCTAATATGAATGTTCGTGGAGTAAAGAGTTAACCATTCGCTTGCTATTCACGTCAATATACATACCTGTAAATAGTGAAGACCCTGATGAGACAGCTCCTGCAGGAGCTGTCTCACCAGGGTCTGCACCATTTACAAGTTAATTGTGCAACCAGCGCACTCCAGAGCAGTGATTGCACAGCGAAATACTTGTACACAGAGAAGATATATGTAATTATACAACAGGGCATGGGTAAAGAAGAAGTTATTCTAAACTTCAGCAAGCGAAGGGTTAATATTGATGATGTCATTATTTCTAATATGAATGTTCATGGAGTAAAGAGTTAAGTATAGAGTCCACTCAATATAAAAAGTTTAACCTTGTAAGTTAGTTTTGATTGACCAAACACGACAGACCCTGATCGGAGGACTCTTCTTGGGGCCCGCTGATCTTGAAATATCGGCATACTTGTGCCCCTTATACAAAGAGTTACCTGTAATTACATGTTGTTTTATTAGTCCTATGAATACAGCCGTTAAGTCACAATGACAGAAACTGTAGAATCAGATCTGTATTAACCCTTCGCTTGCTGAATTTTAAAATACATTTCTCCTTCTTTACCCATGTCCTGTTGTATAATTACATATATCTTCACTGCAGACAAGCATTTCGCTGTGCAATCACTGCTGTGGAGTGCACTGGTTGCACAATCAACTTGTAAATAGTGCAGACCCTGATGAGACAGCTCCTGCAGGAGCTGTCTCATCTGGGTCTTCACTATTTACATGTAGGTATATTTACGTGAATAGCAAGCGAAGGGTTATTTTAAAAGCATACAGAGGATATCCAGCTTAGACATCTCCTACAGTCTCATATGGGCATATTCTGTTTTCAAAAGCGTTACAAGTCGTCGTCTCTATGGAGTAAAATGTTAAAATAATTGAAAACAATACTGGGTTTATTTTTTCTCTGACAAAATGTGATAAATGGATATTCAACTTATCACACGGAGTCGTACAACATTATATGAACACTGTCAGGGTGACTGTAACATCTATACCTGCTGTTGGCTGTAGGTTAGAACCACATTCACCAACGTATGTGTGTCAGTCTGATGGTACCTGGCACAACATATCCCATGTAGAACTAGTAGATATGTACCAGGCAATATGAATATATTTTTAAAATAGGAGATCCTTCGAAAGCAAAAGTAGCAATGCCAAAAGAGAAAATTGCAGACTCGGTTTTATTGAGTCTTGTCATGAGTAGTAATTAAAAGTATTTAAAAGTGCAACACTACTCACGCCCCCTAGCACGCGGACCAAATGCATGGCGTCAGTTAATCATAATCCAATCGTAGCGCTGCATGACTGATTGACTGCATATTATGTCGTCTGTTGTATTAAAACTCTGTAAACAATAGCCGAAACATCCTTCAGCTATAGCATGCTTTACTGTCTATGGCACTTTTAAGGGTTATGCGATAAAAAGAATCTTATATTCGTGTCCATTACACATTATTTTTATGAAACTCGTTTACGTTAATGAATATGCCACTCGTTATCAAAGCTCGTGTTATATTATTATAGTAAACTCGTTTCTTAAAAAGAGTTTGTATTGACTACTAATGCAAGATCCTCTGTCAATGAACTTTCTGCATGACTTTTACCATGCATTAAATACGATTTCTACAGTTTGTTTCCTTCCAAGATTTTTTTTGATTTTTTGTTGTTTTAAGTATGCTGAATTCAAATAAAAGTCGAAAAGAGGGGATCACAGACCTTATTTTTGAGTACATGTAATTAGCATGAATTAAACTTAAGGGTGTTTCCTGTCTTTTACATATGCGACAGTACAAACATTATGACATCAGTGATGTTTTCTTAAATTTCAAAGAAACTTATCCAAGATTTTATTTTCAAAATTTCACATGTTGTGCTTTATAGTATCCTTAACATGAAATCAAAAAGAAATATGTGGATTACATGTTTCGTTTTAGATCACCTGGCACAAAGTGTCAAGCTGAGCTATTGGGATCACCCTGTGTCCGTCGTTCAGCATCGTGTGTCGTCAACATTTCAATTCAAACGACATATCCTCTAAATCATAAGGTCAAATGTAATGACACTTTCCAAGGATGGTTATTTGGGCGATCCTCTGTCAAAAAATGCTAAAATGGGTTGGATTCATGTAGAACTCTGGTTGACATGGCGACCAAAAGAAAAATCTTTAAATATCTTCTTCTCCAAAACCAATGGTCAGATTTCATAATTATTTTATGAGAATAATCATTAGGTGACTGTTTACTAAATTACCTAAAACTATGACAATATCTGAAACAACATGGCCGCTATAGGGGGTGGGGTCTTTTTTCATATGTATATATAGCTTACATAGCAAAATCTTCAAACCTCCTCTTCTCCAGAACTAATTGTCTGATTCCAGAATATTTTAGTGGGAGTAATCATTCGGTAACTCCCTACCAAAATAGCAAAAATGGGTTGGATTCATTCAGAAATGTGATTACCATGGCAACCAAAAACAAATCTATTAAGCTCTTCTCCAAATTAAAACCGACGGTCAGCTTTCAGAATATTTTGATGGGAGTAATCATAAGTTGACTATCTACCAAAATAATTAAACCCATGGAAATATCTAAAAATAAAAATGGCTGCTAGGGGCAGACCTGTTTTCCTTATAGATATAGAAAACATATTGCAAAATCTTCAAATCTCCTCTTCACCAATACCAATGATCTGATTTCAGCTTAAACAGTGACAATATCTAAAACAGGAGGACCATAATTGCCCTGATATCGCTCACCGGACAATTAGAGGAGGATATTTTCAAAACGTTTCTAAAGAAACTTGTCACCCCTGGGGCGGGCCAATTTTGACCCCTGTGACATAATCTATATAACGTTTATAGAGGACCTAAACATGATGCTATATGCCAAATATGAAAGCTGAGAACCTTCCATTTACAGAGGAGAAGATTTGCCGAGGTTTCGCTATATGTTTCTATTGAGAACTGGCCACCCCTAGGACGGGGCCAATTTTGACGTCAGGGGCATATTTTATATAACTTTTGTAGAGGACCTAAACATGGTGATATGTGCCAAATGTGAAAGCTGAGAACCTTTCAGTTTCAGAGGAGAAGATTTTCAAAGTTTTACAATATGTTTCTATAGAAAAAGACACCCCTGGGGCGTGGCCAATTTTGACCCAGGGACATAATTTATATAACTTTTGTAGAGGACCTACATATGATGCTATGTACCAAAACTGAAAGCTGAGAACCCTGTAGATTCAGAAGAGAAGTTTTTTAAAAATTCAAATTGTTAACGACCGACGACGGACGACGCACGCCGACGGACAACGGACATCAGCCGATCACATTGAAACATGATAAAATGTTTATAAATGCTGGCTGAAATCAGTCGTCCGAAATTTGCGTTATCCAGAATACCGGTACGATTATTTCTTTTGTAGAGAAAATTATGCGCAAAAAGCTGCGCAGAACGTGCTACCGAAATCGTCTTTAAGCAGCTACCTGCTTAAAGGTATTTAAATTCTTCTGTACTAGAATTCCGGTTAAGAGAGATTGTACTGTATTGGGAACATACCAAAGTATACACCAAAGTCGGTTGCATTTCCAGAGTGTTAACAGACGTATCTTTGAGGACATGTTGCGGTCATAACCAAACAGAAAGACATGTAGCAAGACATCAGAGAATGGAGAAATGTACCCAAGTACGTCAAAACAGAGATATTGAGAGGAGATACAGTGCTCCCTCCCTACAACGGCCCTCTCAATAACGATTCCCTCCTTACAACAACGCATGTCACTGTTTCCGAAACAACAAGGCTCAAGAAACTTTTTTCTATTGTATTTTCTTTATGCCTCCATCAAACCCTATGTTGTGACCACTCTTTAGAATCGTCACTTTGTGTAAAGAGTGGTCACAACATAGGGTTTGATTGAGGCATAACGGTTTTAGTTCTCGAAATACACCTTATCTGGGGATCTGCAAACAAGCTTTCCCTCCCTATAACAACTCCCTCTGAACAACACATACAATCTTCGTATCCCAAAGGGTGTCGTTGTAGAGAGGGAGCACTGTATAGCCATAACCAGAGATATAGCCCTAACTGGAAGCAGCAATAATCAAAGACATAGACAAACCATTCAAATAAGTATTTGAAATAACGGAATTGTTCTTCTTGTTCGCTTTCCCTGACTCGTCAGCAAACTTATTATCGGAACATAGTCCCTGGAGAAATCATTAAACGAACCATTAGCTGCACCCAGGTTAATCGGTGTAACTGGTGGCAAGCGTGGCTGAGTTCGAAATGCATTCACTTTGTTCCTCCCAGATTAGCACCTGTTGGCATGCTTGAGTGTGAATTCTACCATTGACTGCCGCTGTGGCAGTATATTCCGGATGTACAACTGTAGAATCACCATTGTACACTTAACATAGCAAACATAGCAGATCCTGATCAGACGGCTCCTACAGACGTAGTCTGATCTGGATGTACTGTTTGCAAAGGCGTGAACGGAAATTGTTTGAAATAAAGGGTTTAACATTTAGCCTGCTATAGACGGATGAGTGAAAACCTATGCAAACCGTTTGGATCTAGACGAGACGCCGAGTAACTCCGAGTAAACTGTTTGCCACCCTGATTGCATTTTGGTAGACAAAATGATTATACATGTAGTTTGAATTTTTAAAAAAAGTAGTAGGTAAAAAAGGCTGTAAAAATAACTTGCCCAGCAGGCTAAAGGTTAACATATTGTCGTGGTCGATTTGGAGAGGTTTACAATACTTTTCATGCGCAATGCTTACGCGGAGAAACAGGTGATTCAGTCAAAATACGTAATTTATTATATTCTCAGTGGGATTTTGCTCCAGATGAAATAAAAAAACAAACATATCGGGAGCCCTACAGGGAGCGCCAAACACAAACGGGTACATATGTTATTCATGATGTACACATCTAATATTTTGATATTTGCCCACCAAGTATGGCATTCGCCAAATTCTATAGTGTACTCTTACTATGCGGTACATGCATGTACTGTCATTTGCCAATAGTGTAGATTCAGATCAGATGGATCATAGAAGAGTCATCTGATCAAGGTATGCACGGTTTGTCATTCACAATTATCGGGCAAGTTTCAGCTTTGCATAACACACTGATGGGCTATTCAACTCTACCAATACATCGTTGAAATGTTTAACCCTTTCACCGCCGCAGTCGCATAAATGCACAGCGACAAATAGTGCAGTCCCAGATCAGAAGGCGTTCAAGGCGGCGTCTGATCAGGGACTTCACTATTTGTCTCAATCTCTATTTCTATATAGGCCTATGTGCTTTATTCCTTTGAAATTTGCATTTATTTATCTCATTTCCTTATTTTACTGAATGATTTAACAAACTTGGATTGCAGACGACAATTAGAAATTTGGCACCGAAAGAGTTAACCCACTCCCAAATATTGACGCCTTTTGACGCCTCTATAAAAATATTCTGAAAGTGGGAGATCCTTCGAAAGCAAAAGCAGTATTTCCAAAAGAGAAAATTGCAGATTCGGTCAAATGAAGTATTTTCATGAGTAGTAATTTAAAAGTACAACACTACTCATGCCCACTAGCACCGGCTTAAGCAGTATTCAATTTTCAAAACTAATAACACCAAAGGTAATGATTCTGAAGGATCAGAAAATATAAAAACACTGAGATTGAAGTATGGGCGACCTTTTACGACCGCCACACAGGCACGTAACACCTGTTGTAGTGAAGTACATACTTGTATATTCTGAAAACGGGAGATTCTTCGAAAGCGGAGTAGCAATGTCAAAAGAGAAGGTCGCCTTTTAAAACAATTGTGATAAATAGAGTATTTGCTCCATATGGGCAGATGCTCTATTTATCACATTGGTTTAAAAATTATGCAGTTATAAAGATATATCCGTTTCTCTAGTAAATGTTACTTTTCAGTAAATTTATTCAAAGAGGTTGGGTCTATAAACAGCCTATCAGATAATGGTTTCATTCGATAATCGCAGAATTAACCAATAACATGACTGGTGCCAGCAAGATGCTGCGAAGTCGAACAGTACATAGCACTGGTGGCATCAACCAGGGAGTACATACCTGCCGCACTCTGTCGAGCAGAACAATCACTTGGATCGTCAGGCAGGGAACGTGTACCTGTGAACTCTGAGCATTTGTCGTTTTACAAATAGTGTCGTTTACTTTGTTGATCAAATCATTTAAGTAGCATTTTAAGAAGCGTGACTAGAGTGACCAACTGTGTGGATCCAGATGAGACGCCGAGTTACTCATCCGGTTCCATCATGTTTGCAAAGTTTATCATAAATCGTCAGCACAGTGCTGAATATTAACCATTGACTTTATAGATACGCATTTTAACCCATCCATCACATTTTAGATAAACCTCTTTAAATAAATCTACCGAAAAGGAGCATTAATTAGAGAAAAGGAAAAACTTAGAATTTTGTAGTTTAAAACAATTGTCATAAATAGAGCATTTGCTCCTATAGGAGCAAATGCTCTATTTGTCACAATGGTTTCACAAAATGACTTTTACAGAGTCGTTAAAAGTCGTCAATATGAGGGGAATTGGTTAAGGCATTTGCAAATAGAGTATATCTCTACAGGCGTTGTCTGAACAGTCGCGGCTCTATTTGCTTATGTAATTTAATTCTACAATTTCTATGTTCATTATTCATTATAAAAATAATCAAGATTACATTATTTCTAATATGAATAAAGAGTTACAAAAGTATTTAATAATATCGCTGAAAAATGTAGGTGGAAACCTAGGTACAATATAACTTGTAGACTTGTTGTACTTTGCAGACACCAGGGTGATAGTACAGTAAACACCCTCTATACCGGACGTTAAAGTTAGTCTCGGAGACAGCAGGCAGCTTACAATGTGAAAGTAATTCAGAGGAATTTACTGTTCACATGTTACCTTGTCACGTGCGTATGTCATCGTGTAAGGCCTTCATAACAGGACCGTAGACAGCATGTGGATACCTATAACGTAGGTGCAAGTTGTAACACCGTTGTATTTGACAATCAGCAGTGTGATAGTACACGAGTTATCTTGCCCCGTGTATGTGTTTCAAAATGTATCAAGTAAGGTTTCTATAACAGCATTGAAGACAAGTGGAAACCTGTAACCTAAGTACAATATAACGTATAACACCATTCTACTTCATAGACAACATGGTGATAATACGTGAGTTACTTTTTATCACAAACTTTGTCATGTGCGTATGTTATCAAGAACATAACTTTATTAAGTTTCTACAGCAACCGACTTTTTCGGACAAAATCTGCTCGAACGAGGAGATTGAGTTTGAAGCGAGCGCCAGAAATGAAGTCTTATGCGCAATACAATGTACAGTGGAGAATGGGTGTAACAGTTTTGTGTATCACGACGACAATGATATCTGTTATGGAATGAAACCGGCACTCTCTTGCAGTGTGTTCGTGAATTTGCCAGGCGCACAATTTTATAGTTCGCATGCTTTACCCACAACAATAGCAACTGCTACATCGCCGCCGCCGACGACGACAACAATAACTACACCGCTGCCGACGACAACAACAACAACAACAGCAACTACGACGACGACAACAACAACTTCGCCCGGTTTAGGTATGGAGTTTCATGTTTTAACCGTTTCGGCGCCAAGTTTCTAATTGTCGTCTGCAAATAAATGCAAACGTCAAAGGAATAAAGCACAGATATAGAAATAGCGTTTGAGATAAAAAGTGAAGTCCCTGATCAGACGCCGCCTTGAAATGGTGCATTTTTCCGACATTGGCGGTGAAAGGGTTAAATCAAATTGTAGTTGACAACTTATTCATCATTACTATAATTATGCTGAAAATGTCTGCTGTGCAGGAGAACCTATCTAAAACGGCCATTTCATGGAAAAGAAAGTGTGCATTTTAACCCTTTCTTTCATAAAAACGTCTTTTCTATGCCTTTGCAAACATAGTAGACCCCGATCAGACGGCTCCTCCTATAGAAGCCATCTGATCAGAGTCTGCTCTGTTTGCTTATCATATGATACAGATATGGGTCCATGCTTATAAAGCTTTTAGTTGAGTCTGAGTTTCGTTCTCAGGCTTTTGATTGGTCAGATTTGAGTTCTCAAGCTTTTGATTGGTCAGATTTGAGCCAAAGGCTCAAATCTGACCAATCAAAAGCTTGAGAACGATCTCAGACTCAACTAAAAGCTTTATAAGCATGGACCCTGATTCTAGAGTTTCTGTTAAGACCAGACTTTTCCATGTTCCATTATATAACATAATCTAATTAATATTAATGATGTCATTATTTCTTACATATGCATATCCATATGGGGTAAAGGGTTAAAACAAATGATTGCTTATTGCAGAACGGCGTTAATGCACACAGTTATCACCACTTCCCACATGAATATTTGTATAACGGTGTATTACTTCATTAACCCATTCCTTCGTATTGACGACTTTTTACGACTTTGTAAAAGTCACTTTGTGAAACCATTGTGATAAATAGAGCATTTGCTCCTTTAGTAGCAAATGCTCTATTTATCATAATGGTTTCAAACTACAAAATTCTAAAACAAAAAATTCTCTAGTTAATGCTCCTTTTTGGTAGATTTATTCAAAGAGGTTGCATCTAAAAATAGCCTATGAGGTAAAGGGTTAATGTGCCTTGGCAATTTTAATGCTGGATTTTTAGAATGGACTGACCCATCCATGTGTTACTGTAGAGCCCACTCATAGAATTAGGGGCGTATTTCACTAATAGATAAAAAAAAACATATTTCAAACATTAACCCCTTCAACGCTGATTTTTTTAGAGTGGAATAATCCATAAGTGTATGACTATAGAGTCCATTCAGTATGACATGTTTACACTTGCTAGATATTTTCAATGAAAAACAGTACAGACCCTGATCAGATGGCTCCTAGAGGAGCCAACTACTCTGGGTCTTCTCTGTTTGAAAAAGTCAATACATGCCTGTCCTGCATTCGAAGGTTTGACTGTATCTTTGTAAAGTCAGATTAACAAGTAAAAACTTTGCCATGAAAGAAACTATAGAATGAGTTCTATAAAATGTCACAAATCAATGGAGCAGATCCTGATTAGACAGTTTATACAGGAGCCGCCTGATTTGGGTCTATTCTATTTACAAAGGTGTCAATAGGCGTCTCTAGGGGGTAAAAGGTTAACGCTTTCGGTGCCAAATTTCTAAGTGTCGTCTGCAATCCAGGTTTGTTAAATCATTCAGTAAAATAAGTAAATGAGATGAATAAATGCAAATATTTTGAAGGAATAAATCACTGATATAGAAATAGACATTGAGACAAAAGTGAAGCACCTGATCAGATGCCGACTTAAAATGGCGTCGTCTGATCTGAGACTGCACTATTTGTCGCGGTGCATTTATGCGACATTGGCGGTGAAAGGGTTAAAGGCTCATACGTACATGGCATGTTATTGGTCAGTATTGAGCTGCTTTACTATATTGTTTTATTAAGTACAATTAAAACAAGGTAAGTCTTCAGAAACTATAGAATTAGACCTATACCATTCCCAAAACAGGAGCCGTCTGATCTGGGTCTACCTGTTTGCAAATACGTTGCAATGTTTCGCTTTCAGGTAAAGATTAACAATATAATATGAAGGAAACCATAGAATTGTAAACTACGTGTGTGACTAACTAAGGATGGTAACCATTTACAGTAAAACCTCTCTATAACGACCGTTAAGTTACATCAAATATTTTGTGTTTAAGGCAGGTGGCTGCTTATAGGAGCGTTCTGTTTTACTTTCACCTTGCTTTAAGCAGCCACCTGCCCTAATCACCAACTAATTAACACAATTTCGTAGCCGTTATAGAGAGGTTTTACTGTACTCTATATATAGTCATGTAAGAAATAATTGCAACATGAATATTAATTGAATTACAGTAAAACCTCTCTATAACGACCATTAAAATGTGTTAATTAATTGGTATTTTGGGCAGGTGGTGGCTTAAAGCAAGATGGAAGTAAAACAGAACGTTCCTATTGGGGCGTTCTGTTTTACTTTCACCTTGATTTAGCCATCCGCCTGCCTTTAACACAAAATACTAAATGTAATTTAGCGGTCGTTATAGAGAGGTTTCACTGTATTTTAATAATGACACGTGAACATAGGAACTTTTATCAATAATGGACACTACATAATGTGATCTATATTATATTATATTATAACCTGCAATAGGAGCCGTCTGATCTAGGTCTAATCTAGGCATTCTCTGTCTACAAAGGCATAGTATGGCTATTTATGGAGAAAAAGGGAAAATACATATGTTAGTGAAAACCCATAACAATGCATAGCAATTGTTAACTCTTGAAAACAATAGTGCCAGCTCACATTCAGATCTAGTGCATACTTCCGATTCGATCAAACTTTTGAGAAGCTCTTTATCGAGTGTCAAACAGCTCGGATTCAGATGAGACATGGGGTTATTTGGCGTATCATCTGGATCTGGATCGAGGCTGCTGCAATGCGAGACAGGTCTTAGATAACTGTATATTTACATATGCTGCTTTTACAGACTGTCCCAGTGCTCTCCTACCAGCAGTTGGTGATTCTCAGATAACCGCCTCCAGTTTTCAATCTGATCATCCACCTCACCACGCAAGGCTGGATGCTGATACGTACTGGGCGCCGGTTTCTGTCAGACAGGAAGAGTACATCCAAGTGAGTAGCACATTCAGTAAAACCTCTCTATGACAGCCACTAAATTGTGTTGATTAGTTGATATTTAGGGCAGGTGGCTGCTTAAAGCAAGGTGAAAGTAAAACAGAATGCTCCTATTGGAGCGTTCTGTTTTACTTTCGCCTTGCTTTAAGCAGTGTTAGACCACATTCGTAACAAATCACATTCGTAACACGTGTTATAAATGTGATCCGGAAATCGAGCACATATGTAACACATTTTGTGACGAATGTGATCGATGCCGATTTTTGATGTGACATACAATCACATTTGTAACACATCAAATTTCATACAGAAAAGGAAGCTAAAAGTGCATGTGCATCATCTCTCATCGCAAAAATGAAACAATGTTCAAATTTTAACAACAAACTAAATGTTAACAAAAGAAATGACTACGGGTTACTTTCCTTAAGGTATATCATTAGCTTTATAGTTGCTAAAATATTTGGCATAGTGTATTAATTACTCAATTAAAAGCAAATAATGGAACTAAGAAGTAATATTTATTTAATCATAGGCACACATTACCATCATTGCCTAGGTACGTGTACACGTATATGGCAAGTTCTATGAAAAATGGAAACTCTTCAATATATTTCGGGCAGGTATCCTAGAACATATTATAAGCATGTACATTACATCTTAAAATGTGATGTTAAGGTTGTGAAAAGTTGAGACATGATCCTCAAGGAAATATAGTAATATATACAATGCTAATCCTATTACTATTAACTAATTGAACATTGTCATTCAGGATTTCAACCTATTACATATGTGATTCTAATGTCAACCCCCATGTCGGACACTCACATTTGTAACACATTTTACCTGTTACGAATGTAATCACATTCGTAAAATACCTGTTACAAATGTGATCCGTTACGAATGTGGTCTAACAAAGCAGTCATCACCTGCCTTTAACAAAAAATACTTGATGTAATTTAGTGGCCGTTAAAGAGGGTTTTGACTGTACTGATAGCCCGTTTTTATCTTTTTCTAAGTCGTTATAATAACCTCAACTCGAATTTTGAACTGATGCAAGTTTCACTACTTCCGGTCAAGGTCTTGTCAAGAAATTGTCAATCAGGATCGATGCGGAAATTGGCAACACTTGCACCAGATCAAACTGGGGCACATAGGGGAAAAGATTAGATAATGCACCAGCGAGCTACACAACACCGGATCCAAAGTGTTCGACAAGTTGCACTTAGTAAGCTGAAGTCTGAATACAATTTCAGGTGAATTTTGGCAGTATGCGGGTGGTATCGGCGATTATCCTACAAAGCGCTTGCTGCTATCATGATATTTGGGTGAAGAAGTACGAGTTCTTGACAAGCACAGATTGTGTCAATTTCACTGTCGTACTTGACGAAACAGACAACCCTAAGGTATGACATACCGACTTTAACCCTTTCATCGCCACAGTCGAGTAAATGCACCACGACAAATAGTGCAGTCCCAGATCAGACGCCGCCTTTTCAAGGCGGCGTCTGGTCAGGGACTTCACTATTTGTCTCAATCTCTATTTCTATATATGTGCTTTATTCCTTTGAAATTTGCATTTATTTATCTCATTTCCTTATTTTACTGAATGATTTAACAAACTTGGATTTCAAACGACAATAAGAAATTTGGCGCCGAAAGGGTTAAATAAAGAAAAATTTATTTGTATTGTACTTGTATGAGACAGTTGTTGAACCCTTTCACCGCCAATGTCGCAAAAAAGCACCGCGACAAATAGTGCAGTCCCAGATCAGACGCCACCCTTTCAATACGGCGTCTGATCAGGGACTTCACTTTTTGTCTCATACTCTGTTGCTATATATGTGCTTTATTCCTTTGAAATTTGCATTTATTTATCTCATTGCAGTACACGCTTACACATACTATCAACATACTACACGTGTGCACATTCATACTCACATAGACACACAAATACAGACACAAAATTATTTTATTACACTTCAGGTTGTTATTACAATTCAGGTTGACCACCAATTGTAATAACGTTTTCGCATCATAACCAGTGTTGTAATAAATTTTATTACAAGTCCGGTTGTTATTACAATTCAGGTTGCAACACTGCTCCATTGTCCAAATATGGCTAAATCCACTATGTATACAGTAAAACCTCTCTAAACCGGACTCTAAAATATAGTATAAATATCGGTCTTGGAGACAGGTAGCAGCTTAATGCTGGGTGAAAGGCATGCAGAAAGCTCCTAGGAGCTTCTAGGAGCTTTTATCCTGTATTAATTTAAGCAGCTACCTGCCTAAATGTATCGAAAATATTCTCTATTAGATTCCCTGTTTAGAACGGTTTTACTGTACATGAACCTACGGAGAGGTTATTTTACAATAAATAACCCTTTTTATGTGTCATTATATACATGTAAACTTCTAATAAAACACTTTGTTCAGTGTCCACGTGTAATGGTATAATATAATAAGAAGTCCTCCTACGGGAAGATATGATCAATTAGATCTAATTAGATTTTCTGTAAACCAGACTCTATGTAAAATTTTCGTACTCGTGAACGTCCTTGATTAACGAAACAATTTTTCAAAAGTTTTAATTCATGTTTATTTTTATGTATCGTGCATATAATTATAATGATTACATTTGTTACTATAACTAGTAACATTTTTACACTCAAAATGGTCCTATATCGGTCAAAAATTTCAGTCGTATTGTCAGAGCGGGCATATACGGACCTAGCGACGGGCCTATAACCTATATGCCCGCTGCCAAGATAATTGTTCTAAATCTATAGCAACAGAACCCCGATACGAGACGAATGTCCTATTCTGCTTCGATGCTGCAAATGTTGTCAAAGTGCTCGTACACATAGCGATTAGCCCCGATTTCCAAACCCACGCTTTTACAAAGACTATCCGCGCTCGAATCGATTCAGATTTCTGCACATGCACAGAACACGTACCGGTGTGCTAGTTCCCACGCCCATTTTTCGAAACTTGTAAAACCGTCATTTTGACGTCATCCAAATGACGTCAGAATAGCGCCATTCTCTCGATTTAGTTTTTACAGTAAAACCTCTCTATAACGACCACTAAATTTTGTTAATTCGTTGGTATCTAGGGCAAGTGGCTGCTTAAAGCAGGTGAAAGTAAAACAGAACGCTCCTATAGGAGCGTTCTGTTTTACATTCACCGTGCTTTAAGCAGCCACCTGCCTTTAACACAAAATACTTGATTTGATTTAGTGGCCGTTATAGAGAGGTTTTAATGTAAAACGTTTTCATGCTGAAAAATAGTTTCTGCTCTATCTCTGATCTACTGAAATATTCGCCAATGTTTTACAATTATAATAAACAGGTTATTACACGTGTGACTAGGACCGCAGAGTGATATAGGCCCGTCACCTTGATATAGGTCCGAGTGCTTTAGCCCTCGGGCCTATATAAAGGTGACGCGCCTATATCACTCTGCGGTCCTTTGTCACCTGTGTAATAAATAACCTCTATTAATATTATATTGAGCAGTGTTCAGCTTAAAATAGTGTCCATATGCACGTAAGTTAGACATAACTAATTACGTCATCATACACGGCGTTGGTGACGTCAGTATCACTTTCAATGTTAGTTTTAAGATCAAACTTACAAACCTTATAAATAAAACATTTACCAGAGAAAAAGTATCATTTTTTGCCTGTAATTCTGGACATGCGTTCTTTACCAATGACATTACAAATAAATGTACCTCGTGGACATGCTTAGATCTTTGTGACGCAATTACGTTTCTGTTAGACAATATATTTGTTCGCTGTGGTAATTCTGTATATCACCAGGTCATTACCAGTATTATATCCCCATGGGAACCAACTGTGCTCCTTTAATTGCAGACTTGTTTTTATATTGTTATGAACGGGATTTTATGCGTAACCTTAACCCCGATTCACAAGCGGATGTCATCAATGCTTTTAACAATACAGCACGTTATTTAGACTACATATTTAATATTGATAACCCATTGTTTGATTCTATGATAACCTCAATCTACCCTAAAGTCTAAGAGCTCAAGCTAAATAAAGCAAATAGAATCTAGTTCTGACATATCTGCAGCCTATTTAGATTTAAATTTATCTATAAACAATGGAAAAATTCTTATGGAATTTATGACTTTAATTTTAAAATAGTTAACTATCTTCATTTGGATGGGGATGTTCCCCGTACTACATGTTATGGTGTATACATTTCTCAGCTTATTCGTTTTGCTAGAGCTTGTTCTTCTGTTGATGATTTTAACAATCGCAGCCTTATTACCACTGAAAAACTACTAAAACAGGGCTACATATATGACAAACTTCGTAAAACATTTTCAAAATTTTACCACCGTAATGTTCTACTCATCTGCAAAACAATTGTAATTTACGCACTTTTCTAAAAGTTTCTTGTTGGAAAAAACTAATTTTTGATATAATTGATAAACGCATTTCCTTTTACAGCTCTAATAAACACCTTCTTCCACCTAAACCGAGAACTTCATTTAGACATCTTAAAAAGGGTTTACAGGATTTCCATTCAAAATACGTTTTTGTTCCTGCTGATAAGGCATCAAATAATGTGATTATTATTTGACGATTACATTATATCGATGTCTTGAAGCAGGAAATTATTAATACCAAGTCATACATTTCAGTTACCACTGACGAAAATACCATCATTTCAGACCATGTCAAAAAGTGTGAACAATTTGGAACCGATATTAAAATTACACAACATAAACTTCCTACTATGTATTGGTTACCAAAACTACATAAAAAACCATATAAAGCGCGTTTCATTGCAAATTCTAGTTCATGTACAACTACTAAATTGTCTATACTTTTGACTTCTTGTTTAACGAAGGTAAAGGAACATGTAACATTTTACTGTGATAAGACTTATGAAAATTCTGGAATAAATCTCTTCTGGTCTATTAAGAACTCTTCAGAAGTCTTAAACAAACTTAAGAACAAAAGGTATCTTGCATCCACTGTAAGCACGTACGTTTTTCTACTCTGTACACAACTCTTCCTCATATTTTAATTAAGGATAAGCTTACTAACTTGATCCAGAAAGTATTTGCCCGAGAAAAACATCTTGGCATGTAATGCTCAAAAAGCTTTCTTTACTGACGAGCAAATGAAATATTACACCAAATGGACTTGCTCAGAAGTTTGCGAAGCACTAACCTTTCTTTTGGATAACATATTTGTACGTTATGGGAATGCTATATACCGTCAGGTAATTGGTATTCCCATGGGTACGAATTGTGCACCACTTGTCGCAGATTTGTTTTTGTACTGCTATGAGAGAGATTTCATGTTGAGTTTGAATCCTCAATCACAAGAAGATGTTATAAAAGCCTTCAATGAAACTTGTCGATATTTGGATGATATTTTTAACTTAGATAACCCTTTCTTTGATGCTCTGATTCCTACAATTTATCCTAAAGAACTCAAATTGAATAAAGCTAACCCGTCCGACAATTATGCAGCGTTTCTTGACCTAGACCTTAAAATTAATAATGGAATGATTTCTTCTAAAATATATGACAAAAGAGATGATTTTGATTTTAATATTGTAAATTTTCCTCATCTTGACGGGGATGTTCCCCGTGCTCCATCTTACGGGGTTTATATATCTCAACTTATTCGTTTTGCTAGAGCTTGTTCATCTATTGACGATTTTAACAGTCGAAATCTCATTTTAACTGAAAAACTGCTTAAACAAGGATATAGATACCATAAACTAAGAAAAACTTTCTCTAAATTTTACTATCGAAATATCTCGCTTATTGGCAAGTACAAATGTAATCTCAAGGTACTTTTGCGACACGGTATCTCACATCCTGAATTTTATGGTGATGTGATTTACAAACTTCGTAAAAACACCACATACAGAACAAACAGTCGCCCGAACAGCAACACCAGGAAACAGCAAATGTACATAACTATAAAAACAACAAGAAACGCACAAAGACAAAACAAACATGCAATAGGGGGAAGATGGAAGTACCGCCTTGGAACGGTCAGTGACAAAAGTCACTGGGGGTTAAACCGGTTTATGGGCGCCCAACCTCACACTTATTCCATCCCCACCCTAAAAGACAAACAGTGTAAATAAACGTATCCCCTCTCCGACAAACTACAACAACCGCGACGGCAAATACAGTGGTAAAGTGCGTGTATAACGAAAACATTTAAGTGAACAAACTGTATCCACCTATCGCTAGTGTACTCAATGATTGAGCTGCAAACAGAGTAACTGTAGAAAAGTAATAAAGGGTACGACAAAAACGAAATAGTACAGATATCCGACGTTCTCCTTCTATTTCTGGATTTAAGAGGTCGCCTTCATAGAGTACTAAACCTTTCTTGTCGGCGTACATGCAAAGAGGCCAGCGTGATTGCCAATTGTAAAAGGGTTCACAACCAAACATGCAGTATGTTGTAGTACTACAGGATCATATCCCTTTTTAATGAATTTTTTAACATATTTGATTAACAAAGTGAGAAAATGGGGTATGTCCAATAATTTTACGAAGTTTGTAAATCACATCACCATAAAATTCAGGATGTGAAATACCGTGTCGCAGAAGCGCCTTGAGATTACATTGGTACTTGCCAATAAGCGAGAGATTTCGATAGTAAAATTTAGAGAAAGTTTTTCTTAGTTTATGGTATCTATAATCTTGCTTAAGCAGTTTCTAAGTTAAAATGAGATTTCGACTGTTAAAATCGTCAATAGATGAACAAGCTCTAGCAAAACGAATAAGTTGAGATATATAAACCCCGTCAGATGGAGCACGGGGAACATCCCCGTCAAGATGAGGAAAATTAACAATATTAAAATCAAAATCATCTCTTTTGTCATATTATCAATTTTAAGGTCTAGATCAAGAAACGCTGCACAATTGTCGGACGGGTTAGCTTTATTCAATTTGAGTTCTTTAGGATAAATTGTAGGAATCAGAGCATCAAAGAAAGGGTTATCTAAGTTAAAAATATCATCCAAATATCGACAAGTTTCATTGAAGGCTTTTATAACATCTTCTTGTGAATGAGGATTCAAACGCAACATGAAATCTCTCTCATAGAAGTACAAAAACAAATCTGCGACAAGTGGAGCACAATTCGTACCCATAGGAATACCAATTACCTGACGGTATATAGCATTCCCATAACGTACAAATATGTTATCCAAAAGAAAGGTTAGTGATTCGCAAACTTCTAAGCAAGTCCATTTGGTGTAATATTTCATTTGCTCGTCAGTAAAGAAAGCTTTTTCAGTATTACATGCCAAGAATGATGTTTTTCCCGGGCAAATACATTCTGGATTTAGTTAGTAAGCTTATCCTTAATTAAAATATGAGGAAGAGTTGTGTACAGAGTAGAAAAACGTACGTGCTTACAGTGGATGCAAGATACCTTTTGTTCTTAAGTTTGTTTAAGACTTCTGAAGAGTTCTTAATAGACCAGAAGAGATTTATTCCAGAATTTTCATAAGTCTTATCACAGTAGAATTTTACATGTTCCTTTACCTTCGTTAAACAAGAAGTCAAACGTATAGACAATTTAGTAGTTGTACATGAACTAGAATTTGCAATGAAACGCGCTTTATATGTTGTTTTTTTATGCAGTTTGGTAACCAATACATTGTAGGAAGTTTATGTTGTGTAATTTTAATATTGGTTCCAAGTTGTTCACACTTTTTGACATGGTCTGAAACGATGGTCTTTTTGTCAGTGGTAACTGAAATGTATGACTTGGTATTAATAATTTCCTGCTTCAAGACCTCGATATAATGTAATCGTCAAATAATAATCACATTATTCGATGCCTTATCAGCAGGAACAAAAACGTATTTAGAATGGAAATCCTGTAAACTCTTTTTAAGAAGAAGGAAGAAGGTGTTTATTAGAGCTATAAAAGGAAATGCGTTTATCAATTATATCAAAAATTAGTGTTTTCCAACTAGAAAGAGCATTAGACTCAACATGTTCTCTTCGACACCATTTAATACTAAAATTTTGTAAAGCCTCCGCAATCTGAACTCGACAAGAGTTAAAATCTATCAAAGATGGTATTCTATATTTGGGACCTTTATTCAAAAGAGATCGTAGACGTTTATCTTTAATTATCTCAAAATTACCAGTAATCACATGACCAGCCGGAGAATAGCAAAATTTTGAGGTGGCACAATCTCAATTATCAGGAATATTATCATTAATATTAAGGTCGGCCACAATTTTATTATAGTTGAAAATTGTATTTCTGATGGGTTTGTTATATTTGTAGCAGATGATAGGTGGTTCTGTATTTTTAAAGTATTTAGGAATAGTGTCAATTACATTTTTGTCTCTAAAAATACTTTGGAGGTCAATAAAATCAATACCTTTATTAATAAAAGGAATTTTCAAGAAGAATCTTTGGTGTTCAGATAATTTGTCATTGTGCGGTCTGAGAACATGAAGAGTAAAGATTTGTATCAAACTAGCCGTATCACAAATACTTGAATTGCTCTGATCATGATAATCTTTGAAAAAGATCAGAGCAATTCAAGTATGTATGTATTATATTAATCCCCCTGCTTTGAAATATTTTCTTCAAAGTGTATTTTAAAATCATTTGGTCTTGGCAGACATCGTTATTCATGTTGTGAAGCTGTCTGGAGGGGGAATTTTATTTACATTTTGACTTTGGTTGGATAAGAGCGAGGTTGGGTGTACCCGTACACCAGGTTTAAGCCCTCCCCCCCCCCCCCCTCCCCCCGTAGCCGTTTTTGGCTACTGATCGTTCAATGGCGGTACTCCTGCTTTCAGCCTATGCTCTACTTTGTTGTTTAATATGATTAATGTTTAATGGTTTTCGTCTTGATATGCGTCCTGTTATGTTTTGTCTTGTGGCTGTACCGTTTCTTGTTTGATGGTGTTTGGTGCGGGGTAATTTCGTATGTGGCTCTCCCTGTTTGACTATTTTTCCATAGTAGGTGTCCCTTACTCCTCGGTGACAATATAATGTCAATATTATCTCGTTGTGAAAAACCAGCATCTGCTCAAACGTGCGTAACATCAACCTGACAGATGAAAACATTGTTACGGCCAAAACGAAACAAAATTCGGATGCTAAGGGGGTAGATTTCGATAAACGTTCTGTCTTGTCATGTAAGATTTAACCCATTCCCTCACATTGATGCCTTTTGATGCCTCTGTAAAAGTCACCTTTTGAAAACAATGTGATAAATAGAGCATTTGCTCCTGTAGGAGCAAAATCTATTTAAAGCAATCGTTTCAAAACTACAGTAAAACCCCGCTAATGCGACCACCTAAAAGAGGTACAATTCTGGGTGCTAGATGCAGGTGGTAGCTTAATGCAGGAGAAAAGTAATACAGAAAGCTCCTGGAGGAGCTTTCTGCATTACGTATTTTGTCCTGCATTAAGCAATCACCTGCTTAGAAAGACACCCATGTTTAGTCATTAAGTGGTCGCATTAGAGGGGTTATACTACACAGGTCTAAATTTCCTCTAAATTTTCCCGCGGTGTGTGTGTGGTGGGAGGGGGGGCTGAGCATGCCCCACGGTGCGTACATTATAATGCACATTTGTACTCCTCTCTGTGACAATATATAGATTCAATTTGTCAATATATTATCTCGCTGTAAAAAATAGAATCTGCTCAAATCTGGATCTGGCGATTAAAATTTAACTGGCGTCTCATTAGCATCCTATCTGTTTGACACTCGATCAATAGTTTGTCATCATCATGCTAGCTGCTCAAATGACACCTGGTCAATAGTTTTTCATCAGCATCCAAGCTGTTCAAATGGCACCTAGTCAATAGTTTGTCATCACCATGCTAGCTGTTCAAATGACACCTGGTCAATAGTTTGTCATCAGCATGCTAGCTATTCAAATGGCACCCGGTCAATAGTTTGTCATCAGCATGCTAACTGTTCAAATGGCACCCGGTCAATAGTTTGTCATCAGCATGCTAGCTGTTCAAATGACACCAGATCAATAGTTTGTCATCAGCATGCTAGCTGTTCAAATGACACCAGGTCAATAGTTTGTCATCAGCACCCTAGCTGTTTGACACTCGGTCAATAGTTTGTCATCAGCATGCTAACTGTTCAAATAGCACCTATTAAATAGTTTGTCATCAGCATGCTAACAGTTCAAATGACACCTGGTCAATAGTTTGCCATCAGCATGCTAGCTGTTCAAATAGCACCTAGTCAATAGTTTGTCATCAGCATGCTAGCTGTTCAAATGACACCTGGTCAATAGTTTGTCATCAGCATGCTAGCTGCTCAAATGGCATCTAGTCAATAGTTTGTCATCACCATGCTAGCTTTTCAAATGACATCTGATCAATAGTTTGTCATCAGCGTGCTAGCTGTTCAAATGGCCTCGGTCAATAGTTTGTCATCAGCATCCTAGCTGTTTAAATGGCTCTTGGTCAATAGTTTGTCATCAGCATCCTAGTTGTTCAAATGACAACCGGCTAAATTTGTCATCAGCATCTTAGCTGTTCAAATGACACATAGTCAATAGTTTGTCATCACCATGCTAGCTGTTCAAATAGCAACTGGTCAATAGTTTGTCATCAGCATCCTAGCTGTTCCAATAGCAACTGGTCAATAGTTTGTATTTTGTCGAAAAATGTATCGAATCGGAAGCAGTCTGGATAAGAGATAAAGCCATTTTGTATAAAATAGTACAGTGAAACCTCTATAAACCGGACGTTAAATCTGGTAAAAATATCGGTCTCGGAGACAGGTGGCAGCTTAATGCAGGGTGAAAGTCATGCTTTCCGCATGACTTTCACCCTGCATTAAGCAGCCACCTGCCTAAAAGTAGCTAAATTTTTCTCTACCAGAATTCCGGTTTAGAGAGGTTTTACTCTATATAATAAGTATCAATTTGCACCTCAGCAGACCCGCAATTTTCTCTTTTTGCATTGCTACTTTTGCTTCCGTAAGATCTTCTTTCAGAACTTATGTACTTTACAGCAGCAGATGTTAAGTGATTGTGTGACGGCCGTAAAAAGTCGCCCCGTACTTCATTCTCACTGCCGTCTGATCTGGGTCTACTCTGCTTGCAAAAGGCCTTAAAAGACATTTATACCATGTAAAATATTGATTTATTATTTTATTTTTTCCTTAGGTTTTCGAGGGGAACACGCAGAGTGAACTCTATTCTACCACCACTCTAACCCCAGCCGTTCATGCCCAGTGTTTCAGGATCAACCCACTCCAGTGGTACAAGTATCCATATCTTCGATTTGAGCTCTTTGGCTGTCTCCCGTAGCCAATCGAGCTGATGAGAAAATCAGATTGAATAACATATGTACTTATCCCATTTACTTTAACTCATTACCTCCTAGGCTATTTGTAGACCCAACCTCTTTGAATGTATCTACCGAAAAGGAGCATTAATTAGAGGAAAGGAAAAAATTAGAATTTTGTAGTTTGAAACCTTTGTGACAAATAGAGCATTTGCTCCTATAGGAGCAAATGCTCTATTTATCACAATGGTTTCATAAAGTGACTTTTATAGATGCGCAAAAATGCGTCACTAGGGGATAATGTGTTAAATACAGTAGAATATGCGGACATCAAAAGAGATGGCTAATTATACGTCTTACGTAAGGCTTATGTTAAATAAATGAATGACCGCTTAGGACAGGTTCTACTGTATCACTCAATCGACCTCCGTTTGCTCGGACATTCCACGTTTCCAACAAATACACTCTACGTGTACATCAGTTCACAAACAACTGACCAGTGTCAAAACGCCTGGATCCGGATAAGAAGTCGAGTTACCCGTTGTGTCATCTGTATCTTAACTGTTTGCGTACGTCATCACAAAGACTCACATATAAGTCGAGTTACCAGTTGTGTCATCTGTATCTTAACTGTTTGCCTACGTCATCACAAAGACTCACATATACGTCGAGCTACCCGTTGTGCCATCTGTATCTTAACTGTTTGCCTATGCCATCACAAAGACTCACATATACGTCGAGTTATCCGTTGTGTCATCTGTATCTTAACTGTTTGCCTATGTCATCACAAAGACTCACATATAAGTCGAGTTACCCGTTGTGTCATCTGTATCTTAACTGTTTGCCTATGTCATCACATAGACTCACATATACGTCGAGTTACCCGTTGTGCCATCTGTATCTTAACTGTTTGCCTATGCCATCACAAAGACTCACATATAAGTCGAGTTACCCGTTGTGTCATCTGTATCTTAAACTGTTTGTCTACATCGTCACAAAGAGTTTTAGACTCACGTATAATCCTAAGGGTTAAACTTTATTCTGGAGCAAATATGTACAGTAAAACCCTCTAAACCGGACATTCAATTTAGTAGAAATATAGGTCTTGGAGACAGGTGGCAGTTAAATGCAAAGTGCATGACTTTCATCCTACATTTAGCAGCCATCTGCCTACGAGTGTGTAACATTTTGTCTACTATAATTCTGATTTATTTAACCCATTACTTTATGAGCTATTTTTATATCCAACCTCTTTGAATAAATTTACCGAAAATGTAGAGAAAAGGAAATTTAACTAGAGAAAAGGAAACTTTTGGAAATAGTTTCAAAAAGAGACTTTTACAGAGGCGTCAAAAGGGTTCAATATGAGGAAATTGGTTAAAGAGATTTTACTCCATACTTATCACTGCCATTACTAATAAATTACAGTAAAGTCACCCTGAACAGGAATTTGAGTAAAGAAGAATTAAACTGTTTTTGGACATGTGGCTGCTAATTTCAGGATGCAAGTCATGCAGAACGCTTAGAACTGTGAGTGTCTTCTACATGACATTCATGCTGCATTAACTCTTTCGCTGTCAATGTCACATCTGTAATTTCCTTTATGCAAACAGTTTGGATCCAGATGAGAAGCGTCCTATCAGGATCCAAACTGTTTGTTAATGTGGTTATTTTTTTTAAATAAAAAACGAAGAAAAATAAAACATATGAAAATTGTAGCAGTCGACTACTTTTGCAGACGACAAAATTCAGCAGCAAAAGAGTAAACATATTATTGTCTTATAGGCCGATATTTACTTAACCCTTTCACCGCCGCAGTCGCATAAATGCACCACGACAAATAGTGCAGTCCCAGATCAGATGCCGCCTTTTCAAGGCGGCGTCTGATCAGGGACTTCACTATTTGTCTCAATCTCTATATCTATGTACGTGCTTTATTCCTTTGAAATTTGCATTTATTTATCTCATTTCCTTATTTTACTGAATGATTTAACAAATTTGGATTGCAGACGACAATTAGAAATTTGGCGCCAAAAGGGTTAAACAATCAGGCTTAGACCTTCTCCATGACTACGATGCATCTTGGGGAGTAGAGGTTTAGGTTATGGTATTTATGAAATGGGTAGTCAGAAATAATCAAAAAATGGTTGTTGAAACTTCAATATACTATTCTCTAAGAAGAGGTAGATTATTTTAATTAGTATTGACTTTGGCTCAAATCTGACCAGTCAAAAGCTTGAGAACTCAAATATGACCAATCAAAAGCTTGAGAACGAACCCAGACTCAACTAAAAAGCTTTATAAGCATGGACCTTGAAGTCACGATAGTGTTGAGATATTTTCAAACCATACGTTTCAACAGGGTTTGGAGCTGATGCTGGTCTCACGACAAATCGCACATTCTATGGTTATAGCTCACTTTTATACAGTTTCGTGACATAGCTTGAGGATTGTGTTCCAAGCACCATTTTGTAGTTTGAAGCATTGACGAGTCGTCTCACTGGCTTGGGACTGTAGTAGTTGGCCACATTTATGGTCTATTTGTTTTATTGTTGGCCCCAAAGAGATATCATTGATCACCATAACATAGTTCTGTGCATAAAGTAGTTCGTGTTTCATGTTTCAATAGTGTTCGTATCAGGCACGGTAGCCTCAGAACATAATAAGTTTATCATTAGCTAGCATAGCCCGGTCACATTCATTTCATAGTTTCAAACATTGTTTTGTCTTTGGCTCAAGACATTGTCACATCACAAAACGCCCGAAACATTTTAGAAGGGTCTCAGGTTGGGTCTTGTCATTGGGGCATCACCCGGTATCCTGACGATACCATAAACACAGTTAGTATACAGTAAACATTAAGATTACACATCTTACTCTTTCAATGTTATACAAAAACATCAATGAAATATTGAGCTAATTCACCAAGCTATTCGATAATTTAGCAATTCGATAATTTAGCTATTCGATATTTTTTTTCATATTGTTTCGTGCATAATAATTCCATAGAGAATTATTTCTCTCTTTTTTTCTTTTGACGTATAAACATGTAGTTTATATGAATCATCCATCATATATATAGTAATGTCCAGTCTCATAATTTGTTAAGAATGTATGTCCTTTATATTTTCAGGTACACGTATTTTGCCTCTATTTGTTAGATACAAATTACATTGTTGTCACATATACAATAACTTTTACAATTAACTGTGTCATGTAACAACTCACATGTCAATGTCTATCCTTGAATATATTTGCTCATTAACCATTCTCTTGTTGAATTTTAATATACAGTATAACCTCTCTTAACCGGAATTCTAGTAGATAAGAATTTAGATACTTTTAGGCAGGTGGCTGCTTAATGCAGAGTGAAAGTCATGCAGAAAGCTCCTAGAGGAGCTTTCTGCATGACTTTCACCCTGCATTAAGCTGCCACCTGTCTCTAAGACCGATATTCATACTAAATTTAACGGCCGGTTAAGAGAGGTTTTACTGTACATGTCTCCTTCTTTACCCATGCCCTGTTGTATAATTACATATATATTCACTGTATACAAGTATTTCGCTGTGCAATCACTGCTGTGGAGTGCACTGGTTGCATAATCAACTTTTAAATAGTGCAGACAAAGTGAAGGAGTTACAATAGTTTTACACCAAGCTCTCGAATTGCAAACCGTGTAGACCCAGATAAGAGGGCTCCTAGAGGAGGTTTCTCATCAGGGTCTAAAAACCATATAATCATCATAAGCTTAACCTGTCTGAAGTTGTGAATAGTCTACTTGATAATTCAGCGTTGTAATGATTAAAACATCCCTAAATATTCACAATAAGCTTTACCTGCTGGAATGTTGGAATAGTTTATTTGAAAAGTCAGCGTTGTAAATGTTAATGTTGATGTTGTTTTTGGTTTTATTATTATTATAATATCACATTTATATACCGCTCTATGTGCTTTCAAAAGCGCGTCACATGGATGAAATCACTAACCGGAACGAACCGCATGATTATCTATCCTGACAATGAAAGATACACAATAGATATACAATATATATGAAATCGCTAGCCGGAAGGAACTGCATGATTGTCTATCCGGTCAATGAAAGATATGCAAAAGATATACAATAGATATGAAATCACTAACCGCAAGGTACGGCATGAACTGTATTGACAAACTTGATACAGACAAGTTGACTGAAAGCCATGCTCATCAATATCACAAATTAGAATAATCTGTATTAACAAACAAGATACAGACAAGTTGACTGAAAGCCATGCTTATCAATAGCATTAATTAGAATAAATGGGCTAACTGAAAATCATTCCATTTATATGACTATTGTGTCAACTGTTAGCTTAATAGGTTGCCTGAAAGCCATTCCTATCCTGAACTTAGTTGCCACCGTACATGACTATTGGGTCACCTGTTAGCTTAATAGGTTGGTTGAAAGCCATTCCTATTCTTAACCCATTCCCTCATATTGACGACGTTTGACGACTCTGTAAAAGTCACTTTGCGAAACCATTGTGATATAGGAGCAAATGCTCTTTTATCACAATGGTTTCAAACTACAAAATTCTAAAAAAAATCCTGTTCTCTAGTTAATGCTCCTTTTCGGTAGAATTATTCAAAGTGGTTGGATCTAAAAATAGCCTATGAGGTAATGGGTTAACTAAACTGTCCTAGTAACAAATGTTGAAAATGCGTTTTCAGACACCTTCTGAAACATGCCAACGACCTTGCGTCTCTAATGCCTGACGGTAGAGCATTCCAATGCATGCATGAAACTTTTCTTACCGTATTTTACCTTACAATATTTTGGCACAACCAACAACAATTATCTACTTGCTGACCTTAACTCTCTGTGCGGCCTGTACACGTCAATCATGCCGACAATGTACTTTGGAGATTCATTGTGCATGGCTTTAAACGTAAGTGTAAGTGTCAGTATTTTGAATTCAATCCGATGATGAACCGGAAGCCAGTGAATTTCCTTCAGAACCGTCGTGATATGATTATATCGAGGAGTTCTGCTCTGATTTTAGAGAGTCCTGCTTGCACATTAACCTCTGCAGGTTAATGTGCATCACTGGACTTGCTCAAAACTACAGTAAAACCTCTCTAAACGACCACTAAATTATGTTAATTAGGTGGTATTTAAGGCAGGTGGCTGCTTAAAGCAAGGTGAAAGTAAAACAGAACGCTCCTATAGGATATAGTCAATATATAGTCTATATACTCAACAAAATAATTTAAGAGTCACTGGTCAGTTTCCCATAGGGCTCAATGTATTCACTACACAACTTTGGTACTTCGTATCTTACACCAACGTCGCTTAATCCCAACGCAATGTGCAGGAATTATCATTAGAGTTTCAATTAACGGGTGCAGATGAAAATTATACCTGCGGGAATCTTATGCACCTCCGTGGAAGAAAAAATTCTAAAACGATGTTTTTCACCAAAAAATGCATAATTTTCAAAAGGAGTTTTCCTTGCTTTGGAAATCGAAAATCATATCAATATTGGAAATAATGAAACATGGAAAGGTTTACCAAATGTTTGACAAACCAAAGACATGTTTGTTGGTATTTAACACAAATTAATTTAGTGGCCGTTATAGAGAGGTTTTACTGTATATAGGTCACATCACCGACTTTAACATTGGCCATAACTTTTCAACGAGTACAGATAGAGACTTGATATTTGGCATGCATGTGTATCTCATGAAGCTGCTGATTTTAAGGGGCGACATGTCAAGGTCGAGGTCATCCTTCAATGTCAGAGGTCAACTATATAGGTCACATCACCGACTTTAACATTGGCCATAACTTTTCAACGAGTACAGATAGAGACTTGATATTTGGCATGCATGTGTATCTCATGAAGCTGCTGCTTTTAAGGGGCGACACGTCGAGGTCGAGGTCATCCTTCAATGTCAGAGGTCAACTATATAGGTCACATCATCGACTTTAACATTGGCCATAACTTTTCAACCAGTACAGATAGAGACTTGATATTTGGCATGCATGTGTATCTCATGAAGCTGCTGATTTTAAGGGGCGACATGTCAAGGTCGAGGTCATCCTTCAATGTCAGAGGTCAACTATATAGGTCACATCATCGACTTTAACATTGGCCATAACTTTTCAACCAGTACAGATAGAGACTTGATATTTGTCATGCATGTGTATCTCATGAAGCTGCTGATTTTAAGGGGCGACATGTCAAGGTCGAGGTCATCCTTCAATGTCAGAGGTCAACTATATAGGTCACATCATCGACTTTAACATTGGCCATAACTTTTCAACCAGTACAGATAGAGACTTGATATTTGGCATGCATGTGTATCTCATGAAGCTGTACATTTTGAGGAGTGACATGTCAATGTCATCCTTCAAGGTCAAAGGTCAAATTTGGCGGGGCATAGTGTTTCACAAACACATGTTATTTATGCAAATTAAGCAGGTCAGGGTCCAGGTCAAATTGTTCGAGCTATACCTTGACACAAATTATAGTAACGTATGTTTTAACCATTTAGATCTACTCCATATATACGCCTTCCTACGCCTTTGCAAACAGGGTCCATGCTTATAAAGCTTTTAGTTGAGTCTGAGATCGTTCTCAAGCTTTTGATTGGTCAGATTTGAGCCTTTGGCTCAAATCTGACCAATCAAAAGCTTGAGAACTCAAATCTGACCAATCAAAAGCCTGAGAACGAAACTCAGACTCAACTAAAAGCTTTATAAGCATGGACCCAGGATAGATCCAGATCAGACGGCTCATGTTTGCTTATGATATAATACAGTTACAAGTATACAGTGTCTGCCATGGCCAAAACTTCTTGGGTCTATATGCTATTATAACCAGCAATCTGATTTATATTCATGTTACCATTATTTCTTATACGAATATTCACCGAGCAAAGGGTTAACCCCCAATCGTAACTACTCGCCGTATTCCGTCAGAGTTCGGAATATAGGTCTTATTTCGATAGAAATAGCCGAGGTGTTCCGAGTGGGTTAACCCCTTCTCTCAAGAACATTCATGCGTAAATTGGTCACTTTATGAATATGCATTAACTTATTTTTTGTAATGTATAATTTGCAAGTTTTTGGTTACATCATCATCATCATCATCATCATCATCATCATCATCATCGGCCTCCGTCCGTCATGGTTAACGATGGATTGCGGTCTGCGGTGGAGCAACGTCTGCGATAACTGAACAGGCCAATCCTAGAATGACAGTCCTTTGAACAGTCAAATTTCGACCCTTCTCTGACATTTTCACTCCTGTTTTCACAGCATGTCTCCATTTGTTACGGTCTGCTGCTGTGTCTTCCCAATAATCAACATCAATATGGGTTAAGTGGAGGTCCCTTGCAGGTGACTTTGTATCTGAGGCACGGGCGTCCAGTTGGGCGAGAGCCAAGCTCTAGCTGACCATACAGCAGATCCTTTCGGATATGTCCCTTGTCCACCCGACAGCCATGGTCAATTTAAGCCATCAAGCCTATTTAGGTGAATTTTTATAATGGCACATACACTTTGAAATTTTAATGATGGCAGAAACTATAGAATCAGATCTAGATCTACTTTGTTTTCGTGAGCAAATATAACTGATCCTGATTAGAATGCCCTGTTTTCAAAGAAAGCAACAAATAAATGTGTCATTAATGTGTCAATAAATCGTCATTTCTCCACCAAACCCAATGATGTGACCGCTCTTTAGAATCGTGTCTTTGAAACGATTCTATAGAGTAGTCACAACATGGAGTTTGGTGGAGAAATAAAGAAGTTAGTCTTGAACATATTTTACGCCTCTTATCTGGACCGTTTGTCAAAAAACGTATCTATTGAGTAATTGATTAAACTCTTTTCAACACTAGGATTAATTTGCGATAAAACTTCATAAACATATATCGTGTTTTAATATAAGAATTGTGTAAACGAAATTTATTTAATGTTTAATCATTTCCCCGTTGAATATTCATGTAAGAAATAATTACATCATGGGTATTGATTAGATAAGATTTTATTATGACATATGGACAAGGGGAATTTTGGCCATACAGTAAAACTTCTCTATAACGGCCACTAAATTGTGTTGATTAGTTGGTATTTTGAGCAAGCAGCCACCTGCCTTTAACACAAAATACTTGATGTAATTTAGTGGCCGTTATATAGAGGTTCTATTGTAGAAACTGTAGAATCAAATCTTGATCAATACGGAAGCATGCAGTCAATATTGCATCATATCCCAAATTAAGCATACATTATTTTTTCACATCAAGGTAATGGATGATTCTCCTCCTTTGGAGAAACATATATATGATTCAGAACGGTCAGAGTCGGACCTCCCGATTGGGAGTGGGGATAGGGATTGCGGCCAACATTTAGTGTTCCTCAACATGTTCACCATGAAGCTGTTCTTGATTTTATCAGGATCAATTTAATATAATCAAATGTTCATATTAAACAATACTGAAGTGGGGTTTTCAAAGTTCATATCTTATTCTTACAAGCAAGTGGAAGGGGTTGTATGAAAATGTTCAGCTGTGATACAAAACACAAGCAAGGTTTTACGCAAGCGTAAAATGGCTGCGTAACATGTCTTTAAGCAGAATAGAAGAAAATGAGGGAGCAATATCGTTTAGTACTTTTAATTAACAGATACATTGGGAAAACATGGCTGTAATGTATAAATTAATAACAGAAACAGGGGAATGTTTTAACGAGCCATGATGCATAATACCTGTGTATGACACCAATAATACACATTACGTCACAGATCAATGCTATTCATTTGCTGAAACACACTGACGTAGAAATTAACCATTATCACATAAAGTGATGTTCACAAGGCATACAAACTCCCATACTTACAGTCTACATGAAATTATTCGAATAGGTTGACTCAATTCCCATTAAACTTTTCACTTATATTGTCCCTATCTTAAGAACAGGTTAGTATAAGATATACATTTAAATGGAAGCAAATTCATGCACAATGGTGCAATATGCAAAACGGTCAATAAAACCACGAGTAAAAGGTCTCGGCTAAATAACTTTACCAAAGTCAAACTGCAAACAATGGACCTATATGTACAAAATGGTTTTAAACCAAAAGCACGTAAACTAAGGATGCTAAGAAAAAATGAGAGAAAAAAAATTAAGCTTCCACCGAGGATCGAATCAACGACCCCACATTTCCTAAGCTATCGTTATAACCCTTAGACCATGCTGACCGCTATGATTGGGAATGTAATTTTAATCAATTATACCTAATTCACTAGCATTTTCACTGAAACTGGGTCATGGCAGAAAAGAAAGAAAAAAACCCGACAAAAATATGTGCCCCCGCTGAGAAAAATATATGAATCAAAATAAATAAAGTAAATGAATATATATAAATATAAAAAAAAACTTGTCTCACAGTAAACCATAGTTATTTAAAAAGATTGGCTTTTATAGAAACACAGGAACGCAGAAAGGCATGGCCGAAATTCAAAGTCGTATGAGATTGGGCTGCTTTCGCAGCCCAATAAGTATGCATTAATAAGTTATACTTTAAGAGCGTTTTAAGGAAAGTTTAAGAAGAGTAAATGTGTATATAATTTAAGGTTTCGCGAACAAGGTAGCTAAACAAATGATTATAGTTTAACCCTTTCCTTCATGAATATCTATGTAAGATATACTGACGTCATGAATATTAATTAGATTAATTTGTTGTAATGACACAGTGACACATGATTTTTTTGCCATAACAGAACCTGTAGAATCATAGAACTACATTATGCCATAAGCAAACAGAGCAGAACCTGATCTGACGGCTCTTATAGGAGCCGTCTGGTCTGGGTCTACTCTGTTTGCAAAGGTGTAGAAAGGTGTATATATGGAGTAAAGGGTTAAAACTGATTATTCATTACCTTCACGACAAGGCCGGTTTTCCATATAATTTTATATTCTAACACACCTCGCGCACACATCTACATAAACAAAGAAGGGACGTATCTATGTCTGAATTCTCCATAAAACACCGCACGCGCTGTAACAGCTTAACGTGACGTAATATGGCTTCTGACCGTGCCAAGGCGGTACTCTCTTTGTCACCCCTTCCTTTTGTTTGTCTTGCGTCTTTGAGCTTGTGATTTTGTTCATGTGTGGAATGTTTGTCTCTGGTTCTTGTGTGTCTTTTGGTGTTTTCTGTGTTCATCTCGTGTGTGAGTGTGCGTTTGGGTGTGTGGTTGTGTGTGTGTATGTGTGTCATGCTGTCTATCGGTGTTTTGGTGGTGGTTGCGTCTTGTATGTGGCTTTGCCTGCTTGACTTTACTACTTTTCCATTCGAAAATTCGTACGACAAGAAACGTAGTGCCCTTGTGGCGGTGCAAATTATAGTTAAATTGAAGTGTTAGAATCGAAATAATAAATTTATACCAGTGTTTTATCGTGCAATCGAACAAGGGTAGTCGTTGAGATGCTTATAATTAAATCACACGGCCTATCGGCCTCGTGATTTAATTACTACGCATCTCAACTCCTACCAGTGTTCGATTGCACGATAAAACACTGGTATGAATTCACACCGGTCGGACGGAGGTGTACGGACTTCCTGTGTTGTGATTAGCGAATCGAGGAAAATGGCTTGTTGATATCATGAGCAGGCGATAATTGCATATTTGTCTTTATTAAACGGACTTGAGGGTTCAGTGACAAGTACGCGTATTATCTTCATACATTTGTGCTCATACTCTGTTACGTGTATTGTGATTATTATTTAATATACATCTCGAAAATGCTTGTGATCACCATGGCAACTGAAAAAAGGAGAAGTTGTTAATATTGAACTGAGCATATATTCCTTGTAGAAGGCGTTTCAATTAATAGTATCAATTCGTCGTAAACCCTATTTTCGATAAAACGTTTTTAAAGCTGTCAAATTGGATCTAGTGCTTCGTTTTTGTTGATGAAACAGACCGACCCAAACGTTATTCGCTGTACGGTTTGTAGCAATCGTGTGTACGGCTTGTAGAGATTATGACATTTGTTACTGTACGGATTGTAGACAATCGACAGACCTGAGCTATATTCAAGTTAAGCGGGATACATGACTAACCGTGTCATTTTGAAGACGAATTTGATCGCATGATGTCTGAGAAATATGATTTGCAAACTTGTCCACCTTCATTAATGTTTCATTACAGTATGCACCGTGTTTCTTTATCCTTTACCATCTTTCTAAATAATCAACTATATTCGGAAACTTGAAACGGAACTTGTCAGATACCTCTGACTAAAGTTTTGATCTAAATAAGAGATGTGATACGTGGGTGACACCACAGGTGCCAGGCGCGTGACAGTTTCATAAACACTACTAACAAACATCTTCAGATACTTTTAGAAATCATACTTTGACAGAAAAAAATGATTTTCTTTGTTCGTATAGTATAATACTATGTAAAGGTGTGTAACTAAATGGTCCAAAAATGGCAGAAAATTTGCACCAACTACATTAAACGTCTTGTTACGGCGTCAATTTCGGCTCGATTTTAATAAAATATGATGTATTACACGCATAAATGTCTAGATTTTGAAATACACGCCAATTATGCCGATCATTCGGCAAAATATTACTGTACTGAGACGATATACTCCCACTTAGCTTTAGTCGACCGAGTCGCTACCGACACGTACATGTACATTTTCACGACTAAAGCCGTCGAAAGTCACACAGAATCTCATAATATAGTCCGTGTTCCACTCTTCTTTAATAAATCTAACATACAAAATAAACTTACTGTCGATGTCAACCACAAAGTTACTTCTATTTCTACGACCCTGGAGATTTTCTGGAGCGAATCGCGGCTGTCAATACATGCAAATGTGTCGGTAGTGACTCGGTCGACTAAAACTGAGTTGGAGTTTATCGTCTCAGTATAGTAATTTTTCGGCCAGTGATCGGCATCAATGATATGTATTTCAAAGACTGGACATTTCTGCGAGTAATGTATCTTATTATACCCCCCTTTTGAAACAAGAGTGTTCAGAGGAACACATGTGTCACCTGCTCACAACTTACACAAAAACTGTTAATATGCTGGAGTGCGAAAATCAAAACAAAGGGGAATAATTCAAAAAGTATTGCATGTAGAATGGTGGACCGTAGTTACATCAATGGTCCTCAATGAGAGGAAGACACAAGTGAAATTTGAAAGCGCTATTATCATTAGTTAAGAAATGACAGCCAAAATAAGAAAGTGTGACAGACAGACAGACGGGCGGACAGACAGACACATTGCCTCTCGGCAGGTGACACAAAAATGGGGGTATATTCTGTTTGCTTTTCTGCGTGTTTGTAGATCAAATCCTCCACCGTATACCACTAACTACTACATCAAGCTTCGTTTTCTAAAGTCAAACTATTGGTCTGAAGTGCACGTGAATGGGTCTAATACCAATGTCTTAAAGACATTCCCTTGGCCGGCTTGGGTCTTTACAGCTAACCTGTGAAAAAGCATGCGGCACATGGTAACAGCTATAGCAGTCTGCCTGTCAAGAACCACTGGAGCGTTCCATGTGAGGCCCGTCTCTTACATTTGATGATTTGGAAATGATTAGATTGTCACTAATGCAGTATATGTTTTTATTTTTTATTATGTCAGGGCCTCTCTAGACAGAATGAGACGGCTTGCCATATTTTGCACACTTGTATCATGCTTTTACTGTTACTTTCACGCCTATTGAGAACAATGGGGGGGGAATCATTGAATGGACCTGGGTAATGTCTTTAAAGACATTACCCAGGTCCATTCAATGATCCCCCCCCCCCAGAGAGGCCCCGACATACAATCAGTCAAGGGGAACACACTCAAAAGACCATTTTGGTCAGAACCCAATAGAAGTTCAACCCTTAAGAAGCCTACCACTAACAAACAAAGGGCCATATGCAAACAGGTTGGATCCAGATGAGACGTCAAGTAACCCTGATATTTTTATTTTATATTTTAGCTGACAGATGAATCAACAAGTAATAATCCTTTGAGGTTTTGATGAAATTGGCCCTGCCGTTTCCAAGAAGTTCTTTAAAATAAATGACGACAGACCGGGACACAGGGCAAACACAATAGCTCACTTTAACTCAAGAAACACTGCAAATAGAGTAATCACCCGTTCTCACAGCATCTCTCGGTAAAGAATTGCTGAAATATGATTTTTCGTTAGTGTGGGTCAAGTACTTTCAGTGAAAAAAAGACAGATTACATAGGGCAATACTTCCAAAAGAGATGTCCCACAGAGTTATTATCCTTGGACACAGCTGCCTTTTCTCCCAACAAGGTCTATCAGAATATGTAAATACTGCTCAGAAAGTTATAATTTAACCCCTGCACCCTGCACTTGATCTCAATGAGATATATTTGTATGTGGAGTGTCATGAATGTAGGTTGAGCACTTCACAGACATTCACAGGCCGAACGGACAAAGCGGGGCCTATATGCCCCTTCTTATAGTTTCAGGGAGCATAATAAAAAATAAAAACATATACTGCATTAGTGATACTCTAATCATTTCCAAATCATCAAATGTAAGAGACGGGCCTCACATGGAACGCTCCAGTGGTTCTTGACAGGCAGACTGCTATAGCTCTTACCATGTGCCGCATGCTTTTTCACAGGTTAGCTGTAAAGACCCAAGCCGGCCAAGGGAATGTCTTTAAGAACAAATAGTATAATAAATAAGTTTAGTCACGGTAGTACCGTACTACCTGGTATAAATTCACCCTAGTGTTGAAACTATTACCTGATTAACCCTAATTGTTTCCTGTCCATTCATTCCAAGTTATCCCTAATTGGTTACAAAGTGCAGGGTAACCGGTTAAGAAATCAGTAACCGGTTAGCCAGACGCCCGATTCGTCACTAGTAGGTTTAAACTCTAGGCGAGTACGCAGTGAGGTATTTATCCCTTTCCTTGATATAGGAATTCAATATGTCTCCTGACGGAACCCTCTGATCAGGATATGCACTGTTTGCAATAAAACAGGGAAACCACCTTCCCCAAAGGTTAAAGTAAACTTGTATTTTCAAATATTTGAAGGGTTCGCTGGAGGTTACGGAGTTTAAACAATAATTACACCGGCAGAGGAGTCTGTGTCTCACTCTGAACGCATGGTGAGAGTTAACCCTTACGCGCCACAAATGCACGGATAACACGTGCATCATTGGACTAAACCCTTTAATGGAGACTACATCGCCTGAAGGTAATGTAGATCTCTACACTATGTGTATTCGTTTTCTGGTTTGTCGCGGATTAACTGTGGGTTTTGGATGTTTCCGAAACAAAACCAGGAAAGTTTGTTTCTTGAAACGTCGGCCCTAGAAATAATCACTTTACGCAGTGAAAATTCATTTTAATCCGAATAACGACCTGGTCGTAATATTTACATAAAATCTATTTGAATATATTGGTGCGATTTGGTTGAGGTGTGCATCATATACATCTTTAATTGTCACTATACAGTACATATAAAACTATACTTGTACAGATAAATCGCAATATTCGTACAGTTTGATCGCTAAAAACCGTACATTCGATACCTACAACCCGTAAATTGCTGGCTCGCGACTTTTCTACAAACCGTACACCAACGAGTTTTAAAAACATCTCTTTTTCTTTAAATCAACAAACAGCTGCATGGAAGTTCCATACAGGCAGTGCAGAGATCTCATTAATGTTCATATAACATCAACTGAATGTCGCTGATCATAACCAAGTTTGAAAATATTAAGTTAAAAGTGTGGCCAAAATCCTACATGAAGCATGTAAACAAGTGATCAAAGGATAATTACACGAATACCATTCGACAGGCGAACCAAATCAATGTATACAACGTTAAATGGTTTCATGCACTGTAGGTCTGATAATGTTTCACGGTGCGAAAATCGTTTACTATTGCATACGGATACAAACTATTCACCTGCTGGATCCATTTTCGCTCCATCTTTCGGTTCGCTAATTGCAACACAGGAAGTCCGTACACCTCCGTCCGACCGGTGTGAATTTATTATTTCTTAATTCAAACACAGCGCCGTGGTTTAGACATGACCCTGTATATTTGTACTTGATTTGTATCTGTGAAATAATCAGAAATGTAGCCATGTATGATAAAATCACACACGCAATCGTCACTAATATTTTTGAAAATATGCCTGCTATGTTTATGTGTAATAAAGTTGTGGTAATATAAGTTGATAATAAATAATACAACAAACTACGTGAGCTTATTCAAATCTCCTAATTATATTGTTCTGACGAGATGCTTCATTTTAATCAGGTCGACCATATTTGCAATCCCGCATGAAGTTGCATGAGATAGTTGACGATATTTTCACCATGCAGCGCGCACTACCCTGGTAATGACATGCATTGTTGACTTATAAATGTGTCAATTTGTTAAACTTCTGTCCAAAAAGAAAATTTAGCAACCGTGCTTTTATTTTACAGAAATAAATTTGTATGGTCATACATAATAGCTGAGCAGTCGTAAACAGAACGTCGATGTTTCCGGGAAGAATGTAACAGTTGCCCAGCAATGTAACGGGGCTTAAGCCGCTTACCTGTGCTATATCGCAGTGACTTTTTCACAAATTTTCTTGCACGAGTCCTGAGATTCGATAAACTGCAAATCTGTGCAGGGGTTTTTCACCTTCTATAACATTATTAAATAAAATTATTTCACCTTCTATAAACATTATTAAAGTAGCCCAGTGTTTGCTCTGGAAGTCTACTCTAAACCTACTGGCTAACGAGAGAGTAATAGAATAACTCACAGTTTGTAAGGACAAGCCTCTCCTGTCCAGTCCGGTTGGCCGTCAGTAGGCAACTGCATAGAGTCCGGTACCACGCTCGCGCGCTTCGAATCAGCTGACTCGGATGTCAACAACACATCGCACATGCGCGTCACAACATTCCCCCCATCTTTATCCTGAAGGTCTGGGGCCTCGGGATGGATGCTGCTGTATGTTGACCGGAGCGATAGGTGGCACTTGGACTATTCTAGTCTTCCTAGGAACCGGATCTGGACGATAGGTACCTTTGACTGAAAGTCCTAAAGGTCCTAAACTTAATGAACCTCCGACTGAAAGCCTGAAAGGTTCCTGAACTCTACAAACCTTGGGCTGAAAGCCTCAAAGGTTCTTAAACTTTACAAACCTGGGGCTGAAAGCCTCAAAGGTACTTTAACTTATCATGTTCAGTGTCTGGAAGACTGCTACCTGAACATGAAACATTTCCGAAACAGCCAGTGCGTCATAGTCTAAAAGACAACCTGAAGCCTCTGACTTCGAAATATACTGAGCTCCTTCGCCTGGATGGCTCCGGACTCCTGAAAAGCTCTGAGTTTCAGGGACTGAAAATCCCATAACTCCAGAACTAGAATTCAACTCAATTCCTGGTGCTCGAACAGAATCATACAAACTATCGGGAGCGTGAGACCTACTGCTGCCTCATTCACTAAGTAAAATGTATCCGTGTGTAAGCAATATTTACAACTGTCACAGGGTAGATCCGTTGGCTTTATACCAGCAACATATGCTGAGCATGGAGTCAAATGATCAGGGATCCTGGAAATCACATCTGCATTCCCATGCTTTACTCCAGCCCGATGCTTAACCACTATATTTACTGAGACAATTCTTCCATCCCTCGGGCTGGCTGCCCCTTTGGTTTCTTAAACCGTAACAACCAAGTTAAACTGGATGATCTGTCCAAGCAAGTAATACCAGAAATGCCTGGTAAACTGTTTGATAATTAAGAACTCTTTCCTGGTTGTACGTCTGCACCGGAGTCAATGAGAGGCTGCTGAAAGCAATCACTGTTTCCACTCCGTTCTGTATCTGTATCAATTCCGCTCCGATAGCTGTATATGAGGCATCTACATCCAAGATAAATGGATCTTGACTATTCGGCAAAGCCAACATTGGGTGAAGTCAATGCCTTCTTCAAAGCCTCAAATGCCTTCTGTTCCAAAGGACCCCACTTGAATAGATTCTTGCCAGTTGACCTATATAAAAGCTGTGTCAACTTAAGACATATGGTAATTGGCCAAACCAAGGGCCCTTTCAACCTCCTCGGATGAAGCTGGAACTGGCTACTGAGCCATGCCATGGTTTGTACAACGCCAGCTTCCTTAGAAACCATGAACAGGCAGTTTCCACTGACATTTCTCCCAAGAAACTACTTCTTCTCGGAAGAAAAGACAACTTTCTTGGCCTAAACTTCATGCTATAGGCTATTCAAATGGTCCTCAAAAGCCCTTTCATAAAGGGAAAGTATCCTTTACAGAGACAACATAGAGTGTCCTGTAATCAATGCACCAGTAAAATATCTCTGGCAGTTTTCTGCTTGCTCACTAACTGAACTCTTTTCTCAGCACTGCGACTGGAAGTCTGCTTGCTGACGACTTGAGTTTCATCTAAAACAGAGTCTACAACTCGTGCACAAGCTACAATATAATTACTGACCAAACCACCTTGCAGGGTACTCTGTTACTCTCAAAACTGTCTCTTTATCAGCCATCTGCATCACAACCTCTCTAATATTTCGTGGTTTCTCTTTCCAACTTTGGTATACATGTATTTGCGTTGAAAGGATAGTGATCTCGGCCCCGGAATCAATCCTAGCCCTAACCATTCTCCCCCCAACCTTAATATGAAAAAGCACTGAGATTGTGTTTAAGATCTGACAGCAGACTAGATGCAGATCCAACACCTTCCTTGCAGTCTTTTTAGCTCACCTGAGCCGAAGGCTCAAGGTGAGCTATTGTGACCGCCTGTCGTCCGTCTGTCCGTCTGTCCGTCCGTCTGTCCGTTCACTTTTATTTCAAATGACTTCTCCTAAACCACTGGGAGGATTTCAACCAAATTTCACAGAAATGTACCTTAGGGTGTCCTCTATCAAGTTTGTTAAAATCATGACCCCCGGGCAAAAAATGGCCCCGCCCCACTACTTTTAAAGGTTTTTTTTTTAAATCTTTAAAAATCTTCTTCTCTGAAACCACAATTTCTAGAGCTTTGATATTTGGGATATAGCATCATCTAATGGTCCTTTACCAAGTTTGTTCAAATGATGACCCCCGGGCTAAAAATGGCCCTGCCCTGGGGCTTGTAGTTTTTACATAGACTTATATAGGGAAACCTTTAACAATTTTTTTTCTGAAACCACATAATCTAGAGCTAAGATATTTGGTATGAAGCATCACCTAATGTATCACTACCAAGTATGTTCAAATAATGACCCCTGGGCCAAAAATGGCCTCACCCTGGGGTTTTATATTACTTTAACATCAGGAAGCTAGTTAAAAAAAATTCCTCACAGTTATTTCCCTTGTCCCATCAGCATAGCTATAATGGACAAAGGGAGATAACTGCATTGGAATTCTAGTACTTCCAGAATAGTGATTCTATTTGTAACTACTTATAATAAAATGTGGAAGGTGGAACAGTGTAGCTGTTTTAGAAGGCATAGAAACAGATATATCAAATTCCATTTGCAAACAGCAGACCCTGATCCTATAGGAGCCACCTTATCTGGGTCTACTCTGTTTGCAGATGCATGAAAACAAGTTTATATGATGGAAATTAAGGGTTAAACAGGCTTTTCTGCAGTTAAAGGGTTATAGCTCTGGGCAGTAAAATCTCTCCAGGTCAATGCATGACTCTTAACCCTTTGCACGCTAGTGGTGAAACTGTGATTACCTATGCAAACAGTTTGGATCCAGATGAGAGGCTGCATAATGCAGCGTCTCATCAGGATCCAAACTGTTTGTCATCTTAACCATATTTTTGAAAAAAAATGAAAGTAAGTTTATTTTAAGAATTGAAGCAGATGACAATAACTTTTTGTTGCAGACGAAACATTAAAGGGATTTGGAAAGGAATGTTGACCTATTAACCCCATAGTGTGAGTGCTATACAGCTAGATGTTACCAATGTCTCTCAAATTAGATGTGGGAGATATTGGAAATCCTAAGCTAAGAAAACATGATCATGCATATGCCCCCCCCCCCCCCTTGTTTGCATCCTGATGAGACACTGCATTATCATCTGGATCCACACTGTTTGCATAGGTAATCAAGATGATTATGATGAGAATCATGAGACGCCACATTATGTGCAAAGAGTTAAATATTTAGGAAAATAATAGGTATTTCTTAAATTAGATAATACCAACAATAGATTCATTTTAATACTTTTAATTAACTAAAAAATTGTCATTTTAGGAAAAAAATAGGCATTATGCTAGTTACCATATTTAGAATATTAAATATTAAGGAAACTATTAGGTATTTCTTAAATTTAAATACATAACAAACAGTTTGAATCCAAATCACACACCACCTTATGCAGTGTCTGATCTGGAGCCAAACTGTTAGCAATGTGAAATACATCAAACTGTTCAGGATTTCGTGTACATATGTATTGAAACCTTTCACAAAGCATCTCATCGGGATCAAAACTGCTTGAAACAGTCATAATTTAACAAGTTCCTTCACATAAACGTGTTTTCATGCATTTGCAAACAGTAGACCAAGATCAGATGGAATTTAACGGAATTTAATAGATATGTTTTTCCTTCATAACATTACTCAACATCTCATCAAGAATAGACGGATTTTAAGATATAAACTGCTGGAAACAGTCAATAAACAGGTTTTCACGCATTTGCAAAGTTTACCAGAGTAGACCAAGATCAGACAGACTTTAATAGAATTTATTTTTTCGATTGCATCAAAGACAATATTTTAATATGACTTTGATTATGTGATTTATGTGATTTATACAATTACAAACAATACTAAGTGTCTATTAATTAAGCAATCTGACTTAATTACATGTTATACTTAAATTACATTCAACCCTCAACTTTTTCCATCATCTTGTTTGAGTCATTAACTGTAATTATCAGTTTTCTGCATATATTTGTTCTCTTTCTATAGGTAGGCCAGTTCAAGCAACCTATAAAGCAATCAATTGATACTGACTATAGTCTAATGCATGCTCCATTGAATTACCTGTCTGGCTTGATTGTGGGACTTATTGGAATTTTGTCAACCAAAATGTGGGAGACATTGGAATAAACCGTTAACATTTTAGTTTCACAGGTCTTTGCACAATGTTATGTTTGTTTCTGCAGTTAATTTATGTGATTGGAAAAAAATAGTTTCATTATGATCATTTATTCTAACAAATTTTATTATGCAACTCTTGTTTAATTGCATTTAGTTGAAATTTAGGTGTTTAATAATGTCTTTTCTCCTTGCTACTAATTGTATTTGTTTTAATTTGATTTTTAAAAAAAATAATGTCTTTAAGTTAATCAAAATTATTGTCGATCAATAATTAATGTTACTCAAAAAATTAGTGACTCTTCTCTATTTCAATTGTTAAAAAAACTAATGACCCTTTTAATTGACTTATCATCAGATATTCACACCTAGAGCTAGAATTATTTCTAAACACCTATTAACCCCTTACCTGTTTGCTTTGACAAAAAATTATCTGGGACTACTCTGTTTGCTAATGCGTAAAAAATTATTTCCATAAAGAGAAGTTTTAGCTTTGATAAAACCTGTAAAATCAAATCTATATCTTGTCAAATGCAAACAGAGCAGACCCTGATCAGACAGCTTCTATAGCAGCCGTCTAATCTAGTCTACTCTTATTTTTAATGCGTAAAACACATTATTTTTGTGAAGAGAAGTTTTTGCTTTGATAAAAACTGTAGAATCAGATCTATATTCCATAGGTGTCGTTTGATCTGGGTCTACTCTGTTTGCTAATGCGTGAAAACAGCTTTATATGAGGGAAAGGGTTAGAAGATTTTTAAAGATATTTTTATGCCCCCAAAGCTAGGCTTTGGCGGCATATAGTGATCGCACCGTGCGTGTGTGGGTGGGTGTGTGTGTGTGTGGGTGTGTGGGTGGGTGGGTGGGTGTGTGTGTGTGTGGGTGTGTGTACATTTTGTCCGGAGTATATTTCCTTTGTCACATCAGCTACGGATACCAAATTTGGTGTGTGAGTTCATCTAGGGATGGGGGAGTGTCGCGTACCATTTTCATGTCACTGTGACCTTGACCTTGACCTTTGACCTTGATTTTACAAAAAGCTTGTCCGGAGCATATCTCCTTTACCTTACCAGCTACAGATTCCAAATTTGCTGTGTGAGTTCATCTTGGGATGGCGGAGTGTCGCGTACCATTTCCAGGTCACTGTGACCTTGACCATGACCTTTGACCTTGATTTTAAAAAAAGCTTATGCCTTACCAGCTACAAAAAGCTTGTCCGGAGTATATCTCCTATACCTTACCAGCTAAGGATTCCAAATTTGGTGTGTGAGTTCATCTTGGGATGGAGGAGTGTTGCGTACCATTTTCAGATCACTGTGACCTTGACCATGACCTTTGACCGATTTTACAAAAAGCTTGTCCGGAGCATATCTCCTTTACCTTACTAGCTACAGATTCCAAATTTGCTGTGTGAGTTCATCTTGGGATGGCGGAGTGTCGCGTACCATTTCCAGGTCACTGTGACCTTGACCTTGACCTTTGACCTCGATTTTAAAAACCGCTTATACCTTACCAGCTACAAAAAGCTTGTCCGGAGTATATCTCCTATTCCTTACCAGCTAAGGATTCCAAATTTGGTGTGTGAGTTCATCTTGGGATGGAGGAGTGTCTCGTACCATTTTCAGATCACTGTGACCTTGACCATGACCTTTGACCGATTTTACAAAAAGCTTGTCCGGAGCATATCTCCTTTACCTTACCAGCTACAGATTCCAAATTTGGTGTGTGAGTTCATCTTGGGATGGCGGAGTGTCATGTACCATTTCCAGGTCACTATGACCTTAACCTTGACCTTGACCTTGACCGATTTTACAAAAAGCTTGTCCAGAGCATATCTCTTATACCTTACCAGATACGGATTCCAAATTTGGTGTGTGAGATCACTTTCAGATGGCGGAGTGTCGCGTACCATTTTCAGGTCACTGTGACCTTGACCTTGACCTTCGACCTCAATGTTACAAAAAAGGTTGTCCAGAGAATATCTCCTATACCTTACCAGCTACGGATTCCAAATTTAATGTGTGAGTTTATCTTGGGATGACGGTGTGTCGCGTACCATTTTCAGGTCACTGTGACCTTGACCTTTGACCTAGATTTTACACAAAGCTTGTCCGGAGCATTTTTCCTATACCTTACCAGCTACGGATTCCAAATTTGATTTGTGAGTTCATCTTGGGATGGCGGAGAGTCGTGTACCATTTTCAGATCACTGACCTTGACCTTGACCTTTGACCTCAATTTTACAGTCCGGAGCATATCTTCTATATCTTACCAGATACAAAAAGCTTGTCCAGAGCATATCTCCTATACCTTAAACGTTGACAATCAACCCAGGGTCCTTTTTAACGTTGAGAATGACTTAGGGTCCTTTTTAACTAAGTTTTGACGCTTGGCTCTTTTCTTAGCTATCATAATCCAAAGGTTCTGTTTCTAATGTTAAGAACTGACTCCTGTGTCATTTTTAACAGCATCAAAATTTCATGTTACACCTGCATTACATTGTATTGTTTTTCCGCCAAAATGCATTTCGGTGTCAAACACTTTGGGGGCATTTGTCACCCGTGACGACTCTCTTGTTATTGGTCATTTCACACAAAAACTGGCATTATGTACTGCCTAGCACTTTATTTGCCTATATACCTGGATCAAGGTATAATTGCATAGCTTTATTGACGTCATTTGAATTTCTCAAAGACCAGTTTTAGGCATTTTGAGCTAAGGCAAAAATGGCACAAGTTGTAAACAGTTTAGATCTTGGTCAACCAGTCACTTGGTATTAGATCTGAATCCAGTTCAAGTTTATTCAGCAGTGAAAGGGTGAAAGCAGTGGACTAAGCTTCTTTCATCTGCTAGAAATGTTGTCCACTGAAAAATGTCAATATATTACTGTAACTCAGGTGAGCGATATAGGGCCAATGGCCCTCTTGTTTATGTAACCTATGAGTATGAGTACCTGCTCCTGCATCAGTCGATTCAGGACTGAAAGTCATCTGAACTGACCTAAAACTTTTCCATTTTCTGATGAAAGTTGACTGGAAGTCATGCTTTCTAAAGGTTCATGATTTCTAAAGGTTCCTTTTCTGACGAAAGTTGACTGGAAGTCATGCTTTCTAAAGGTTAATGCTCTATAAAGGTTCCTAAAGATTCCTAGCCACTGAAATTGCCTTGATGTGCGACCCTCAACCCCAGTCTTTATTAGTTTAAAGCCTTGTCGGGCTTGTCGCTATCTTTACAATCTCGCTTTTTTGACCAGGCTAAGTATCTCTCACAATCACGCTTCATGTGTCCCCTTTGCTTGCAAAAGTAACACTGAACAGCCATGTTGCGAGAACCAACCTTCCGTGATTGGAACTGTAGCTTGGCATCCAGACTCTCTATAGCTCTAGCTACCATCTGCTCTACTTTAGATTCTGTGATAGAACCTACTGCATTTATAGTAACCGCGTCTTTTAATTTCTTACCAGAAGCCTTCCCCCCTTCAACAGCGCGGTAACTACATGTTTCATAAATGCTCATTGGGTTTTCAATACAAGTATGTTTTGCATCATCCTTATCCGAACACCCCTGACAAAATTTTGAAATAGCCTCTTGTTTGCGATGGCTTTTGGGTAGATCCTTGTATGCAGGTGTAGCTAAAGACTTGTGCTCTATCTGACATGTGTCCCGATGGCTCCTGTGTCTGGAAGACGACAGATGTTTATTGACTAATTCCCCACTTGCCAGTCTGGAAGACTGTAGCGTATGTGGGCTTGAACCTGTGACCAGCTTATCCTCCTCAACCCTAACCAGATTTTGAATGACGTCTAAAATGCTCTCTGCCTCCCGCTGCAGCTGTCGCAAATGCTCCAAATATGAAACTTTAGTATTGGATTCAGGTTTTGGACATATGTAACTTTGCTTTCCCTTATGGTCAAACAAACCCTTAGTCCTCACCTGCCTTTCAGACATGCTGATAAGCCGGTCGTAGTCATTAACTTTAACCTTCGGGTCTGATGGTGATGTACTTAAGGGTAGATCTGCGCCTGCACCCTGAACAAGTCGCTCCTTGATTGAGTTCAGCCCTGCTTGATCTGACTGTCCTGGCAGAGAGAAATCAATTACACGAAGCATGTTTTCATTGAGATTCCCCATCAGCACAAGGGACAAAGCGTCCTTCGTCACTACTTGATACTGAGCACGGAACCTTACAATGGCTTCTGCTCTAGCTTTATCCATTCCTGGGATTAAACGCAACTCCTCTACCGAAGCTGTATTAATATTCACCAACATTTTGAGCACAGAGCAAGCATATACCTATATTAATCGTGTATGAAATACAACGATAAATCTAAGGTTTATTTTCCCTGTATGGAATACAATGGAAAATCTTTATACTGACAGACAATGAACTTTCTATTCAGTCAACAGGTATAAAATACGTGATAACTGCAATAGTACAAGCAAACTTACCTTACATTCCGTGAGCTAATCTACCGTAAATAAAACTGGCATAAAACAAATTTGAAACTGAATGCCTTAAGAAAAAATAACTTTACCTTAGCTTAGAATCTATTAGATGAATTCCTAGAATGCCTTAAGAAAATAATAAACTGGCATAAGTCACCCTACTGAAAACCTATCAGAATCCTAAGACAAAAAAGTTATGAACTGGCATAAGACTTTCAATTATCCTCAAACTGTTTTAAGAAATATAACTGGCATAGGACAAATTCAAAACCTGCCCTAAGAAAAATGTCTATTCATCCGCACCTGCAGTGAAATAAACAAACTGTCACTCTCGCTAGATGTGTTAACACTTATTGCACATAAACCGGTAACTAGTGTGTATTGCAATAAATAAATTAACCTGCTCGGTTTAGAGACCCTTTACTTTTCTCCTACTGGCATGAAGCATAAATTCCAAGAAAAACTGGCATGTATGAGTTACCTCGATACAAGAAAAAATAACTGACATGAAACCTACACTTCAAGAAAAACTTTCATGTACGAATAACCTCCGTACAAGAAAACCGAAATGGAGAAATGACTCCTGCTTGAAACTTTAAGTCTGACTGGCCTTTAAATCCTCGTCGCCATTAAAGTAGCCCAGTGTTTGCTCTGGAAGTCTACTCTAAACCTACTGGCTAACGAGAGAGTAATAGAATAACTCACAGTTTGTAAGGACAAGCCTCTCCTGTCCAGTCCGGTTGGCTGTCAGTAGGCAACTGCATAGAGTCCGGTACCACGCTCGCGCGCTTCGAATCAGCTGACTCGGATGTCAACAACACATCGCACATGCGCGTCACAACAGAGGCCTGTAAAAGGCCCCTTCCCAATTGAAAATTTCTTTAAAATCATGCAGTTTTCCCAAAAATCCAAACTTACACCAGCTTTTTTGTTTCCCAAATCAGCAATTTTAGCGATAATTCTACCCAAAATCAGCAGGCTAAGGCCCCTTCCCAATTAAGAAAGAAAAAGCCCTGCTGTGAGTCACCAAAATGAAAGAACAAGTCCAAATATTCTATGTAAATACAAATTACAAGCACCCAGTCAAAGGTATTTGTAAAGGCAGTGACTATTCTTACGGAAGTTCCGTAACAATAGATAAAGTACCGCCGTATGCTATTCTTATGGTAGTCAATGTCACTGTATATTTTTAACTTTTTATCCAGTATACCATGTTTTTTCTTATACTTTTCTTTTTATTTCAGCAAGGAAACATCAAGATTTTGTTAGCTGTGAATAATGTTGGAATTTCCGCCATTTTCTATTGATTCTAATATTTAGACTTCAGTTACATCTCATGAACTGAACATATTCATAATGAATGATTAATAGAGAGCGCTTAGTTACAGCTGAATACTGCTTGCAATATTCAGTTGCTTCTTGTTTATTGGACTTCATTAACATCACATGAACTAAACATATGAATGATTTAATAGAGAGCGTGTAATTCTTTACATTGATTACACATAATTAAAGGTAGCACTGTAGATCAATGACATAGTTTGCAATTCAGTAATTAATCAGTTTAATTCTTTAACTCTTTCCAGTTTAATTCTTTAACTCTTTCCCTCATATAAACGTGTTTTCACGCATTTGCAAACAGAGTAGACCCAGATCAGACGGCTCCTAGAGGAGCCGTCTGATCTGGCTCTGCTGTTTGCTAATGGAATTTAATAGAGCTGTTTCTTTACTTTCAAAAATTGTTGCAATGTTCTACCTTCCAATTTTCGTGTAACTATAATTTCCATGAATATTCAGTAGGTACTGAAATTTGAAATGAACCTAGAGCAGGGAAAGGGTTAAATCAAACAATTACAAATGACTAAAGATAACACTGTTGATCAATGACATCATTTGCAAACTGACTTAATTAGTCGATACAGATTAAAGTAAAACATTTGTGGAGTAGCAATTTCAATTATCAAACAAATAACATATTGTATTTAAGCACAAACAATTCCAAATATTAACATCTTTATTGAATATCATACTGTAACCTAGCATAATTAAAATTAATTATAAAGATACTGAGGTTCATCAAGGATCTGTGCTGAGTCCGTTGCTGTTTGTCATCGTTCTGGAAGCGCTGTCACTCCAATTCCGCACAAGCTGCCCATGGGAGCTCTTGTATGCTGATGATTTGGCAGTTACTGACACCTCCCTTGAGTCGCTTATTGAAAGAGTAGCCAAGTGGAAGAAGGGACCTACATACGACCTGTGTTGCTCAATGGCTCTGAAACATGGGCAGTAACAGCTACCACTTTTAGAAATCTGCAACGTAACGATAGAGCCATGATGAAATGCATATGCCTTGTCAAGTCTGAAGAGACTGTTCCCTTTGAGTCTCTTCTCTCTCAGCTTAACATCAGAAACATTACTGATATTCTCCAGACAGGTAGGCTGAGATGGCTAGGCCATGTAGAGCGCAGTACAGGGTGGTTATCACAGGTCCGTACTCTGAATGTCATTGGACATCGAGCCCCAGGCAGACCAAAGCTGTCCTGGGATGACCTAGTGAATCAGGACCGTGAATCACTAGGAATGGGTGGTACCAATCCACAGGACCGCCAGGCATGGAGAGGGAGAATTCGCTCTCGACCAGACAGCCAGGCCTCACCCTTGTAAAAGGAATAATAAAAGGCCTGGATAATCTAAACAGGATGATGATGATGATGATGACAGCTGACAATGTCTTGAATGACTCCCGTAGGAATAACACACAGCGGTATATACTCTATGTTGTTACGGAACTTCCGTAAGAATAGCGTCTGAGGCTATTATTACGGTACCGTAAGAATAGTCACTACCATTTGTAAAACTGGCTTTTTCATACTAATAGCTGATGAAAAACTGGGTATTGATTATAATTAAGATATTAATAAAACTTCAAAATTAAGTTTTGTTAAAAATTTCAATGCATTATTGGGACTCACATAATTTGAAACTTTGCATTCCCAGAGAATTTTGTGACTACAGGACTCGGTACTCGCAGGTAATAAAAATTACTGTATCAGTCCACAAAATCACATCTATCTGCCAATAAGTCAAATCTTTGCTGGAGACCTACACTTTGTCGCGCGTCACCTGACAAGACATTAATAAGACTTGAGTTGAAAGCATGTAAAAAGAAAAGAGAAATAGATTGGTTAAAACAGCTTAAAAACAGGTCAGGTATATCTAGGGAGACATGTGTTCAAGGGAATTACAGTCAAACCGGCCCCAAGTCAAACCGGCCTCTGGCCAAACCGGCCTCCAAAAAGTCAAACCGGCCTCACATGAATTATTTTTGTGGTCAAAACGGCCCCACATTTTTAAATCAAATGTTAAGTATTAATTATTTCTAGAAACCCGATGTAGTTGTTTATCACATATATTTTGGTCAGTTGGAAATTTGCAATGTATTAGCTATAGTGACATCGGTGCTTAGTTAATGCCAATTAATGGCACGCATGTGTCTTTCGGTAGGTCGTGTGATAATCCAATTAATAGCACCCGCGTGTATGTTGTTTGTGATAATCCAATTAGACACGCGTTCATTGTGTCAGTTGAATGAACCAGAGACATATACATGTATGTATATGTCTCTGAATGAACATAAGGTATTGTTTAACCTGGTATGTAGACATATTTGCACATGAAAATAAAGTAACGTTCAAAAGTACATATAGATTTCAAATGTAAAATGATGATATCGAGTGAAAATTTCGACTTTTGTTTCAGAACCAGAATTAACCATTTCCTTCATATAAACGTTCATGCATTCGTTTTAAGTTCACCCTTTACTCTATCAATTGATATTAATTGGTTTCATTTTTAGCATGACTTAGGCAGAAAATATAGAATCAGATCTATAGTATACTGTAAGCAAACAGAGCAGATCCTGATCAGAATACATTCTATATTAAACACACATGAATAATCTGTCTATAGAGCACTTAGACTTGTCCATGTTGTTCAGGCGGAACAATCACTGAACAGAATATCGCTCTTCAAAAACGCCGAAAATTAATGTATCCTGTTTATTGACGGAAACCAACACTGAAAACAAAGGGATTTTAAAACAGCTTTAATACATTTAATTATGTGTTACCACGACGTGCATCCCTTAGCAATTAGTGTTCATCTTTAACAATAATAAATGGGATTTACACCTTTAACCCTTTCCCTCATATAAACGTGTTTTCACGCATTTGCAAACAGGGTAGACCGAGATCAGACGGCTCCTTTAAGAGCCGTCTGATCACGGTCTGCTCTGTTTGGTAATGGAATTTGAAAGATCTTTTCCTTTAGATTTTAAAATGGCTACAATGTTCGGCCTTCCATATTTTATTATAACTATTTTGTCCTTGAATATTGGGTATTGAAATTTGAAATAAGCATAGAACAGAGAAAGAGTTAAGTACTGTTACCGCCACATGCATAACCAGGGCTTTTTCTCTCTTAATTGGGGAGGGGCCTTAGCCTGCTGATTTTGGGAAGAATTATCGCTAAAATTGCTGATTTGGGAAACAAAAAAGCTGGTGTAAGTTTGGATTTTTGGGAAAACTGCATGATTTTAAAGAAATTTCCAATTGGGAAGGGGCCTTTTACAGGCCTCTGTTATAGAAGGTGAAAAAACCCTGATAACATACCAATTAGTATTTGTCTGTAGCAAACAATAATAATGTGTTCATCGTTCGGTTAGATTAAAGGCACACATACATTACTAATTAGCGTGTGTGTCTTAAAAAAGTGTTTATTGTTCGGTTACATTATATGCAGAAATATAAATTTTCCTCATAACAGGTTTCTCTAACATTATATTTCGTGATAAAAAAATGTAATAAGTATCAATAAAACATTTCATTATTAAAAAAATATATATCAGTTGCCAGTACAGTACACTTATTAACCATACTGGATAAAATGTTAAGTGTAAACATTGAACATTTTATTTATTTCTCTACTTTACAGAATGACTTAAAAAGGTTACACAGATAAAATGTCTACAAAATCAACCCGGAAGATAAAGAAGAAAAGGACATTTGATTCTGACCATGACTCTGACGCAGCACCATCAGCTGTGAAGCAGATACGTGAATGTTCCAGGGCCGGATGTGCAGCCAAAGCACCCATCTGTTTTGCCAGAGCCACAAATATGTATGTATAATTCTAGTCCACAGAAGACTTAATCATCACTTTACTTAACCCTTTCCTTCATATAAATGCATTTTCACGCATTTGCAAACAGGGTAGACCCAGATCAGACAGTTCCTATGGGAGCTAATGAATTTGAAAGATCTCTTTCTTTAGTTTTTAAAATGACTACAATGTTCCACTTTCCATATTTCATCATAACTATTTTTCCATGAATATACAGTAGCTAGTGAAATTTGGGGAAAAAAAGTTTTAAACATAGAACAGGGAAAGGGTTAATTCATTAATTTAGTTCTTGTAGTATAGATTGTAGTAAAGGTAATATTATACTAATATATAATAATTTTATAATACATAAATGAGCAGAAGGCTGTGTAGACCATATATAGCACTCTTGTATGTATTGTATTTACTCCAAATATTTGGATATGTAAACCTTTACAAATAGCATAGTCTCGGAGACTCTCCAAATGGAAAGTAGACACTGAACCACATCTCAACTTTTTGTAGCTGTACAATTTTTGTGGTTTGCAACTTAAATGAATAATTCTTTTTTCCTCAACATTTTGCCTGCTAAGTGCAACCTAACTAGTATTTGCAAACAGTTTGGATCCAGATGAGATGCCGAGTAACTGGGGGTCACATCAGAATGCAAGCTGTTTGACACCCGGTCAGAAGTTTCTCGAAATTTGAAGTAAGCTAAAACTGTAACAGGTCCACAAAGGCAGGATACTCCTATTTTATTTATTCCTATACAGAGTAGACCCAAATCTAAATGAACTTTATCTGATCTGGATCTACCCTGGTTTTTCACTGGCAGTTAATGAAGATTTATTGGGTAAGAATAATGTAATTAGCACACACCTTATACAAGTATACATTGTATTACCACAATGGGAGGAAATTCCTTATTTTAATTTCCAAACAGAGTAGACCCAGATCTACATGATCTATCTGATCTGGATCTCCCATGTTTGCTCAGTGACAGTTAATGAAGTAAAAATAGGTTGCCGGAAGCATGTGTTGATAGACTGTCCCAAGTGTACAAAATGTTGAACATAAGTATTTACATGTATGTTTACAAGTCCTTCAAGACTCGTCTTACTAATATTCAATTATATTTTTTTGGTTGTTAATAAAAGACCCTCTCATTTGATGAAAAGGCTTCCTTATGTGACCTAATTAAGTTAAGCCAAAAACAGTAGAAAGTTGTGTAATTGTGAAAGGAGTAAGGTCAGTTGATCACTGTTATATTATTATTCTACGCATAATATGTAATATTTCTTGTGTATCTACATAATTTTCACCCAAGTATATCTTTACTTAGTCCTCTTGAAATCACAAAACGGAAAAAAACTTTCTGTGATATAAAGTACATTATGATTGTTGATATTTGTTCCAGTCCATAATTGTCCCAAGTGTACAAAAATGGTGTGAAGGTTTTATATTTAAGTTTCCAAAACATGTTCATATCAATTGTTTGTCTAGAAAAGTACGGATAATGATAAGTTAGTTTTAAATGCATACATTTGACTGCTATGATAACCTTATGGGAATAAATGGGCATTGTATGTTTTTGAAAGTGCAAGAAAACATAATGCTCTTACCATTGATTCTAAGACTTCTTAACATAATTCTAGTACCAAAATTTGTTATAGGTGGTAACATAATTTTATAGCCAAGTGTAACTAACACTTAATCTGTGTGTTAAAGTTGTTTACATACATGTGTTTAATGTATGGATCATTGTTCTTGCAACCTAATGTCCCAAGTGTACAAAATATCTCAAGAATATGCACCGTTTTGAACCAGCAATATCTGCAGCAATTTTTGGTATACAGTAATGAAACTTTGCATATATCTAAGGAACATGCTCAATTTTAGTAAACATTTGGTTTTTATTTCCTAATTTACTTCAGACAGACATGAGCAAAACATTTAGGGGTGCACATTTGAAAATAATAGGTCAGAAAGCGTAAAAAATCTCCATTTTTCAACATTTTCTTGAAGTACACTATAGTTTTTTGTGTTGAAATTTTGAAAAATGCATAGTTTATGTTGACACAATGGTAAAACATTGATTAGATGTTGTTATATGTTTCAATTGAGTGCCACATACTGTTACAGTTTTTTGTAAAAGTTCAATAAAAGTTTAAACAAAATCTTCAATTGTGAATTTATGTTCACGTTTGTCAATACGGCCCTGCTCATTTATCAAAGTTGGACCCTTTTGCTACGTGATGCAATCAAAGATTTTGTGCAATCTTATCATTCAAAATTCAGCAAAAAAATAAAATCAGGCTTCATTTTTTTTTAAATCACCCATATAAGGAAATCTATTATCATGCCAATAGGGAGAATCAGATTTGTTATTTGTTAGCAAACAGTATACCCTGATTAAAAAGTGCTGCCATGTTAAGAAATAATGGCCTCATGGATAATTATTTGCTGAATCTTTATTATGACATATGAACACAGGAAACTTTGGCAATACAGTAGTATCAGATCTATATCCTGATTCATTCTGTAAGCAATCTTTGTCTACTCTGTTTGCATAGGCAGTAAAAAAGGCATCTGTATCAAGTAAAGTGTTAATTTCTTGTCAATGACATCATCTGCATTTAACCCTTTCCCTCATATCATACAAACGTGTTTTCACGCATCTGCAAACAGAGTAGACCCAGATCAGATCAGGATCTGCTCTGTTTGCTAATAGAAGTTGATAGATCTGGTTCTATAGTTTCTAAAATTTGTTCCTTATTTCATTATAACAATTTTGTCCATGAATATTCAGTAGGTTTTGAAATTTGAAACAAACATAGAACAGGGAAAGGGTTAAATAGTAGATTGTCAAATAACTATTTTTAAATTGTTTGCAACGGTCATTGCATATTACTTAATCTAAAACATTTTTATGCTTAACTTCATATGAATTGAACATAATATGGATTACAAGGAACTCATAACTGCTTCTGCTGTGTTCTAGCTGTTGTAATGGCTACAAGTCACCATGGTATCAGCTTGTCTCCAGGGGAATACTACTGTAATAAATATTTTTGTTGTGCTCTAGTTGCTGTGATAGTAGCTACACATCACAATGGTAACCACTTGTCTCTCAGGGAACACTACTGTGACAAATACCTTTGTTGTGTACCAATTGCTGTGGTAACAACTACACAATATGAATGTATCACCTGTCTCTAGGTGAACACTACTGTAATAAATACTTTTGTTGTGTCGCCTGCCGAGAGGTAGTGTGTCACTTAGGGATCACTTTTCCGTCGTCCGTCCGTCCGTCTGTCCGTCTGTCTGTCACACTTTCCTTTTTTGGCTGTCATTTCTTAACTTATCATTATAGAGCTTTCAGATTTCACACATGGAGTAAGCATGATGAGAGGAAGTGTCATGCACAAGGGCCACAACTCTAGCATCACTCTTTTTTTAGTTATTCCCCATTTTCATTTTGTTTTGTCCGGACAATAACTCTTTATCTACTGGTTCAATTGATTTCAAACTTCATATATTCAATAAGCATGATAAGAGGAAGTGTCATGCATAAGGGCCATAACTCTAGCATCAGTATTTTTGGAGTTATTCCCCTTTTTATACGCCCGAAGGGTCGTATTATGTTATGGTCTCCATCGTCTGGCCGTCTGGCTGGGTGTCCGTCCGTCTGTCTGTCTGTCTGTCCGTCCGTCCGTCCGTCCGTTAGCAAATTCGTGTCCTGGCTATAACTTACTCATTTTTTCTCCGATTTTCAAAATTCTTTCACACAAATGTTCAGTATCACTTGAAGGTGTGTCGCGTACAAAACCCAATTGTGAACTTTCAAGGTCAAGGTCACAAATAGGGCGTTAGCAATTTTCGTGTCCTTGCTAAAACTTACTCATCTTTTCACCAATTTTCAAAATTCTTTCACACGTATGTTCAGTATCACTTGAAGGTGTGTCGCGTACAAAACCCAATGGTGAACTTTCAAGGTCAAGGTCACAAATAGGGCGTTAGCAATTCTGTCCGTCCGTCCGTTAGCAAATTCGTGTCCTGGCTATAACTTACTCATTTTTTCTCCGATTTTCAAAATTCTTTCACACAAATGTTCAGTATCACTTGAAGGTGTGTCGCGTACAAAACCCAATTGTGAACTTTCAAGGTCAAGGTCACAAATAGGGCGTTAGCAATTTTCGTGTCCTTGGTAAAACTTACTCATCTTTTCACCAATTTTCAAAATTCTTTCACACATATGTTCAGTATCACTTGAAGGTGTGTCGCGTACAAAACCCAATGGTGAACTTTCAAGGTCAAGGTCACAAATAGGGCGTTAGCAATTCTGTCCGTCCGTTAGCAAATTCGTGTCCTGGCTATAACTTACTCATTTTTTCTCCGATTTTCAAAATTCTTTCACACAAATGTTCAGTATCACTTGAAGGTGTGTCGCGTACAAAACCCAATTGTGAACTTTCAAGGTCAAGGTCACAAATAGGGCGTTAGCAATTTTCGTGTCCTTGCTAAAACTTACTCATCTTTTCACCAATTTTCAAAATTCTTTCACACGTATGTTCAGTATCACTTGAAGGTGTGTCGCGTACAAAACCCAATGGTGAACTTTCAAGGTCAAGGTCACAAATAGGGCGTTAGCAATTCTGTCCGTCCGTCCGTTAGCAAATTCGTGTCCTGGCTATAACTTACTCATTTTTTCTCCGATTTTCAAAATTCTTTCACACAAATGTTCAGTATCACTTGAAGGTGTGTCGCGTACAAAACCCAATTGTGAACTTTCAAGGTCAAGGTCACAAATAGGGCGTTAGCAATTTTCGTGTCCTTGGTAAAACTTACTCATCTTTTCACCAATTTTCAAAATTCTTTCACACATATGTTCAGTATCACTTGAAGGTGTGTCGCGTACAAAACCCAATGGTGAACTTTCAAGGTCAAGGTCACAAATAGGGCGTTAGCAATTCTGTCCGTCCGTTAGCAAATTCGTGTCCTGGCTATAACTTACTCATTTTTTCTCCGATTTTCAAAATTCTTTCACACAAATGTTCAGTATCACTTGAAGGTGTGTCGCGTACAAAACCCAATTGTGAACTTTCAAGGTCAAGGTCACAAATAGGGCGTTAGCAATTTTCGTGTCCTTGCTAAAACTTACTCATCTTTTCACCAATTTTCAAAATTCTTTCACACGTATGTTCAGTATCACTTGAAGGTGTGTCGCGTACAAAACCCAATGGTGAACTTTCAAGGTCAAGGTCACAAATAGGGCGTTAGCAATTCTGTCCGTCCGTCCGTTAGCAAATTCGTGTCCTGGCTATAACTTACTCATTTTTTCTCCGATTTTCAAAATTCTTTCACACAAATGTTCAGTATCACTTGAAGGTGTGTCGCGTACAAAACCCAATTGTGAACTTTCAAGGTCAAGGTCACAAATAGGGCGTTAGCAATTTTCGTGTCCTTGGTAAAACTTACTCATCTTTTCACCAATTTTCAAAATTCTTTCACACATATGTTCAGTATCACTTGAAGGTGTGTCGCGTACAAAACCCAATGGTGAACTTTCAAGGTCAAGGTCACAAATAGGGCGTTAGCAATTCTGTCCGTCCGTTAGCAAATTCGTGTCCTGGCTATAACTTACTCATTTTTTCTCCGATTTTCAAAATTCTTTCACACATATGTTCAGTATCACTTGAAGGTGTGTCGCGTACAAAACCCAATTGTGAACTTTCAAGGTCAAGGTCACAAATAGGGCTTCAGTATCACTTGAAGGTGTGTTGCATACAAAACCCAATTGTGAACTTTCAAGGTCAAGGTCACAAATAGAGCGTTAGCAAATTTTGTGTCCGACAAATAAAAGATTACTATTACAATAAGCAGTTTTACTCTCCTTGCTATTGCCTTAGCCCTAATAGAGTCCTCATATGCGCAACTTCTGAAGGTTCACACATTGTGTAAATAGAACAGCCTTCGGGCGTATATTGCCCCGTCTCGCGGTGCTCTTGTTAATATTTTCTTGTCCGGACAATAACTCTTTATTTACTGGTTCAATTCATTTGAAAGCATATTAACAGTTTTTGTGTCAGCTTTGAGCAGGTGACACATGTGTTCCTCTGAACACTCTTGTTATGTTCTAGTTGCTGTGGCAATGGCTACACATCAAAATGGTATCACCTGTCTCTAGGTGAATACTGTAATAAATACTTCTGTTATGTTTCAGTTGCTGTGGTAACGGCTACACATCATGAATTTATTACCTGTCTCTACGTGAACACTACTGTAATAAATACTTTTGTTATGTTCTAGTTGCTGTGGTAACGGCTACACATCCCGATGGTATCACCTGTCTCTAGGTGAACACTACTGTAATGAGTGCTTTGAGTACTACTACCGCAGGTAGGTAAATTGGGAGTGTGTTGTGTCTAGGCCATGGGAGTGTAGTAATCCTACAAAACTTTGTTTTCATATGCCATTATAAAAATTCAGCTCATTGTTAATTATGATGTCATATTATTTCTGACATTAATATTATGGGGTAAAGGGATATAAATCTGTGTTATTTGGGAGGAAAAGTGAGTTCTCTGGTTTTATGCTTTGAATATAAACTGGAAAATCAGTATTTCAATACTTAACCCAATCCTTCATATTAACACCTTGTCACGCATATGCAAACAGAGTAGACCCAGATCAGACAGCTCCTGTAGGAACCATCTGCTCAGGGTCTGCTCTGTTTGTTTATGAAATTATAATGGATGTAACTCTACAGCTTCTACCAATACCAAATACTGCTACATAAAAATACTTTTATAAAAAGTTAAAAAAAAAGTTACCAAACTAAATATTCATGATGTCACTATTTCTTTTATGAATATCCGAACGGGGAAAAGTTTAACCCCTTTCCTTCATATAAACAGAGTTGACCCAGATCAGAGGGCTCCTATAGGAGCCGTCTGGTCAGGGTGTACTCTGTTTGCTAACGAAATTTGAAAGATCTACATATTTCTTTACTTTCTAAAATGGCTGCATTGTTCCACCTTCCATATTTCATTATAACTATTTTGTCTATGAATATTCAGTAAGTATTAAAAAATTTGGAATAAACATAGAACAGGGAGAGGGTTAAGTACTAATATATTCTATACCGCAAATTGGCAACCACATAACAGATTGCCCCGCACTGATGGACTTTATGGCTGAAGTGGAAAGTTAAAAATAACAGACACAGAGGTCCAGATAAGATGTGTAAATTTATACATTTTGAAGAATAACTTCTGTAGTTCACAAACAAACCCTATGTTGTGACCACTCTTTAGAATCGTCTCAAAGAGACGATTCTAAAGAGTGGTCACAACATAGGGTTTGGTGGAGAAATGACGATTTTAGCATTTAGCTCTGAGATAAATGTGTTTTAAATTTGTCTGTCAGAAATTCCAATGGTAGTGGAACACTTCTTCAAAGAAGTTTGATTTTCAGAAGGAACAACCAGGTCTCACGTAGACAGGGTTAGAGTTTAATACATTTTTTGTAGATGCTTTTATTGTCGAATTCAGCTGCAGTTGGCTTGACATAACTACTGCAGTGGAGGGTGAGTGTAGGCATGTTTGTGCGGGCAAGAATCCTTGTGTTGACAAATTTTGCTGACTTGTATTACTTAGTATGCAAAGAGTTAACCATTTCCATCATATCAATGCCTTTTCACGCATTTGCAAACAGAGTATACTCAGATCAGATGGTTCCTATAGGTGACGTCTGACCGGGGTCTGCACTGTTTGCTAATGAACTTTAATAAATCTGTTTTTTAGCTCGTCTGTTTCGAAGAAATCACGAGCTATTGTCGTAACTCCGGCGTCCGCGTTGTTGTCATCCTTGTCATTGTCTTCCGAAATCTTAACATTGACCATAACTTCTTCAATTTTTCATTTACAACCTTCATTTTTGGTATGCATTTTCATCTTGACAATGACGACAGACGAGCGTTGCACCCCCTTGCGGTGCTCTTGTTTAGTTTCTAAAATGGCTACAATGTTTGAACTTCCATATTTCATTATAATTATTTGGTCCATGAATATTCAGTAGGTATTGAAATTTGGAGAAAAAAAAAGAACAGGTAAAGGATTAACTCTTTCCTCCATAAATATGCCTTTCTACGCCTCTGTAATAGTCACTTCTTGAAACCATTATGATAAATAGAGCATTTGCTCCTATGGAGCAAATGCTCTATTTATCACAATGGTTTCAATACAACACAATTCTAACATTTTCCTTTTCTCTTGTAAATGCCCCTTTTGGGTAGACTCATTCAAAGAGGTCTAAAAACAGCCTATGGAGGAAAGGGTTAAGAAGCAGTAGTAATGTCTTACAGCGCGAAAGGAGGCTTTGAGAAGTACATGGCATGGAAGCGGTTGTGGTCAGGGTTCGGAAAGTGTGACAGTGGATTGCGTGAGTATATGACAGACCAGATGCTGGCCTACTGGGTGAAGTGTAGCCTTTGCGGCAAGTGGCGGCAGGTTTACCGTGAAACAGAGATTACTCCGGACTACCTGAGAGACTATGCCTGTGTTCGAGTACTGAAGGTAAGCCACATTGATATGAATGCATTCTGCATGTCTGCCTTTATCCTGTTAACCCTGTCCTTCACATAAACATGTTTTCATGCATTTGCAAGCATAGTAGACCCAGCCATCTGTTCAGGGTCTGTAACCCTTTCCCTGTTCTGTATTTATACCAGATTTCAATACCTAATGAATATTAATTTACAAATGTCATAATTAAACATGGAAAATGAAAAAATTGTAGGTACTTTAGAAAGTAAAGAAACATCTTTCAAATTCAATTAGCAAACAGAGCAGACCCTGATTAGATGGCTCCTATAGGATCAGGGTCTGTTCAGGGTCTGCTCTGTTTGCTAATGGAATTTGATAGTTGTTTCTTTAGTTTCTAAAATGGCTAAAATGTTCCATCTTCCATAATTATTTCATTAATATAAACGTGTTTTCACGCATTTGCAAACAGAGTAGACCCAGATCAGACGGCTCCTATAGGAGCCGTCTGATCAGGGTCTACTCTGTTTGCTTATAGAATTTGATATAGAACAGGGAAAGGGTTAAGTGCATTTGCAGACATCTTGGGTCCAGATGTGACGCCGAGTAGCTTGGCTTTCTCATCAGTATTCAAGCTGTTTGACATTCCGCCAATAACTTTTAACCCTTTCCCTGTATTTATTCCAAATTTTATTACCTAATGAATATTCATTTACAAAAGCCATAATTAATATTCAATTAAATATGTAATTAATATTCATAAAGCCATTTTTTCTTACATGAATATTCATGAAGTAAATGGTTGATTGATGCAGGTAATAATGTAAAGAATTTATAAAATGGAAAACAGAACAATATTCTTATGGAATCGTAAATAGAAAATGATTTGGGCAGAAGATTCCATACAAAAACACACAACCACCCCCAGAAGCAAAACGAAGAAATCTGCATGCATGTCTTGGAGGTATCTATTTATATAAAAAAAATATGATTAAAAATAAACATTATTTTTTTGGCTCAGACTGTGCAATCAGAAACCGAGTTTTTATTATTTTAGGCCTGAACAAAATTGTTGTACAGATAGCTTGCAAGCACACAAAATGCAATTGAACCCTTTCCCTTATATTGACGCCTCTGTAAAAGCCACTTTCTGAAACCATTGTGATAAATAGACCATTTGCTCCATAGGAGCAAATGCTCAATTTATCACAGTGGTTTTCAAAACTGCACAAATCTAAAAAAAATCCTTTCCTCTAGTTAATGCTCCTTTTCGGTAGATGTATTGAAAGAAGTAGGATTGATGGAAGGGTCAAGGTCAAGAGCATTATTACTTAACCCTTTCCCTGTTCTATGTTTATTCCAAATTTCAATACCATCTGGCGAAAATAGTTTTAATGAAATATGGAAGGTGGATCATAGTAGACATTTTAGAAAGTAAAAAACAAATCTTTCAAATTCCACAAACAAACAGAGCAGACCCTGATCAAATGGATCCTATGGGAGCCGTCTGATCTGGGTCTGCTCTGTTTGCAAATGCGTGAAAACACCTTTATATGAAGTATGGGTTAATTACTTTGTAATCGGAAATGGTTGACAGATATTGATTGGCAGACTGAATTCCAGTACAGAAAATTTGGGCTTGGTTTTTAGCTCACCTGGCACAAAGTGCTAAGGTGAGCTATTGGGATGATCCTATGTCCGGCGTCGTGCGTATGTGCGTCGTGCGTACGTGCGGGCGTCAACAATTTACTTAAACATCTTCTTCTCTGGAACTACAAAGCCAAGAGCTTTGATATTTGGTATGTAGCATCATCTAATGGTCCTCTACAAAGATTGTTCAAATTATGTCCCCCGGGCCAAAAATGGCCCCGCCCCAGGGCTTATCAGTTTTTCATAGGAAAATCTTTAAAAATCTTCTTCTCTGAAACTGTAAGGCATAGACCTTTGATAATTGGTGTATAGCATCATCTAATGGTCCTCTACTAAGATTGTTCAAATTATGACCCCTGGGCCAAAAATGGCCCCGCCCCGGGGCTTATCAGTTTTTCATAGGAAAATCTTTAAAAATCTTCTTCTCTGAAACTGTCAGGCATAGACCTTTGGTATTTGGTATGTAGCATCATCTTATGGTCCTCTACTAAGATTGTTCAAATTATGACCCCTGGGCCAAAAATGGCCCCGCCCCGGGGCTTATCAGTTTTTCATAGGAAAATCTTTAAAAATCATCTTCTCTGAAACTGTAAGGCCTAGACCTTTGATATTTGGTATGTAGTATGATCTAATGGTCCTCTACTAAGATTGTTCAAATTATGACCCCTGGGCCAAAAATGGCCCGCCCCGGGGCTTATCAGTTTTTCATAGGAAAATCTTTAAAAATCTTCTTCTCTGAAACTGTAAGGCATAGACCTTTGGTATTTGGTATGTAGCATCATCTAATGGTCCTCTACTAAGATTGTTCAAATTATGACCCCCAGGACAAAAATGGCCCCGCCCCAGGGCTTATCAGTTTTTCATAGGAAAATCTTTAAAAATCTTCTTCTCTGAAACTATAAGGCATAGACCTTTGATATTTGGTATGTAGCATCATCTAATGGTCCTCTACTAAGATTGTTCAAATTATGACCCCTGGGCCAAAAATGGCCCCACCCCGGGGCTTATCAGTTTTTCATAGGAAAATCTTTAAAAATCTTCTTCTCTGAAAATGTAAGGAATAGACCTTTGGTATTTGGTATGTAACATCATCTAATGGTCCCCTACTAAGATTGTTCAAATTATGACCCCCAGGACAAAAATGGCCCCGCCCCAGGGCTTATCAGTTTTTCATAGGAAAATCTTGAAGAAATCATCTTCTCTGAAACTGTAAGGCCTAGACCTTTGATATTTGGTATGTAGCATGGTCTAATGGTCCTCTACTAAGATTGTTCAAATTATGACCCCTGGGCCAAATATGGCCCCGCCCCGGGGCTTATCAGTTTTTCATAGGAAAATCTTTAAATATATTCTTCTCTAAAATTATAAGGTATAGACCTTTGGTATTTGGTATGTAGCATTATTTAATCGTCCTCTACTAAGATTAATCAAAATATGACCCCTGGACCAAAAATGGCCCTGCCCTGGGGCTTATCAGTTTTTCATATGAAAAGCTTTAAGAATCTTCTTCTCTGAAACTGTAAGGCAGAGACCTTTAATATTTGGTATGTAGTGCTATCTAATAGTTTTCTACCAAGATTGTTCAAATTATGTCCCCTGGGTTGAAAACTTCCCCGCCCAGGGGCATATCAGTTTTTTGTAGGAAAGTTTTTAAAAATCTTCTCTTAAAAATCTTTAAAAGTCTTCTCTGAACTTGTAAGGCATAGACCTTAGATATTTGGTATGTTGCATTATCTAATAGTCCTCTACCAAGATTTTCAAATTATGAACCCCGGATCAAAATTGACCCCGCCCTGGGGCTTAACAGTTTTTCATAGGAAAATCTTTAAAATATCTCCTCCTCCAAATCTGTAAGGTCTAGACTCTTTATATTTAGTATGTAGCATCATCTGATGGTTTTCTACCAAGATTTTTCAAATTATGCAATCTGTCATTGAAATCATTAATCTGTTACGAACAGGTGAGCGATTAAGGGCCATTATGGCCCTCTTGTTTGGTTCTTGTGTCATGGTCAAAGTTACTAACAATTGAAACAATTAAAATGTTTTCTGGTCACTATTGCAGACAAATTGGTTTTCATGATATTGCTACATTAGGGACCTGTTTGTTTAGATTACAAACAATCTTGAAACCAGTCAAATTATATATTCAATGTTTCATTTTTATATACTTTTCAGAACCAGTCTCAAGAAAAAGCCTGCGAAGTTCCAGAGGACTTTGTAAGATAATTATACAGTAAAACTTGCCTTAAGCCTTTCCCTGTTCTGTGTTTGTACCAAATTTCAATACCTACTGAATATTCATGAACAAAATAATTAAAATGAAATATGGAAGGCAGAATATTATAGCAATTTTAGAAAGTAAAGAAACAGATCTTTCAAATTCCATTAGCAAACAGAGCAGAGCCTGATTAGATGGTTCCTATAGGAGCCTTCTCTGTTTGCAAATGCGTGAAAATGCATTTATATGAAGGAAAGGTTTAACCCTTTACCTGGTGAATATTCATGGAAGAAATAATGACATCATGAATATTAATTAGCTGAATTTTTATAATGGCAAATGAACACACGATATGTTAGCCATAGCAGAAAAGTCAAAATTTTGTTGTTCCATAAGCAAACAGAGCAGACCCTGATCGGACAGTTCCCTCAGGAGCTGTTTAATCTAGGTCATTTATGATATAATATAGATATAGTAAAACGGCGATAATCCCAGGATGGATTTTCCGAGTATATGGTCTAATCCGAGGGAATTTATATGGTTTGGACACGAAATCTATTACTTTAATACAACAATGTACAGTGTAATCCGAGTTTGAAAATCTGGTTTTTCGAGCACATGCTCGGTCCCTTCAATGAATTATTTCTTTAAATTACCTGCCTAATCCGAGCATGCATCACGGACACTTCAAAGTCAATATATCACACCTCCTTAATTGATGTCTCGCGATTCTGTGTGCCCCGGCATTTAGAGGCAGTTTTGTGTTTGTTTTGCAACTGAATGTGAATTACACCGGGTCCACCAGTATACGCGTATGTTGGCGGTAATTGTGAGTTCAACCTGTACAACCCATAATTATATTTAATGCATCTGGGTCCATGCTTATAAAGCTTTTAATTAAGTCTGAGTTTCGTTCTCAAGCTTTTGATTGGTCAGATTTGAGTTCTCAAGCTTATGTTTGGTCAGATTTGAGCCAAGGGCTCAAATCTGACCAATCAAAAACTTGAGAACGAATTCAAACTCAACTAAAAGTTTTATAAGCATGGACCCTGTTCTTTACTTATATTATTATATACTTATCACAGCTGCAACCGAAGGTCAGTGGACCCTTTACAATAAACCCAAACTTTGTTTCAAACTATTAGATATAGAACCGTCATAGCTTATATCCTTATTCTTAAAAAGATTTTAGTTTGCCTGATTTTCCATTCGTCAACATTTCATTTAGTTGTGGATATTAACAAACATCCTCACTTTGCTACCATGCTGTTTTGTGATAAGGAAAATCAGGGCAAGTTAGTTAATAATCTGAACACTCTGCTTCGTTCGTCTGAAATACTCTATAAAGAATGTTTATCTCTCATAGCAAGCTTCTGGTTGAACGAGACTTGTCTAAAAATACGCAAAAAAATCAATTAACTGTTCAGCATTCTGATGGCAAAAAGCACAAGTTGAATGCACAAAGTTATTATTTCATGGATAATCTGAGGGTAGCGGTAATCAGACCATTTTCTCAGTTCCTGACAGCCCTCAGATTATTGCCATTTTACTGTAATTTTAATTATAGGAAATTTTAGAATGGCATTGTAAACAATGGAAATGTTTTACCCAACTATAGAACCATATCTATTTTATTTCATATTAAGCAAACAGGGTATACCCAGATCGGAAAGTTCCTTTGGGTGCAATATAAATGAAGTAATGAGTTAACCGTTTCCCTGTTCTATATTTAGACCAATTTTCAATACCTACTGAATATTCATGAACAATTAGTTAAAATGAAATATGGAAGATGTAACATTGTAGCCATTTTAGAAAGTCAAGAAACAGATCTTTCAAATTCCATTAGCAAACAGAGTAGATCCTGATCAGACGGCTCCTCTAGGAGCCGTCTGATCTGGGTCTACTCTGTTTGCAAATGCGTGAAAAGGCAAAGAGTTGTAGAGACTCACATCTTTCTATAAATCTTTACTTCATGAATAGTCATTTAAGAAATAATGGCATCATGAATATTAATTAGCTGAAAGTTTATAATGACATACGAAAATGGGCTACGTTGCCATGGAAGAACCTGTAGAATTAGACGGAGCAACAGATAAATGTGCGTACTCAAGTACTAAATTCGTCATTTCTCCATTAACTCTCTGTTGTGACCACTCTTTAGAATTGTCTAGAAGAGGTGATTCTAAAGAGTGGTCACAACATAGGGTTTGGTGGAGAAATAAAGAAGTTATTCTTGAAAATGTTTAAATTTACGCATCTTATCTGGACCTCTGATTAGATCTGTATTATTTCATAATAAACAGCAAACCCTGATCAGTTTGATCCTACAGGAACTGTCTGATCTGCATCTCCACTGTTTGCAAAGACCTTAACCCTTTCCCTCATATAAACGCCTTTTCACGCATTTGCAAACAGAGTAGACCCAGATCAGACGGCTCCTAATGGAGCCGTCTGATCAGGGTCTGCTCTGTTTGCTTGTAGCATCTGATAGATCTATATATTAAGTTTCTAAAATAGCTGAGGTGCTCCACCTTCCATATTTCATTATAACTATAATGTCTATGAATATTCAGTAGGTATTGAAATCTGGACTAAATATAGAACAGGGAAAGGCCTTAAAAGATGTGTCTGTGGAGCAAATATTGATGGGCTGTTCCAGTCTGAAAATTGATAGTTAACCCTTTACTCCATGAATATCCTTGTAAGAAATAATGACGTCATGAATATAATATTAAAGTTTAATTGTTATAGTAGCAAATGGGTATGGGAATTTTAGGGCATGACTGAAACTAGAATCATACCTGTATTATGTCATAAGCAAACAGAGCAGACCCTGATCTATGACGTATCTATGGAGTGAAGACTTACCACTTCGAATGTGAGACACTTGTGCACTGTTATTTACAGTGTAGACCCAGATCAGAGGGGTCCTAGGGGATCTGCACTGTTTGTCATTCAAACTCCTATAGTAAGTTCAGGCCTTTCATACAGAGTATATGTACAGAGACTCTGTAGTTAACCCTTTCTTTTATATAAACTTGTCCTTGCGCTGTTATAAGAAAATAATCTAATTAATATTCATGACGTTATTATTTCTTACATGAATATTCACGGAGGAAAGGGTTTACCCTTACAGTGCAGGACACGAGTCTTTAATGTCCTTTGCAAACGATGTAGACCAAGATGAGAGGGCTCCTAGAGGAGCCCTCTCATCAGGGTCTGCACTGTTTGTCATGTTCCACTTTTCTTTAGAAAATCCCTAGATATTCACCATAAGCTTGATCTGTTTGAATTTTGAAATAGTCCATTTGAAAATTCAGCATCGTAAATGTTAAACACTGATGGGCTATTCTACTTTAACAATTCAGTGCTGTATAAGTTGAGTCTCTTCTCTAGAGAGTCAGAGACTCTAAGGTACATGTATCCCGATTCATGATGTTTTTGCAGAGGGTGGAATTTACCCGCCACGATGACTTCTGGATAAGTCACATGGCTGTTAGACTGTTTGTCAAGAATGCTGTGTATGCGCCCTTTGTGAAAAGCTTCTTCCCTGATAAAGTCGGAATCACTCCCTCAGACACGTCCATACACAAGTATGAAGAAGGTATTACAGGTAAGGAGAAAATTCCAATAGGTTATTATACCCCCACAAATGAAGTTTTTGGGGGGGTGTATACTGGAGTCACCATGTCCGTCCGTCCGTCCACTCTTCCATCCGTCCAGCTTGTCCGGATCATAACTTCCAACTTATAAAAGCTGTTGACTTCAAACTTCATATAGACATATACAGATAAATATAATTGACCGCAAGTGCAGTGCACAAAGTCCACAACTCTATCTGCAGTATTTTTGGAGTTATTGCCCTTTGTTATTTTTGCCAAAATTTGACTTGTCCGGATCATAACTTCTAAAGTATAAAAGCTATTGACTTCTAACTTCATATACAGATAGACCACATTGGCCCCAAGTGCATTGCACAAGGTCCATACCTCTGTCTGCAGTATTTTTGGAGCTATTGCCCTTCGTTATTTTTGTAAAAATCTGGCTTGTCCGGATCATAATTTCGAAAATATAAAAGCCATTGACTTCAAACTTCATATACAGATAGACCATATTGACCCCAAGTGCAGTGCACAAGGTCCATAACTCTGTCTGCAGTATTTTTGGAGCTATTGCCCTTTGTTATTTTTGTAAAAATCTGGCTTGTCCGGATCATAACTTCTAAAGTATAAAAGCCATTGACTTAAAACTTGATATTCAGATAGACCACATTGACCCCAAGTGCAGTGCACCAGGTCCATAACTCTGTCTGCAGTATTTTGGGAGTTATTTCCCTTTGTTATTTTTGTCAAAATCTGGCTTGTTCTGATCATAAACATCCAAAGTATAAAACCTATTGACTTCAAACTTCATATACAGATAGATCATATTGAGCGCAAGTGCAGTGCACAAGGTCCATTAATGAACATTATCCTGACACATTTGCCTCTTGTGACTAGACCCTACTGGGTGGTGGGAGAGTATGAATCACCTAGGTCTAGTTCCAATAAGTTTTGCTAAATTGTGTATTATTTATCCCTTTTCTCCATTTAGGAAATAATGACTATGAATTATGTCTCCCCCCATATTTATATGGGGGAGACATATTGTTTTCGTGAGAGTTGTCTGTCTGTCTGTCTGTCTGTCTGTCCGTCTGTCCGTCTGTCCGTCTGTCTGTCTGTCTGTCCGTCACACTTTTTGTCCGGACGATAACTTCAATATGCCTGATGCCAGTTGATTGAAACTTCATATATGGAAAGAGCATAATGAGAGGAAGTGTCATGCACAAGGTCCATAACTCTGGCTTCACTAATATTGGAGTTATTGCCCTTTGTAAAAAAAAATCACACTTTTTTGTCCGGACGATAACTCCTATATGGCTCATGCAATTGGATTGAAACTTCATATATGGAAAGATCATGACGAGAGGAAGTGTCATGCACAAGGTCCATAACTCTGGCTTCTATAATATTGGAGTTATTGCCCTTTGTAAAAAATATCATAATTTTTTGTCCGGACAATAACTTCAATATGCCTGATGCCAGTTGATTGAAACTTCATATATGGAAAGAGCATAATGAGAGGAAGTGTCATGCACAAGGTCCATAACTCTGGCTTCACTAATATTGGAGTTATTGCCCTTTGTAAAAAAAATCATAATTTTTTGTCCGGATGATTACTCCTATGTGACACATGCCATTGGAGTGAAACTTCATACATGGAACGATCATGATAAGAGAAAGTGTCATGCATAAGATCCTTAACTCGAGCTTCAATAAATTTAGAGTTATTGCCCCTTGTACATTTGTTTAATTCTTTTTTGTCCGGACGATAACTCCTACATGGCTCTTGCCATCGTATTGAAACTTCATACATGGAAAGAGCATGATGAGAGAAAGTGTCATGAACAAGGGCCATAATTCTGGCTTCAATACTTTTGGAGTTATTGCCCTTTGTTACATTTTTTGGCCGATCAATAACTCCTGTTCGACTGATGCTATTGGAATGACATTTTATTTTTGGAAAGAGCATGATGAAAGTAAGTGTCATGCACAAGGGCCATAAATCTGGTATCAGTATTTTTGGAGTTATTAACTGTTATGATTTTCTTCTTGAAAAATGTAGTGTGGAAAACGCATAATGAGGGGAAGTATCATTCATCAAGACCATAACATTTTTAGTGATTTCCCTTTACATATTGTTTTTATTAGAGGGGAGACATCCGTTTTTGTGACAAAAACCTCTAGTTATTAACTGAATTTTCATAATGGAATATTTTAGCCATGGCAGAATTTGTAGAATCAGACCTATATCATTTCTTAACCCTGTCCTTCATATAAATATGTTTTCACGCATTTACAAACAGAGAAGACCAAGATCAGATGGCTAATAAACTTTGAAATATCAGCTCCTTTACTTTCTTAATGGCTACAATGTTCCACCTTCCACATTTCATTATAACTATTTTGTCCATGGATATTCAGAGGGTACTGAAATTTAAAATAAACATAGAAAGGGATAAGCAAGCAAGGTCTACCCTTTTGTAAGGGCAGATAAAGGGTTGCTATATTTATTCATGAGATCATGAATTTTAAGGAGATGAGCAGAGCTGCAGATAAGGGTGCACCCCCAAATACTTAAATCATCATTTCTCCACCAAACCCTATACTGTGACCACTCTTCAGAATCGTCTCCACCAAACCCTATACTGTAACCACTCTTTAGAATCATCTCCACCAAACCCTATATTGTGACCACTCTTTAGAATCGTCTCGTAGAGTATAGGGTCATAGTGTAGGATTTGATGGAGAAATAAAGGAGTTATTCTTGAAAATGTAGTTGTACGCATCTTATCTAGAGCTCTGGATGAGATTATAAAATGACAATATGAACAAGAACATGTTTGACCATAGTACAAAGTGTATAATCAGATCTGTATTATTTCACGAACAAACAGAGCAGACACTGATCGACCCATCTGATCTTGGTCTGCTATGTTTGCAATGAAGTCAATAGGTATATCAGTGATGTCAAGAGTTAACCATCTTTGCAAACAGATTAAACCCAGATCAGGTTAACCCTTTCCCTCATATATAAACATGTTTTCTCGCATTTGCAAACAGATTAGACACAGACGCTGGGTCACTCTCTGTCTCATCTGGATACAAGCTGTTTGCAGCCTGGTCATGATTAGCGAGAAAAGGGTTAAATTTACTAGAAGATTTTGAATGATGAACAGTGTAAACCTTGATCAGAAAAAACTCTTGGAATATTCTGTGACCTGGGTCTACACTGTTTTGCCAAGGACAGGTAACTTATGTCACACATTCAATGAATTAGTAACCCTTTATTTGATGAATACTCATTTAACCTGTTCCTTCATATCATCACCGTTTCATGCATTTGCAAACAGAGCCATCTGATCAGTCTGCTCTGTTTGCTTATGATATAATATAGATATGGAACTACAATTTCTGCCATGGCCAAAACCTTGTGTGTTCATGTGTTATTATTAGGGCTGTCACGGTTAGACAATTATTGAACCGGTTAATCGGGAACGCCGAACCGAACCGTAACCGGTTAACCGCCATGTTTATCATCCGTGTCAGACTGTATATAGCATAAAGCATGGTGCGCTATATATTCGGAAATTAAATCCTATTTGGGCCGATATAAGACTTGAAAAACCTGTTGACATCCTGCTTGACTCATTTGTTGACCGAAATCATATAACCATTCATTTCAATCTGATAGAATTATGGCGAAAGTGAAAGTAAGAATTGTGTTTACCTTTCGAGTCTCAACTTCCGCTAGACTGGTCTACTGTAAAATTATTAACTTCCGTTATGAATGTGTACTGACTAAAAGTGCAGGTTCGAATGCCCTTCCACTTTACTGTAATGCTTGTAAAAGTAATAGTACACACTACACAGAGATGAGGAAAATTGGATAAAATTGAGAACATTGGTTTATTGGTAGACAAGTGTACATGATAACCCATCGATAGGCATGTGGAAAACTGTGTTACATTTCAATTAGATATGAGGGATAGAGACAGTTTTTTTTAAAAAATTTTTACAGTGATACGTAGCTCGACGTGAATTAAATGAAATAAGAAATGTTTACATAAGATATGTATATGTGTACAGCCCGACTAGTCGGATACCTTTTCTCCATCATAGAATGTCGAAGGAATCAAAATGACTTAAATGACAGTATAAAATATTATTTTTAGCGTAATTTACTTTCCCAAATTATTACAGGCGGTTCACGGTTAGTGAAATTTTGAACCGGTTAGAACAACGAACCGAACCGTCAACGATTAACCGAGTAACCGTGACAGCCCTAGTTATTATAACGCATTAATATAATTTATATTCATAACATCAGTATTTCTTACATGAATATTCATGGAGGAAAGGGTCAAGATATACATGTAATTACTTAGTAATCAGCTGAATTTTGGTTATGGTAATCAACAAATGAACTGTTTGCCATGACAGAAACTGTAGAATCAGGGTCCATGCTTATAAAGCTTTTAGTTGAGTCTGAGTTTAGTTCTCAAGCATTTGATTGGTCAGATTTGAGTTCTCAAGCTTTTGATTGGTCAGATTTGAGCCAGAGGCTCAAATCTGACCAATCAAAAACTTGAGAACGAACTCAGACTCAACTAAACGTTTTATAAGCATGGAGCCTGATCTATATTATTCCATAAGCAAACAGAGTATACCCTGATGTGGGTATGCTCTGCAAAAGGTGCAAATATACATCTATATAGGGTACAGGGTTATTGCAGCAACAAAGCAACAGATAATTGTGCCTACACAGATCCTAAAATTGTCATTTCTCCACCAAACCCTATGTTGTGACCACTCTTTAGAATCATATCGAAGAGACGATTCTAAAGAGTGGTCACAAATTCACAACACAGGGTTTTGTAAAGAAAAAAAATACTTGTCTTTGCCCTTTACCTGTGTGAATATTAATGAATAAAAGTTCAGTATAACCCCTATACACCAGAATTTTAGTAGAGAAGAAGCAGGTGGCTGCTTAATGCAGGAAGAAAGCCATGCAGAAAGCTCCTAGAGGAGCTTTCTGCATGACTTTCACCTTGCAAAAAATTAAACATAACAGTTTAACATCAAGTTTAGAGGAGTTTTACTGTACTTATAATGGCATTATGAACAAGGAAAGTTAACCTTTCCCTCATACAATCGCTTTTTCAAGCCTTTGCAACAGAGTAGACCAATATCAGACAGCTTTTTAGGAGCCACCTTTTCAGGGCCTGGTCTGTTTACTTACGAAATTATTATAGATCTGACTCTACCAATGCCAAAAACTGCGGCATACATATGTTATTATAAAACTTCAGCTAATAAATAGTCATGATGTCATTACTTCTTACCAGGATATTCAACATGTAAAGGGTTAACCCTTTACCTCATAAAAATGCCTTTTAATGCATTTGCAAACAGAGTAGACCTAAATCAGACGACTCCCATAAGAGCCTCATGATCAGGGTCTGCTCTATTTGTTTATGACATGATATAGAACTCTTTCTATAGTTTTTGTCAAAGCAAAATTTCCCTTGAAAGTTTTACAGTACACATATACAAATTCAGCTAATATATATTCCTGCAGTCATGATTTCTTACATGAATATTGAACAGGGAAAGGATAAAAGACAAGCAATATTACTTCTTTGAATGACTGCTTTAGACCGGTGTTAATTTTTATACCCCTGCAAATGAAGTTTGAGAGGGGGTATATAGGAGTCAGTGTGTTGGTCGGACAGTCTTGCACCAAAATGTTTGTTTTGCATTAAGGCAGTTGAGAGCGAGTATTCTCACATACCTTCCCTTATCTCCGAGTTAGAACAACAGGTTAAGATTTCCTTATCTGTAACACGTGTAAGATCACTTTAGAATGTATGACGTCATATATGACGTCAAGCCATGGAAACTTATGTTTACATGTCATTTAAACGACGAAAATACACTTTTTTGATATGTGAGAAAAAGAATCTGATGCTCGTTGTCTTTTAAGATCACATGTTCCTAAACTCACCAAGAAAATGTTATTAAGCTCGCCAAGGCTCGCTTAATGACATTTTCTAAGGCTCGTTTAGGAACATGTGATCTTAAAAGACAACTCGCAACAGATCCTCTATTTCCATCACCTTTAGTGATAGTTCTAGTTTGTTCTTTTTTGTCTTTACAGAAGTGCGCCCTTTCCTCCATCCACTGCAGGACGTGGTTGAGAGCTCGCTGGCCTACAGTCTTCCCCCACATTACCTGTCTGATGAGGAACACAGCGAGTTTACTATGTTCTCCAAAAGTTCTCTCGTGAACGGTTTTCTGATCATTCGCAATACCGCTGTTACTCTCTGGAATCTCAATGTTAAGGTATGTTCTCTGTCAACTACACATAACCCTTTCCTCCATGAGTACGCCTTTCTATGCCTTTGCAAAAAGAGTAGACTCAGATCGGATGGCTTCTGTAGGAACTGATCAGGGTCTGCTCTGTTTGCTTTGTGATATAATATAGATATGAATATGCAGTTTTTGCCGTGACCAAAAATCATATGTTCAGGAGCCGTCTGATCAGGGTCTGCTCTGTTTGCTTATGATATAATATAGATATGAATATGCAGTTTTTGCCGTGACCAAAAATCATATGTTCATGTGCCCTTAGGTCCCTTTATAAATTAATCTAATTGATATTCATGATGTAATTACTCCTCACATGGATATTCATGGAGTAAAGGGTTAATTCTTTGCATACAAACACTATCACCTTCCACAATTCTGAAAAATAATTCCCTCCATTTCTCTTCAAAGATGTAGTCAGAATGACAAATAGTTAGGATCCTGATGATGCAAGCCACTAGAGAAGACCCAGAGAAGCCATCTGATCAGGGTCTGCTGTGTTTGCTAATGGAATTTGATAGATCTGTTTCTGGCTACACTTTTCCACCTTCCATATTTCTTAACTATTTTCTACGTGAATATTCAGTAGGTATTAAACCTGTTAGAGATGCTTTTTAATGCCTTTACAAACAGATTAGCCCCAAATCAGATGGTTCCTGTACGGGCCAATTTATCAAGGTCTGCGACATTCGTTTATGGAGTAATGTAGATCTCTGTTTCTACAGTTCCGCCATGGTACAAAATTCCGTCGTTGATAATTCCATATATTAAATCAGCTAATATTCATATAACAATCTGGGTCCATGCTTATAAAGCTTTTAGTTGAGTCTGAGTTTCGTTCTCAAGCTTTTGATTGGTCAGATTTGAGTTCTCAGACTCAACTAAAAGTTTTATAAGCATGGACCCAGTTCTTACATGGCTATTTTTAGATGTAAAGGGTGAAAGGTTAACCCTTTCCCTCATATAAACACCTTTTCACGCCTTTGCAAACAGAGTAGACTCAGATCAGATGGCTTCTGTAGGAGCCATAAGGTCAGGATCGCTCTGTTTGCCTATGAAATTATAATAGATCTGATTCTACAGTTTTTATCAATACAAAAAGTTTCTGTTTCCATTTGCCATTATAAAACTTCAGCTAGTATATATATATTCATGTTGCCATTATTTCGTACATGATTATTTAACACATTTCCTCATAGTGACGCATTTTGACGCCTCTGTAAAAGTCACTTTTTGAAACCATTGTGGTAAATTGAGCATATAGGAGCAAATGCTGTCACAAAGGTTTCAAAACTACACAATTCTAATATTCTCATTTTCTATAGTTAATGCTCCTTTTCGGTAGATTAATTTAAAGAGGTTGGGTCTAAAAATAGCCTAGGAGTGAATGAGTGTTTCTAAAGTGGGACATAACCAGCAGTGTAGATACAGATCAGAGGGCTCCTGAATGACAAATTAATCACAAATAGAATTGTGAGTGACAGTCAAGTAGTTGTGCTGTATTTTACCTAATGAATGCCAGAAACATATTTACTGGCACTTGCAAAAATAGGTAGACCAGGATCATGGGATTCTTGCAAGAGCTGTCTGATCTGGGTTGGCACCATTTGGCATCTGATCAGGGTCTGCACTGTTGGCATCAAATTTATTCATTTCATATTGAATGGTCTATACCGTTAACCTTTCCTTCATACAAACACTTTTTACATGCCTATGCAAGCAGAGTAGACCCAGATTAGATGGTTTCTGTAGGAGCAGTCTGATCAGGGTCTGCTCTGTTTGCTTATGACATAAAATAAGATATGATTCTACAGATTCTGCCTTGGTCGAAGATTCCTGTGTTCATGTGCCATTTTAAAACATTAATCTTATTAATATTCATGATGTCATAATTTCTTACATGAATATTCTTTGAGTAAAGGGTTAACATATGATGGACCATTCCACTTTGAAATTCAGCATTCAAAGAATGGGTCTAATTACACAATTTCTTACAGAAATGGGTGACAATAGACCGATGTATGAACTACATCAATATGAGGGGCTTGTCTCGGGTATGGCTAGCCCAACAGGTAGGGCCCATACTGCAGTTCCTCACAGAGACGGGTTTCATCAACCATGGAGTGGCCAGCATACCTAAACACATAGACTTCCTACCAGTGATCAGTGAGAATCAAAAGGTATGAAATATCTTAAATCCGTGATTGCGGAATAATTTTACACCAATGATTCTTGAATTATATTCTAAAATGTAAGCCTTCTCCCTCAAATCATGTTTGCACAGGGTTGCCACATGTCAGGGAAAAAATTTTTTTTTTCAATGTCAGGGAATGTCGGGGAATTTTGTGAAATGTCAGGGGAATTTGAAAATATGGGCAAATGTCAGGGAATTGTCAGGGAATTTTGAAAAAAATGAGAACGAAGACCATATATTTTAAAGTTCCTCAGAAATATAACAATTTATGACAGAAAGACCAAATGTCGCGATGTAACATGTCAGGGAAAATTAGAATTATGACAGGGAAATGTCTGAATTGTCAGGGAATTTTATCTCCTCTGATTTGTGGCAACCCTGATGCAAACAGCTTGGATCCAGATGAGTAACTCGGTGTCTTGATACAGATTTCATGATAATTTGACACATATCTTAACAGAGCTACAGATAAAGGTTTTTACCCAAATAAAAAAATCATCATTTCTCCTCCAAACCCTATGTTTTGACCACTCTTTAGAATCATCACGAAGAGAGGTCACAGTATAGGAATTGGTGGAGAAAAAAGGAGCTATTCTTGAAAATATTTAAATTTACGCAACTTATCTGAACCTCTGTCTTAATCATGAGTAGATGGCGTGTCTCATACAAAACTATAATTCTAGCATCAGCCATTTTATGCAAATATTTTTGTAAGCTTTAACTTTCTTACTCCTTGACAGATTTCAATGTTTTTCTGTTAATTTTAACCATTAACCTGATAATCCGTCCATTGTATGCCATTGCATACAGAGCAGACCCAGATCAGATGGTTCCTGTAAGAACTGTCTGATCAGGGTTTGCTCTGTTTGAATATAGGAAGTATATAGATCCAATTCTAGAGATTCTATAGGAGCCATCTGATCTGGGTCTACTCTGTTTGCTAATAGAATTTGAAAAATCTGTTTCCTTACTTTCTAAAATGGCTACATCAGCTTTAACCCATACCTGCATATTGACGACTTTTGACTTGGCTATTCTTAAAAAAATTGATACACATTTTATGTGTTGCTATGTGTTTTTCAGCATCCTGTGATAATTGTTGGGGGAGGACTTGCTGGCCTAGCAGCAGCTAGGCAGCTCACAAACTTTGGAATACAGGTGAGGTTGAGTTTTGATAAGGGAGGTAACTCTGTTAGGACAATGAGTAATTGCTATATTTACATACTGTAGTTATACCCACCTAGCCTGAAGTTGTTTTAGCGTGATGGGTATATTCTGGAATTGTGTTGTCCTTCCTTCTCTTTGTCCATCCATATATAAGATTTCATATCCGTCCATCTCTTTGTCCATCCATAGATCAAGGGCTTGGTGCAAAACTATTCAAACTCCTTCACAAAGTGAAGGAGTTAGAATAGGTTTGCACCAAGCCCTCGAGATGAGATTTTGTATTGTCGGTATGTCCCTTTGTCCATCCATATACGAGATATGGTGTTGTCTGTCCAACCAGTGTTTGTCCATAAATGAGATTTGATACAGTCAGTCTGTCCCTTTGACTGCCCACAGATGAGCTTTTGTATTGACTACTCCTATGTTACACCAAATTTTCAGAAGCTTAATTTAACCTATTTCCCCATAGGCTATTTTTAGATCCAACCACTTTGAATAAATCTACCCAAAAGGAGCATTAACTAGAGAAAAGAGGAAAATTTTTGAATTGTGTAGTTTGAATCCATTGTGATAAATAGAGCTCAATTTATCACAAATATAGCTCAATTTATCACAATGGTTTCAACAGGTGATTTTTACAGAGGCATAGAAAGGCTTATTTATGGAGGAAAGGGTTAACCCTTTCTCTGTTCTATGTTTATTTCAAATTTGAACACCTACTAAATATACATGTACAAAATAGCTATAATGAAATATGGAAGGTGGAACATTGTAGCCATTTTAGAAAATAAAAAACCAGATTTATCAAATTCCATTAGGAAACAGAGCAGATCCTGATCAGACGGCTCCTCTAGGAGCCGTCTGATCTGGGTCTACTCTGTTTGCAGATGCGTGAAAACACGTTCATATGAGGGAAAGGGTTAATAGAAGTAATTACTGTCATGACTTCCGGTGCACTTGTAAAATTGTAATTTTTGCTGTCATGGCTTCTTGTGCACTTGCAAGATAGAAATTATTATTGTCATACATGACGTCCTGTGCATTTACAATTTCCAGTTTGATCCAACGGCAAATACTAGAGTTAGTGCTGAATCATTTTCAGAGTGCAAAGATGGGAGTTGGGTAGGATATTCATTAGCTATGCCGTACAGTTCTAGTTAATACTTTACAATAGATCAGTATTGATATTATTAATGTGATTGTTATTTATGCGTAATATTTTATTATTTTGATTGAACCCTTTACTCCATGAATATTCATGTAAGAAGTGATGACATCAAGCATATTGGTGAAAGCAGAAAGTGTAGAATCAGATCTGTTATAACGGAAGCATACAGGAGCATACAGGAACCTTCTGATCTGGGTCTACCCTGTTTGCAAGGTGTTGAAAGGCATATTTATCCCTTTCCCTGTTCTATGTTTATTACAAATTTCAATACCTACTGAATATTCATGGAAGAAATAGTTACAACGAAATATGAAAGGTGTAGAATATTGTAGTCACTTTAGAAAGTAAAGAAGCTTTATTTTTCAAATTGAATTAGCAAACAGAGCAGACCCTGATCTGGGTCTACTGTGTTTGCAAATGCGTGAAAACACGTTTATGACAGAAGCATACAGGAGTATACAGGAACCTTCTGATCTGGGTCTACCCTGTTTGCAAGGTGTAGAAAGGCATATTTTTGGTGTAAAGGGCTCAATCTACATTTTACATTACACATTCTAAGTATTCAGATCTACCAACTAAATGGGTTTGTCAAGCTAAATAAGTCAGTTTGGAATAGAATTGATAACTAAATTAGACTGGCATAGAGTAGAACCAGACCAGACAGATTGATCATGGTCTACAGTACTTGCTACTTTATTTTCATGTGAGAAAGCCTCCCAGCTGTTATGCGTTAAGTAGATGGTTCATCTTGGGTGTTCTTCTGTGCACGAAACAGTGAAATTTGTTCCGTGCACAGAATCCTCCACCTCTAATTAGCTGGATGTCGTGATATAACTGAAATACTGTTAAATGACTCAAAACCCGATAAAAGCCAAACCAAACAGTATTTGCTAATATGTCGGTCTGATTTAAAATTATCATAATGGTCCCGAAGCAACTTATTCAACTTTACAAACCCCTGGAGTGGAGAGATTGGGTGTCCAAATACATAAGCCTTAAGGTAGATGTGTTTTTACAGGTGAAGGTGTTGGAGGCCGCTGATTATATAGGAGGCAGAGTACTGGATCCCAGGAACCAGATAGCAGGGACTGGCTCCCATATCCTGGCTGGTTGCTACAACAACCCCATAGCTATCTTGTGTAAACAGGTTGGCATTAATGTAGTCTTCTTTGGCTCGACAGAACTGTACCAGAAATACCCTTAACCCATTACCTCAGAGGCTATTTTTAGATCCAATAAATCTACCAAAAAGGAGCATTTACTAGAGAAAAGCAAAATTTTAGAATTGTGTAGTTTTGAAACCATGGTTTCATAAAATGACTTACAGAGGCATAGAAAGGCGTATTTATGAAGGAAAGGGTTAATCTTTGGACATATGATCTCCGTATCATGACCTCTGGGGTCTTCACCCACCTGTAATTTGCCAGATGTCATGATATGACTGAATTGATCATTATGTCTCCCCCATATATGGGGAGACATATTGTTTTTGCCATAGTTGTATCACTTGTGTCACGTGTATCTCTGAAACCAGTAGGGCTAGAGACACCAAACTTCACAGGAATGCTCAACAGCATGAGTTGTTGTGTACTTGGGTTTTTTGAATTCTCTCCCCCTGATAATTTTGGAGTTATTGCCCCTGATGACTTAAAATTAGAAAAACTTTGTGTCATGCTTATCTCTGAAACCGCTAGTACCAGAGTCACCAAACTAAACAGGAATGCTCACCAGTATGAGTTGTTGTGCACCTGGGGATTTTGAATTGTCTCCCCCTGATAATTGTTCTGTTATTGCCCCTGATATGAACACTTTAATTTAGACAAACTTTGTGTCGCGTGTATCTCCGAAACCAGTAGGGCTAGAGTCACCAAACTTGACAGGATTGTTCACTAGCATGAGTTGTTTTGCACCTGGGTTTTTTTAATTTTCTCTTCCTGTTAACTTTAAAGGTTCAAATTGTTTACTGCCCCTGATGACTTAAAATTAGACAAACTTTACTTAGTGTGGTGCATATCTCTGAAACCACTAGGGCTAGAGTCACCAAACTTCACAGGAATGTTGAACACTATAAGTTGTTGTGCACCTGGGATTTTTTAATTGTCTTCCCCTGATAACTTTTGAGTTATTGCCCCTGATATGAACACTTTAATTTAGACAAACTTTGTGTTGCATGTATCTCTGAAATCAGTAGGGCTAGAGTCACCAAACTTCACAGGAATGTTGACCACTATGAGATTTTGCTGATAATTGTTGAGTTATTGCCCCTGATATGAACACTTTAATTTAGACAAACTTTGTGTCACGCGTATCTCTGAAACCAGTAGGGCTAGAGTCACCAAACGTCACAGGAATGTTGACTAGCATTTGTTGTGCACCTGGATTTTTGAATTGTCTCCCCCTGATAATTTTGGAGTTATTGCCCCATATTACTTAAAATTAGACCCTGATAACTTTGGAGTTACAGACATTACACTTGTGTATTGGAAAGAGGATGGGAGGGGGAGACATCTGTTTTTGTGACAAAAACAAACCTCTAGTTTATTCCCCATTTTGATAACTTTAACCCTTTCCCTGTTCTGCGTAATATGTTTATTCCAAGTTTCAGTACCTACGTAATATTCATAGACAAAATAGTTATTATAGAATATTGAAGGTGGAACATTGCAGCCATTTTAGAAAGTAAAGAAACATCTTTCAAATTCTATGGGCAAACAGAGCAGACCCTGATTGCATGAAAACATGTTTATATAAAGGAAAGGGTTAGGTGATATAAAACCCAATATAAACAATCATACTGACTCTGCAGCTTCTAGTACAGTGGAACCTGACTTAAATGGTCATCTAAAAGAGGTCTTATTATGGGTCTATAAGAAAGGTGGTAGCTTAATACAGGTCAAAAGTAATGCAGAAATCTCCTTTAGTAGCATTACTTTTGTTTTGCTCTGCATTAAGCAACCACCTGCTCTTTACACTCCTATGTTCGGTAAATTGAATGGCAACTTAGGACAGGTTCTATTTTTATACCGAAAAATTCTGTGTACATATGCCAATATAAAAAAATCATCTAGAAAATATTCATAATGTCATTATTTCTTACATGTATATTCAACAGGGGTAGGTTAATTAGCTGCTATTTTTATGGGAATGGTTGTCCATGGCAGAAGCTGTTGAACCAGGGTCCATGCTTATAAAGCTTTTAGTTGAGTCTGAGTTTAGTTCTCAGGCTTTTGATTGGTCAGATTTGAGTTCTCAAGCTTTTGATTGGTCAGATTTGAGCCAAAGGCTCAAATCTGACCAATCAAAAGCTTGAGAACGATCTCAGACTCAACTAAAAGCTTTATAAGCATGGACCCTGATCTACATTATTCCTTAAACCCTTACATGATGAATATTCATCTAAGAAATAATGATTTTATTAGCTTGTCTGTTTTTCAAAGAAAAAAATATGAGCTATGGTTGTAACTCCAGCATCCACATTGTTGTCGTCGTCCGGAAAGTTTAATATTGGCTATTACTTCTGTTTTTATTCATGTAAATCTTATGAAACCTCACACACCTGTTCACAGTCACAAGGGCTACAACCGAACAGACGAGCATTGGCAGCCACATTAGGTGCTCATGTGAATATTTATTAACCCTTTGCCTCATAGGCAATTTTTAGATCCTGCCTTTTTTGCCCACCAGAGCACTTTGTGCTCAGGGTGAGCTTTTGTGATCACCCGTTGTCCGTCGTCCGTCGGCGTGCGTCGTTCGTCGTCCGTCGTCAACAATTTGAACCTTTAAAAATCTTCTCCTCTGAATCTACAGGGTTCTCATCTTTCATCTTTGGCACATAGTATCATCTTTAGGTCCTCTACAAAAGTTATATAAATTATGCCCCTGGGGTCAAAATTGGTCCCGCCCCAGGGGTGCCTTGTTTTCAATAGAAATATATAGTAAAACTTTGAAAATCTTCTCCTCTTAAACCAGAAGGTTCTCAGCTTTCATATTTGGCACATAGCATCATGTTTTGGTCCTCTACAAAAGTTATATAAATTATGGCCCTGGGGTCAAATTTGGCCCCGCCCCAGGGTTGGGCAGTTTTCAATAGAAACAAACAGTGAAATCTTTGAAAATCTTCTTCTCTGAAACTGGAAGGCTCTCAGCTTTCATATTTGGCACAGAGCATCATGTTCAGGTCCTCTACAAAAGTTATATAAATTATGGCCTTGGGGTCAAAATTGGCCCCGCCCCAGGGGTGGGCAGTTTTCAATAGAAACAAATACATGTAGTGAAAACTTTGAAAACATTCTCCTCTGAAACTTGAAGGTTTTCAGCTTTCATATTTGGCACATAGCATCATGTTCAGGTCCTCTACAATTTTTTTTATAAATTATGGCCCCAGGGTCAAAATTGGCCCCGCCCCAGGGGTGGGCAGTTTTCAATAGAAACAAATAGTGAAATCATTGAATATCTTCTTCTCTGAAACTGGAAGGTTCTCAGCTTTCATATTTGGCACATAGCATCATGTTCCGGTCTTCTAAAAAAGTTATATAAATTATGGCCCTGGAGTAAAGATTGGCCCGTCCCAGGGGTAGCCAGTTTTCAATAGAAACATATAGTGAAAACTTTGAAAATCTACTCGTCTGAAACTGGAAGGTTCTCAGCTTTCATATTTGGCACATAGCATCATGTTCAGGTCCTCTACAAAAGTTATATAAATTGTGCCTCTTGGGTCAAAATTAGCCCTGCCCCAGGGCAAGCTAGTTTTCTATAGAAACATATAGTGAAAACTTTGAAAATCTTCTCCTCTGATTGTCTGGTGAGCGCTTCAGGGCCATTCTGGCCCTCTTGTTTAATAAATCGACCGAAAAGGAGCATTTACTTGAGGAAAGGAGGTTTAAGAATTTTGTAGTGTTGAAACATTGTGATAAACAGAGCATTTGCTCCTATTTATTCTCATGTGGTCGCTTTTAATAGGTCTTACTGTAATTGATAATGTAAGTTTGTAGTATACATTTTACTGGTATGTTGACTGCCAACAGGCTGATGTTAGCCTACAAGAACTAGATGAGAACTGCATACTGCTGGACGAGGCTGGAGAGAGAGTGGACGAGAAAGTGGACAAAAGGATGCAGTTCCACTTTGAGGCAATGCTGGACAACAACAAGCAGCTGAAACATGAGCAGGAGAAAGATATGAGTCTGCTAGGTACAGTACCGATTGAAATATTATTCACTCATGTAAAAGCTTTTTATGCTCCCACTTTTGAAAGTGTCATTTGATGTTGTCTTTGCACGCCTGCCCGTCCACCTGGCTTTTCTGCGTAGAAGGGGTTGGGGTTTGACGTGTTAACTCATTACCTCATAGGCTATTTTTAGATCCAACCTCTTTGAATAAATCTACCGAAAAGGAGCATTAACTAGCTAAAAGGAAAGTTTTAGAATTTTGTAGTTTAAAACCATTGTGATAAATAATGCATTTGCTCCTATAGGATCAAATGCTCTATTTATCTCTATGGTTTCAACAGGTGACTTTGCAGAGGCGTCAAAAGGTGTCAGTATGAGGGAATGGGTTAAAAGGGGTAAGATTTGTCAAAAGATTTAGGTTTTGGATTTGTCAAAAGGATGAGGTATGGATTTGTCAAGATGGGAGGGAAAAGAAATTAATGGGAAAAGCAATTTCAGCATTGAAGCAGACAACAATTTTTGCAGACAAAAATCACTAAGTGTTGAAGAGTATATATAAGTACTATCCTTTCAGACAGATTTTTGGAGCTCCACCAGCAGTTTAAGGATGAATCTGGGATACCTTTTACTAAGGTTAGTAAACTTCTAAGCTAAACTTATGGTATAAATGACGTATTTTCAAGTATGTCTTAGCTCTTTATCTGATAGAGGCACTTTTTTAACCCTTACAACACTGAATTTTCAAATGGACTGTTCCCAAATTCAAGCAGGTCAATCTTTAAGTGAAAATTTAGGGATATTTCTAATCAAAATTGTAACATGACAAACAATGCAGGCCCTGATGAAAAGGTTCCTCTAGGAGCCCTCTCACCTGGGTCTGCAATGTTTGCAAAGGACATCAGTGACTGGTTCCCTACATTTTTAGGGTTAATGAATTATATCAGAATCATACAGAGAAGACTCTGATCTTATATGAGCCATCTGAACTGGGCCTGCTGCATTTACATAAGGCATCCAAAGGAACCTCAGTCAGGCAAAGGGTTAGCATGCAAAGAATAATGAATTTAGTCTTCGCACTTCTTGAGTAAAGGGTTAAGCCATAGATATTTTACTCCACAGAGATGCCTTTTAACTCTTTCCCTGCTCTATGTTTATTACAAGTTTCAATATAACCTACTGATTATTCATGGACAAAATAGTCATAATGGAAGATGGAGCATTGTAGCCATTTTAGAATGTAAAGAAACAGATCTATCAAATTCAATTAGCAAATAGAGCAGACTGTGATCAGATGGTTCCTATAGGAGCCGTCTGATCTGGGTCTACTCTGTTTGCAAATGTGTCAAAACATGTTTATATGATGGAAAGTGTTTAGACAGGTTCTACTGTATTTATTTAATGTTTGCAAGTTTGTTGTAATTTGTGATAACATATGCAGACGGTTGGATTCAGTTAACCTTTTCCCTGAGGCAAACTCTTTCTCATGCCCTTGTAAACAAGAGTAGAGTCAGATTAGATGGAGTCATTTGATCAGGGTCTGTTCTGTTTGTTAATGTTTATGAAATTATAATAAATCCTACTACTATTTCTACTAATACTAAACACATTCTGTGGTATACATGTATATGCCAGTACAGTAAAACCCCGCTAATGCGACCACCAAAAAGGGGCATAATTCTGGGTGGCAGAGGCAGGTGGTTGCTTAATGCAGTACAAAAGTTATGCAGAAAGCTCCTGTAGGAGCTTTCTGCATAACTTTTGTGCTGCATTAAGCAACCACCTGCTTTAGACGACACCAGTGGCTGTTTATTAAGTGGTCGCATTAGCGGGGTTTCACTGTATTTCTTATATGAAAGGGGTTAAGAGGCCAAGACACTTGGCATCATATCAGGATTGAATCTGTTGACCTTTTTTAACCCTTTCCCAGTTCTATGTTTATTCCAAATTCCAATACCTAATGAATATTAATGGACAAAATAGTTATAAATGAAGTATGGAAGGTGGAACAATGTAGCCATTTTAGAAAGTAAAGAAACAGATCTTTCAAATCCATTAGCAAACAGCAGACCCTGATCAGAAGGCTACTATAGTGCCATAATAATATAAAAGCACATGAACACAGGAAATATTGAAAATGGCAGAAACTGTAGAATCATAACTAGTGTACCATAAGCAAACAGAGCAGACCTTGGTCAGGCAGATCCTACAGGAGAGGTCTAACCTGGGTCTGCTCTGTTGGCAAATTCGCAATTAACTCTTTCCCTCATATAAACGCGTTTTCACGCATTTGCAAACAGAGTAGACCCAGATCAGACGGCTCCTAGAGGAGCCGTCTGATCAGGGTCTGCTCTGTTTGCTAATAGAATTTGATAAATCTGTTTCTTTGCTTTCTAAAATGTCTATACTATTCCACCTTCAATATTTCTTTATAACTATTTTGTTAATGAATATTCAGTTAGTGTTGAAATATGGCCTAAATATAGAACAGGGAACCAGGGTTAAGGGTTAAAAGAGCAACAGATAAATGTGCATACTCAAATACGAAAATCGTCCTTTCTGATGCAAACCCTATGTTATGACCATTCTTTAGAATCGTCTCTAATGTTTGATTGAGAAATAAAGAAGTAATTCTTGAATATGTTTTAACCCTTTCCTCCATAAATACGCCTTTCTATGCCTCTTTAAAAGTCAATTTTTGAAACCATTGTGATAAATAGAGCATTTGCTCCATAGGAGCAAATGCTCTATTTATCACAATGGTTTCTAAACTACACAAACCTAAAATGTTCCTTTCCTTTAGTAAATGCTCCTTTTCGGTAGAATTATGTCTCCCCCCATATATGGGGGAGACATATTGTTTTCGTGAGAGTTGTCTGTCTGTCCATCTGTCCGTCTGTCTGTCTGTCCGTCACACTTTTTGTCCGGACGATAACTTCAATATGCCTGATGCCAGTTGATTGAAACTTCATATATGGAAAGAACATAATGAGAGGAAGTGTCATGCACAAGGTCCATAACTCTGGCTTCACTAATATTGGAGTTATTGCCCTTTGTAAAAAAAAATTCACACTTTTTTGTCCGGACGATAACTTCTATATGGCTCATGCCATTGGATTGAAACTTCATATATGGAAAGATCATGACGAGAGGAAGTGTCATGCACAAGGTCCATAACTCTGTCTTCACTAATATTGGAGTTATTGCCCTTTGTAAAAAATATCATAATTTTTTGTCCGGACAATAACTTCAATATGCCTGATGCCAGTTGATTGAAACTTCATATATGGAAAGAGCATAATGAGAGGAAGTGTCATGCAGAAGGTACATAACTCTGGCTTCACTAATATAGGAGTTATTGCCCTTTGTAAAAAAAATCACACTTTTTTGTCCGGACGATAACTTCTATATGGCTCATGCCATTGGATTGAAACTTCATATATGGAAAGATCATAACAAGAGGAAGTGTAATGCACAAGGTCCATAACTCTGGCTTCACTAATATTGGAGTTATTGCCCTTTGTAAAAAAATCACAATTTTTTGTCCGGATGATTACTCCTATGTGACACATGGCATTGGAGTGAAACTTCATACATGGAACGATCATGATAAGAGAAAGTGTCATGCATAAGATCCTTAACTCGAGCTTAAATAAATTTAGAGTTATTGCCCCTGGTACATTTGTTTAATTCTTTCTTGTCCGAACGATAACTCCTACATGGCTCTTGCCATCGTATTGAAACTTCATACATGGAAAGAGCATGATGAGAGAAAGTGTCATGAACAAGGGCCATAATTCTGGCTTCAATACTTTTGGAGTTATTGCCCTTTGTTACATTTTTTAGCCGATCAATAACTCCTGTTCGACTGATGCTATTGGAATGACATTTTATTTTTGGAAAGATCATGATGAAAGTAAGTGTCATGCACAAGGGCCATAAATCTGGTATCAGTATTTTTGGAGTTATTAGCTGTTATCATTTTCTTCTTGAAAAATGTAGTGTGGAAAACGCATAATGAGGGGAAGTATCATTCATCAAGACCATAACATTTTTAGTGATTTCCCTTTACATATTGTTTTTATTAGAGGGGAGACATCCGTTTTTGTGACAAAAACCTCTAGTTATTTAAAGAGATTGGGTCTAAAAATAGCCTATGGAGGAATGGGTTAATTTACAAATCTTATCTGGACCTCTGCTTTCAACATGATCCACACTTTTGATATGACTTGTCTCATTTTGACAGCTGGAGGAGAGCATTCTACAGTTCTACATCAGTAACCTAGAGTATGCTTGTGGCAGCAGTCTCAAGAACATATCTGCCAGGCATTGGGACCAGAATGATGACCACCCACACTTCCTCGGGCCACCGGCTCTCATATCAGATGGGTTTAGCACAATACTAGACAGTCTATCCAAGGACATCGATATTGTGAAAAAGTCAGAAGTGAGTCGCAAGTACAGTTAAACAGTTGAATTTCGATATCTCAAACTCGGATAACTTGAACATTGGGTTATCTCGAAGTAAAAGTTCGGTCTTTCCAAAATTTATAATACAGAATTGTTCTAAAATGTATCACTAGGCATACCTAGAAACACAGGCAACAGCTTAATGCAGGTCCAAAGTAATTAGATTAATGTAATTTGTATAATCAATGAAGTTTGAGATATTGAAGTTCAACATTATCCCTTTCCTCCATAAATACGCCTTTCTACCCCTCTGAAAAAGTCACTTTTTGAAACCATTGTGATGGAGCAAATGCTCTATTTATCACAATGGTTTCAGAACTACAAAATTCTAATATGTTCCTTTTCTCTAGTTAATGTTCCTTTTCGGTAGATTTATTCAAAGAGGTTGAATCTAAAAATAGCCTTATGAGGAAATGGGTTATATTGATATACAGTAAAACCCCGCTAATGCGACCACCAAAAACGGGCAGAATTCTGGGTGGCAGAGGCAGGTGGTGGCTTAATGCAGGACGAAAGTTATGCAGAAAGCTCCTATAGGAGCTTTCTGCATAACTTTCATCCTGCATTAAGCAACCACCTGCTTTAGACGACATCAGTGGCTGTTTATTAAGTGGTCGCATTAGCGGGGTTTCACTGTACATGTACTCCTCTCATGCTAAGCATGACCAGGTTGTCATTGGAAAACATCTTGTATCCAGTCGAGATGCAAAGTAACTTTGAGTCCCATTAGGATCCAAACTGTTTGACTTTCAGGCAGTACATGTAATTCCTCAAAAGCTTGGAATAAATTGAAAGCATGAAATATTGTACCCTAATCATTTCCATGTTGTATATTCATGTAAGAAATAATGACATTATGAATATTTATTTGCTGATTTTTAGCTCGTCTGTTTTCGTCTGTTATCTGGATCATAGGCGTTGTCTTAGTTGTAGTTATTGGCGGCGGTGGTATGCAAAACATTTAATGTAGCTAATTAATGTGGTATCAACATGAAACTTCATAGGTTGGTAGATCTCTTTGAGGAGAAGTGGACAAGCACCAAATCAGACAAGTGTTGGTGCCGCACACATCTCTTGTATATTATGCCCCCGCATTTAGGCAATGGGGCGGTTAAGTTTTTTCCTTGTCCTTATGTACGTCCGTTCTATAAATTTTCGACAAAGATTTCTTTGCTTGTGTATGCTGGAATGATTTGATATTTGGTCTAAAGCGTAATCATAGTGAGTTGTACTGTGTCTCCCCTTTTGAGGTCTGCTTCCTGTTTGCTGACACTTTGATTTAATTTTGGTGATTGTTTAAAGGCAAAAAGTTTCGTCAAAACTTTCTTCACTTTTGTATGCTGGAATGATTTGATATTTGGTCTGAAGCATAATCATAGTGAGGTGTACCATGTTTAACAATCTTCTTTCTGTTTATGGTTATATTATTAGTACAGTAAAACCTCGATTATTCGAATTTTCGGTATAGAAGAATTTAGACCCTTTTAGGCAGGTGGCTGCTTAATGCATGGTGAAAGTCATGCAGAAAGCTCCTAGAGGAGCTTTCTGCATGACTTTCACCATGCATTAAGCTGCCACCTGTCTTAAAGATCGATAATAATTCGTATTTTAGTGTTCGAATAATCGAAGTTTTACTGTAATTTGTAATTGTAGAATATGCAGAATTATCAAAATATTGGCTTATAGTAAATTATTGTATCGCCTGCATTTCTCAATTTAGAAAAATCCTGGCAGGGGCATCCATGTCCCATGGACACATTTTCTTTTATAATGGCCATGCACACAGGGGAATTAGGAATTGGAAGAAACTGCATCATGATGTCATTATTTCTTCTGTGAACATTAACTCTTTGCATGCTGAGTAATTTTTCGTCTGCAACAATTGTCATCTGCTTCAATTCTTAAAATAAACTTTCTCTAATTTTTTTGCAAAAATATGGTCAAGATGACAATCAGTTTGGATCCTGATGAGACGCCGCCTCATGCGGCATCTCATCTGGATCCAAACTGTTTGCATAGGTCCTCACGGTTCACCGCTAGCGTGCAAAGAGTTAAACAGGGAGAGGGTTAAACCCTTTACTTAACCCGTTCCCTCATATAAACGTGTTTTCACGCATCTGCAAACAGAGTAGACCCAGATCAGACGGCTCCTAGAGGAGCTGTCTGATCAGGGTCTACTCTGTTTGCTAATAGAATTTCAAAGATCTGTGTCCTTACTTTCTAAAATGGCTACAATGCTCCATGTTCCATATTTCATTATAACCTTTTCATCCATGAATATTCAGTAGGTATTGAAATTTGTAATAAACACAGAACAGGGAAAGGGTTAATGAAAAAACGATGACTTTATGAATTATAATTAATGTTTATATCACGAAAATATTTGGAATTAGCAGAAACTGTAAAATCAGATCTATTCTATCTCATAAGCAAACGGAGCAGACCCTGCTCAGACAGCTCCAACATCTGATCTGTGTCTTCTCTCTTTATATAGGTGTTAACCTTTTCCCTCATTTAAATGCCTTTTCACGCATTTGCAAACAGAGTAGACCCACATCAGATGGCTCTCCTATAGGAGCCGTCTGATCAGGTTCTGGTCTGTTTGCTAATGGAATTTTATAGATCTGTCTGCTAATGGAATTAGATAGATATGTTTCTTTTCTTTCTAAAATGAATGCAGTGTTTCATCTTCCATATTTCATGTAACTATTTTGTTCATGAATATTCAGTAGGTATTGAAACTTGTAATAAACATAGAATAGGGAAAGAGCTAAAAGGCATCTCTGTCGAGTAAAATATCTATGGCTTAAGCCTTTACTCCATAGATACACTTTTTAAAGCCTTAGTCAACACAAAAGACCCAGATCAGAAGGACCCTGTGGTAGCTGTCTGGTCGGGGTCTGCTGTGTTTACTGATGGAATTATATATAGACCTGATTATACAGTTTCTACCTTTGTACTCGTATGTCGTTGGAAAAATTCAGCTACAGTAAAACCCCTCTAATGCGACCACCTAAAATAGGTATAATTCTGGGTGGTGAGGGCAGGTGGTAGCTTAATGCAGGACAAAAGTAATGCAGAAAGCTCCTAGAGGAGCTTTCTGCATTACTTTTGTCCTGCATTAAGCAACCACCTGCTGATGATGACATCCATGATTATTCATTAAGTGGTTGCATTATAGTTAGTATTTATGATCTCATTATTTCTTACATAAATGTTCATGGGGTAAAGGGTTAATTACTACTCATTTCTCGCTTCTCAGTCGTGCTAGATAAGCTGAGTTACTAAAAATAGCCGTACTAGAAATCCTTATCTGGAACACCCCGTGACTAGTGTATTCATACGCGCGATTAGGTAAAATCAATACAAGGGAAGGACTTCTTACAGAATTATACCAACATTTATATAGGCAACAACCTTATGAATTGAAATTAATATAAGTAATTAACACGAATATGAAATTCTATTTATCATATAAACACTTTAAAAGCCTATTTAATTAACCGAAGACGTTGTTTTGTACTCACTCAGTCATTTATATTTACGCCAAAACGTAACGTTTGTGGTTGTCATAACAAATGACGTCATTAGAGGGTTAATACACGTTTTTTCGGGCAATAACATCTGCAGTGTCCCGATGGACTGTTGTTGGCCCGAGCCCTAAGGGCTAGGGCAACAACATTCCCGAGGGACACTGCAGATGTTATTGCCCGAAAACAAACGTGTATTAACGCTATTCTTGCATAAAACCAATTTTCTGCCCTCCTACATCAATTTAATTCTTCAAAATACAGGCAAAACAACGGCAGCAAAACTATACACTTCTTTGACACTTCGGCGATTTATGCTGTATCTGGGCCACTGTTTTCTTTTCGACGTCAATTCATGATTGTATCAATTACCGTTTACACGGAATTTCATTCAATATGTCTATCACTAAAAACAGTTCATTGTCGGTGCTCCTGGAATTACTCACACCCCGGCGTTCACCTAGCTTAGGTCAAAACGCTGTAGCATTCGCGTCCGTTGTTTACCTTAGGCCCGTAATAGGTATAATTAAAACCGGTCAACAACAGCGCGTGAGCACGAGAATCGCCTTGTTAATACATGGTCTAGCGGGACTACAACAGCACGTTTTATGTAAGAATTTGGTGTCACGCCTAAAGTTATGCTGCGGTCTGTTGCTATTAGATATGGACGTCGTATTACGCAATGTAAAGTAGTACTTCACAAATTCGTTAATTTTCTTGGTTTTAGAGCGTATTTCAGCGAGAAAAATAATCAAGCATGGGATTTGTTAAAGCCGGGGGGTTCTATACCCTCGGTTGGTCTGTTCCTATCGGAAACTCGCTAAAGCTCGTTTCCGACTGGAACAGACCAACCTCGGGTATAGAAACCCCCGTCTTTAACAAAACCCATGCTTGATTCTATTAATCTGCAGCTCTCTACCTGGCCAGCATGTTCAGTTGCAGCTCTTGCAGCTCTCTGGCTGACATATTTAACCTGCAGTGCTTTATGTGGCTGACATGTTTTATCTGCAGCTCTTTACCTGCCTGACATGTTTTATCTGCAGCTCTTTATCTGGCTGACATGTTTTATCTGCAACTATGTACAATGTTTTTATCTGCAGCTCTTTACCTGGTTGACATGTTTTATCTGCAGCTGTTTACCTGGTTGATATGTTTTATCTGCAGCTCTTTACCTGGTTGACATGTTTTATCTGCAGCTGTTTATCTGGTTGACATGTTTTATCTGCAGCTGTTTACCTGGTTGACATGTTTTATCTGCAGCTGTTTACCTGGCTGACATGTTTATCTGCAGCTGTTTACCAGGCTGACATGGTTTATCGGCAACTCTTTACCTGGCTAGCATGTTTTATCTCGGCACTTTACCAGGCTGACATGTTTAATCTGCAGCTCTTTACCTGGCTGACATGTTTTATGTTTCAGGTATGTGAACTTGACTACAGCGGCCAGATAGTGAATGTCAGCTGTTCCTCAGGTGAAACATTTGAAGCTCAAAAAGTAAGTAAACTAGTTATCTGTTGTAATAGTCAAGAAATTGCAGAGTTTTATACAGAGAATAGTTGAAGTCCGCCAAAGAAATGAAATGATGGAATTCCCTATAATGAAATACTGGAAATTTCCATTCACATAGAATAGTTGAATTCCCCACATTGAATGTTGGAATTCATCCATAACCATGACTACTGTTAGGCACCTAAACAATTATGATCTGAGGGCAATACAGAAACTAACCCATGCTTTCCTTCACCCATTCCCTCATAGGCTATTTTTAGATCGAACCTCTTTGAATAAATCTACCGAAAAGGAGCATTTACAAGAGAAAGGGAAAATTTTAAACCATTGTGATAAATAGAGCATTTGCTCCTATGGAACAGATGCTCTATTTATCATAATGGTTTCAAAAAGTGACTTTTATAGATATGTCAAAAGGCGTCAATATGAGGGAATGGGTTGAAAAGGGACAACGGCAAACATTACTGACCCAGATCAAATATGATCAGGTATGCACTGTTTGCCTGACAAATTATTCTCTAAAGGTTATATCAGCATTCTAAAAATTGAAAATTGGACTCATTCCAATTACAGTAGAACCCCTCAAATGTGACCACTTAATGAATAAACATGGGTGTCTTTATAAGCAGGTGGTTGCTTAATGCAGGACAAAACTAATGCAGAAATCTCATTGGATGCCTTGTGATGCCTTTGCAAACAGAGTAGACCCAGTTCTGACAGCTTCTACAGGAGCTCTCTGATCAGGGTCTATTGTGTTTGTTTATCCCTTTACTCCATATAAACGCTTTTTCAAGCATTTGCAAACAGAGTAGCCCCAGATCAGGTCATATAGGAGCCGTCTGATCAGAGTCTGCTCTGTTTGCTATAATGGAAATAGATAGATTTGTTTCTTCACTTTCTAAAATGGCTACAATATTCCACCTCCCATATTTCATTACATTGTATAACTATTTTGTCAATGAATATTAAGTAGATATTGAAATTTGGAATAGACAAAGAACAGGGAAAGGGTTATGGAATAACATATTTTAAAGTCTGATTCAACAGTTTTAGTTCTGACAAAACACTACTGTGTTTGCAGTGTTCTCATTAGGATTGAATTTTACCGAGTCCCTGGGACCCAGGGCATCAGCAAAAGTTGCGTCCCAAGCAAATACAACTGAGTCCCAGATAATTTCACTTCTGCTTTTGTAATGGAGATTTTTTGCACCATTAAATGTAAAGGGGTAAAACTATTTAAGACTTACACTGATGTATCATTTAACATCAATAAGATAAGTGTTATAAGCACTGTATAATAAGGTATTTCTTGATGCTTTGATTTGAAGTGCACGACGATGAGCATCGTTTGAGTATCTGAGCTGAGGATCACTGTATCCGCTGGTATGTAAAAGCGGTTTTCACTTCATTTTCAGTGCATACAAAGCATCACATGGTAATTCTATTGGTTTCAGGGCTAACATCATTTACTTACAAGTCTTTAAACTCACGATCTTGCACCCATAACGCTTTAAAGTTCCTGGCGTGTTCAACTTTTTACTAGCAGACGCCATCTTTTTTCAGCACTCAAATGTCATTACTACGCTACAGAACGGTTCTCATAGAATTACATAATTTTAGATGCTGACATTAGGGTGGAAATCGTAACCAGTCAATGCAGGTGCCCTCCTACGTACCTGGAATAACCCAGGACTCGATATTAATACATGTAGATGCGTTGCAATTTCGGAAAAATGTCAAGAAAACGGAGTGAGATTCACTTTGTTTATTGATCCGGATTAATGTAAGACCGAGTATCAGTTGTTAATTTACCTGGATTCATTTAAATCGGTAAAATTTCGATCATTGATCTTGCGTCCCATGGACGCAACGTACTTGACTATTTTGCGTTCCAACGATTTTCGGTGCGTATTTAGATATGATTACGACGTAAACGGGAACACTGGTTTGCATACCATTATAAAAAATCATCAAATTGATATTCATGATGTCATTATTTCTTACATGAATATTCATCAGGCGAAGTGTTAAAACACTATCAAAACATGTGTGACATTCGAATATTAATAGAGTGAAAAACATTTCATTAACCCTTTCCCTCATACAAACGTGTTTTCACGTATTTGCAAACACAGTAGACCCAGATCAGACGGCTCCTAGAGGAGCCATCTGATCAGGGTCTGCTCTGTTTGCTTATGGAATTTGATAGATCTGTTTCTATACTTGCTAAAATGGCTACAATGTTCTACCTTCCATATATTATTATAATTATTTTTCTATGAATATTCAGCAGGTATTAAAATTTGAAATAAACATGGAACAGGGAAAGGGTTAAGGGAATTTGATAAAACATTTAGATGTAAAGCTCTAAGTCTAATATTTCGACCCTACTGGGTCTTTATTGTACTCTTGAAACCATAAATATCACAATAGTTTCAAAAATTGACAAAGACTGAAAAGATGTGTCAAAAGAAGCGACGTCAAAATGCAATAATATTAGAGAATGGATTAAAAAAGGTTCAATAGGGTAAAAGTGCAAGATTAAGAGCTGTATATTTAACAAAATTGGATATTTAATTGTTGAAAAGTCACTGAATATTTTTTAATCCTTTCCCTGTTGAATGTTTATGAATTAAAGACTTGAATGTTTTTATGCCCCCCAGATCAGATCCGGGGGGCATATTGTTTTTGTCCTGTCTGTCTGTCTCTTTGTCAGAACTTTAACATTGGTCATAACTTTTGAGCCAGTGCGGATAGAGACTTGACATTTGGCATGCATATGTATCTCATTAAGCCGCACATTTTGAGGAGTGAATTGTCAAGGTCACCCTTCAAGGTCATAGGTCTAATATATAGGTCAAATCACCGACTTTAACATTGGCCATACCTTTGGAACCAGTAGAGATAGAGACTTGATATTTGGCATGCATGTGTATCTCATGTAGCGGCACATTTTGAGGTGTGACATGTCAAGGTCATCCTTGAGGGCCAAAGGTCAAATTAGGCAGGGGCATTTATAATTTTCACAAACACATCTTGTTAACCGAATTTTTATAATTCCATGTAAACACATGAATTTTTGGTATTGGTAAAAACTGTAGTGTCAGGTCTATTATAAAAGCAAACAGCTGACTCTAATGAGACAACTCCTACAGGAGCGTTCTGATCTGGGTCTACTCTGTTTGCAAGGGCATGAAAAAGGCTTTTGTATGAAGGAAAGACTTAAGTGGATGACTATGTTTGTGGTCAATAATAATGTTCTGTCGATATTTTTTTCAGGTAATAGTCACTACCTCACTAAATGTTCTAAAGCAAGGGAAGATTAAGTTTGTTCCTGAACTTCCAGACACTAAGCACATAACACTTGGCTGTGGATGTGTTGAAAAGGTGAGTACAGATAATCTTCTTTAACCCTTTCCTTCATAAAACATGTTTTCACACATTTGCAAACAGAGTAGACCCAGATCAGACGGTTCCTATAGCAGCCGTCTGATCAGGTTCTGCTCTGTTTACTAATGGAATTTTAAAGATCTGTTTCTTCACTTTCTAAAATGGCTTCTAGTTTCCACTTATCATGTTTCATTATAACTATATTATCATTGAATATTCAGGTATTGAAATTTGGAATAAATATAAAGCTGGGAATGGGCTAAAGCAGTCTCTCAAAAGAAATCTTATTGCTGATTTTTCAGACAGATGGTGGCTTTATACTTTACCTCATGAATATTTACCAGTATGTTAGAAATAATGACATCATGACTATTCACAAACAAAATAAACACACTATAAATATGTATTACCTGAATTATTATAGAATATGATCACATGATACTTTGGCCATGGCAGCACGTGTAGAATTACAGAGGTCCAGATAAGATGCGTAAATTGAAACATTTTCATGAATAACTCCTTTATTTCTCTATCAAATCTTATGTCTCGAAGAGACGATTCTAAAGAGTGGTCACAACCTAGGGTTTTGTTGAGAAATGACGATTTTAGTATCAGAGTATGCACCCTTATCTGCACCCTTATCAGATTTATAAAATTCCATAAGCAAACAGAACAGACCTTGATTAGACAGTTCCTGCAGCAGCCTTTTCATCTAGATATACTTTGTGTGCAAAGGCGTTTAACTCATTCCCTCATATTGACGCCTTTTGACGCCTCTGCAAAAATCACCTATTGAAACTATTGTGCTAAATAGAGCATTTGCTAATAATAATCGCATTGTCCATCCTTCTGTCCGTCCGTCCATCCTTCCATCCATCCAATCCCAAATTTCGTGTCCCTTCTATAACTTTTTTATCTGTGAATGGATTTCAAAATAACCGGGCACAAATGTACACCACATAAAGATTATGTGTCGCGTTCAACTCCCAGGTCCTTGGGTCAAAGGTCAAGGTCATCCTTCAGGGTCAAAGGTCAGGGGCATAGTGTTTCACAAACACATCTTGTTACATTATAAAAATTAAGCTAACAAGTATTCGTGATGTCATTATATTTCTTCAATGAATACTGAACAAGTAAAGCCTTTAACCCATTCTCTCATACTGAAGACTTTTGACGACTCTGTAAAAGTCAATTTATGAAACCATTGTGATAAATAGAGCATTTGCTCCTATAGGAGCAAATGCTCTATTAATCACAATGGCTTCAAACTACAAATTTCTAAAATTGTCCTTTTCTCTAGTTAATGCTTCTTTTCGGTATACTTATTCAAAGAGGTTGTATCTAAAAATAGTCTATGAGGGAAAGAGTTAAAGGCATATCTATGGAATAAAGAGTTGATAAAAGAATGTAACTTTCTATCAGATTGTATAGGGACATAGTATTTGATTTCTACTGGACTAGTACAGATATTCAGACTTGTGTTTATGCCCCCAAGATCTTGATTTTGGGTCATATTATTTTTCATCCATCTTTTGTTGTCTCTGTTTGTCTATCCAACACTTTAATCTTGGCCATAACTTTTGAATCTTACTGATAGACACTTCATATTTGGCATGTGTGCTGGTCTCAGGAAGCTGCAGCTATATGTTGGGGACATATTTTTCATCTGAAGGTTGCTTGCTAATACAGTGAAGCTAACTTGTAACGGAATTCTGGGGATGTTGTGAATAATTTTGTCTTTATACTCGATATAACGAATTTCATTATACAACATAATTTGATACAAAATAATGTATGGGAAATTAGGAATAAATGCAGACAAAGCCAAATTCTTTAACCCTTTCCCTGTTCTATGTTTATTTCAAATTTCAGTATCTAATGAATATTAATTAACAAAATAGTTATAAAGAAATATGGAAGGTTGAACATTGTAGGCATTTTAGAAAGCAAAGAAACAGATCTGTCAAATATTCTATTAGCAAACAGAGCAGACCCTGATCAGACGGCTCCTAGAGGAGCCGTCTGATCTGGGTCTACTCTGTTTGCAAATGCGTGAAAACACGTTTATATAAGGGAAAGGGTTAAGTTATTAAAAACTGCTTAGTTCACTACATGTGTTTGTAAACAATGGATGAAACAGCCATCAGCTATAGCCTGTTTGACATTCTATGGTACAGTAAAACCTCTCTATGACGGCCACTAAATTGTGTTAATTAGTTGGTATTTAGGGCAGGTGGCTGCTTTAAGCAATGTGAAAGTAAAACAACGCTCCTATAGGAGCATTCTGTTTTACTTTCATCTTGCTTTAAACAGCCACCTGCCTTAAATACAAAACTACTTTGTGTAATTTAGTGGCTGTTATAGAGAGGTTTTACTGTACTCATATTGGCCAGTATTTTGTATTATCCGAGTGTGTTATAAGTGAGCTCCATTGTACATTTACAGTGACTTGCCCTCAATTTCAGATAATTCTTGAGTTTCCTGAAAATTTCTGGGCCGAGACGACCAAGAGTTCTGCCATATTTGGTCGAGTGGGAACACAAACTTCAACCCGGGGCATGTTTGATGTCTTTTACGACCTGTCAAAACCTACGGTAAGATTGCCCTTCAAATGAAGTACAGGCCTACTTCCATTCTAATATTCTAATGTCTGTTTTGAAAATGTCATTAGAGATGGAAAAGGTTTTTAAGAAGACATTTGATTTTCAATAGAAAGTAACACTTGCATATTTTGTATGTGGTCAGTATGTAGGCCATTGTAGGGGACCGTTGTATATGTATGAACATCTGTGTAGATGGTTAGGCTGTAGGGGGATTGTTGTACATGTATGTACATCTGTGAAGATGGTCAGGCTGAATAGGGATTGTTGTACATCTATGTAGATGGTTAGGCTGTAGGGGGATTGTTCATTGTTGTACATGAATATCCATCTATGTAGAATTGTCAGGCTGTGCTGGGATTTTTGTATATATGTATGATTATCTGTGTAGGTGGTCAGGCTGTACATGGATTGTTGTATGTATATGTATGTACATCTGTGTAGACTGTCAGGCTGCAGGGGTTTGTTATACTTGTACATCTGTGTAGATTGTCAGGCTGTAGGGGGTTTGTTGTACATGTACATCTGTGTAGATTGTCAGGCTGCAGGGGTTGTTGTACTTGTACATCTGTGTAGATTGTCAGGCTGTACAGGGATTGTTGTATGTATATGTATGTACATCTGTGTAGATTGTCAGGCTGCAGGGGTTTGTTGTACATGTACATCTGTGTAGATTGTCAGGCTGTAGGGGTTTGTTGAACATGTACATCTGTGTAGATTGTCAGGCTGTAGGGGGAGTGTTGTACATGTATGTACATCTGTGTAGATTGTCAGGCTGTAGGGGTTTGTTGTACATGTACATCTGTGTAGATTGTCAGGCTGTACAGGGATTGTTGTATGTATATGTATGTACATCTGTGTAGATTGTCAGGCTGCAGGGGGTTTGTTGTACATGTATGTACATCTGTGTAGATGCTCTAGATCCGAGTTTGAGCTTGATAAGGGATAATCAGTCAACTTTTGAATGTGGGAAACCTGGACATTTGCAAATGATGAAGACCTAAATCTCTTAGACCTCAGATCAGATTCTTCACTGTCTGTCATCCCAAATCATCTTGCAAATTTAACACTTTCCCTCATAAACACATTTTCACACCTTTTCAATCAGAGTAGAGAAGACCCAGATCAGATGGCTCCTGTAGGAGCTCAGAGTCTACTCTATCTGCTTATGACATGCTATAGATCTGACTCTACAGTTTTAGTCAAGGCAAAACATTCCTTTGAAATTTTTATGCCCTCCAACGACGGGCTTATAGTAATCGCATTGTCCATCCTTCTGTCCGTCCGTCCATCCTTCCATCCGTCCTATCCCAAATTTCGTGTCCCTTCTATAACTTTTTTATCTGTGAATGGATTTCAAAATAACCGGGCACAAATGTACACCACATAAAGATTATGTGTCATGTTCAACTCCCAGGCCCTTGGGTCAAAGGTCAAGGTCATCCTTCAGTGTCAAAGGTCAGGGGCATAGTGTTTCACAAACACATCTTGTTACATTATAAAAATTAAGCAAACAAGTATACATGATGTCATTATATTTCTTCAATGAATACTGAACAAGTAAAGCCTTTAACCCATTCTCTCATACTGAAGACTTTTGACGACTCTGTAAAAGTCAATTTGTGAAACCATTGTGATAAATAGAGCATTTGCTCCTATAGGAGCAAATGCTCTATTAATCACAATGGTTTCAAACTACAAAATTATAACATTTTCCTTTTCTCTAGTTAATGATCCTTTTCGGTAGATTTATTCAAAGAGGTTGTATCTAAAAATAGCCTATGAGGTAATGGATTAATACTGAATGGACTGTATAATTAACCATTTACACCATGACTATTCATGTAAGAAATACCGACATCATGAATATCAAATAGATCAACTGTTGTAATAGCACATGAGCATGTTTATTTTTGGGTATGGCAGAAACTGTAGAATCATATTTATTAGCTCGTCTGTTGTTGGGGTTTTTTTTTTAGAAAAAATATGAGCTAACTAAGGCGTCCCCATTGTCGTCATCGTGGTTGTCCAGAAACTTTACTGTTGTTTGTTACTTCTTTACTAATGATTCTAATTTTAGGAAACTTCAAACACTTGTTCACCATTAAAAGAGCCATAATCTGACCAAGGGACATAACTCTGTATGGCATTTTTGCAGAAGTATGCCCCTTTATGGAAATAAAACCTAAAAGTGATGAAAGACGAGCATTAGCACCCGCACGTGTGCTCTTGTTTTATGTAATAAGCACACAGCAGATCCTGATCAGAGGTATCCTACCAGAGCCATCTAATCTGGGTCTGTTCTGTTAGCAAAGGTGTATTTAACCCTTCTCTTGTTGAATTTTAAAATACAATTCTCCTTCTTTACCGATGCCCTGATGTATAATTACATATACCCCCGGTATCTTCACTGTACAAGTATTTCGCTGTGCAATCACTGCTGTGGAGTGCACTGGTTGCACGATCAACTTGTAAATAGTGCAGACCCTGATGAGACAGCTCCTGCAGGAGCTGTCTCATCTGTGTCTTCACTATTTACAGATAGGTATATTGACGTGAATAGCAAGCGAAGGGTTAAGGAGTAAAGGGTTAGGACTTCATGAATATGCATCATCACAGGAATTTTGGCTATGGTTGAAACTGTAAAATCAGATATGTATTATTTTATAACCAAACAGTGCAGACCCTGTAGGAGCTGTCTGATCTTAGTCTACTCTGTTTGCGAGAGCATGACAAAGCCTCTGTAACAGGTACATGGTTAATTCTGGCTGTGATATACACATACAATTAGTTGCTCGCTTATGATATATGGTGTTCTGTAGGATTCAGGTTATTTTACAGTTTAAACCATTCCCTCATAGGCTATTTTTAGGTCCAACCTCTTAGAATATATCTATCGAAAACGAGCATTAACTAGAGAAAAGGAAAATTTTAGAATTTTGTAGTTTGAAACCATTGTAATAAATAAATGTATTTATCACAATGTTTCGCAAAGTGACTTTTACAGAGGCGTAAAAACGTGTCAATATGAGGGAATGGGTTAACTTCAATATCTTGAACTTGGATAACTGGAACCATGATTACTCAAAGTAAAAGTTTAATCCTTACAATGCAAATTTGTTCTAAAAGCACTGTGCATATCTAGAAACACATGTGGCAGCTTAATGCAGGTCGAACATAATGGTGAAAGCTCCTATTCAAGCTTTCAGCCTTACTTTAGTCTTCCATTAAACTATAAACTTGAGAAATTGTTCACATAAGAAATTTGATTATTCAAATCTCAGGCTCTGTTATCTCGAAGTAATTTTGTATGGTCCCATGAAGTTCAACTATATTCTCCATTGTACAGGAAAATCGTCACATCCTATTATCCTACATGTCAGGGGAGGCAGTAAGTGTACTGCAAGAGAAGTCAGACGATGATGTCGTATCACTCTGTGTTGATGTCCTCAAGAAACTCTTTCCAAAGAAGGTAAGTAAATGTCTTTTTTGACAAGCTATAAACCCATTGCCTCATGAATATTCATGTAAAAATTATTGTCATCATGAATATTCATGTCATGTAGATGAAGTTTTATAATGGTGTATGAATACTGGAAATTTTAGCCATCACAGGAACTGTAAAACCAGATCTATATTATTTCTTAATCCTTTCCTCCATGCATTTTGCAAACGGAGTAGACCCAGATCAGACGGCTCCTATAGGAGCCATCTGATCAGGTTCTGCTCTGTCTGCTAGTGGAATTTGTAAGATCTGCTTCTTTATTTTCTTAACCCATTCCCTCATAGACTATTTTTAGACCCAATCTCTTTTAATAAATCTACCGATTTTAGACCCAATCTCTTTTAATAAATCTACCGAAAAGGAGCATTTAATAGAGAAATGGAAAATGTTAGAATTGTGTAGTATTGAAACTATTGTGATAAATAGAGCATTTCTATTTATCACAATAGTTTCAAGAAGTGACCATTGCAGAGACGTAAATAGAGGATCTTACATGAGTGTTCTTGATTATTGGATTTATTAAATGAGTCTTTTTAAAATGATAAAAAAAAACGAGCTTTAGCGAGTTTTTTATCGTTTTAAAAAGACGAATTTAATAAATCCAATAATCATGAACACGAATGCAAGATCCTATTTATAACGTAACACACACAAATGTTATTTGCAGCCAATATTTCAGCAGTAACGTGGATTGTTATAAATTCTCCTTACATATAGAAATGATGAATGAAAGGTGTTATTAGGTTCGCTAGGTAACTGGGACAAAGTAGGTCCAAATTTTCCAACTTTTTATTAGCTCACCTGAGCCGAAGGTGACCGCCTGTCGTCCGTCGTCCGTCTGTCCGTCTGTCCGTCTGTCCGTCTGTCCGCACTCACCAAAGGTTAGTTGTGTGACTTTTTCTAACTAGTCGCACAAGTAAAATCATTAACCTGGCCATCTCTTGTGACATTAACCTGGCCATTTCTTGTGACATTAACCTGGCCAGTTGTGGGACATAGGGTTAGGGTTGGGGTTAGCTTCCAGATCATTCTTTTCCAAAGTTAGAGCCAAAAATCCGTCTGTCCGTTCACTTTTATTTCAAATGACTTCTTCTCCTAAACCACTGGGAGGATTTCAACCAAATTTCACAGAAATGTACCTTAGGGTGTCCTCTATCAAGTTTGTTAAAATCATGACCCCCGGGCAAAAAATGGCCCCGCCCCACTACTTTTAAAGGTTTTTTTTTTAAATCTTTAAAAATCTTCTTCTCTGAAACCACAATTTCTAGAGCTTTGATATTTGGGATATAGCATCATCTAATGGTCCTTTACCAAGTTTGTTCAAATGATGACCCCCGGGCTAAAAATGGCCCTGCCCTGGGGCTTGTAGTTTTTCCATAGACTTATATAGGGAAACCTTTAACAAATTTTTTTCTGAAACCACATAATCTAGAGCTAAGATATTTGGTATGAAGCATCACCTAATGTATCACTACCAAGTATGTTCAAATAATGACCCCTGGGCCAAAAATGGCCTCACCCTGGGGTTTTATATTACTTTAACATCAGGAAGCTAGTTAAAAAAAATTCCTCACAGTTATTTCCCTTGTCCCATCAGCATAGCCATAATGGACAAAGGGAGATAACTGCATTGGAATTCTAGTACTTCCAGAATAGTGATTCTATTTGTAACTACTTATAATAAAATGTGGAAGGTGGAACAGTGTAGCTGTTTTAGAAGGCATAGAAACAGATATATCAAATTCCATTTGCAAACAACAGACCCTGATCCTATAGGAGCCACCTTATCTGGGTCTACTCTGTTTGCAGATGCATGAAAACAAGTTTATATGATGGAAATTAAGGGTTAAACAGGCTTTTCTGCAGTTAAAGGGTTATAGCTCTGGGCAGTAAAATCTCTCCAGGTCAATGCATGACTCTTAACCCTTTGCACGCTAGTGGTGAAACTGTGATTACCTATGCAAACAGTTTGGATCCAGATGAGAGGCTGCATAATGCAGCATCTCATCAGGATCCAAACTGTTTGTCATCTTAACCATATTTTTGAAAAAAAATGAAAGTAAGTTTATTTTAAGAATTGAAGCAGATGACAATAACTTTTTGTTGCAGACGAAACATTAAAGGGATTTGGAAAGGAATGTTGACCTATTAACCCCATAGTGTGAGTGCTATACAGCTAGATGTTACCAATGTCTCTCAAATTAGATGTGGGAGATATTGGAAATCCTAAGCTAAGAAAACATGATCATGCATATGCCCCCCCCCCTTGTTTGCATCCTGATGAGACGCTGCATTATCATCTGGATCCACACTGTTTGCATAGGTAATCAAGATGATTATGATGAGAATCATGAGACGCCACATTATGTGCAAAGAGTTAAATATTTAGGAAAATAATAGGTATTTCTTAAATTAGATAATACCAACAATAGATTCATTTTAATACTTTTAATTAACTAAAAAATTGTCATTTTAGGAAAAAAATAGGCATTATGCTAGTTACCATATTTAGAATATTAAATATTAAGGAAACTATTAGGTATTTCTTAAATTTAAATACATAACAAACAGTTTGAATTTAAATCACACACCACCTTATGCAGTGTCTGATCTGGAGCCAAACTGTTAGCAATGTGAAATACATCAAACTGTTCAGGATTTCGTGTACATATGTATTGAAACCTTTCACAAAGCATCTCATCGGGATCAAAACTGCTTGAAACAGTCATAATTTAACAAGTTCCTTCACATAAACGTGTTTTCATGCATTTGCAAACAGTAGACCAAGATCAGATGGAATTTAACAGAATTTAATAGATATGTTTTTCCTTCATAACATTACTCAACATCTCATCAAGAATAGACGGATTTTAAGATATAAACTGCTGGAAACAGTCAATAAACAGGTTTTCACGCATTTGCAAAGTTTACCAGAGTAGACCAAGATCAGACAGACTTTAATAGAATTTATTTTTTCGATTGCATCAAAGACAATATTTTAATATGACTTTGATTATGTGATTTATGTGATTTATACAATTACAAACAATACTAAGTGTCTATTAATTAAGCAATCTGACTTAATTACATGTTATACTTAAATTACATTCAACCCTCAACTTTTTCCATCATCTTGTTTGAGTCATTAACTGTAATTATCAGTTTTCTGCATATATTTGTTCTCTTTCTATAGGTAGGCCAGTTCAAGCAACCTATAAAGCAATCAATTGATACTGACTATAGTCTAATGCATGCTCCATTGAATTACCTGTCTGGCTTGATTGTGGGACTTATTGGAATTTTGTCAACCAAAATGTGGGAGACATTGGAATAAACCGTTAACATTTTAGTTTCACAGGTCTTTGCACAATGTTATGTTTGTTTCTGCAGTTAATTTATGTGATTGGAAAAAAATAGTTTCATTATGATCATTTATTCTAACAAATTTTATTATGCAACTCTTGTTTAATTGCATTTAGTTGAAATTTAGGTGTTTAATAATGTCTTTTCTCCTTGCTACTAATTGTATTTGTTTTAATTTGATTTTTAAAAAAAATAATTTCTTTAAGTTAATCAAAATTATTGTCGATCAATAATTAATGTTACTCAAAAAATTAGTAACTCTTCTCAATTTCAATTGTTAAAAAAACTAATGACCCTTTTAATTGACTTATCATCAGATATTCACACCTAGAGCTAGAATTATTTCTAAACACCTATTAACCCCTTACCTGTTTGCTTTGACAAAAAATTATCTGGGACTACTCTGTTTGCTAATGCGTAAAAAATTATTTCCATAAAGAGAAGTTTTAGCTTTGATAAAACCTGTAAAATCAAATCTATATCTTGTCAAATGCAAACAGAGCAGACCCTGATCAGACAGCTTCTATAGCAGCCGTCTAATCTAGTCTACTCTTATTTTTAATGCGTAAAACACATTATTTTTGTGAAGAGAAGTTTTTGCTTTGATAAAAACTGTAGAATCAGATCTATATTCCATAGGTGTCGTTTGATCTGGGTCTACTCTGTTTGCTAATGCGTAAAAACAGCTTTATATGAGGGAAAGGGTTAGAAGATTTTTAAAGATATTTTTATTGGTCATTTCACACAAAAACTGGCATTATGTACTGCCTAGCACTTTATTTGCCTATATACCTGGATCAAGGTATAATTGCATAGCTTTATTGACGTCATTTGAATTTCTCAAAGACCAGTTTTAGGCATTTTGAGCTAAGGCAAAAATGGCACAAGTTGTAAACAGTTTAGATCTTGGTCAACCAGTCACTTGGTATTAGATCTGAATCCAGTTCAAGTTTATTCAGCAGTGAAAGGGTGAAAGCAGTGGACTAAGCTTCTTTCATCTGCTAGAAATGTTGTCCACTGAAAAATGTCAATATATTACTGTAACTCAGGTGAGCGATATAGGGCCAATGGCCCTCTTGTTTTACTTACTCTCATATCAACCAGGATCTAATTCAGACCTCTCTGGTATTCAATTTAACTGTGATAGTTTATGATACAAAAACATACAGAAACACGTAAAAATAAATTTTGAGTTACAGTTTTGACATACCTAGTTACAAACACGTCACATGATGACGTCATTGTACACAGCATGTGTCTATGTAAAGCGCGCCATTTACATGAAGACCCACATACAGTCGCCAACACGTCCGACACTCACTGTCAATGGGATTCGAAATGCGCCTTCGTTTTGGTATATTAAGCCCTTCATTAGTGCTGTATGTATACACATGGACATGGACATTTCCACCGAGAAAAAAATCTCGATTCAAGTTCAGTGAAAATGTTTGAAATGGACAAAAGATTCAGTACGAACTGCTGCATAAAATGTGTTGGAACAGGAGGAAGATTTTCGCGATCAGCTGAGTATAGCATATTTGAAATATGTTTGTTCTGTGCTGGATTCAGATGACTATAGTTGTTGATTGACGAGATATTTTTATGAGTAGACATCTGCATAAACAAAAGGACATGCGGTGAAGAAAATGCAAAGTTGTGGAGGCATTTTCTATGTAGAATGGATTGTATGGGTCAGAGTAGCTGGTAGGTCTTTTTTGGCATACATTTTGTATATAATTACTGACAGCGATTACAATTTGTATTATTTTATCGAAATTAAGGCGCAAGTGCCAACAGTCCTTTGCCATCTATCTTGACTCAATCGTTGACCGTCAAGGTAGGTCACCGTCCGTCAGTTTGTTTGTTTTGACAGCGCGTATGAATAAAGTTCGGTCGTTCGAATGTTATTCACTAGTGAATATATGCCCGTGATTATCAAAAAATAAATGATAGTGTTACGTCACGCTGAAGCCACGAGTTATGTTATAAAAAGGCGTATTTATGGAGGAAAGTGTTAAATGGCTACAATGTTCCACCTTCCATATTTCATTATAATTATTTTGTTCATGAATATTCAGTAGGTATTGAACTCTGGAATAAATATAGAGCTGGGAAAGGGGCTAAAGCAGTCTCTCAAAAGAAATCTTATTGTTGTTGTTTTCACAGACAGATGATCGCTTTACACTTAACCTCATGAATATTTATGTTAGAAATTATCTTATACTTAGAAAAGTGCTTGGGGTGGGTATTCATCCTTCCCTGTGCAATATTAATGTAAGGAATGATAACATCATGAATATTTACAAAAATCTATAAGCTGATGTTAACTCCTCAAGGAATGTTTTGCTTTGACAAAAACTGTAGAATCAGATCTGTATCATGTCAAAACCAAATAGAGCAGACCTATAGGCGCCACCTGATCTGGGTCTTCTCTGTTTCTGTTTTTCACGCAAATATGTAAAAAAGCATTTATATGAAGGAAAGATTTAAGCATATTCAAGGGTAACTCATGTACTTATCTGCTGTTTTTGAAAATTTCCTATTATTTGGTCAGAATTTCTGCGTGCAGAATTTAACCCTTTATCTGATGAATATTCATGTAAAAAATAATGACATTGTGATTTTGAATTATATGATATAATTATAGGTGCATGTGGCCACCGGAATTTTTTACCACTGCAAAAAATGTAGAATCAGGTCAATGTTTTTCTACAGACCCACAGGAGCCATCTGATCTCGGTATACAGTAAAACCCCTCTAAACCGGAATTCTAATAGAGAAGAATTTAGATACCCTTAGACAGGTGGCTACTTAATGCAGGGTGAGCTAGAGGAGCTTTCTGCATGACTTTCACCCTGCGTGCCTCCAAGACCAATGTTTATGCTAAATATAACATCCGGTTTAGAAGGGGGTTGGGGGTACTGTAGTCTGTTTGCAAAGGAGTGAAAGGGCATCTGTAAGAGACAAAGGTTTAACCAGGAATTACTTGTCTTTTCAGGAAATTCCAGCTCCACTGAAGTGGTATGTGTCTCACTGGGGTAGCCAGGAATACATTAACATGTCATATGCCTTCATACCTGTGAATACCAGCCCTGAGGCCTTTGACAGCATGGAACAAGACCTTGATGGCAAGATCTACTTTGCAGGAGAAGTGAGTATAGTCATTACCTGATGAATATTCATGCTGGACTCCGCCCATTATGAATATTAACTAACCCTTCGCTTGCTATTTGCGTCAATATACCTACCTATGAATAGTGAAGACCCAGATGAGACAGCTCCTGCAGGAGCTGTCTCATCAGGGTCTGCACTATTTACAAATTGATTGTGCAACCAGTGCACTCCACAGCAGTGATTGCACAGCGAAATACTTGTACACAGTGAAGATATATGTAATTATACAACAGGGCATGGGTAAAGAAGGAGAAATGTATTTTAAAATTTAGCAAGCGAAGCAAGCTATATCAAAATATAGAAATTGTAAAATTTATTAACATGGCAGTAGAGAATCAGATCTGTAAAATATAAGTAAGTAGACCCTGATCAGAAGCTGTTTGATCTGGGTCTGTTCTGTTTGCAAAGAGAGTAAGGTGGGATTGTCAAGTAAAGGAAAAGGGTGTAAATGTTATATGGTTGGAAGTCATATGGTTTTCATTTGGTATGCAGTAAAACCCTGTAAACCAGATTTTAGTAAAGAAGAATTAACCCTTGACTCAAAACATACACTTTTCTACGCCTTTGCAAACAGAATAGACCTAGATCAAATGGCTTCTATAGGAGCCGTCTGGTCAGGGTCTACTATGTTTGCTATGGAATAATATAGATCCGATTCTACAGTTTCTGCTTTGACAAAAAATTCATGTGTTTATATGACATTTTGAAAATTAATCTAATTAATATTCATGATTTCACTACTTTCAAGACTATTCATGGAGTAAAGTGTTAAGCTCTTTTGAATCAGGTGACTTTGGGAGCTTTCTGCATGACTTTAACTCTGCATTAAGCTACCACTTGTCTTAAAAACCAGCAGTTTATTGTCTTTAACCCATTCCCGCATATTGACGACTTTTGACGACTCTGTAAAAGTCACTTTGTGAAACCATTGTGATAAATAGAGCATTTGCTCCTATAGGAGCAAATGCTCTATTTATCACAATGGTTTCAAACTACAAAATTCTAAAATTTTCCATTTCTCTAGTTAATGCTCCTTTTCGGTAGATTTATTTAAAGAGATAGGATCTAAAAATAGCCTATGAGGTAATGGGTTAACGCTGAAAATATAACGTCTGCTCAAACTCTGAACAGCTGAACTGTTGACTGACTTCCAATTCACTCAAGATATTTAGAAGGTGCTGACCGGGTATCGATCATCTTGAATCTTAACCCGATATTCCATAAATACGCTTTACATCACCTTTGCAAACAGAGTAGACCCAGATCAGACGGCTCCTGTAGGAGCCGTCTCATCAGGGTCTGCTCTGTTTGCTTATGGTATACTATAGTTCTGATATGTACTTTGTGACTTAGCCAAAATGGCCTCTGTTTATATGCCACAACAATAATGAATCTAATTAATATTGATGATGTCATTATTTCCTACATATATATTCATGGAGTACAGGGTTAATAAGAGGCAGATTTATTGGGCACCTCGCCTGGATCCAAACTATTTGTAATTGCTGGTTATGTCACGTTGATCGTGAAAGGGATTACAATGCTATAATTTGAGTTTTTCGGCATATATGAGGTTCTACACAGAATCTAAAATGTCGGCATATGATGTCCAATACAGGTGACTTTTGTTAATGTTTATTTGTGCAGTTTACATGTATTATGACTGTGTTGGGGAAACTTGTAACCTGTAGATTTCCTGTATGGCGATGTCAAGAAATCGGCATATTGGGTTCTTACACAGAATCTAATATACGTTAGTATAATACTTAAGAGTTATACGGTATTCAAATATAATTTATGTTTTTTATTATTGGTACGCTTCGTCCAGGAAATGGTACGCATAGTCCTGGTATGCTTCGGCAATGGTACGCTTCGTCCATTTTCCATAAGCATCGAGGAAAAGTCAGAGATACTTTTTGTTACCCCATAAATTAGTTATTGGTGGGGGTGAATATGATCAAGAGTTCATTGTCTTGGAAATTTCATCTGAAAGTGTTTTTTGCCCAATTTATTAAAGTGACCATAATTTTCTTAACTGCAGGTTGTTTAACCCTTTCCTCCATGAATAATCATGTCAGAAATAATGACATCATGAATATTAATTAGATTAATTGTTATAACAGCACATGGACATAGGAATTTTTAGCCATGGCAGAAACTGTAGAATCATATCTATATATATCATAAACAAACAGAGTAGACCCTGATCAGACAGCTCCTGTAGGAGCCATCTGATCTAGGTCTACTCTTTTTGCAAAGGCGTAGAAAGGCGTAATTATTGAGGAAAGGGTTAACCTTTTACTCCATCAATATGCCTTTCTACACCTTGGCAAACGGAGTACATGTAGTTCCAGATCAGACTGCTCTGTTTGCTTATCGTCACACTTTCTTTTTTTGGCTGTCATTTCTAAACTAATCATTACAGAGCTTTCAAATTTCACATGTGTCTTCCTTTCATTGAGGACCATTGATGCAACTAAGGTCCGTCACTCTGCATGCAATACTTTTTGAGTTATCCCCCTTTGTTCTGATTTCACTCCAGCATATTAACAGTTTTTGTGTCAGCTGCAGCTGTTCCTCTAAACACTCTTGTTTTTCAACTTTGCTGAAACTGCAGACTCAGATCTATATACATGTAATATGCTGTAAGCAAAAAGAGCAGACCCTAATCAGATGGCTCCTATAGGAGCCATCTGACCTGGGTATACTCTGTTTGCAAATGCATGAAAATGTGTTTATATGAAGGATAGTCATATTTTTTTTTGTAGGCCACTCACAAGCAGTTTTACCAGACATTGGCAGGGGCTTACGTCAGCGGTATTCGAGAGGCTGAGAAGGTCTACAGATCCCTAACGGTAGTTTGATGTGCAGTAAAACCCCTCTAAACTGGACTTTCATTCTTCCTTAATGAGATTTTTAGTAAAAAAGAATTTAGATCTTGTTAAGTTGATGGCTGCTTAATGCAGGATGATTTTCATGCAGAAAGCTCCTATTGTTCACCTTGCATTAACCCATTACCTCATAGGCTATTTTTAGACTCAAAACAACCTCTTTGAATAAATATGCTGAAAAAGAGCATTTACTAGAGAAAAGGAAAACTTTAGAATTGTGTAGTTTTGAAACCATTGTGATAAGTAGAGCATTTGCTGCAAAGGAGCAAAATTAATGCTGTTTTTATCACAATGGTTTCAAAAATGACTTTTATAGAGGTGTGGAAAGCGTCAACATGTGGAAATGGGTTAAGGTGCCACCTATCTTAAAAGCCAGTATTGTTACTAATTTGAATGTCTGGTTTTGAAATTTTGTACTCTATAAATGACTGCCAAGTTTCAATGAAATTGAATTATGCCCATAGAAGGTGTACAGGGTGTGGACAAGATTATGACGAGAGTGACTACAAATTATCCGTCAAGTGCTCTGGGTTAATTTTGTGCTATACATTTGTGCTATATTTCATTGAAAGTCGCTAATCAACATTTCTTATTCTCATTGTAAGAATCTCATATTAAAAATGATAATTGTAATAAATGAAGAGCCAGTGAGATAGAAAAGGAGCCAATGAGTGCAACTTGAATCAGTTGAAATATAGAATGAAATATAGAACTAGTGAATGGAATATAGAATGAAATATAGAACTAGTGATTGACATATACAGTATAACCTCTGTTATCCGGCACCCCATCGTTCCACGTCAGTATGCCGGTTAAGAGAGGGTGCCGGTTAACAGAATTATGCCTAGATTCACAAGTTTTCGTACCCAAAGATTCATTCCAGCAAATCCTTTTTTCGCTGCGAGGGGAATTCCACCATGACAATTCACAAATTACACATAAATATATACAACAGCGATGATACAACATGATCAGATAGCTCAATTTAAATAGGAGCCATTTGATCAGGATCTACGCTGTTTGTCTATTGTCTTTTGAACTACATGTACATGTAAAATATAGGCATAACGTGTTAAGCGTACAATCGGAAGTAAACACACATGTATAAAGGGCTCGACTAAAAACCGGAACATTCGTACTAGATTTTATTTACAAGTTCGGAGTCTACACAGGTACATGTATATGCGGACCATCACCGCTGGTTTTTACACAAGTAGATCCGGACGCTAAATCATTTGGTATTGCCATTTTTTACATGTGTACATACATGTATTTTCAATGACGATAACAATATAAATCTATAAAGGGCGGTCAATTTACCCTAGACCCATTAACGGTACTTATCACCTACTTGAATGTAAAGGGCTTACTGTCAATGATCACAGGTCAGCAAACCGCCGGATAACAAGGTGTGAAAAACCACCAATTTGCCTTTATTGGCCTGTCAAGGTATGCCGGTTAACGGTTAACAGGGGTTCCGATCAAGAGAGAGTTTGGATACATAAAACAAATAGGGAAACTGCCAGGACCAAACAGCAGTGCTGGATAACAGGGGTTTCTGGTTAAGAGGGGTGCCGATCAACAGAGGTTATACTGTAAAATGAAATTTAGAACTAGTGAATGAAATGTGAAACCAGTGAATGACATATAAAATGAAATATAGATTTAAGTATAGAATTAGTGAATGAAATATAAACAAATTAATGTTGTGTGGAACAAGTGAATAAAACATGAAATGAAATATGAATTAGTAAATGATATATACAACCGATGAAAGAAATATTATACCTATAGGTTAAACATTTAACCTGATGGTGAAATATAGAAGTATTGAAATGGAAATAACGACTGAAACCAGTGAAAGAATGGGAAAAACAATAGCAGTAGGTAAAATGTTGAATCAGTGAAATATAAAAGTACAGAGTGAAATATAGAACCAATGAAAGAAAATGGGACCAGTAAGTGAAATTAATTATTATCTAATTATTATCACAATAGTTTAGTTGTTCACATTGCAACATGTGTGATGTCCAGAGATGGTTGCTAAACCAGTAAAATTAATGGAAGTTTGAACAAGTGAATGATAAATTGTACCAGTTAGTGCAAATATGAGCCAGTGGGATAACAGTGGATCCAAACTGTGGACATAATGAAATGGTGGATGAATTTTGAAGAACTGATTTAGTCTTTTACTTGTTGAATATTCCTGAAAGAAATACCGGTTATGACATCATCAATGATTAATTTTCAAATAGGCATACCGGTATTAATACATGAAATTTTTGTAAATGCAAAAACTGTAGAATCGGATATATATTTTTTCCATAAGCAAATAGAGCAGATGGCTCCTACAAGAGTCATCTAATCTAGGTCTACTTTGTTTACAAATGTGTGAAAAGCATTTATTTGAAGGAAAGTGTTTAGATTTTCAAGTTCCCCACAAGTTCCTCAAGAACGTGTTATTACATTTAAAAGGATATTCTGGATTCTGTAACTTCCTGATTCTGTGACTTCAGGTTGGAGACAACATTGTAATGTTTCTGATGTGATTTATGTAGATATCACTGAGGTGTTCCAATTGTGTACATGCATTTCAAACCATTTAGCTTATTACCCATCCTATGTAGAGAGTGCTGATACACTGCTGTTGCAGTATTGGTACCCTCTTTTTTCCATGACCAGAGCTCCAGATAAGATGTGTAAATTAAAGCATTTTCAAGAATAACTCCTTTATTTCTCCACCAAATCCTATACTATGACCACTTTTTAGAATCGTCTCGAAGAGACGATTCTAAAGAGTGGTCACAGTATAGGGTTTGGTGGAGAAATGATGATTTTAGCGTTTGGATACGCATCCTTATCTGTAGCTCTGCATGACACATGCCATATTATCCCTTTACTCCATAAATACGCCTTTCTGCACCTTTGCAAACTGAGTAGACCCAGATCAGATGGTTCCTGTAGGAGTAGTCTGATCAGGGTCTGCTCTATTTGCTTATGATGTAGTATAGATATGATTCTTCAGTTTCTGCCATGGCCAAAAATTTCAATCTCCTTGTACTATTATAACAAATGAAGCTAATTAATATTCATGACATCATTATTTCTTTCATGAATATTCATGGAGTAAAGGTTATAATACACTTCATGTAGTCCATCATTGTAAACAATCTACCTCCATGCTCCAGTGCTTCAATATACTGGAGCAATCTGATGTATATATTCTACATGTATATGAATGTGTTCATTTTTGCCAGAGCTCCAGATAAGATGTTTAAATTTAAACATGTTCAAGCATAGCTCCTTTATTTCTCCACCAAACACTATACTGTGACCACTTTTTAGAATCGTCTCTTTGAGACGATTTTAACCCTTCGCTTGCTGAATTTTAAAATACATTTCTCCTTCTTTACCCATGCCCTGTTATATAATTACATATATCTTCACTGTGTACAAGTATTGCGCTGTGCAATCACTGCTGTGGAGTGCACTGGTTGCACAATCAACTTGTAAATAGTGCAGACCCTGATGAGACAGCTCCTGCAGGAGCTGTCTCATCTGGGTCTTCACTATTTACAGGTAGGTATATTGACGCGATTAGCAAGCGAAGGGTTAAAGAGTGGTCACAGTATAGGGTTTGGTGGAGAAATGACAATTTTAGTATTTGGGTATGCACCGTTATCTGTAGCTCTGTTGTTGCCCTAATTTACTCTAAATATTCGACAACCCAATGTCCCCTCTCCTTGGGTTGTACACCAGCTTCCTCTATTTGGCATCATTTTGATGCCTTTAAATTAGACTGACCACTAGTGTAAACCTTGATCAATCTGCTCTTTCAGGAGCAATTTGGTCTCGGTCTGCACTATACGACTTTGTCTTAATATTTATGGTAAATAGAGTATGTACGTTGTTCTGAGTTCCAGATGAGAGGCATATTATCCTGTCTAAAACTCTGACCCTGTGCCTGTAAAACTTCACTGAGCACTTCACTTTCAGACTAAAGGAGAGATTTGTGCCCAACCCTTTACTCCATAAATAGGCTTTTCTACACCTTTGCAAGCAGGGTAGACCTAGATCAGACAGTTCCTGTAGGAGCTGTCTGATGAGGGTCTGCTCTGTCTTTGTATGATTTAATACAGATAAGATTCTTCAGTTTCTGCCATGGCCAAAAAGTTCTGTGGCCTTGTGCTATGATAACAATTGATATAAGTACTATTCATGATGTCATTATTTCTTGCATTAATTGTTATGGAGTAAACTCAGTAAAGGGTTAATCTTTAGTGTGACTCAAGATTTGGTGCCTATAAAATTTCTAAGTATGAAACTGCTCAGTTGAGTATGAAACTCAATCCCAGCTGAGCATTGTCTGGCCCATACTCAAGTGCTTGAGCGTGTATCATCTGCATCATGGCTGCTAGTCACACAATGTCACACAAGATTGATATTTACAGATCAAAGAAAGACCAATGATTATACCCCCACAAACGAAGTTTTGGGGGGGTATACTGGAGTCACCATGTCCGTCCGGTTGTCCATCCGTCTGTTCATCTGTCCGTCTGGCTTGGCCGCATCATAACTTCCAAAGTAAAAAAGCTATTGACTTCAATCTTCATATATAGATAGATCACATTGACCGCAAGTGCAGTGCACAAGGTTTGTAACTCTGTCTTCAGTATTTTTGGAGTTATTGCCCTTTGTTATTTTTCAGTTTTCCGGAGTTTTTTTCTAAACCTTTACAGATATTGAAGTGATATTTGGTATTTGGCTTTATTATAATGAGTTACATATCAAGTTTTAATTTCGTTACGCTTCATTGATTTTTCACGGAAATACAGTGATTTTACTTAGAATTTTTCCGGAAATTAAAGTTTTCTGGAGTTTTTTTTCTAAACCCTTACAGATATTGATGTGATATTTGGTATGTAGCTTTATAATAATGAGTTACAGACCAAGTTTGAATTTTGTTAAACTACATTGATTTTTAACGGAATAACAGCATTTTAATTTAGAATTTTTTAGGAAATTTCAGGTTTTCCAGAGTTTTTTTCTAAACTGTAGCAGATATTGTAGTGATTTATTTCTATAACCCCCATCCCTGTGTCAAATGTGCTAGTGGGGGTATTCATCACCTTTAGTGGTAGTTCTAGTTTGTACTTACAGAGTATATGTACATACTCAAGAAGCGCTTCTAAGCACCACTTGAGTATGGAACTCATTGGAGCAAAACTCAGAGTGCTGAGCACAACTTTTCGTTGAGTATATGATCATACTAAGAAAAGTTTTATAGTCACTGGGACAGGCCCAGAGGTTGAAAAACATTTTGCTTGAGTCTGAGATCATTCTTAAGCATCTGATTGGTCAGATTCTGAGCTTGCTCAGAATCTGACCAATCAGATATTTGAGAATGTGTGTTATTGTAAATACATGTACCTTGTATTGTCATGGCCTCGACCCTTTGAATGCTGAATATACCAAGACAAACGACCAGTTAGTGTTTAACAGTAGAATCCATTCAGTATGAAAGACCTAAATTGGCTAGATGATTTTGAATGTCAAACAGTGCAGATCCAGATTTAGAGGGCTCCTCAAGGAGTACTCTGATCTGGGTCTACACTGTTTGCAAATACCAGTACGCTTGTTTACCGCATTCAAAAGGTTGATGGTGTCGCCAGAAATATTTTGATAACTTTTCACTTATACATTGTATAGTAGTACATGTACATTATTGTATTTGGAAAAGAATGAACTACCCTTATGTTGTCACATTGGTTGGTCCTTTGTTAACCCTTTCCCTCATATAAACGCGTTTTCACGCATTTGCAAACAGGGCAGACCCAGATCAGACGGCTTTTGAAATAAACACAGAACAGGGAAAGGGTCAAATAATTTACCTGATAGAAACGCCTTTTCAAGCTTTTGCAGACAATGTAGACACAGATCAAACAGCTCCTATAGCAGCATCTGATCAGGGTCTACTCTGTTTGCTTAGTTATGGATTAATATAGATCTGATTCTACAGTTTCTGCCATGGTAAAAAATTCCTAGATCATAATGCCATTATGTATATTCAGCTAATTAATATTCATACAGTGGTTAATTCTTACATGAATATTCATCAGGTATTAAAAGGGTTAAGGACTCATCAGTGTCTGAACTTGTTGCAAAAAAAATGCCGTATATTGTCGAACAATTCATATGATTTCAGTACTGTTAGAGATCCTGGTAGATGTCAGTGACCTACAATAAAAAGTCCCTGCAACGGCCAGTCAAGAGAAATTTGGGATTTTAATAACCCTTTACTCCATGAACATTCAGACAATGATATCAGAAATGTAAATTTACTGAATCTTTATAATGGCACTATGAACAAAATTATGTTCTATCATGACAGAAGCTGTAGAATCAGCTCTTTATTATATCATAAGCAAACAGAGCAGACCCTGATCAGACGGCTCCCATAGGAGCAGTCTGATCTGGGTCTACTCTGTTTGCAAAGGTGTAGAAAGGCATATTTATGGAGTAAAGTGTTAAGGCAGGTGGTAGCTTGCTACAAGACAAAGGCAAAGTTGTAAACATTTGGGCTTCCCTCACTCCTTTCATTTAGGGGTTTCTTCTTTAGTCTAGGGGCTTCTTCCCTCTTTTCATTTAAGGGTTTCTTCCCTCATTTCATTTAGGGGCTTCTTCCCTCATTTCATTTAAGGGTTTCTTCCCTCCTTTCATTCATTTCTTATGTTACATTGACAATTTCTTGATTTTTTTTACTGTATGTTATGTTGTTGGAAAATTGTTTATTGAACAAAATTGCATGAAATGTTTGAATATACATATGTAGCTTTTAATACAATAAGTAAATGAATTAATTTGATCTTTTGCTTTAACCTTGTACTCCATAAATACACGCTTATACGACGTTGCAAACAGAATAGACCCAGATCAGATGGCTCCTTTAGGAGCCGTCTGATCAAGGTCTGCTCTGTTTGCTTATGATATAATATAGACATGATTCTACAGTGTCTGCCTTAGCCAAATATCCTATTCTAAAATCCTATTACAACAGTTAATTTAATTAATATTCATGATGTCATTATTTCTACCATGAATATTCATGGAGTAAAGGGTTAAAGGATGACACTTATTGATTATTTCTGTGTCATCTGTTCATCTGTCTGTCTTCGAAATAAATTATGTCTGCTCAAACAAATATGAAGCGAGAATTACTGACTTGCAATTGGTTCTAGCTTTTGAACAGCTACTGACTGAATGTCAAATAGCTTGGATCGTGATGAGTTACTTGACGTCTCATCTGGAGTCAAGCTGTTTGCAAATGATGGTTAGGTTTTAATCGGCAGGATAATGATTAATTTTCATACATCTAGTTTGCTTATGGGGATTCTTGAATGTGCTTTAACTGTTTCCCTCATGAATATTTTTAAAATAATTCATGCCTTCTTGAATATTCATTAGCTAATTTTTTGTAATGACCAATGAACAAGGGAGTTTTTAGCCATTTGGGAAACAAGTCTCCAGTAGGATCCTGATGACCCTGAGCCATCGGATTGTTTATTAACCCCTTCCTCCATAAATACGCCTTTCTACGCCTCTGTAAAAGTCACTTTATTAAACCATTGTGATAAATAAAGCATTTCCTATGGAGCAAATGCGCTGTTTATCACAATGGTTTCAAAACTACAAAATTCTCAAAGTTTCCTTTTCTGTAGTAAATGCTCCTTTTCGGTAGATTCATCCAAAGAGGTTGGATCTGAAAATAGCCTATGGAGGAAAGGGTTGAAATATATAGATCTGATTCTACAATTTATGCCAAAGCCAAAACTCTTGTTCATATACCAATATTCACTATTCAGCCAATACAAATCCCTGATGTCATTATTTTTCAAATGAATATTCATGAGAGAAAGGGTTAACAAGATAAGCTGAATAAAAATGTGTAGAACCTGTTGAATATCAAAGGACTTGGACCTATTTTACTGAAGATCATATGACAGAAATTATTGCAAGTTCTAAAATATGACAATCCCATCTAGAAGTTGCATTTATTGTATGTTAGAAATTGAAATAATATACAGTAAACCCTCTCTATAACGACCACTAAATTGTGTTAATTAGTTGGTATTTAAGGCAGGTGGCTGCTTAAAGCAAGGTGAAAATAAAACAGAACGCTCCTATAGGAGCGTTCTGTTTTACTTTCATCTTTCTTTAAGCAGCCACCTGCCTTTCACAAAAAATACTTGATGTAATTTAGTGGTCGTTATAGAGAGGTTTTACTGTAGGTCGAATGGAGTAAAATCTAAATTGCCACATGCTAATTTTGACTGTGTGAACAGTAGGAATGTAGTGAATTAGCACTTAAGATAAGTTTTGTTGTAAACTTTTTCATAAAAGGGGACAAAGGAGGCTTAAACGGCAGATGGCTGCTTACTTCAGGACAAAAGTAATGCAGAGAGCTTCTATGGGAGTTTACTGCACTACTTTTGTCCTGTATGAGACAACTGCCTTTCTTAAAGACCCTGAATTGGGCTTCTTTTTAATGGTCACTTATCTCTGTAACCCTTACAACGCTGAATTTTCAAATGGAATATTCCAAAATTCAAATAGGTCAAGCTTATGGTGAATATTTAGGGATGTTTTCTAATGAAAAGTGTAACATGACAAACAGTGCAGACCCTGATGAGAGGGCTCCCCTAGGAGCCCTCTCATCTGGGTCTACACTGTTTGCAAAGGACATTAGTGACTCGGGTCCCGCACTGTAAGGGTTAACTCATAGATATTCCTTTTAATGCCTTTGCAAACATAATAGACCAAGATCAGAAGTCTCCTGTAGGATTTAAAGTGATAATAATTATGTTATAGCATGTTTATGCATTTAATAAGTGATTTTGCAATATCAATCACCGATCTCTGCCCTTAAGTTGCCAACTTCATACATTTGAACTTATGATAATTTCTATTGTTCATGTTCTAGTGTTCAGTAAGCAATAAATTGCTGCACTCTAGACTTTAGAAGGATTTTTTAGCTCGTCTGTTTCGAAGAAAAGTCGAGCTATTGTAATCACTGGGTCGTAGTCCTCGTTGTCGTCAGCGTGCAAAAACTTTAATGTAGCTCATTACTCGAAAAGTGTAAGAGGGATCAACATGAAACTTCATAGGTAGTGGATCTCATTGAGGAGAAGGTCCCTACATAAGAACCATAACTCTTGATTTCAAAATTTTGGAGTTATGGCCCTTTGTCGTTTTCAAAAAAAAATTAATTTAGCTGGACAAGTACCAAATCAGACGAGCGTTGGCGCCACACACGGCTCTTGTTAAAAAAAACATGTTCTCTCATGTAAGCGCTTTTTCAAGCCTTTAACAACAGATTAGACCCAGATCAGACAGCTACTATATGAGCCGTGAGATCAGGGTCTGCTCTGTTTGCTTATGATCTGACTACATTTTCTACCAATACCGAAAAGTCGTGTGTCCATATGCCGTTATAAGAATTCAGCTAATAAATATTCATTATGTCATTTTTTCTTACATGAATATGCAACATAGAAAGGGTTAACATGCTAGCAGTAGGGATTGCCATAAATAAGGACTTGTAACATTGTTTTGTCATACGATCCTTTGTAAGAAGGGTCCCTTGTAAACCTATTGTTTAGAGTCAGAATCGAAGACTAAGCATTCAAAATTATTGTTATAAACACTTCAGTATTGTTTACATATGTTTGTTGTAACAGGGGTGTGCTAGGTGCATGTGTAAATGTTTTTTATTTGCAGATGTACAGATTTTTTTTGTGCAATAGCCAATTTGCTGAATGTATGTATGCGTTAGTTTGATGTCAATGTGTACAAGCATAAGCATTTACTTTCATTTTTAGCTCACCTGGCACAAAGTGCCAAGGTGAGCTATTGGGATGATCCTATGTCCGGCGTCCGGCGTCGTGCGTCGTGCGTATGTGCGTCGTGCGTACGTGCGGGCGTCAACAATTTACTTAAACATCTTCTTCTCTGGAACTACAAAGCCAAGAGCTTTGATATTTGGTATGTAGTATGATGTAATGGTCCTCTACAAAGATTGTTCAAATTATGTCCCCCGGGCCAAAAATGGCCCCGCCCCAGGGCTTATCAGTTTTTCATAGGAAAATCTTTAAAAATCTTTTTCTCTGAAATCGTAAGGCATAGACCTTTGATATTTGGTATGTAGCATGATCTAATGGTCCTCTACTAAGATTGTTCAAATTATGACCCCTGGGCCAAAAATGACCCCGCCCTGGGGCTTATCAGTTTTTCATAGGAAAATCTTTAAAAATCTTCTTCTCTGAAACTGTCAGGCATAGACCTTTGGTATTTGGTACGTAGCATCATCTAATGGTCCTCTACTAAGATTGTTCAAATTATGACCCCCAGGACAAAAATGGCCCCGCCCCAGGGCTTATCAGTTTTTCATAGGAAAATCTTTAAAAATTATCTTCTCTGAAACTGTAAGGCATAGACCTTTGATATTTGGTATGTAGCATGATCTAATGGTCCTCTACTAAGATTGTTCAAATTATGACCCCTGGGCCAAATATGGCCCCGCCCAAGGGCTTATCAGTTTTTCATAGGAAAATCTTTAAATATATTCTTCTCTAAAATTATAAGGTATAGACCTTTGATATTTGGTATGTAGCATTATTTAATCGTCCTCTACCAAGATTAATCAAAATATGACCCCGGACCAAAAATGGCCCCGCCCAAGGGCTTATCAGTTTTTCATCGGAAAATCTTTAAAAATCTTCTCCTCCAGAACTGTAAGGTCTAGGCCCTTGATATTTGGTATGTAACATCATCTAATGGTTTTCTACCAAGATTATTCTAATTATTACCCCTGGGTCAAAAATGGCCCCGCCCTGGGGCTTATCAGTTTTTCATATGAAAAGATTTAAGAATCTTCTTCTCCAAAACTGTAAGGCAGAGACCTTTAATATTTGGTATGTAGCGCTATCTAATAGTTTTCTACCAAGATTGTTCAAATTATGTCCCCTGGGTTGAAAACGGCCCCACCCAGGGGCATATCAGTTTTTCATAGGAAAGTTTTTAAAAATCTTCTCTTAAAAATCTTTAAAAGTCTTCTCTGAACTTGTAAGGCATAGACCTTAGATATTTGGTATGTTGCATTATCTAATAGTCCTCTACCAAGATTTTCAAATTATGAACCCCGGATCAAAATTTGGCCCGCCCTGGGGCTTAACAGTTTTTCATAGGAAAATCTTTAAAATATCTTCTCCTCCAAATCTGTAAGGTCTAGACTCTTTATATTTAGTATGTAGCATCATCTAATGGTTTTCTACCAAGATTTTTCAAATTATGCAATCTGTCATTGAAATCATTAATCTGTTACAAACAGGTGAGCGATTAAGGGCCATCATGGCCCTCTTGTTTCTCACTACATGTAGTTGTTTTCTTTTTTAGATTTTTTTCTTCTGTTTTTTGTAAACAAAATGAATAAAATGTGTTTAGGAGAACTGACTGGTTTTATGTATCATGGCCTGGATACAGTACATGTATAGTGAAGGTTTGGTGCCAGTCTGGTGTTAATCCTTTGCATGCTGAATTTTCAGAGTAGAGTAGTCCAACAAACCCCTAACTAATATACAGTAAAAGCCCGCTAATGCGACCACCTAAAACAGGTATAATTTTGGGTGCTAGATGCAGGCGGTAGCTTAATGCAGGACAAAAGTAATGCAGAAAGCTCCTCTAGGAGCTTTCTGCATTACTTTTGCCCTGCATTAAGCAACCACCTGCTTATAAAGATGCCCATGTCTATTCATTAAGTGGTCACATTAGAGTGGTTCTACTGTATATGCAACTACATTTAATGATTTATTACTTTATAATAATTCATTGACTGAATTTTTATCCCCGTCCCCCCTCCCCCCCCCCCCTCCCCCCTGACTGAATTTTTATCCCCCCCAACCCCTCACCCCTCCCTCCCCCCCCCGCCAACGGCGGGCATATGTCAGGTTAACAAAATTTATTTAATGTCACATTTGACAAAAACTTTAGAATCAGATCTATATCATGTCAAAAACAAACAGAGCAGACCCTGATCAGACGGCTCCTATAGGAGTTGTCTGATATGGGTCTACTCTGTTTGTAAATATGTGAAAACACGTTTATATGTCAGAGGGAAAGGGTTAAATGTATACATTAAAATGGACTTCACAACAACCAATTACCATACGACAGAAACATTTATGATCTGTCTGATTCTTGGAGAAACTCAGAGACTCTAAGGGTCTGCCTTAGAATCTACACTGCTTCCTAACTACTTGGTGGTTTCTGGCAAGCTTGTATTCGTAACTAGTCTTATACCGTGAGATGTCCCGAGTGGCAAGCTTGTCGATTTATGTATATATATATGTATATTCCCGGGGTGTACTCTATAAAAAGAGAATAAAACAGCTTGCTTTAATTATAAGTATGAACCAGACGTGAATATTGGCAGATATCAATTTTCATGGTTAACATTAAGCCTTGACATGATGACTCACCTTATGAATATAAAATGCTTGTACTGAATATACAAAATATAGACATGTGTTGCCATGGAGAACAATAGAAACTCTGATCTATAGCATTTACTCCTCAACTACCAATGTCGCAGATTGTGATTACCAATGTAAACAGTTTGGATCAAGATGAGACGCTACAGGAGCCGTCTGATCAGGGTCTGCTCTGTTTGCTTATGAAATAATATAGATATAAGTCTACACTTTCTGCCATGGCCCAATATTCCCGTGTCTGTGTGCCATTATAAACATTAATCTAATTAATACATGTATTCATAATGGCATTATTTCTTACATTAATATTCATGGAGTAGAGAGTTAAGACTGGTAAAGTTTTCGAATAAGCGCGAACTAAGTGTCGTATACAGCTTGGATCCAGATGATAGTCCGATAGTTGATAGATTAAAACTATAATTTCGATTTAACACCAGCGCACATTTTAAATTCCGGTAAACACATGGACAAATTGACAGCAAACTGCGTAGACTCTGATAAGATGTCTATTGTGCGAGGTCTTTACGAAGCTACCTGATTGTAGTCTACAACATTTGCCTTGGCCAAAGTCCATGTTAAAAATATATGGAATTAATAGAAATAATTAAATAAGAAAGTGTTGATTATTTAAAATCTTACCTCGCATTTACAACTTTTTATGCATATTCACACAATGTAGATCCAGCTCAGTCATCTCCTGATAGAGTTATCTGACCCAGGCTATGCTCTCTTTGCTTATTAAATACTAAATATTCTACTACGGCGAAATAAAAATCAGGCAATTAACCCTTTCCTTCATACAACGCATTTGCAAACAGAGTAGACCCAGGTCAGACGGCTCCTGTAGGAGCCGTCTGATCAGGGTCTGCTCTTTTTACTAACGAAATTTTAAAGATCTGTATCTTTACTTTCTAAAATGGCTACAAAGTTCCACCTTACATACTTCTTTATAACTATTGTGTCCATGAATATTCAGTAGGTATTGATATTTGAAATTAATATAGAACAGGGAAATGGTTAATAGTCATACAGTCTAGTTCTTAAAGGATTATTCATCAGATAAAGTGTTAACACTTTCCCTCCTTTAAACGTGTTTTCACGCATCTGCAAACAGAGTAGACCCAGATCAGACGGCTCCTATAGGAGCCGTCTGATCAGGGTCTGCTCTATTTGCTCTTGAAATTTGATAGATCGGTTTCTTTAGTTTCTGAAATGGCTACAATGCTCCACCTTCCGTATTTCATTATAACTATTTTGACCATGAATATTCATTAGGTATTGAAATTTGTAATAAACATAGAACAGGGAAAGGGTTAAGCATAAACGGAATTAGCAATAAAAAGAGAGTAATTGCTGCTGACCCTTTCACTGTTTGCTCCGTGTACATGTATAATCAAGGAAGAAATAAGAACATCACGAATATCATTTAGTTTAATTGTTATAATACCACATGGACACAGAAACATGGCCGTTGCAGAAACTGTAGAATCATATCTTTGTTATACTTTAAGCAAACCGAGCAGATCCTGATCAGATGGCTTCTGATCTGGGTCTGCCCTGTTTGCAAAGCGCAGACATGTCTATTTATAGAGTTGAGTAGTTAACCTTGCTCGTCACCTTATATAAATGTCCCGAAAGAGATACAGTCTGTACAATTGATTTTCTGCCTCGGTGTGTGTACTCAACAAGGTCACCACCGCTGAAATGTAGGTTATACTGATACCATAGAGGTTTATCAACGTGGTAAATATTATTGTTATTCAACTGCCCGAAATACCACCTTGACTCGTCTGTTCTTGATTTGTGATGGTGCAGATAGTCTACTGAATTACATACATGTACACACTCAAACCTCTCTACAAACGGCTACTCAAAAGAAATCGTATTATGATGCTGGGTCTCATATACAGATTTAATGCAGGTCGAGAGCTATGCAGAAAGCTCCCAAAGGAGCTTTCTGCATTACTTTCGTTCTGCATTAAGCTGCTACCTGTTTAAAAGCACTCCAATATTGATAGTGAACCAGAGCTACAGATAAATATGCGTACTCAAATATTAAAACCTTCATTTCTTCACCAAACCCTAAACTGTGACCACTCTTTAGAATCGTCTCTTCGAGACGATTCTAAAGAGTGGTCACAGTACAGGGTTTGGTGGAGAAATAAAGGAACTATTCTTGAAAATATTGAAATGTACCCATCTTATCTGGAGCTCTGGATACATTATGAGGCCGCTACAGAGAGGTGCTACTGTGTATGATAACCTTGATTGTTCTATCTCCACGGGTCAGGTTGTATTTTATGAAGAAAACAAAACTATTTGGCAGCCTAGTGACATCGTTGATATTAATTAGATTACACAGCATGTGTTGGTATTGGTAGAAACTGTAGAGTTAGATCTATAATTTCCTAAACAAAAAGAGCAGGCCCTGAGCATACGGCTCCTATATGAACCGTCTGATCTTTGTCTACTCTGTTTGCAAAGGCATGAAAATACGTTTATATGAAGGAAGACTGAATATTTATTAGGGCTCCACACCTTGGTGTGGGTGCCCTATAGTAATAAATCGCTCTGTCCCTCAATCAGTCAGTCCGTCACGCGTTTTTGTCCACTCTCTAACTCAAATAGTTTTCATCTGATTTTCACCAAACTTACAGAGAGTGTTTATAGGTGTAAAATATTGACCAAGTTCGAGACACCTCTGAGTTATTGCCCTTGATTTAGTCAAAATTGGCCATTTTAGCTTTGTCCGCTCTCTAACTCAAATAGTCTTCATCTGATCTTCGCCAAACTTGCGGAGAGTGTTTATAGGTGCAAAATCTTAACCAAGTACGATTACCACGTAAATAGCATTAGACACCTTTGAGTTATGGCCCTTGATTGAGTCAAAATTGGCCGTTTTAGCCTTGTCCGCTCTCTAACTCAAATAGTTTACTTCTGATCTTCACCAAACTTACAGAGAATGTTTATAGGTGCAAAATCTTGACCAAGTTCGACTACCTGTCAAATCGCATTAAACACTCTGAGTTATGGCCCTTGATTCAGTCAAAATTGCCATTTTAGCATTGTCTGCTCTCTAACTCAGATAGTCTTCACCAAACCTGCAAAGAATTTGTTCATAGCTATAACATCTTGGCCATGTACGATTACCAGCTAAATTGCATGTAGCTCCTGAGTTATGGCCCCTGAATTAGTCAAAAATTACCATTTCAGCCCTGTCTGCTCTTTAATTCAAACATTTCTCATCTGTTATACACCATACGTGCTGAGAATGTTTATAAATAGGTAAACAGTCTTGGCCAAGTTTGATCACTTAGTGGGGCCCTTTCTAACTTGGTCAGTGTTCTAGTTGTGGCGTAGGAACAAGGGGTATTTTTATTCCGGCAAAAACTGCAGAATCAGATCTATATTGTTTTATAACTAACTAGAGTAGACCCAGATCAGACAGTTCTGCTGATCTGGGTATACTCTATTTGCAAAAGCTAAAAATGCATATACATGTATCTGGAGTTAACCCCTTCCTCCATAAATACGCCTTTCTACGCCTCTGTAATAACCACTTCTTGAAACCATTGTGATAAATAGAGCATTTGCTCCTATAGGAGCAAATGCTCTATTTATCACAATGGTTTCAAACTACAAAATTCTAAAATTTTACTTTTCTCTAGTAAATGCTCCTTTTGGGTAGATTCATTCAAAGAGGTTAGGTCTAAAAATAGCCTATGGAGGAAAGGGATAAGGACTACGCAGTCAATTACTAAAACCTATAGGTCTTTAAATACAGGTGACTACTTAATACAGAACGAAAGCAATTTTGCAAATATGGCAACGCTCTTAAAACATGACAAAGCTCTCAAACAAAATGCTCCCGAACATTTAATTTGTCCTGCATTAGGCTACTGCCTGTTTTATCATTTGGCTCCAATTACCCCTTATCCAGCTATCCGCGACTTAACCCTTTTCTTGATATAAACGCGTATTCGCACATTTGCAAACAGAGTAGACCCAGATCAGACGGCTCCTGTTGGAGCCGTCTGATCAGGGTCTGCTCTGTTTGCTGGTGGAATTTGAAATATCTGTTTGTTTACTTTCTAAAATTGCAAAACTGTTCCACATTCCATATTTTGTTATAATTTTTTGCCCATGTTTCAGTAGGTATTGAAATCTGGAGTAACAGGGAAAGGGTTGGCTCGCAACTGCGAAGAGTTTTGGTCCAGATAAGACGCGTGCGGGTGTGTTTTTGTTGAAACCAAGACAGGGAGTCACTATTCTATGGGGGTCATAATTCTTCGTAAGGGGTCAGTTTTCTTCGTGTACAGGGGTCGAAATAATTATTATGATTTTTTTTCTAAAAAAAAAAAAGTACTGACCGGGGGTCACTATTCTATGGGGGTCACTTGACTTCGTTACACTGGCCGAGTAACTCGATGTAACACCTGGATCCGAGGTTATAAAACCTTATGCTTGAGTCTCAGATCATTATCAAGCATCTGATTGGTCAGTTTCTGAGCTTTCTTTGAATGGATCTGACCAATCAGATACTTGAGAATGATCTAGGACACAGACGTTTTATAGCCTTGGACCATGGATCCAAACCGTGTGACTGTGTATTTTGAAAAAGAAATTGCAGAAAAGGTCTGGTTTACTTCCGCCATTTTGACTTCAATTACCATATGATAGCCCACACAGAAGGTCGCTGCACGCAACATAACTATCGTCTGAAAACATTGTCGTCTGCTGTTATTTAATTTTTACTAACCGTCAAAGTTAAAATTTCTTTCATTCATTTATTAAAAGCCCAGCATGAGTATCAAACAGTGTGGCTCCTGATTATCTTGATCCAAACTTACTGCATACATTATCTGGAATGTACAGTAAAACCTCTCTATAACGGCCTTTAAATTACATCAAGTATTTTGTGTTGAAGGCAGGTGGCTGCTTAAAGCAAGGTGAAAGTAAAACAGAACGCTCCCATAGGAGCGTTCTGTTTAACTTTCACCTTGCTTTAAGCAGCCACCTGCCCTAAATAACAAATAATTAACACAATTTAGTGGCCGTTATAGAGAGGTTTTACTGTAATTTATTTACCGTTTGAATGGACACGTGCGCTTGCACTTGCAAACAATGTAGACCACTTATCCGGATCTGCACTGTTTGTCCTTCAGACTCTTCTAGCAAGTTTAAACCCTTTCCTCCATAAATACGCCTTTCTACGCCTCTGTACATGTAAAAGTCACTTTTTGAAACCATTGTGATAAATGGAGCATTTGCTCCTATAGGAGGAAATGCTCTATTTATCGCAATGGTTTCAAACTACAAAATTCTAAAATTTTCCTTTCTCTAGTTAATGCTCCTTTTTGGTATATTTATTCAAAGTGGTTGGATCTAAAAATAGTCTATGAGGGAATAGGTTAAGCCTTTCACACTGAGTGGGTTCTGTAGTGGACACTGATGGGCCACAAACACTGTACTAGTAATTCAGCGTTAAAATGGTTGATGTATATACATGTATACATATAGTCTGTACCAACGAACGACAACGAACAGGATACAAGATACTATAGAACTTATCTTAAGCGATCATCAATATTATGTCTAATTATAGATCTGTAAGGCAGTTGGTAGCTTAATGCAGGTCAAAAATAATACAGAAAGCTCTCATAGGAGCTTTCTGTACGTATTACTTTTGCCCAGCATTAAGCAAACGCATGCTTTGTAAAATTCCTATGTTGAATAAATGAATGGTCGCTTAAGACAGATACTACTGTAAAGTCTGTTTCGTTGAATATAACGACACACGTGCAATATCTCAAAAGCTATTTTCCGACAAAATATTTGCATAATCACAATGAAACCTCGCTAATCCAAACACTATTATAAATATCATTATCGGCCTTTTAAATAAGGTGGCAGCACAATGCAGGGGGGGCGTCGTGTTGAAAGCTCCCGTGGGAGCAGCTGTCTGCATTACTTCCGTCCTGCATTTAGCTGTCACATGCCTACAAAGTTCTGTAAAAAAATCTGTAATAAAAGCTCAGTTAACCTTTAGCCTGCTATGGGCGGATGGGTGTATACCTATGCAAACAGTTTAGATCCAGATGAGACGCCGAGTAACTCGGCGTCTCATCAGGATCCAAACTGTTTGTCACCTTGATTGCATTTTGGTAGACACATTGACTATACAATGTAGCTTGAAATTTGAAAATGTAGTAGGTGTACAAATTTGTAAAAAATAATTTGCTCAGCAGGCTAAAGGTTAAGCGGGTTTCCTGCATGTAAACACTTTTCCACGCCTTTGCTAACAGAGTAGACCCAGATCAGACGGTTTCTATAGGAGCTGTCTGGTCAGGGTTTGCTAATGAAACTATTATAGATCCGACTATAAAGTATTTACTAATACCAACATATCTTGTGTATATGAACATATGCCATTATAAAAACTCCGCTCATGAATATTCATGGTGTCATTATTTTTTACATGAATATTCAACAGGGAAAGGGCCAAGGTAAGAAATTAGTGACGGCAAATTCGTCAAACTGCATATATTAATTATCCATTTCAGTGCTAGAGACGGATGTTCATGCCATTGATAACCTGTTCAGAAAGTTTTGATTCAGATCAGACTCATTAAGACTCAACATCTGCAACAGTAGCAGAAAGAACTTTTCAATACTTTTGAAAACGTTGCAGACGACAATTGAGCAGACGACAAAATTACTTAGCGCTTAAAGAGTTCAAATCTAGAGTATAAGCCTTACTGCCCTAGATGTGATACATTCTAGCTCACCGAATTAAATCGCTTAACCGAGTTACGTCAAACCAATGACAAAACGTTAAAACATTAAACATTCCTTAAGACTTTCCCTTATATAGACCATTTTGACATCTTTGCAGATTGGACCTAGATCAGACAGTTTCTGTAGGGGCTATCTGATCAGGGTCTGCTCTGTTTGCTATCGACGTTTGTCAACAATCAGCAAATTAATATTTATATGCAATAGATAAAATATTGTATTAATATTAACAGAGGAAAGGGGTAATAAAAACGAACGAGGCGGGTTTCCTCTATACACTGTTTGTACAAAGTATAATGTACAGTAAAATCCCTCTAATGCAACCAGAAAAAGGGGCTTAATTCACAGTGGCAAAGGCATGTGATAGCTTAATGCAAGACAAAAGTTATGTAGAAAGCTCCTGTAGGAGCTTTCTGCATAACTTTCGTCCTGCATTAAGCAACCACCTGCTTATGAAGACAGCCATATTTGTTCATTAAGTGGTGGCATTAGAGGGGTTTTACTGTATATATATAATATGTGTAAGGAATACAAATTAGTTTTAACCCTTTCGCTGCCAATGCCGGATCTGTGATTACCTATGCAAATAGTTTGGATCCAGATGATACGCCGAGTAACTCGGCGTCTCATCAGGATCCAAACTGTTTGTTGCTGTTACTATGTTTTTGAAACAAAAAATAAGAAAATCAAAAGAATGAAAATTTGTAGCAGACGACAAAGTTAGCAGATGACAGAGTTTGGCAGCGAAAGGGTTAACCCTTTACCTGACAGAGACTCCTCCTGACGCATTCGCAAACAGAGTGGACTCAGACCAGGTGACCGTGTGATCAGTGGCTGCTCTGTTTGCTTATAGAATACCTTAGATATACATACGTGTACCACTACTCATTTTGGCTATTCAAGAACAACATCTCAATGGAACCTATTGCCAGCCTCAATCCAATCAGCAGACACATTTTAGGCGTGTTCCTGTGTATGTATTACATCTATCACCAATTTTCCATAGCTACTATTCCTTACTACCTTGTAAATAGTTTCAGTTTATCAAGATCTTGCACCACGTAGCATCCAGATATTATGGAAGGGGATATCCGCCATTTTATAGCATAATGAATGAACTGGCGGATATCCCCTTCCATAAGATATAGGATTATATAATTTATACACGTATTTTGTTATTTCTAATTGGCACCAGCCCATTATTCTCAATGTTGAGTGCTGCATACACAAAGAAGATCTGTTTCTATACTATTTGGCATAGCAGTGTATCACCTGTTTTATATAACAATACATACGACACAGTGTTAATTAATATTCATAGTGGGTTGAGTCTGTCATGAATATGCATCAGTTAAAGTGTTAAAGGGCTACACATTAACAGCCTGTCTTAAAATTTATAAAAAATTATATAAAAACATCCTTTTACAAAATGCTCACAATTTGTCACAGAAGCTGTTTTATGACCAAACCCCATACATGTATTTACCATATCTGACCCCAGTTCTGGATAGGCTTGTACCAGCTTGAATATGTTTGTTAACGAAGTATGGCCTATTTCAATTAAATGCAGCGTGTTTATATTACTCTAGTACCAGCGGCGTTTAAAACGTATTCGTCAATCTGTTAGACTTGTAAACGTATACATGTACAGTAAAACCCCTCAAAACCGTACGCCTAAATACATATCGGTCTTGGAGACAGGTGGCAATTTAAAAAGTAGTTACTTTTAGGCAGGTGGCTGCTTTAATTCAGGGTGAAAGTAACGCAGAAAGCTCCTCTATGAGCGTCCTGCGTGACTTTCGCCCTGCATTAAGCAGCCTCCTTTCCATGGGAACAAATACTCTATTTATCACAATGGTTTCTAAACTACACAATTCTAAAAGTTTCCTTTTCTCTGGTAAATTATGCTCCTTTTTGGAAGATTTATTCAAAGAGATTGGGTCTAAAAATAGTCTAGGGGGGGAATGGGTTAAAGGCAGATGGCAGCCTTTGTATGTACTTATATAGTTATTTCTCGTCCGACCCTATGTTACATGTATGTACTAATGTAGTCCTTTCTCGACCGACCCTATGCCATGTACTAATATAGACATTTCTCGACCGACCCTATGCCATGTACTAATATAGACATTTCTTGACCGACCATGTGTTATATACTAATATAGTCATTTCTCGGCCGGCGCTATGTTATGTACAGTGTACTAATATTGTCATTTCTCGACCGACCATATGTTATGTACTAATACAGTCATTTCTCGACCGACCCTATGTTATGTACATGTACTAATATAGTCATTTCTCGACCGACCCTATGTTATATACATGTACTAATATAGTCCTTTCTCGACCGTCCCTATGTTATGTACATGTACTAATATAGTCATTTCTCGACCGACCCTATGCAATGTACTAATATAGTCATTTCTCGACCGACCCTATGCCATGTACTAATATAGTCATTTCTCGACCGATCCTATGTTATGACCATTCGTCGAGAAGTTCCTAACGAGTGGTCATAACATAGGCTTTGGAGGAGAAATAAAGGAGTTATTCTTACGTGTGAGTGATATATTAATTAACCCTTTCGCTGCCAATGCCGGATCTGTGATTACCTATGCAAACAGTTTGGATCCAGATGAGACGCCGAGTAACTCGGCGTCTCATCAGGATCCATACTGTTTGTTACTGTTACTATGTTTTTGAAACAAAAATGAAGAAAATCAAAAAAATAAAAATTTGTAGCAGACGACAAAGTTAACAGACGACAGACTTCGGCAGCGAAAGGGTTAACACATCTTCTATATGCCTCTGATATTAAATGCTTATGTATGGAGAATGTTTTCTCGGCAGCCTCAATGTTAACATTTCTCCTCGTAACGATGCATTTTAACGGATTTGCAAACAGGGTAGATCCAGATCAGACGGAACATTTTAGAAGTTACGGTCTGTTTTGTTTGCTTATGGAATAATACAGATCTGATTCTAAAGTCTCTGCCATTACATGGTGACAAAATCATTTGTTCATAATCCTGAATAAATACATGTATTCAAAAAATTGATATTCTCACATGAATATCATCGTATTGTATCGGCTATAGACGATGGTTTTGAAACATGTGATATTATTTTACTCTGGTGAAAGGGTCTAAAATTGCAAATGCGTGAAAACACGTTTATATATGAGGGAAAGGGTTAAAGCGACTACAAAACGGAGGATTATTTCTAGTTTTAATCCTTTCCTCCTTACATTTTCATACAAGAAATAATAATATGGTGAATATTAAGTAGATTAACCGACATATTTAGCACATGGACGCGCGAATGTTTGGCGATTGCAGAAACTGTAGAATCATATCTATATTATATCATACAGCAAACAGAGTAGTTAAACGCTTTAAATCACCCATTTAATATAAATTATGAAAGCAAACATGTCTAAATGAGAATCTGGAACCCATCCACGTTATATATGAGGGGTTCCTGCCAACTAAACATAATTATCCTTTTCCTCCATGTATATTCATGTAAGAAATAACGAGTAATGACGCCATGAATATTAATTAGATAAAATTTCTGATAATAGCACATGGACACATTGTAGAAGTTTTGGCCATGACAGAAACTGTAGAATCAAATCTATATTATATCAAAAGCAAACAGAGTATATCCTGATCAAGAGCCGTCTGATCTGGGTCTACTCTGTTTGCAAAGGCGTAGAAATGTATATTTAAGGAGTACATGGTTAAGCTAGTGAAAACATATGACATTTTAGGGTATAGAAAACAGTGCACGCTATGATCAGATGGCTTCTCTAGGATGTCCCTGATCTGCATGGGTCGACACTATTTGTTCATGCTCCATATATGGACTCGCAGGATTGAAAGGCAGATAATGACTTAAAGAAAGAAGTTATGCTGAAACTTCCTAAGGAGCTTTCTGCATTACTGTAGTCCTGTGTTATACAACCACCAGCATTACTATAGTCCTGTGCTATACAACCACCTGCATTTAAAGACATGTATGCTCATTCATATGAAGTGGTTTATGATAAATGAACGAGCTCTCTGATCAGGGTCTGCGCTGTGACAATAATTTTATGAAGCAAATACTGATTGCTTCATAAAATGATATTTAACCCATTTGCTTCCACGATCCCATTATGGGACGTAGGCAAACAGTGTAGACACTGATCAGACGCCGCATAATGCGGCGTCTGATCAGAGTCTACACTGTGTGCTGATAGGAAATTCAATATAAAACAAAAATGAAAATTTAGACCAGACATCCCTTAGATAAAAGATAGGCTAATCCAATATATAAGCATGGAAGAATCCACTGGGAGCAAATGGGTTAAATTTCACAGAAACACTATAACCGTTAAACCTTTACTTCGTATTTAAACGGATTTTTCGTGTCCTTGCAAACAGAGTAGACCCAGATCAGACGGCTCCTGTAGGAGCCGTCTGATCAGGGTCTGCTCTGTTTGCTTATGAACTTATAACAGATATGGCCACAGTTTCAAGGAATACAAAACTTGCCATTATAAAACTTTAGCAAATAAATATTCATTATGCCATTATTTCTTATATACATGTATGAATATTCTAATACAATGAAGAAAATAATTTTTTTTTAAAAAAACCACCACAAAACAGTCATATGTATCATATTAATTCCTTTTTGGAATATTTTCTTCATTATGAATATTCAACAAGGAAATGGTTAAATGAAAATGTGCACCCTCACCCCTTCCCCCCCCCCCCCCCCCCCCTTTCCCCTAACTTGAACTTTATGTCCTGGCAACTGCTGTACTATACTATAGTTCAACAGATATTCTATCGTACGTTATGTTTATGTTTGTACAGCTCATAGCGACACACCTCCACAAACGGCCATTATGATTGGTTCAGAAAGAGGGCGGGTGTAGACACACATATATAACAGGTGAAGGTTGATAACAAAGCACATGGCCCGACTCGTGAGATGGTTCCCAGTCTAAGCTGTTAATAAGTATGTCGAACCCGAAACACGTACTGTTTATTCTATATATAGGCCAACAGCAGTCTGTTGACATAGATTTGATACAATGTTCTGGTGTCATACTAGGGTCACAATCAACCGTTTGCGGTCATCTTGTCCGAGGTCATATGATCGCATTGTTATGCCATGTAGATAAAAAATATTGACCATTCTGAGTCAGAATATGGAGACAAAACAGTACAATGCTGCCATAGTTACTTATAATTGATTCATGTATGTCAATGTCCTTAAACAGGACACGTGCATATTGGCAAACAATGCAGAACCAGATCAAAAATATGATGGCGGAGGCCTAATATGACTATAGGCTATATGAGCTGCACTGCATGCTTAAGCAAAATATAGTTTAACCATTTCCTTCATATAAACGTGTTTTCACGCCTTTGCAAACAGAGCAGACCCAGATCAGACGACTCCTACATATATAAGAGCCGTCTGATAAGGGTCTGTCCTGTTTGCTAATGGAATTTGAAAGACCCGTTTCCTTACTTTCTGAAATGACTACAATGTTCCAGTTTCCAACTATTTTATCCATGGATATTCAGTGGGTATTGAAATTTGGAATAAACATAGAACAGGGAAAGGGTTATAAATTCTAAACATCCCTCAAAATGCAAAATTATTTACACCAATTAGATCACGAAGAAATGCAGAAAGAATGAGTGTAGGAAATCTTTGAAAATCTTCTTCTCTGAAACTGGAAGGATCTCAGCTTTCATATTTGGCACAGAGCATCATGTTCAGGTCCTCTACAAAAGTTATATAAATTATGGCCCTGGGGTCAATACTTCATAACTAATCATGTAAGAAACAATGCTGTCATCTATATGTATGGCCTGCATTTTTTAACAAAGGAATGTTTGGCGATGACAAAAATGTAGAATCCGATCTATATAATTCTACAAACAAAAACAGCAGACACGGATCAGACAGTTCCTACAGGAGCCATCAGATCGGCCTCTATTTTGTTTATAAAGGCGTAGGAAAAATTATATGAAGTTAATTCACTAACATCGTTCATTTCAAACAGGCTAATTATAGATCCTGGTGAGAAACCACTGTTTGATACCCTACACGTTGGAATGTTTTGAAATAGACATATTGAAGAGCATTGAACTTTGGGTAGATCTATACATGTATTATTCTTTACCCACGAGCGTAACTTAATTTACTTCACGCGTTAACCCTTACTGTGTGGGACACGAGTCACTGATGTCCTTTGCAAACAGTGTAGACCCAGATGAGAGGGCTCATTTGTCATGTTACAATTTTCTTTAGAAAAAAATCACTAACTATATATTCACCATGGCATTAAGCTTCATCTGTTTGAACCTTGGGATAGTCCATTTGAAAATTCAGCGTTGTAAGTGTGAAGGTATATCGATTTACCTGTAAGGGAAATATATAAATACATACCAGCAAAAACGAGTACAATTATTTTTACCTTTTGCAATCATTGCGTCATCCACAGTTTTCAGATGGCCTATTCACTCACTTTAACTATATACAGTAGAATCATCAAAAAGAGATCTAATTATGGGTCTTTAAGGCAAGTGGTAGCTTAATGCAAGTCAAAAGCAATGCAGTCAGCTCCTATAGGAGCTTTCTGCATTACGTTTTCCTACATTTGAAGCAACCACCTGCTAGTTTAATACCAAAATTCAGAGCTACAGGTAAAGGTGCGTACCCAAGTACTAAAATCGTCATTTCTCCACCAAACCCTATACTGTGACCACTCTTTAGAATCATCTCTTCGAGACGATTCTAAAGAGTGGTCGCAGTATAGGGCTTGGTCGAGATGATTCTAAAGAGTGACCACTGTATAGGGTTTGGTGAAGAAAAAAGATCAGATATTTAAATTCACGCATCCCATCTGGACCTCTGTCCTGTATTCAATAAAGGATGACCAGTTAGGACTAGTTCTACTATACTCAACTACAGTAAAAACCTCTCTATAACTGCCATTAAATTGTGTTAATTAGTTGGTTTTTAGGGCAGGTAGCTGCTTAAAGCAAGGTAAATGTAAAACAGAACGCTCCTATAGGAGCGTTCTGTTTTACGTTCACCATGCTTTAAGCAGCCACCTGCCTTTAACACAAAATACTTGATGTAATTTTGTGGCCGTTATAGAGAGGTTTTACTGTATATATTTTTTTGCAATAAACTTTACCCCGCTGTATGTATTGATGTCTGCCCAGTCTATCATGATCAAGAGCAATTCTGTAATGCCGTTCAAGCTTTAGAGAGGGTACCCGTCGAGTGTCAAACAGCTGTGATCCTGATGGAGCGTCTCATTTTTATCCGAGCGTTTGGAAGTGCCAGTTACATTGATATATAGATTTAGTGGAATCCTGTGGGGCGATTATTTGGTATTGAGCTGTTTTAATAAATGTATAAGGTAAACACCTCTATAAACAGAATTTTAGTCAATAAGAATCTGCTTAACCCTTTACTCCATAAATACGCCCTTCTACGCATTTGCAAACAGAGAATACCCAGATCAGACGGCTCCTAGAGGAGCCGTCTGATCAGGGTCTGCTCGGTTTGCTAATTACATAATATAGATATGATTCTATACTTTTTGCTATGGCCAAAACTTTCTGTGTCCTGTTTTCTAATTAATATTCATGACGTCATCATTTCTTAAAACAATATTCATGGATTAAATGGTTAACCCTTTCCTTCATATAAACGTGTTTTCACGCATTCGCAAACAGAGTAGACCCAGATCAGATGGCTCCTATAGGAGCCGTTTTAACAGGGTCTGCTCTGTTTGCTAATAGAATTTGAAAGATCGGTTTCTTTACTTTCTAAAATGGATACAATATTCCACCTTCCATATTTCATTATACCTATTTTATCCATGCATATCGGTAGGTATTTAATTTTTTAATAAACAGCGAACAGGGACAGAGTTAATTATTTCGTTTCCAGTGCCATATCTGTGATAACCTAGACAAACAGTTTGAATTTAGATGAGACGCAGAGTAATGTAACTCGGCGTCTCATCAGGATTCAAGTTGTTTAGATAGGAACGGAGAGGCAAAAGCACACAAAAGTGTAGCAGACGACAAATTGTGCAGACGACAATATTTGGCATCGAAAGAGTTACTGTAGAGTGAATGTCATGCAGAAAGCTCCTTTCATTCTGCATTAAGCAGTCAGCTGTCTTTAATACCAGGACTGATGCGTATTTAGCGGGGTGTTACCGTAATACGTCGCTACTTGTATGAACAAGAATCGCATACCTGTCTTATGTTAGTTATGTCTTATAAATAGACCTGACATGCTACAAATATACATGTATATATCTTTAGTTCCTCCAAATTGAAGATTACAAAGCATAGGCATTTATATACAAGAACTAGGACACAATAAACATGATGCAATACACATGAGAACATGCAAATAACGCAGAGCACTCATGTTGGGTGTACTGGACATGAGTCAATTACACTGAAATGAACATACTATTACGAAAAGGCGAGTTATACAGTACTCCCTCTCTTTAGCGTCACTAAAATGATCTATTGACCGTCCTAAGACAGGCTACAGCTCATTGCAGGAAGAAACACTGCAGAAAGCTTCCAGAGAAGCTCCCTGCAATACCTCTATTTCCGCACTAAGCTGCATCATTGCATTTAAAGAAAAATCATTCTATACAAATGCCCTAATAGTAATTGATCGTGGGACGAAACGAAAAGAAGAGATAATACCAGTCTTGTATGATCTCTTCTTTTCATTACAAGAGTATATGAACGGAGCATGAAGGCTTGTTTGACTTTACAGTCTTCAAGTCTGAATGTATGCAAGGGACGTGATTGAAAGAAAGGGGGGAGAGAGAGAGGGGGGGGGGAGAAGGGGAGGGGAAGGGGAGGGGTGGAGGGAGGTGGGATCAGAAAGAGAGAATAGAAAGCGACACAAATGATTAAATCATTTTGATCTCCACAACTCTCAATCATTATCTTTTTCTACAGGATAGGGCCTAATATGATGATCTATGCACCTAATATGTGAATTACATGAACATGTATATAAAATAATTTATGGTGTGTCGTAATTTAGCTTTCAGAATACGACGACATATATACCTATGTGTCACCGTTCGACTGTGTGGTGTATATTCGCAAATGTGAAAAATCATATTACTGGGCCCTGCTGAATAGAACATTTCCATTAAGAGTGAATTTTATAAAATATCTTTCCGATTTACTATATTATATGTGTAACAAGTTTTACTTCTTCGACTTGGCTCATATTTTGAAAACATCCTGGCAAAACTTTGGAAACTATGTGTATAAGGTGGTACCCTTGTAGGGGCCATCTGTTCCGGGTCTTCTCTGTTTGCTTATGAAATAATACAGACCTGATTCTACAGTTTGGGCTATGGCAAAATACCTCTTGTTCATGATACCATAATAATATAAAATTCAGCTAATTAACCCATTACCTCATAGGCTATTTTAGAGCCAACCTCTTTGAATAAATCTTCCGAAAAGGAGCATTAACTAGAGAAAAGGAACATTTTTAGAATTTTGTAGTTTGAAACCATTGTGATATTTCAGGAATGGATTATGCTTATGTCCGACCTATTTGCTAGAACAAATGGTGGACATGTGATTATGGTATCGCTGTCGTTGTTAAAATAACATGGAGAAATTTGAAAAATAAAGCAGACGACACATTTTGTAAATGACCAAATGTGGCAACGAAAGAGATGGTTTGAATGTTCTATTATACATGTATGAGACGATGTGCTATGCTATGCACAAGTCTGAATAAAATATTGCTTTCTTCTGTTCTGCTCTATAGGTTCAATAAAAATGAACAAAAACACCTTTGTGAATCACTCGGAACACATCGGCTATTTTTATCGAAATAGACTATATTCCGAACTCTGACAGAATACGGCGAGTAGTTACGATTGCTTTGTGAATGATTTCAAATTGCATTTACTGTAAATTACTGATACCTCAAACACTTGCCAACAGAAAAGTTATGCATCAGCAAATTACCTAGAGCCATTTTGCTGAATAAGCACACATCTGTTCCCGACAGTGGGATCAGCTGTCTATTGTGACATAACACTCCAAACCCCCTGCCCGTGGTTATAGGTCTAACAGTCAGTGCACCTGCGCTTTGCAATCCTTTCTGTTTACAAATTTGCGTAATTTTATTTTGTGTCATATACCTGCAAGATTTGTGAAGATATTCCTTACACTCAATATCTATTAGACCATTATCACCAGGTTTGGTCATTTGTGATATAATTTCAGCGTTTCCAATAATTGGACGAGATACAATATTGTAATAAAATTGGCGAAATGTGTCTTAGACCGTAATTGTTGTCATATTACTTGGTCCTTTAATTAGGCTTTTGTCTTCATAAAGAAATATTGATAACATCGTGAATGTTATTTGGTGAATCGTCATACAGTAGAACCTGGCTTAAGCGGTCATTCATTTATTGAACATAAGTGTCTTAGGAACAGAGACATATACATATATGTATATGTATCTGTTAGGAAGCAGGTGGTTGCTTAATGCAGGGCGAAAGTAACGCAAAAAGCTCCTATATGAGCGTTCAGCAATTTTGACTTGCGTATACGTTTTGGGCGTGTATAGGACGGAAAGGGTTTATGTAGCATAAAAGTAATGCAGAGTGTTCCTACGGGAGCTTTCTGCATGGTTTATGTCTTGCATTAATGAACATGTGGGATCTTTCTGTATGGCTATCGTCCTGCATTACGGAACCACCTGCTTTCAAGACCCATAATTATACCTATGTTTGGTGGTCGCTTTTAAGAGAGGTTTTATTATATCTCGACATAATTAATATACAGTAGAACCTGGCTTTACCCATTCCCTCATACTGACGACTTTTGACGACTCTGTAAAAGTCACTTTGTGAAACCATTGTGATAAATAGAGCATTTGCTCCTATAGGAGCAAATGCTCTATTTATCACAATGGTTTAAAACTACAAAATTCGAAAACTGTCCTATTCTCTAGTTAATGCTCCTTTTCGGTAGATTTATTCAAAGAGGTAGTATCTAAAAATAGCATATGAGGTAATGGTTAAGCGGACATCAAAATGAGGTCTAAATATGAGTATGTATGAGTTGTTTTAATGTATACAGTAAAGCCACTCTATGCCGAAATTTAGAATTTAGATCTAATAGACAGGTGGCTGCTTAAATCGTATCTATATAATATCATAAGCAAACAGAGTAGACCTTGAGTAGGCGGTTACCATAGCAGCCGTCTGATCCGGGTCTACTATGTTTGCAAATGCATAGAAATGCGTATTTATGGAATGCAGAGTTGAAAAGCGGACGTTTTATAACGGCATCATGAACAAAAAAGAATTTCTATGACAGAAACTATAGAAACAGACATACATTATTTAAAAAACAAACAGAATAAACTCTGTCCAGACGGCTCGTGCAGGGACCGTCTGGTCTCGATCTACCCGTCGATCTACCCTGTTTGCAAAGGCGCCTCGGCCAGGTAGATGGTTGACATAGGTTAACCCCATCTTCCACTACAACAAAGGGTTATAGAATATGATGTCAATATGAAAAATTAAGCTTGAGGCATAAAATATTTATGCGGAGAGATATTGGAATATTTCCAGGAGCTTTCAGCTTTTAACAAACGGACCGCTTCCACCAAAGCCATTGCAACCAATAATGTAGCTGCTGGTGAATGACATACACTGCGGCTGATTTGGGTGAAAACTGTCTGCCGTGTAAAAAAAATTGGGTCTTATGTGTACAGTGCGAACAGTTCAGCATAATTATATCGCTGGAATGCAAGGACATGCCATAACTGTGCAGCTGCACGTGCAGCGGTTAAAAATAGAAACAACTTATCTCAGACTTACATCAATTATTTACAAATGTTGCTATATGCAGTTAACATCTATCCTGCTGTAACAAATTCAGAGCTGATGCGCTGTTTGGCCTACTTCCGATTTGATAAAGCTTTTGAGAAACTATAGACCGCGTGTCAAACAGCTTGGATCCGGATGAGACGCCGAGTTACTCGGCGTCTCATCTGGATCCACGCTGTTTGCAAATGCGAGTCTGGTCGTGATTAGCTGGTTAATGCTGTACATTTGGTAGATATTTATATACAACAGATGACATGTTAGATGCAGAACACTGCAGTCGTAATATATTAGTGCAGTAGAGATCAATAGAATACAGGCCAAATAATTAGTGCATGGAATGGTGTCTGGTAGATCTAGATCTAGAACGCTTGTTATGTCAGGTCTCGGTCTAGCAATGTGGGATGGTTATAAGGTATTCAAAACATACAGATGTTGGTGAATGCACTCCGAATTACGCACAAAGGTTACCGCGATATATGGCCGAAATCGCGATAACCTTGAAATTAAATCGGTCCTGGATAAGACGTCATGTAATATCGATATAAATTACATGTAATATAGTTTAACGGTCCAGCTGAGCGAAACTTTTGCACAGAGATTGGAGAAAATCGTTTTCTTTTTTATTGAAGATTAGCCCTTTGAACATGCTTAACCCTTTCCCTCATACAAACGGGTTTTCACACATATGCAAACAGAGTAGACCCGGATCAGACGGCTCCTATAGGAGCCGTGTGATCAGGGTCTGCTGTGTTTGCCAGTGGAATTTGAAAGGTCTGTTTCTTTGCTTTCTAAAATGGCTAGAATGTTCCACCTTCCATATTTCATTATAACATTTTTTTCATGACTATTCAGTAGGTAATGAAAGTTGAAATAATGTTGTGGAACGTTTGTCCCTGGTTCTTGTGTGTCTTTTGGTGTTTTCTGTGTTCATTTCGTGTGTGTGTGTGTGTGTGTGTGCGTTTGGGTGTGTGGTTGTGTGTGTCATGCTGTCTATCGGTGTTTTGGTTGTGGTTGCGTCTTGCATGTGGCTTTGCCTGCTTGACTTTACTACTTTTCCATTTTTAAGCAATCTGACCCTGCCATTTGCATACAGCTTGGATCCAGGTGAAATATCGAGTAACTCGAGATCGGCGTCTCATCACTGATGATCAGGGTCTAAGATGTTTGTTGCATGGTCAATAGTTTCTGGAAAAAAACATGAGCGTACCAAATCTAGGAAAATATCTAATAGATCAAGGTTTTAGTTGCAGATTTTATTTTTTCAGCATAAAAAGGGTGAAATTTTGTAGACGACAATTGAAAAAGAAATAGTGTTTACGTAATTACAACGCAACCATGACAACAGTGCCCCCATAAGTGTATTATCAGTGAATTAATCACTATCACCACAGGGTGGGTGGAGGTCACGAGTGTAAATCTAGGACTCAGCCCAAAACTAAAGTAGCTACCATAGAAACTCTCAAAATCGACCACCGAATGAATTAACCCTTTCTCTGTTATATGTTTATTTCAAATTTCAATACCTACTGAATATTCATGTACAAAATAGTTATAATGAAATATGCAAGTCGGTACCGTAAGCCATTTTAGAAAGTAAAGAAACAGATCTTTCAAATTCCACTAGCAAACAGAGCAGACCTTGATCAGGCGGTTCCTCTAGGAGCCGTCTGATCTGGGTCTACTCTGTTTGCAAGTACGTGAAATCACGTTTATATGAGGGAAAGGTTAACCCTTTCTCTGTTCAATATCCATATAGGAAATAATGATGTCTTGAATATTAAAATTTTATGCGTTGATTATGTACATGTAATCAGAAACCCAAGAATCAGGTCTATTGTAATTTCACCAAGAAACAGCAGATCCTGATCAGATAGCTCCTATAGGAATCGTCTGACCTGGGTCTTCTCTGTTTGCAAATGTGTGAAAATGCGTTTATAATATGAATGAGAGGGTTAACGCAAATATCGTTAAAAATAGACGGTCGATTAACGCAGAACGAGAGTAATACAGAAAGCTCCTGTTGAAGATGTATGCATTACTTTCGTCCTGTATTAGTCCATTACTTCATATAGACGGCTTTTGACGCATTGGCAAACAGAGTAGACCTCGATCAGCCGGCCCCTGTATGAGTCGACTGAGCAGGGTCTGTTCTGTTTGCATATATAGACCTACTTACATAGGTTTTATGACAGTGTAGAAGCATCTTTTGTTCGTAGTACTATAAATGTTTAATCATTTGCATGATATTCGTACTGTCATTGTTTCTTTCATGAATAATAATGAGGTTAGTTGTTAGGCGACCGCCTGTAGTAACGGCCCAGAACTGAATAAGTAAACCCCTCTAATGCGACTATCTAAAACACCACCAAATACTGAGCCAAAGAGGCAGGTGGTAACTTAATGCAGGACGAAAGTTATGCAGAAAGCTCCTATAGGAGCTTTCTGCATTACTTTCAAACTGCATTAAGCAACCACCTGCTTTAAATGATGACAAAGTCAGTTCATTAAGTAGTCGCTTTAGAGGGGTTCTCTGGTACATGTATTTAGTATGATCGGTCGTTGTAGAGAGGATATTCCGTACACTCGTGATAAACTTTGCTAGCAGGTAAATCCTTTCCCTCATGAATATTCATGAGATAACTAATGAATGGGTAGACCCAGATTAGACGGTTCCTATGGGAGTCGTCAGATCAGGGTCTGCTCTGTTTGCTTATGAAATAATATAGATGTGATCCTACAGCTATCTGCCATGACCAAACAATCCTCTCCCCACATGTGCTTTTATAATAATTTATTAAAATAATTTATTTATTTGATATTCATAACGTCGTTATTTCTTACATGGAAAAGACCAGTGCACAGTAAATCCCCTCTAAACCGGACATTTAAGTTAGTATAAATATCGGTCTTGGAGACAGGTGGCAACTTAATGCAGGGTGAAAGTCATGCAGAAAGCTCCTAGAGGAGCTTTCTGCATGACTTTCAACATGCATTAATGGTCCCATAAGAGCCCGGGTTCGAGGTTATAAAATTTCTGAGTCTGAGTTCATTCGCAAGTACTTAGCCATTCATACTGAACTCACACTCAAGCAGAAAGTGTTATTGATCGGGGCCTGTAACCATATGTTCACCAATAGTTCGAATCTAAAGTTGAGGCTCAGGCCCAGGCTCAAACGCTGAACTTTTATTCCGTTCCCAGGTTAACATTTATCCAAGCACTCGGAACACCTCGGCTATTTCTATCGAAACTCTGACGGAATACGGGGAGTAGTTACGATTGTTATCCAAGATGTTATCACCTCGTAAATATTCGTGGACAGAATCATTGAAATGAAACGGGGAATAAGGATGGTGGAAACTATAAAATCAGAACTATAACACTCCATAACCAAACAGAGCAGACCCTGATCAGACAGCTCATTCAGGAGCTGTCTGATCTGGGTCTACTATGTTTGCAAAGGAGTTGAAAAGTCGTTTATATGAAGGAAGGGGTTAAAATTTAATGTTATTGTTACTTTACCATTTTATATTATTGCCCACAGTGTGCAAAAGACGCGTGTATGTATAGCAAAGTTTTAAAAAATATTGCAAAAAACAATGAAAATGTTGCAACAATATTCATAGTTTCTGAGTCTGGGTCTATGGACCCAGTTGCACGAAACCGAAACTTTAGTCTTTACCAACAGTATAGAAGCAGATCAGCCGCCATTTATCAGATTCTGAACTGTTTTCCAGCTATCAGAGCATGTGCTGATTCGCTGACTTGTGTGACTAGCAGTGTAGAACCTGATTAGACGCCACGTTACTTCATGAATATTCATAAAAGAAATAATAATAGCATGAATATACATGTATTGAACAGATTATTTTTCATGATGGCTAATGATCACAAAAGAGTTTGGCCATGGCAGAAACTGTAGAATCAGATCTATATATTATTCCATAAGCAAACAGAAGAGATCCTGATCAGACCCTACAGGGGCCGTCTGATCAGGGGAAGTAAGGCGTATTTATGTATTAAAGGGTTAAAAACCTGCTACACCTGACAAGTTTTTACAGTATGAAAAGCTTGAAGGCTTTTTTGTTCCTTTGTTTTGTTTTGGGTTTTTTTGCGGGGTTTCTTCTAGTCTAGATCAGATATTAGAACTATGCCATCTCTACACTACGCACGTGCGTAGGAATGAACTTGCGCAAGCACTGCGCTGTGCCAACGATTTCGCAATGTGATCAAAACAAACCAACTGATGTGATACTTGTATAAATAATAACCGCATTTCTCTATCAATAATAACAATAACACATCCAGCACGAGTTGGTGACCTATAACCTATATGCTTTGTCAGGCATAATCTATCAGAATATGACTTGTGTCAACTGTTTTGATCCAGTTCTTTATAGCTGAAATTGTTTTATTCTGAAACGTATCTGGGTATAATTCGTCTAAGGAACTATTCTTATACAAAAAAGACATATGAGGGACAAAACAGTCTGTCATTAAATTTTAGCAGACGACGTGTTCAGACAAATGACATTTCAGGCCTATATGGCGTACAAAAGGTCACATGCAGTCCTGAACAGTTCACTTTTGATTATAATCGGAATAAGACGTACTTATTGGGCTTAAAGTTTTATCTGTAAGCGGGTCTGGTCACAGGTTATAGTAAGTGCTTTCTCTTTCTTTCTTTTATTCTGTTGATCGTCTGTCCGCCTGTACATGACTGTCAGTTATATTTATTTTATTTTTAAATATAAATGTTTTTACATCTAAACTTCCTGATAGTGATACTTACATATCAACTGCAATAGGTCCTTTCTAACACTTTGAATGCGGGACATGTATTCAACGTCATTTGTAAACAGTGTATACCCAGACCGGAGCCCTCTGATCAGGATCTGCACTGTCTGTCATTCAAAATCATCTAACCCTTTTCCAGTTCTATGTTTATTTCAGTTTTCAGTACCTACTGCATATTCATGGCCAAAATAGTTATACTGAAATATAGAAGGTGGATAATTGTAGCCAGTGTAGAGAGTAAAGACACAGATCTTTCAAATTCTATTAGCAAACAGAGAAGACCCTGATCAGACGGCTCCTCTAGGAGCCGTCTGATCTGGGTCTACTTTGTTTGCAAATGCGTGAAAACACGTTTATATGAGGGAAAGGGTTAACACGTTTCAGGTTTTCATGCTGAGTGGGCTGTATAGTTAATAACTGATGGGCTATTACACTCTAAAATGTTCACACTTTCCTTCCCTTCATATAAATACATTTTCACGCATTTGCAAACAGAGTAAACTCAGATCAGACGGATGGCCAGGGTCTGTTCTGTTTACTTATGGTATTATATAGATCTGATTCTACAGTTTCTGACCGTGGAAAGATATCCTGTGTACATGTACCATTATAAAAATTCAGCTAATAAATATTCATGATTTCATTCTTTCGTACATGATGAATATTGAACATAAAAAAATGGTTACGCGTCCGCAGCATGTCTGTCTGTAAAATATCAGGGTACACTGTTGTAAAACTTTTAAGTCTGAGTCTGAGTCTGAGCTCATTCTCAATATCTGATTGGTCAGAATCTGACCAATCAGATACTTGAGAATGATCTCGGACTCAATCTCAACGTTTTATAGCCTCGGGGCCCGGTGTCTGTTTATCAGGCTAAGTGCGACCTGACTTGCATTTGCAAACAGCTTGGATCTTGATCACACGCCAATTAACTCGGCGTACGTCTCATCAGAGTTAGGCCGCTTAACCCTTTCCCTGTTCTATGTTTGTGTCAAATTCCAATACCTACTTAAAATTCACCAACATAGTTTTAATGAAACATTGAAGGTGGAATATTGTAGCCATATTAGAAAGTAAAGAAACATATAGATATATCAAATTACATTAGCAAACAGAGCAGACCCTGATCAGACGCCTCTGGGTCTACTCCAGTACTCTGTTTCCAGATGCTTGAAAAACCGGATCTACCGTATACCACTTCATGAACAATAATTAGCGTTTTGGAGCTTTCTGCATTATTTGTCGTCCTGCATTAAGCTACCACCCTTCTATATGACAAACAACTGGGTGGAGATCGATTGACTGATCCTTCTAGAAAGGTTTATTTTTGCAGAGATCAGTGATGTAAGATCAGCTGTTAACGTGAATCAGATGTATAGTTGAAGCATTCCATGCCACCTACTCACGGGATTAACATCGAACCATCCAAGTCGAACTATTCGACAGATCATTAAAAATACCGCATCTCAATTATGATTGCCAATGGTCCAATAAATGACATAGTTAAGAGATCACTACTTAGACCATTGCTCGTTCTTATAACCGAAGTTGGACTAGATAAATAAAAGAAGTTCTCACTGCAATTGTAATGCGAATTTAAGTATATATGCATGAATTAGTTATTATAGTATTTACAATTCAATAATTATGAAAAAGACTATGAATCTGAATACACAAACTTCAGAGGGATGTGCCGACCAATAAACCAACCAATTAGAACGTTTGTAACTCAGTCAGTCACCTTCGACCTTTCACACGTGACGTCACATGATCGGCTGACACCGGGGGTCACGAAACATGGTAGACGGCGTACGATAGATTCATTCATAACGTGAAAAAAACTTGATAATTACATCTCTTTTGGACTATTTGGATAGGAAATTGCATATTTTGTTGCACGAAGATTCTTTGCAGGCTCATGGAGACTTGTTATCTCTGAGGTAGGCATAAATATTGTATTTCTTCTTGTAACAGAAAGACTAATGTTATGGAAGCTGTCTACCGGTGGGAAAGACTATTTTTAGTCGAATAAAACGGTAAAATGCACGCGATATACGATACATTGAAGACAGCGTGCTTTGTAAACGTAAAACTGAAACTATGGTGGACAAGTGTATTTATTTTACGCGGTTCTGTCTGTCCTGCACTATTATATACAATCTAGAATACCATATAGACTCAGAAAAGAGTAGGTGTGTTGTTGGTCTTAAAAGCTGGTCTTAAAATACAGTAACCATGACCATATCTATGGAGGGAAAAATGGTATCTGGATTCCTAACAAACAAGACCACTCTCCGGTCAAGAACTAGCTGGAACAAGGTGGCTGTTTATAAATAGACATTTCACTGTATATGTCTCCCCAACTCCTTCACTCTCTTTCTCTCTCTGTATGTGTCACTCTGTCTCACTATCTCTCTCTCTGTCTCACTATATATATCTCTCTGTCTCACTATCTCTCTCCTCTCTCCATTTGATCTATTTGCAAAGGTGTCAAGAAGCTCGTCGAACAGGTAGGCTAAAGGTTTAATGTAAAGCAAACATGCTTATTTAGTGCTAATGTGCTTTTACTCCAAACCATAGGTCTGTCACCTGTGACTGGATGGCTGTTTGCCAAGACCTGTTACAGTTTTGTCTGGGGGTGTAACCAGGGGTGTGACCATTTGGTATCTGTCGGCTTAAGTTAGCTTGCAAAATGTTATGGTTTGTGTTAAAGCTTTGAATTCATGAAACCAATTAGCCCATTTACAACATAATGAGTATAATTGTTTTCAAATATCAAGACTTCAGTTGATCAGAGGGTATGAGGTTATATTTGCATACCTACTGTCAGTTTATGGTTTATGGTCTGATGGTAAACATAAGGCGACCTCAATGACAAAACATCGCCTGATCTCTCCATTAGCCCATATATGGTGGAAACAGGATTAACGCTTTGAATGCGGGGCACACATGCGCTGTCATTGTAAACAGTGTAGACTTAGATCAAAGGGCTCTCAGAAAATCCTTCTGATCATGGTCTGCACTGTTTGTCATTGAAAAGCCAATTTTCATACTAAGTGGACTCTGTAGTTAAACACTGATGGGCTATAATGCCACTATGAAAATTCAGTGTTGAAAGGGTTAAGTATTATAAGTAAGTTCAATAACCAGTATAGTAACAGGTTGTCAAGTATTGGATTTGACATGTCACTCTCTGTAATGTAAACATTAGGAGGCCAACTGGTTAACAAACAGGCAAAAAAAGCAAAACAATGGGTGGTGGGGGATGTTGCTGTTAACCTTACCCTTTTCCCTGTTCTATGTTTATTACAAATTTCAATACCTACTGGATATTCATGGACAAAAAGGTTATTATGAAATATGGAAGATGGAGCATTATTTGTAGCCATTTGAGAAAGTAAAGACACAGATCTTAGAAATTCTATTAGCAAACAGAGTAGACTCTAATCAGACAGCTCCTCTAGGAGCCGTCTGATCTGGGTCTACTCTGTTTGCAGATGCGTGAAAACACGTTTATATGAGGGAAAGGGTTAATATTCTATAAGAAATTATAACATCATAAGTATTTATTGGCTGATCTTTTATAATAGCATATGTACACTGGATTGTTTTAGTATTTGTAGAAACTGTATCTAGAAATCAGATCTCATTATAATTTCAAGCAAACAGAGCAGACCCTGATCAGACAGCTCCCTGGATCAAATTTTCCTTTGCCTACATGCATGTAGTTGTTTGCAAGGCTTTACTGGATCAGCTCCAATTATTGGTTAATGTTTCCGACAGGAGCCGTCTGATCAGGGCCTCTTCTGTTTGCAAAGGTGTAGAAAGGCGTAATTATAGAGTAAAGGGTTAACCCTTTCCCTCATATAAACGTGTTTTCACGCATTTGCAAACAGAGTAGACCCAGATCAGATGGCTCCTAGAGGAGCCATCTGATCAGGGTCTGCTCTGTTTGCTAATAGAATTTGATAGAGCTGTCTCTTTGCTTTCTAAAATTTTTCTACAATGTTCCATCTTCCATAATTCTTTGTAATTATTTTGTTAATGAATATGCAGTAGGTATTGAAATTTGGCCTAATTACAGAACAGGGAAAGGGTTAAGCAGCCACCTGCCTAAAAAGTTCTCAATACTTAAATTTTATTCTATTACTAAAAGTTTGGTTAATGTTTTGATATGTACATGAGACTTATTGTTTGTAAGTAATCTTCTGTAAAAAATGAAGCTGAAATATGAACCTTTTCAGCCATTTGCAGGTTTTAGCAGCAGATGGCATTTCTAGGTGTCAACAACTTTCATGCATCATGCATAACAGCCACCTTGTGATTCTTACATATAGACGTCAGAAAACAAAAAAAACTGAACACACACTCGGTCAGGAAACAAAACACTGAACACACACTCATGCTCCAACAGTGCAAGAAATAGCAGCCTCTTGATAATGTGGGTGTGTTATCAGTGTTTGTAGATATTCTAAGCTGTTAACCGCATTTTTCCTTGTCTATGATAGCATAGTTAATAGTTCACCTTTTGGAATAGGGAAGCAATTTACCCTTATTTTTGCCACAAGGTAAACCATGTAGACACAGAGATAAATTCTTTAAATTAGTCTTAATGTTTATTTCAAATTTCAATACCTACTAAATATTCATGGACAAAATAGTTATAATGAAATATGAGAGGTGGAACATTGTAGCCATTTTAGAAAGTAAAGAAACATATCTTTCAAATTCCAATTAGCAAACAGAGCAGAGCCTTTGGAGCCATCTGATCTGGGTCTACTCTGTTTGCAAATGTGTGAAATGTGTATATATGAAGGAAAGGGTTAAAATAGTCCATCCCGTATGAAAGGGTATTATTTGTTGGAGCATTTTGAACAAAAAATAGTGCAGACCATGATCTGAGAGCTTTTCTAGACTTTAACCCATTCCTTCTTATAAACTCTTTTTCAAGCATTTGCAAATGGAGTAGACCCAGATCAGACGACTCCTATAGGAGTCGTCTGATCAGGGTCTGCTCTGTTTGCTGATAGAGTTTGATAGATCTGTTTCTTTACTTTCTAAATGGCAACAATATGCCACCTTCCATATTTCATTATAACTATTTTGTCCATGTTCAGTAGGTATTGAAAATTGGACTAGATATTGAACAGGGAAAGGGTCAATGATAAAGAAGGTATTTCAGAGAACTACTCGTCTAGAGCTTGGTTACAGTAAACAGTGACAGGAAATTCCATTCTGAAAATTTAGTAGAACATACCTTAGGCCAATTCCTGATAGCTGATAATCTCTGCAAACATTTGAACACTTTGGATGCAGAATTTTCAAAATGGTATTGCCCATCACTGATTAATGGTAGAGTCCATTCAGTATGAAAGGGTACCCTGCAGACCCTGATCAGAGAGCCCCTTTTGAAGCTTCCTGATCAAAGTCTACAGATTTGCTCCATTCAACTCATTTCCTGCACTTATTAAATGGTTAATTATAGGATTGGAAATTGTTTAGTTAAACAATAGCAAACAGATGTGGAAGGCAGGAAATTGGTTGGCTGGGTTATGTAAATAGTACTTTAGCCCTTGGGACACAAGTGTAGGATTTGTGATATATCCTATACAGTCTGGATCCAGATGAGACTCAAAGTAAATGGACATTTCATTAGGATCCAAACTGTTTGGCATTATGACTTTATTTTTTAGAAGAATTGGAAGAGAAATAATCTTAAAGAATTTTAGCAGACAGATTTTTTGCTGACCAAAATTACCTAGCTGAGCATGCATAGAATTCAGAGCAAACATATGAAGTAAAGGGGTAGTACTACTGTGGCCCCAAAATAAGCTTCATTTATTGAACATATGACCTTTTGACCTGCATTAAGCTACTTTCTACCTAACAGAGCCATAAGTAGACTACTTTTTCATGGCTGCTTAACCCTTCACTTGCTGAATTCTAAAATACATTTCTCCTTCTTTACCCATGCCCTGTTGTATAATTGCATATATCTACACTGTGTACAAGTATTTCGCTGTGCAATCACTGCTGTGGAGTGCACTGGTTGCACAATCAACTTGTAAATAGTGCAGACCCTGATGAGACAGCTCCTGCAGGAGCTGTCTCATCTGGGTCTTCACTATTTACAGGTAGGTATATTGACGTGAATAGCAAGCGAAGGGTTAGTACGAGGTTCTACTGTATACCTTGGCCCAAAAATAAGAAAGAGGAATAGGCCTATGAAATTGCACAATATATAATGGAATGCAGGAAAAATGAAGGCAACAGTGCATTACAAAACAAATATAACCTTTTCAATATTGGAAACAGGATGTACATGTGACTTACATTTTGCAAATGGTATTTGACCCAGATCAGAGGACTCCTACAGGTAAACAATCAGAATGTCAAACAGTTTGAATCCTGATGAGATGCCAAGTAACTTGGCATCTCATATGGATTCAAACTGTTTACATTGTTAATCACAGATTCACCCATAACATTGTAAGTGTAATTACATAGAGCATTGCAGGTTAACCATTTCCTTCATATAAATGCATGTTCAAGCATTGCAAATAGAGTAGACCCAGATCAGACGGCTCCTGTAGGAGCCGTCTGATCAGGGTCTGCTCTGTTTGCTTATGGATTTGTATAGATATATGTTTCTACAGTTTCTGCCTAAGCCAAAACATCCTGTGTTCATATGCCATTATAAAAAAACCCAGCTAATAAATATTCATGATGTCATTATTTCTTACGTTAACCCTTTGAATGCTGAATGTTCAAGGTGGAATTGCCCATCATGTATTAACTGTACAGTCCATTTACTACGAAAGGCTTAACTATTGCTAGATTAATCTGAATGACAAACAGTGCAGACCCTGATCAGAGGGCTTCTCTATGAACCCTTTGATCTGGATCTAATCTGCTTGCAAATGTCATTATGTGTATGTCCTGCACTCAAAGGGTTAAATTTGTCTAGTAAAACGCACATTGCCTTGCAGTAGTGATGATGCAATGTTAGTGTTTATATTATGTTAGATATTTTACAACTTAACCTGAGAAAAGTATTTAGTGTATTCAGTTGGGATTAAAGGGTGAACTCTTAATCCCATATTACAGGCAGTTTGCCACTGTTTTTGTCACAAGATTAGTCGTTACGGACATTTACACTCTGTTAAAGTTTATAGTAGATTGGTATTAGACAGTGTCAACAATTCAGGTTAGTAAAACCTTTTAAAAATATTTCCTGGTTTATTTAAAAAAATTTATTTTTGGTTCTTTTCTGTCATATTTCCAAGTACAGTAAAACCCCGCTAATGCGACCACCAAAAATGGGCATGATTCTGGGCGGCAGAGGCAGGTGGTAGCTTAATACAGGACGAAAGTTATGCAGAAAGCTCCTATAGGAGCTTTCTGCATAACTTTCGTCCTGTATTAAGCAACCACCTGCTTTAAACGACGCCAGTGGCTGTTTATTAAGTGGTCGCATTAGCGGGGTTTTACTGTATGTGTTGTATATATGCAGATTTACACACGATTTGTAAACAATTAGAGTTCAGTCATGACTGTCAGACATTTAAACATTTGAAGACATTTAACCCTTTCCTCCATAAATACGCCTTTCTACGCCTCTGTAATAACCAGCTATTGAAACCATTGTGATAAATAGTGCATTTGTTCCTATAGGAGCAAATGCTGTATTTATCACAATGGTTTCAAACTACAAAATTCTAAAATGTTCCTTTTCTCTAGTTAATACTCCTTTTCGGTAGATTTATTCAAAGTGGTTGGATCTAAAAATAGCCTATGAGATAATGGGTTAAGGGATTCCAACTGTTTGACACTCTAAATTAAGCAAGCAAAGGAAAAGAAATGGAAAACAGCACACTGCCTATTTTACACGACAGCTTTGTTTATACTCAGACACCCAGTTTACATTCTCCACCAGTTCTAAAAGCTGAATAATTCAATTTTGCAACATTCGTGATAAGTTTAAATTGGAATGAAATAGTAGGAAAGAGTGTAGACCTTGATCAAAGTGCTCCCTAAGGAGCAGTTTGATCTGGGTCTGCACTATTTGCCTAACCATTTGTCTGTTTGAATACTTAAGAGTATTTTTAGTACCTATTGAGCTCAAGGAAAATGGTAATTTTAGTACATATATTTAGCATAATCCCTTTCCCTGCTCTGCATTTATTCCAAATTTTAGTACCTACTAAGTACTTGTGGAAAAGATAGATTTAATTAAATATTGAAGGTAGAACATTAATTGTAGCCATTTTAGAAACTTAAAAAAACTCATCTATCAAATTCCATTAGCAAACAGAGCAGATCCAGATCAGACGGCTACTATGGGAGATAATACTATGACAGCTAATGCATTGCAGAAGTCATACAAAAAGCTCCCAAAGGAGCTTTGTGTATGACTTTCATCCTGCCTTAACCCTTTCTTCCATAGCCTATTTTCAGACTCAACCTCTTTGAATTAATCTACCCAAAAGGAGCATTTACTAGAGAAAAGTAAAATTTTAGAATTTTGTAGTTTGAAACCATTGTGATAAATAGAGCATTTGCTCCTATAGGAGCAAATGCTCTATTTATCACAATGGTTTCAATAGCTGGTTATTACAGAGGCGTAGAAAGGCGTATTTATGGAGCGTTAAGCAGCCACCTGCATGCCTAAAAGTACAACTACACATATATCTGAATTATTCTCTACTAAAATTCTGGTTGAGAGGTGTTTTATTGTTACATATTTGAAGAAGATTATTGATCAGTCTATTTTTGTTGTGTGTTAGCCCTTTCCTTCATATAAAGGTGTTTTCCCGTATTTGCAAACAGAGTAGACCCAGATCAGACGGCGCCTATAGGATCAGGGTCTGCTCTGTTTGCTTTTGATATATAATATACTGGTAGATATGATTTTTCAGTTTCTGCATTAGCCAAAAATTTACATGTCCATGTTCTATTATAACAATTTGATCTCATTAATATTCACAATGTCATTATTTTGTACATGAATATTCATGTAAGAAAAGATTAACTAAATATTACATCATTTATCATATGTATTATGATTGGTCATAAGATATTGATAAATAATAAATGGGAGGGATGTGTCATATGGCAGTTTTAAACTCGGATATAGTGCAAATCTAATAAACTGTGATACATCTCTTAGATGAAATCCAAGTACATTATTGATCACAGACATTGGGGATCATTTAACTTTGCAAATACAGTAGAGCCCCTCTAATCCGACCACTTAATGAATAAACATGGTTGTCTTTATAAGCAGGTTGTTGCTTAATGCAGGACAAAAGTAATGCAGAAAGCTCCTCTAAGAGCTTTCTGCATTACTTTTGTCCTGCATTAAGCTACCACCTGCCTCTAGTACCCATATTCATACCTCTTTTAGGTGGTCGCATTAGCGGGGTTTTTACTGTATAGTGAGATGACACACTGGTCTAATGGATCCAATTTGTAACATAAAATTCAAACACAAAGATTTTTTTTAGATTTTTCAGACAGGCTCTAAGCCCTATATCACAGAGAGACATGTTTTAACACCTCTGCAAACAGAGTAGACACATCCTATAGGAGCCATCTGACATAATCATAATGGTCTGCTCTGTTTGCTTATGAAAATAATAATACAGATCTGATTCTACTGTTTTAAAATCTTAACCATATATAAAGTAGAATCCCTCTAATGCAATCACTTAATGAATAAACATGGCTGTCCTGTAGGAGCTTTCTGCATAACTTTCATCCTGCATTAAGCTACCACCTGCCTTTGCCACTGTGAATTATGCCCAGTTTTGCTTTTCACATTAGAGAGGTTTTACCGTATACAGTTGAACTTCGATATCTCGAACTCAGATAACTCGAACTTTGGGATAACTCGAACAAAGAGTCAAGCCCTTCCAAAACTTACAATACAGAATTGCTCTAAACTGTATCACAGATATCTAGAAACACATGTTGCAGCTTAATACAGGTGTAAAGTAATGCTGAAAGCTCCTACAGGAGCTTTCAGCATTACTTTAGACCTGTATTAAGCTGTGAACTCGAGACATTGTTCAGATTAGAAATCGGATAACTCGAATTTCTGTTATCTCGAACTTATTTGTAGGTCCCTTGAAGTTCGAGTTATCAATTAGAATTATGGTTTAGAGGGGTTAAGCTGTATCCAAACCGTTTCCTGTTAGTGCCTGTTAGAATTATCTCAGACAGTCTATACTGAGGAGTACCAACAAGATCATACCTAATTACATAGTAGAGAGATACAAATATTTTACTGAGATTTCCTTTTGATTGATTTACTCATTTGTTCATAACTGACATTAGGTACAAGCTATAAATAAGTGACATGTGTAGCATAAAGCGTTGGACATGTTCTATAAATAGAACATTATATCATCTGCATCATATACTAAAATTGAACTGATAAACTTCTTATCAATATTAGTAGTTTCACAACCGGAGATAAAGTATTGTACATAAATGAGATGATACATACCGTATTGACTCTTTGCTTGCGATATACACCAACAAGAAGCTGCATTGAAGATTTTGTGTAAGCGAAATATTATTTGTAAAAAGATTGTTGGATGTTGACATCTAGTTTTATTTCTGCGTCAAGTTAAAGTGGTAGTCTGCGGTAGTCAAAGTGAAAGTATCAAACTTCAACATTTTTATTTTACTTTTCGTACATTTCAGTTGAGCTGTGGACCCGGTCACCTCTAGGCTGTGCTTAGGAAAGAAATGAGTTACTTCAGTATTGTAGGGAAATTATTCTCCAACGTGAAAGGCTTTTACAATGAGATCAACGCGGCAACACTTACAGGGGCCATTGATGCTCTCATCATAGAACAGGAAGATGGGTCGTACGAGTCGTCACCGTTTCATGTACGCTTTGGGAAGCTTGGAGTTCTCCACTCTAAGGAAAAAGTGGTGAGTGAATTGAAAAGCTGTGTTTATTAACCCTTTCCCTGTTCAGTATTCTGATAATTCATATAAGAAATAATGACATTGTGAATATTTTTGTCTATGAATATTCAGTAGGTATTGAAATTTGAAATAAACAGATGCTAAAAACAGGGAAAGTATGGCTTGAACATACATGTACCAGGAAGTACTGGTTGACCTTTGTGAAGTATGTAAAGGGTATTCTCCATTTTCTCACTTTCTCATTACTATATTTGGTATACAACTTGATAACTAATACTCGGAACAAGTCTCACAAAATTTTATGTTGAAGGTACACCCTGCATTTAGCTGCCACCTGTCTTAAAGACTGGCATTGATACTAATTGTTTGATTGATAGGGTTTTTTTCTGTAGTAGGTTTTCCAACAACAAAATGAGATTGGTAGCATTTTTTGCTTGTTGCTTTTGAAGAAGTTATATATACCGTTACAGTAGATGATTCTTTAGTTTCCTCTATGGACAAAAAATCCATTGTCAATGTGCCTCTATGACAAATCATGCTTTAATCAGTTAATTAGATATAACTTTAGTTAATCCTTTCAGTGCCAGAATTGTCATCTGCTAGACATATTTTCGTCTGCTTCAAGTTTTAGAATGGATATTTGTTAGAATGGACGTCTTCATGGCACTGAAGGGGGTAATATACTTACATGAATATTCATGAAACAATGGATTATGTTTTGTTCACTTTAAAACAGAACTATGCCATGTTTCCCTTAACAGGGCAAAGGCAAATGGTGTAGACCCAGATCAGAAGGCTGCCAAAAGAGTCCTTTGATCAGAATCTACACTGTTTGCATCATATTTTGTTTTCTCCAAGGTCACATTGTCTTGTTTTCTATATGTTTAGGGTGGTTTTTAACCGGGTTTTCCAAGGAAAATCCGGTTGTTGAAATGGTGATATACGGCGGACAGGCGGACGGGAGGGTGGGTGGACGGTCGGTCGGCTGCCAATCTTGTAAGCGCAACTCCTCTCAAACAGTTCAACAGATTTTCATAAAACCTTGCATGTAGCAAGGACACAATATGTAGATATATGTGCTTATTATGGGGAATTCTTCCTTCTGCAATTTTTCTCTGGTTTATGTCCCTTTGAACATAGAAATCACTAGCTCTTGACCCTATCCTTGTAAGCGCAACTCCTTAAACTGTTCAGCAGAACTTCATAAAACCTTGTATATAGCAAGAACACAATATGTAGATTTGCATATTGTCTGGGAATTTTCTTTATGCCCCTTTGAACTTAGAAATCACTACATGTAGTTAATAGTGAAGGAAAACCCGGTTTGATGTTGTGTCGATATTTCTTGTTGAAATTAGATCTGTGTATTGTTTGCTGTTTATTTAGGTGGATATCGAGATTAATGGAGATGCCATAGACCTTCAGATGAAGTTGGGGGATTCAGGGGAGGCCTTCTTTATTGAAGAAATTGAAGATGAAAATGAGGTTTGTATGGATTTTCTTCTTATTGTTTCAAGGAAGGACACTAAATGTTGGGTTATTTTTATGCAGTTGTAATAAATTGCCATAAGCATCTATTTTTATAAGGAGGATCTGTGACAGAAATGATTCAACCTTTTACCAGAAAGAGATACCTTTTATGCCTTTTCAAATAGAGTGGACCGAGATCAGATGGTAAGAACCATCTGATTAGGGTCTGTCTGCACTGTTTGCTTACAGAATAATATAGATCTGATTGTAGAGTTTCTTGTCAAATTTCCTTTTATATATGCCATTGTACAAGTAATATTCAAATCTGTCATTATTTCTTACATGAATACTAATGCCATAAAGGAATAAGAGATAAGCTTCTAGTAAGATGCCAGTTTGTTTCTCTTTTAGGAGATCCCCGACCACCTTGCAACTTCCCCCTTGGCTAGTGACCCTGATTTGATGGAGAAAGGAGTCCAGATGCTGAAAGAGCAGACACAATTTATGATACAAGATGAACAAAGTAATGCTGACAAAGACACAAAGTTTGCAGATGAGACCAAAGCAGCAGTTGAGTTGGAGGACAACACAAAAGAACAGAGACGGGTACATCTGGACTCTGTCCAGAGTGAGACTACAGTGAAAAGCGAGGTCACAGTGAAAAGTGACCACTCGCGAGATGCTGATATTGAAATCAAGATTGAGAATGAGGCCGGTGAAGTTGTGAAATCTAAGAAAAAGAGGCGACGGAAAAGGAAAGCCAAATATAAACAAGACGCTGTTAATGCTGTTGTAGAGACAGTTGAAAAAGCTGAGGCGGAGGAGGACATTTTTGAAATGGAGGATTTATCCTCAGATGAAGAGCTTAGCCGACTGACCTCAGCTATGACCAATGGTGCTATGTCCAAGTCCATCAGCCTTCCCATTGTGGAGGAGAGTAAATATGACCGCACCAACGAGTGGGCATCTGCCCATGAAGGATTCAAATATCTGCATTCCCACCCATTCAGTGACACAGACCTGTCTCCATTAGCTAGGTAAGCTTCTCTCCCCTGCAGAGCTTCGACTCTTTAAATGTGGGACATGCATGAACTGTCATTTGCAAACACTGTAGATCAAGATCATTGGACTCCTAGAAGAGTCATCTGATTAGGGTCTGTACTGATTGTCATTCAAAACCCTGTAGCAAGGTTACATACTGAATTAACTCTATAGTTAACCCATTCCTTCATAGGCTATTTTTTAAACCCAACCTCTTTGAACAAATCTACCAAACAAAGGAGCATTTACTAGAGAAAAGGATCATTTTTAGAATTTTGTAGTTTGAAACCATTGTGATAAATAGAGCATTTGCTCCTACAGGAGCAAATGCTCTATTTATCTCAATGGTTTCAACAGGGGGATTTTACAGAGGTGTAGAAAGGCGTATTTATGGAGGAACGGGTTAAACACAGATGGATCCATTCACTCATACTGATGCTCTTTGACGACTGTGTAAAAGTCTCTTTTTGAAACCATTGTGATAAATAGAGCATTTGCTCCATAGAAGCAATTAATTTCATAAGAAACCAGCTGATTCTGATCATACAGCTCTTCCAGGAGCCTTCTGTTCTGGGTCTATTTTGTTTGCAAAGGCGTTCAAAGGCCAATGTTCATATGCCAATGTAAATATATTCAGCTAATCAGAGCTCCAGATAAGATGCGTAAGTTAAAACATTTTCAAGAACAACTCCTTTATATCTCCACCAAACCCATATACTGTGACCACTTTTTAGAATCGTCTCTTTGAGACGATTCTAAAGAGTGGTCACAGAATAGGGTTTGGTGGAGAAATGGCGATTTTAGTATTTGGGTATGCACACTTATCTGTAGATCTGGCTAATTAGCGTACATGATTTAATTATTTTTCTTACATGAATAATCATCAGGTAAAGAGTTTTTAAACAAGTGGCAGCGTAATCCTTTATTCCTTATATATACGCCTTTTTCACCTCTGCAAACAGAGCAGACCCACATCAGATTACCACTGCCACTGTAGGAGCCATCTGATCAGGTTCTGATCTGTTTGCTTGTGAGATAATATGGACAGTTTCTATCATGATGAAGAATGTTTTGTTCACGTTGACATTATAAAAGTAAAGTTAACACATTACCCCTAGTGACGCATTATTGCGCCTCTATAAAATTCACATTGTAAAAACCATTGTGGTGTTATTGTTTTTGGCCTGTCTGTTGGTTTGAGGACAAGGTGTGACTTATTAAGGTCAAGGTCATATATCAAAGTCAAGGGTCAAATTATGGGCCAAATTTATATTGGCGATAAAGGGGGGGGGGGCATAGTGTTTCACAATTACATCTTGATTGCATAATTTTTTTTTCATGAAATAGTTGCTTGAAATTGTTTATTCTTTTCCTACAGTCCCATTAGCTCGCGCCCGGTAACTCCAAAGAGTGACACGGAGGTGGAGAGGCAGAAATCTATAGAGCAGCAGGACCGTTTGTTGCATGACGAGGAAGATGACACACTCTGGGAGTGGGGTTCTATGCCAGTGAAAAATATCTCTGACTCGCAAAAGAGCCCAGGCGGTTTAAGCAGTACAACTGGTACAGAGGGTTTGTAATCTGCATGCTTATTTGGGTTGCCGCAGCTTTTCAAATCTCCTAATCAATTTTATTTGTACAGTAAAACCTGCCTAAACTGGTTGTTAAATTTAGTATAAATATCAATCTTGGAGACAGGTAGCTGCTTAGTGCAGGGTGAAAGTCATCTAGGAGCTTTCTGCATGACTTTTGCCCTGCATTAAGCAGCCACCTGCCTAAAAGTATCTTAATTCTTCTCTACTAGAATTCCGATTTAGAGGGGTTTTACTGTATTTAGTTAGTACTATAATTACGCTAAGTATTTGTTCAGAAAATTCAGGCAAACAGTGCAGACCTAGATCAAACAAAATCCTGAAGGAATTTGACCAGGGTCTACTCTATTTGCTACTACATCAGTTAACCCTTTCCTCCATAAATACGCCTTTCTACGCCTCTGTAATAACCACTTCTTGAAACCATTGTGATTAATAGAGCATTTGCTCCTATAGGAGCAAATGCTCTATTTATCACTATGGTTTCAAACTGTAAACTTCTAAAATTTTACTTTTCTCTTGTAAATGCTCCTTTTGGGTAGATTAATTCAAAGTGGTTGGGTCTAAAAATAGCCTATGGAGGAAAGGGTTAAATAAAAGTGACAAAAATGGTCCCAAAGTGACAAGCTATACAAAATTGTAGATAGTTGAGACTTGATATCCATATACTTAGCGTAATTAGGGTAGTTTTGTTACTCATAATATTTTTGCATATTCTAAAAATTCAACTGCTTGGACTGAGTATCATTCTAGCTAATTTGGATCCAAACAATATCCCAGATCAAGACTATATGTTGTCAGTATGCAAGGTTGGTTGATATTTGTACTTTGAATTTTGTGGACTCAATTTTGGGATACAACTCATTATTAGAGACAGTTGATACCTGGTTTCATTAGCTAATATGCAGACTATGAATGTGCATGTATATTAATTTAACACTTTACTAAATAAATATTGTTTTTCTATGCCTTTGCAAATAGAGAAGACCCAGATCAGACAGCTCCTATTGGAGCCGTCTGATCTGGGACTTCTCTGTTTGCTCATGAAATACTATAGATCTGATTCTATAGTTTCTGTCTGAGCCAAAACATTTTGTCATCATATGTCATTATAAATATTCAGCTAATTAATTCATGATGTCATTATTTCTTTTATGAATATTCATGGAGCAAAGGGTTACTTGCCTATTATTAGCTTATTTTTACCTTCATTCTGCTAAATGTGACCTTATTTTCATTTGCAAATACATGAAGCTTGGGACCAGATAAGATGCTGAGTAATGTGGTATCTCATTAGGATCCAAGCTGTTTGTCTGTCAGTCAATATTTTCTCAGTAGTTGAATGGATTCGAAGTAAGTTAAGCTTGCAACTGATCATTGATTTTTTTTACCTCAACAGGATAAGTTTTAACCCATTCCCTCATATTGACGCTTTTTGATGCCTCTTTAAAAGTCACTTTCTGAAACCAATGTGATAAATAGAGCATTTGCTCCTATCACACCTTGGTTTCATTCTGAATTTTTGCTTTTCTCTAGTTAATGCTCCTTTTTGGTAGATTTATTCAAAGAAGTAGGATCTAAAAATATTGAATATGTAACAAACACTTTTATTCTGTTTTATTCTGTTACTGCATGATTTGACTTTGTTTTGTTTTTGTTTTAGTTAATCCTTTATTGCATATACATTTACATGCCTATTTCTCTTTTGCAACAGAGCAGACCTAGATCAGAGGTCTGCTGTGGGAGCCGTCTGACAGGCTCTGCTCTGTTTGCTTATGGAATGATGTAGATGTGACTAGACAGTCTTTGCATAATACCATGGCCAAAAAACCCTGTATTTATGTGCCACAATAAAAAATAAGCTTTCGAATATTCACAAAGTAACAAATACGTGTATAAGTACACATTTCTAGTTGTATACTGTTTTGAGATACATATATTTGTTATTCATACTGCACCTTTACTATTAACTCTGTACTCCTTAGATATGCTTCTTAACCCTTCGCTTGCTATTCGCGTCAATATACCTAACTGTAAATAGTGAAGACCCAGATGAGACAGCTCCTGCAGGAGCTGTCTCATCAAGGTCTGCACTATTTACAAGTTGATTGTGCAACCAATGCACTCCACAGCAGTGATTGTACAGCGAAATACTTGTACACAGTGAAGATATATGTAATTATACAACAGGGCATGGGTAAAGAAGGAGAAATGCATTTTAAAATTCAGCAAGCGAAGGGTTAATACCTTTGTAAACAGAGTACACCAAGATCAGATGGCTTATTGAATACATGTATATATCTGATTGTACAATTTCAGCCATGGCCTCAAGTTTCTGTGCACATATGCCATTATAAAAGTGCAGCTAACTAATATTCTTAATGACATTATTTCTTTCATAAACATTCATGTAATAAAGGGTTAACTTTTTGGATACCATGTAGATCTACATGTATAGTCTTCTGCAAAATTTGTTTTCTGCAATTATTTGGCATTATTGTTTCCATTACTCATTTTAGATGAACCCGTTTCTCCATAAATACACCTTTTATGCCTTGCAAACAGGGAGACACAGATGAGACAGCTCCTATAGGAGCCTAACCCTATCCTATAGGAGCTGTCTGATCTGTGTCTCCCTGACACTGTGTCTGATCTGTGTCTGATCAGGGTCTGCTCTAGTGTTTCACATACACGTCTTGTTTGACTGTCTTCTGAGTCATTACTGCTTTTAGAAACTATTTACTGAGTACCAGACAGCTTAAATCCTTATATGATGCCAAAAGTTACTTATCATCTCCTCTAGGAGCTTTCTGCATGACTTTCACCCTGCATTAAGCGGCCACCTGCCTGTCTAAAGAATCTAAATTCTTTACTGGAATTCCAGTTTACAGAGGTTTTACTGTAGTAGCATGCGACAATTTTTGCAGACAAGAATTACTGAGCATTCAGAGTTAATTATCATTTACTGTTTCAGATGACAAAGTCAAGGCAGGAGGTCTTTTCAGGTTTATGCGGAAGACTAAGAATGTTCGCCATAAACCAGAAGAGGAAGGAATATACCTTGATGACCTCAACCTGCACGACATGGACGAAGAAACAGCCAAACTGTACTTCCCCAAAAGGTGTGTACAATAATTGGTTATAGCAGAAACATATGAAGTCGATGTAGCCATTATACATGTAGTATGTCATTTCTGAAAACATTCTACCAAGATAGGACAAATTAATCCTTTACTTCATTATCACTTAAAAAGTTTTTCATAACCTTTTAGCTGATGTAAATGCCTTTTGACGTCTTTGTAAACTAACAGTGTAGAGCCAGATCAGATGGCCCCAGTTTTCTTATGAAGCAGTATTGATCTGATTCTTAATTTTTTGTCTTAGCCAATAATTCCCTTGAAAATTTTATATTTAAAAAAAAGTAAAAAAATAAATGCTCATTAGAGAAAGGGTTAAAACAATTCCATTTGAACAAAGACGTGCATGTATATAGACAATTAAACTTATTAACTTTCAGATTCTCTTGTTCCCACTTTAAATCCATTGATGATAAAGATGAAGATGTGGAGTCAGGAAGAGGTGCTTCTTTGCCACAGAGTCCTCATTCAGTGGAAGGGGCCATTGGCGGCCCCACCCACAACTTCCTGGTATCTGAGGTGAAGCATCTAGGTCCCTATTCCATGTCATTGTGTGGGGGTCTGTCAGAATCTAGTGGAGTCACACTGGACAAGTTCATGTCAAAGATTGTCACCTATGATGACCTGTGTGAGAACCCAGGCATGCTGACCAACCCAGATCTGGTGATTAAAATTGATAACAAGTACTACAACTGGCTTACAGCTGCCCCCATTATGCTGGCCCGGGTGGTCTTCCACAAAAGCCTGCCCCAGGTGAGAACATTGGTGATATGTCATCAGTACATGTATGCTAAAATTAACCCTTTTCTTGTTCTATATTTATTCCAGATTTCAATACCTATTGAATATTCATGGACAAAGTAATTATAATGAAATACGGAAGATGGAATATTGAATGACAAACAGTGCAGACCCTGATGCAGTCCCGCTGTTAGGGGTCTACACTGCTTGTAAATGTCAGTACACTTTTTTCCCACATTCAATCGTTTAACCTTTTAACCATTTACATCATAAATATGCCTTTCTACACCTTTGCAAACAGTGTACACCCAGATCAGAATCTCCTATAGGAGCTGTCTTATCAGGGTCTGCTCTGTTTACTTATGGTATAATATACAGTTTTTGTCCTAGCCAAAATGACCTGTGTTCATATGCCAGTATAACAAATAATCTAATTAATATTCATGATGTCATACTTTCTTACATTGTGTTCGTAGAGGGTTTACTGTATCAATATTACATGTATTTGCTTGCTTTTCAGAACTCCATTAAATCTTTAGAAGAGCAGCACATGCCTAAGAAAAAGGAGAAGAAGGGAGGTTACTCCTGGTTCTCTTGGCGTCGAGGGGAGGAAAGCATCACAACAACCACCGAGCCAGTGGGAACAACCACGACCTCCACTGTCAGTACAGAGACCTCATTAAATGTTGCCAAACCTGTACGTACAGCAGCTAGACAGAGTATTTTAGTGTTATGTCGTTTTAGATCTAATTCTGGGTGTTTAAAGACAGATAGCGGCTTAATGCAGGATGAAAGTTATGCAGAAAGCTCCTGAGCATTAAATGACCATCTGCTCTTATTAATCTCTATATTCGTTCATTATATGGCCGCTATAGGTAGATACTGCTGCAGAGTTTATGTCCAAGCCAGTTAAAAATTGATGTTTAAACCATGCCTGTCAGTGAGTGTGTTCTTGTGTCTGTATCTAGCTGTTGGTCAGCATAACTTTTTATTTGCCACCATATTTGCCGGAATGTGACTCCTAGGGCTTCCTGCAATGGCCCAATCTGTGATAACCTTCGCAAACAGTTTAGATCCAGATCAGACACTAAATAAAGATGTCTCATAAAGATCCAAACTGTTTGACACTTCACTTATCATTATGTTCTGAGAAGAAATTGAAAGAAAATCCACTGTGACACTTAACCTTTTCCCTGTTCTATATTTATTTCAAATGTCAATACCTGCTCAGTTCTGAATATTCATGGACAGAATAATTATAATAAAATGTGGAAGGTGGAGTATTATAGCCATTTTAGAAACTAAAGAAACAGATCTATCGAATTCCATTAGCAAACAGAGCAGACTCTGATCAGATGGCTCCTACAGGAGCCGTCTGATCTGGGTCTACTCTGTTTGCAAATGCGTGAAAAGGCGTTTCAGAAAGAGTTCACCTTTACCTCATGAATATTCTTAACATCATAAGATATATATTCATTCGCTGAATTATGTAATGATATATGAACACATAGTAGTTCGGCCGTGCTAGAAACTATAGAAATGTTATACTATTTCACATGCAAAAAGAGTATACCGTGATCAGATGGCTCATACAGGAGCCGTCTGATCAGGGTCTACTCGGTTTGTAAAGGCGTGAGGATGTGATTTTTGTTTCATGTTTTAAATTCATCTATTCAGTAAAGTCTATTATGTATGAAAGAGTTTACAAACTTGTTTGCAAAATACTTGAGGGTTACAAAGTTCAATATAATTTATGTTCTTGTCGTTTTCAGGATGGTGAGAATCTGAACCTAGCAGTTTCTTCATCAGAAAACATTCCATCTTGTGAGTCTAGTATCACAGAGAGCCCCAAGAAAATCAAGCCCCTTGACAGGTATGTAGAACATGGGGTGCTTTATCACTTCACCTGGTAGAGAAACCATTTGACTTCCATGCAAACAGAGTAGACCCCCTGGTCTGATAAGTGATGCTGTGACCAGTCTTTAGAATTGTCTGTTCAAGACGATTCTAAAGAGCAGTGACAACATAGGGTCTGGTGGAGAAATGACAATTTTAGTATTTGAACATGCTCTGAATCAATGACTGAATGAACTGAATATCCCTGCAAGCCCTCACAGTAACTCAGACCAAGACAAAGTTCAAGGTGTTACCAATATTGATATTAGAATATAATAATATGATTCCTTGACCTGATGGATATTCGTGTAAGAAGCAGTGACTATGAATATAGACTAGCTGAATTTTTATAATGGCGTTAAGAAAAAAGGTCTCAACACTTGGACCTGAGTCTACACAGTTCACAAACTGCAGGGATAGGGTTAATATAAAATCAATATTACAAGTCAAATTTATTTAAGCATGGTGTCCTGAGGAAGTTATAGAAATGAATAAACTAGACAATCATTGTTATTGGAAATTTCAAGGTAATAGTTGCATGGATGACACAGATATAATTCAATCATAAGTTGACTGTTGTCTTCTTGTTGCAGGTTAACTGTGGTTGGAGATCATTCATCTAGTGAGGGAGACACAGAGGGCTCAGAAAAGAGCAGTCAGGACAGGAAGAGAAGGCGTGCCAGGCGGGCAGCGTATAAGAAAACACTCCGACTCTCCTCAGAACAGATAGTATGTACAATACCAAGAAATTCTTCCTAGCGATACGATCTGTGATACAGCTATTATTTGGTTTATCAGCCTGTCCTTTGATTGAGGAAGTCTTGTAATGTGGTCTTTATAGTAGACCCTCTTTAACCCCTTTACTTTATGAATATTTATATAAAAAATAATGTATATATGAATAGTAATAAGCTCAAATGTAACTTATAATGTTATATTTACAAAAAAATATATAACCATAGCAGAAACTGCTGAATCAGATGGACAGTAAGTAAAACCTCTCTATAATGGCCACTGAATTACATCAAGTATTTTTTGTTAAATGCAGGTGGCTACTTAAAGCAAGGTGAAAGTAAAACAGAACGCTCCTATAGGAGCGGTCTGTTTTACTTTCACTTTGCTTTAAGCAACGACCTGCCCTAAATACCAACTAATCGCGATATGAAATACTGTTAAAGCTATGGTTGAACCCCAAATCCAAACAAGCAAACATCTACAATCTTCTTTTTTTTTCTCCCTATCCATAGATGAAACTGAACTTGAAGCTAGGGCAGAATGAGGTGACATACTCAGTGACCACCCAGTACCAGGGTACCAAGCGATGCCATTCCCACATTTATCTGTGGAAGTACAATGATAAGATCATTGTGTCGGACATAGATGGCACTATCACAAAGTAAGGCTCTTCTTTATATACAGCAATATAATATACAACAGGAATTCTTCTTAACCCTTTCCCTGTTCTATGTTTATTTCAAATTTCAATACCTACTGAATATTCATGGACAAAAAAGTTATAATGAAATATGGAAGGTGAAGCATTATTGCCATTTTAGGAAGCAAAGAAACCAATCTTTCAAATTCTATTAGCAAACAGTAGACCCTGATCAGATGGCTCCTAGAGGAGCTGTCTGATCTGGGTCTACTCTGTAGATGCATGAAAACACGTTTATATGAGGGAAAGGGTTAATATACAACATGAATTACATTGAATTGTACAGTAAAACCTCTCTAATCTGAACACTGAAATAAGTACCAATGTTGGTCTTTACAAAAGATGTCAGCTTAATGCAGGATGAAAGTCATGCAGACACCTCCTCTGTCATGTAGCTGATAATTGTTTTTATTGTAATTTAGATTGAAGTTTAACCTTTACTCCATATTCATGAGAACAAATGGCAACATGAAAATTAAATGAAGTTTTATAATAGAACCAAGAACAAAGGATGGCAGAAAGCTGTTGAATCAGATTTATAATATTTGGTAAACAAGCAGTTGATCCAGGTCAGACGACTCCTTCAAAAAAGGCTCATGTAGGAGCCATCTGATCTGGGTTTACTAAAAGGCATATATATGTGACGGAAAGGATTCCTTTCTAAATCTCTTTTCTGAAACTGTTGACTAATCACATATGTGGAGTATGTGGCACCTTGCATTGGTTTATGATATTTGTACATTTTGTCTTTAAGGTTTTACCTGTTCTGTATTTAGGCCAATTTTCAGTACCTACTGAATATTCACTAACAAAATAGTTATAAAGAAATATGGAAGGCGGAACATTGTAGACATTTTAGAAAGTAAAGAAATAGATCTATCAAAATCTTAGCAAACAGAGTAGACCCTGATCAGACGGCTCCTCTAGGAGCTGTCTGATCTGGGTCTACTCTGTTTGCAAATGCGTGAAAACACGTTTATATGAGGGAAAGGGTTAAGACTTTACCTGATGCTTTTTGACACCTTTGCAACTAGAGTAAACCTAGATCAGATGGCTCCTGTTGGAGCTATCTGATCAGGGTCTGCTATGTTTTCTGTGATGGCCAATTTGTTGTTATATAAAAAAGTGATGTTATTATTATTCATGATGTCATTATAATTTAGTTGAATATTCATTAATTCTTGATGAATATTCATGTGTTGAAGGATTAACCCTTTCCCTCATATAAACGTATTTTCACGCATTTGCAAACATTGTAGACATTATCCTAGAGGAGCCGTCTGATCAGGGTCTACTCTGTTTGCTAATAGAATTTAAAAGATCTGTGTCTTTATTTTCTAAAATCACTACACTGTTCCACCTTCCATATTTCATTATAACTATTTTGTCCATTAATATTCAGTAGGTATTGAAATTTGGAATAAACATAGAACAGGGAAAGGGTTAATTGGCTCATTTGTACATTGCAATGTGTTTCAGATCTGACGTGTTGGGCCAGATCCTGCCTGTGATGGGGCGTGACTGGTCCCAGTCTGGTGTGGCCCAGCTGTATAGTAGGATATCCAATAATGGCTACAAGTTTGTCTACCTCTCTGCAAGAGCAATTGGCCAGTCCAAACTAACCAAAGACCTGCTCCAAAATATCAAACAGGACAAGATGACCCTGCCAGAGGGCCCACTGCTCCTGTCGCCCGGCTCCCTCATTAGTGCTTTCCACAAGTAAGTTAACACTTTACCTGATAATATCCTCTATTCACATGGTAGCAAACAGCTGCTTTCTAGGAACTGTCTGATATGGGTTAACTCTGTATATATATTAAAGATTTGATTTGCCATGGCAATAAAATTTCATGATAATTTAAAAGCAAGAATTATATTAATTTAATATATATATTTTTATTAGGCATACAGGTTAATATATATAAAGGTTAATATGCAGACAAAGTATATGATTATGTTACATGTATACCTAATGTTTACTTTGATTTCAGGGAGGTGATTGAGAGGAAACCGGAGGAGTTTAAGATCAGCTGCCTGAAGGACATCGGGAACTTGTTTCCTCATAAATACCACCCATTCTATGCTGGTTTTGGCAATAAAATAAGTGTAAGTTACATATAATTACTGATACAGAAAATACTTATGTTAGCCCTTTCCCTGTTCTATGTTTATTTCAAATTGCAATACCTACTGAAGATTCATGGACGAAATAGTAATAATGAAATATGGAAGGTGGAACATTGAAGCCATTTTAGAAACTAAAGAAACAGATCTCAAATTCCCTTAGCAAACAGAACAGATCCTATAGGAGGCCGTCTGATCTGGGTCTACTCTATGGAAATGCTTGAAAATGCGTTAACCCTTTACCTCGTAGAGACGCCTTTTAATGCCTATGTAATCAGAGCAGACCCAGGTCAGATAACTCCTGTAGGAGCCGTCTGATCAGGGTCTGCTCTGTTTCCTTATAGAAATATAGATCAGATATTTTCAATTTGTGTCATGGCCAATATTTCCTATGTCCATATACCAATATTTAAATTCAGCTTATAGTATTCATGATGTCATTATTTCTTACATGAATATTTATCAGGTAACAAGTTAAATTGCAAGTAAACTAAAACTTTTTCTATAATGACTCTCAAAAGTAGTCTGTTTCTGAGTTTATATGGCTGGCCTTTACTTAATTCAGGTCAAAATGGATGAAGAAAGCTTTCTTTGTTGTGTAAAGCAGAAGCCACCTGCTTTTCAAGATCCTACAAGAGCCTTCTGATCTGGGTCTGCTGTGTTTGCAAAGGCATAAAAAAGCGTTTATAATAGGGGAGGGGTTAAGATCCATATTTATTTATTATTAGATTGTCATTTTTATTGGTAATTTTCTTTAAATTTGGCACATGATCGAATTATCTGTCTGAAAATGCTTAGAATAGATAGTTTTTTTTTTTTTTGCTGAGTTGATATGTTACTGTGTTGTTACAGAATGTGTACAGTTTGTTTGTAATTTTCTCGTTTCAGGATGTATACTCTTACAAGTCTATAGACATTCCCATATCTCGCATCTTCACCATCAACCCTAAAGGAGAGATCAAGCATGAGCTGTCCTTCACCTTCCAAACCTCGTGAGTACCTACTCTACATGGAGTAGCGTATCTCCTGTAGAAGCTGTCTGATCAGGGTCTGGTCTTTTATGCCTCCCCCCACCACCTAATCTATAGAATCTTACATGATTATATATTGAGTGGTGAAGGCTTGATCAAACTAAGCAGACTCTAATAAGACGGCTCTTAACCCTTTACTCCATGAATACACCTTTCTATGCCTTTGCAAAACAGAGTAGACCCAGATCAGACAGTTCCTATAGGAGCTGGATCAGACAGTTCCTATAGGAGCTGTTGTCTGATCAGGGTCTGCTCTGTTTGCTCATGAAAAAATTTAGATATACATGTAATTCTACATTTTCTCTCATGGATAAAACTTCATGTGTTCATGTGCCATTATAAAAAAAATAATCTAATTAATATTCATGATGTCATTATTTCTTTCATAAATATTCATGGAGTAAAGGGTTAAAGGAGCCATCTGATCTGGGTGTACTCTGTTTGCAAAGGTATCAAAAGGCATCACTATGAGGTACAGGGTTTACTTGTCAACTATTTGTCATCTTCGACAACTCTCATCTCTTTAAATACAACCAATCTGAAATAACTTTTGTTTACAAAAAAGATGGTTTCCTTCATTTCTTATCTTCATCGTTTTTATATCCCCGCAAACAAAGTTTGAGAGGGGATATATAGAAGTCAGTGTGTTGGTTGGTCTGTCTGTCCGTGGCACAACCTGGCACAAATCTTGTTTGGTTAGGTTTTCCGTTACCCTTAGTGATAGTGAATTGTTCTTTGGAGAAAAAAACTCACGGTATTACCTGTTTGTCAACTTGGACATCATTGTTATCATGGTGCGCAACTTTGAAAATTAAATCAACTTTACAATGACAACAGTCTGGGAAGATGTCATTACTCTATGAAGCTTTATTAACCCTTTCTCTCATATAAATGCCTTTTCATGCATTTGCATCTAGTATACTCCTATAGGAGCAGTCTGAACAGGGTCTGCTCTGTTTGCTTTTGACATGATATAGATACCATTCTACAGTTTTTGTCAAAGCAAAAACAGTCCTTGAAACGTTTACATTATAAAAATTCAGGCAATAAATATTCATGCTGTCGTTATTCTGTATACATGCATATTGAACAAGAAAAGGCTTAAAGAGTTATGACCCTTAATAAAATTGATTTTCATGAAAATTGGAGCATTGGCATCTGCATGTGATGCCCTGTTTTGTTTCCTAGCCAAAATTATAATTTATTATAAATAGTTGCTATTTGAGTTGAAGGCTATATGAGTTCAGGGCTATTTGAGTCATGACTATATGAGTTGAGGACTATTTTAGTTTAGGGCTCTTTGTAAGTTATTCTCTTGTGTTCCAGATACACAAAACTGAGCGATGTTGCCGACCATTTCTTTCCACCATTACACAAAGTCCCATCCCCACGTTATAGTGAGTACAGTCAGGTACAGTATTGGCGAGAACCCTTGCCTGAGATCTCACCAGTAGAAATAGAATCAGTCCTTATTAAAGGTGCATCATCAGTAGAATCAACTTCCAGTTGACGGTTTCAAGACATGTACACTCAACGACTCAAGGTTAACTCAAGAACCAGGCACCATAGTACACCGGTGGGTAGGGAATTGGCCTCCTCCTGGACAGCAGGAGATGGGGCCATTCTTCCCTGTAGCAACAGTATTGATGTTTATCTCGACTCCGAGGATGAGCTAATGGACAGTTTCAATGATATGGGTATGGAAAGTAACTTGTCCTCCAACAGAAAGACCAAGAAATACTGGCTTCTCCCCTTCTCTGTGCAGAATATGTTTATGTAAATATGCAACAAATGTCTATCATAATTACCCTAATTATTCAGACACACAGTCTCCTCTCTCCACAGGTATGCAAAGCTTGACATGTAACTTTGGCACTATTTTGATAACTTTCAATTAGACCAACAGTGTATGAAATAGTGTAGACTCTTGTCAGATTGCTTCTTCAGGAGCGGTTTGATCTGGTCTTTGTCCAAAGGTTGTCTGTCTGAATATCTAGAGTAATTGTAGTAATAAAATGGCTAACATGTGACTACACGTATGTTGAAACAGATTTTATCTTGTAGAACCAGAACAGTTTCTGTAACCAAAATGAAATTGACGAAATGGAGATTTTACTTTTGGTATCAATTTGAAATGTTGAAAATAAATTCAGTTAAATATGGAAATATGAAAAAAAATTCTGTTATTTGGTTGAAGCCTTTATGTAATTTTCTTATATTTAAAAAGTTGAAAAGTACTGTTTCTACTTTTATAGAATCATGACCTCAAAGCTAATTGCAGTTTACTTATGTTCAGCTTATATTGTCAGAGTTATAAATTTGAGAGTTAAATACAAATATTTCAAGAGGTTGTGAATTGTGAAAAAAGTTTGGTAATTTAACTAGTACCTGTCTGTCAGTTTACTGTAAATCTGTATTAATTAAATTTGTAAACAAGTTCTGTCAGTTCAAGATTGAACATGCATTCAGTAGATTTATTAACCCTTTACTCCATAGGTAAACCTTTTTAATGCCTCAGCAAACAGAGGAGACCAAGATCAGGTGGCTCCTGTTAATATTCATGATGACATAATTTCCTATATGAATTTTCATGAAGTAAAGGGTTGATAATGTTCTCTGAATTTCTTAACTTAACCCATTCCCTTATAAGCTATTTTTAGACCCAACCTGTTTGAATTAATCTACCGAAAAGGAGCATTAACTAGAGAAAAGGAAAATTTATAATTTTTTCAGTTTAAAACCATTGTGATTAATATTTAGCATTTGCTCCTATAGGAGCAAATGCTTTATTTATCACAATGGTTTCAATTGGTGACATTTGCAGAGGTGTCAAAAGGTCTCACTATGAAGGAATGGGTTAACCCTATCTTTTGGTACTCAATAGACTCTGAGAAAAGCAACACATAAAGGTGCATACTCAAATATTAAAATTGATATTTCTCGAACAAATCCTATGTTGTGACCACTCTTTAGAATCATCTCGAAGAGATGATTCTAAGGAGTGGTAACAACATAGTGTTTCATGAAGAAATTAAAAGAATGTTTTAATTTACGCATCTTGTCTGGACCTGTTATTCCAACTAGTATTTATAGTAAAATAGGGTTTGAATGAGAAATAAGATACACTGAAAACCCCAGTGATCCAGATATTCAAAATAGTACAAAATGTATTAATGCTGGACTTTAAGACAGGTGGTAGCTTGATGCAGGGTGAAAGTCATGCAGAAAACCACAACGGGAATGATTTTCACCATACATTAAGCAGCCACCTACCAAAAACGATGTGAATTTTTCTCAAAGAAGAAGTCTAGAGGGGGATTTGAACAATACATTCTTCATCTAGATTTGTTGTAATTTTTTCGCAGGTATTTTTTAATATTCTTTCTTTAAAATTCAAAATGCAGTGCTTGGCCGAAGACCCGGCAGCGCTGTTGTTTACTTTTTTAAAATACAGATTGAATCATAATATTGACTTGCAGGACATCAGTTAATTATATCTTTCTGAGTAGTTTTCTCGTTGTATTTCTTTGTGAAATGATACAATTATAAGCTAAAGGCTGTGATATGACAAAATTGTTATCATTTCTTGATTTTATGAATATGTAACGTCTAACCCTTTCCTTCATATAAACATATTTTCATGCATTTGCAAACAGAGTAGACTCACATCAGATGGCTCCTATAAGAGTCGTCTGATCAAGATCTGCTCTGTTTGCTTTTGACATAATATAGTTCTGACTTTACAGTATTTACTGAAGCAAAAACAATTCCTTGAAAAGTTTTCCTTATAAAACTTCTGACAACTAATAAGTATTCAAGGTGTCATTATATCTTACCTGAATATAGAACAGGGAGAGGGTTAATAAGCAACTTTATATATTTACTGAGCTGTAATCATGAGAGCTTGAGAGCAAACTATATGCACAAAATATATTTGTCACTCTAATACTGACTTTCTTTGCTTAGCTTAACTATTTACTTGATATTCCTGCCTTTCTTCACCTTTGCAAACAAAAGAGTAGACCAAAACCAGACAGCACACGTTTGAGCTATCTGATCCGAGTCCACTCTGTTTGCTTGTATGTTAACCCTTCACTTGCTGTTCATGTCAATATACCTACCTGTAAATAGTGAAGACCCAGATGAGACAGCTCCTGCAGGAGCTGTCTCATCAGGGTCTGCACTATTTACAAGTTGATGTGCATCCAGTGCACTCCACAACAGTGATTGCACAGCGAAATACTTTTACACAGTGAAGATATATGTAATTATACAACAGGGCCTGGGTAAAGAAGGAGAAATTTATTTTAAATTCAGCAAGAGACGGGTTAATAGAGTTTCTGTACTGTTTTCCATAGCTGTGAATTCCTTATATTTTGAATACAATATTTGAATGAATTAATAAGCTTTATGGGTGGATTTTGGCATGTATAATAGGTTAACCTGTATGTTTAATCGTTTTTGGACCAAAATGCTAAATGAAACCTGTGTATGTCTAGTCAAAGTTTTTTTCACTGTTGATGGACAATCAGAAAAATCCCTGTTTGACAATAGAATTGTTTGCAAACATCTACTATTTGACTATTAAGTTGGATGTTGAAACAAATGTAAAGTTGATGGTTTAAAAAATATTTTGATCAATAAAATTTGACAAAACCTATTAAGCACAGTTTTACCGGCTTTTGCAAACAGCTTGGATCTAGATAAGATGTTCAGTAACTTGTCATCTCATCAAGATCCCAGCTGTTTTCACATTCTGTCAGTAGTTTCTCAATTTATTTTTTTTAAGAAATCTGATGTCAGTTAACATTTCAGCAGATCAGAGTATGGGTAGACTTTTTCTTGCAGCCTGAGGAGGGATCGTATCCATGCTTATAAAACTTTTTAGTTGAGTCTGAGTTCATTCTCAAGTTTTTGATTGGTCTGATTTGAGCCAAAGGCTCAAATCTGACCAATCAAAAGCTTGAGAATGAACTCAGACTCAACTAAAAAGCTTTATAAGCATGGACCCAGGCTTATTGTTTCTGACAGTTTATGATTGTTTTCTGTTGCCTATTTGCTTCCCTGTGTTATGACCACAGGGCAGATATTTGAGTACCTTGAGTTTTGTTATAGATTTTGAGTTGAGTGTACATGTCTCTATTTTCACTTTGTTAATATTTACCCGGCTGGGTTCATTGTAAATAACATTTGTACAGTAAAACCTGTTTAAAGCTATCATTCAAATAGAGGTGGTGGCTTTATACTGGACAAAAGTCATGTTATGGGATCTTATTGCATGACTTTGGTTCTGCATTAAACAACCAACTGTTTTATAAGACTCCTATATTTAATTAGACCACAGTCACAGGTTTTTACTACATCATAACATGTATATTTTATTTTAGAAATAGCTTTATTTTTGGGCTCTTTTCTAGCTTTTGTTCAAATTGTGAAGATCCACACACTGTCAGCCCAGAGCTGTAGATTACAGGCATAATTATCAATCATTATTTCTCAGCCAAAATATATCTAGTTGGTGTACATTAGAATTTTCTCACACAGAGATTCAACTCTCTGGGGTGATTCTAATGATTACCAATAAGACAGGGTTAGAAAAATGTTTATCTTGATAGGGTTAGTTGATTTTTACCAAAATACTCCTCTTGTCTACAGCTCTGTGCGAACCAAGTCTTGGGGATAAGATCACAAAATTTGAAAATTCTGCAGACCCAGATCAGACACTTTGTTATGAAAATATGTTGACCTGAGAAGGATCTGCATTGTGTGTCCCTTATCCACAGGGGGTGGATCGCTTATCTCCGATATCACAAATAATGTAACCCGGTGTCCTGAAAGATCCAAGCTGTTTGCAATTTATGTAAGTTAGGTTGCACTCAAAAGTATAAGTGTTAACCTTTTACTCCATAAATACACTTTTCTTCACCTTTGCAAACAGAGTAGACTCTGATCAGACGGCTCCTGTAGGAGCCGTAGGAGCCGTCTGATCAGGGTCTACTCTGTTTGCTTATGAAATAATATAGATCTGATTCTACAGTTTATATGACAGCCAAAAATTCATTTAATTCATATTTATGATGTCAGTATATCTTACACGAACATTTATGGAGTGAAGGGGTAAGTATTTTCTTATATAATGGACAAGCATTGTCATGTAAATGCTTATGGTGCTGTAGTTGACCGTTTACCACATAGAGACGCCTTTTGACACATTGGCAAACAGAGTAGACCAAGATCTGACGGCTCCTGCTGGAGCTGTTTGATCAGGGTCTGTGTTGTTTGCTTATGGAATTATAAGGATCTGGTTTTATATTTTCTGCTATGGCCAAAACGTCCCATGCTCAATGATGCCGTTATGAAAACATCATCTTATTAACCCTTTCCCTCATATAAACAACTTTTCACGCATTTGCAAACAGAGTAGACCCAGATCAGACGTCTCCTATAGGAGCCGTCTGATCAGGGTCTGCTCTGTTTGCTTTTGATGTGATATAGATCTTGATTCTACAGTTTTTGTCAAAGCAAACAATTCCCTTGAAAAGTTTACATTATGTAAAACTCAGCTAATAAATATTCATGTCATTATTTCTTACATGGATATTCAACAGGGAAAGGGTTGATATTCTTGCTGTCATACTAGCTTACCTGAACATTCTTGTGGTAAAGGGATAAGATCTTCATTTGATAAATTCAGCTGTTAATGTGCTATTCTATGTTTTCTACCATGTGTTTCATATGCAAATTTTATCATATTTTGGTGTGCTCTGACAACAAAACATTCAGTGGACAGTTGTATAAAATATTCCTTTTGATCTCATAAGGGTACAAATTCAATGTTTAGACCAATCCTATCATTTTCATGTCTCCACATTTTTGTATAAAAAAATCAAGTTTTGTATTTGTGAAAATCATTATTTCAGTCATATAGCAATGAACTTATCTAAGTAATGACCAACCAAAAATATGTTCTATAGTGTATGCATCCTATCATAACAAAACATTATTGTATTTCATATGTACATACAAATTGGGGCATATTTCATCTAGGTTTGTTAGCCCTTTACTCCATCAATTCTCTTTTTGAATGCTGTTGCCAACTGAATAGACCCAGATGAGATGGCTCCAGTAGGAGCCATCTCATCCAGGTCTGCTGTATTTGCTTAACCCTTTCCTGTTCTATGTTTATTGCAAATTTCAATACCTGCTCAATATTTACCAAGTTAACCCTTTCCCTCATATAAACGTGTTTTCACGCATTTGCAAACAGAGTAGACCCAGATCAGACGGCTCCTAGAGGAGCCGTCTGATCAGGGTCTACTCTGTTTGCTAATAGAAGTTGATATATATGTGTCTTTGCTTTCTGAAATGCCTACACTGTTCCACATGCCATGTTTCTTTATAACTATTGTGTCCATGAATATTCAGTAGGTATTGAAATTTGTACTAAACTTAGAACAGGGAAAGGGTTAACACCATATAGATGACTAATACAGTGACAGATAGCTCTTTTTTACTTGCTTAAAAATCTGAATAACAATTTCCTCCATATAAACATGTTTTCACGCATTTGCAAACGGAGAAGACCCGGTTAGATGGCTCCTGTTGGAGCCGTTTGATAAGGGACTGCTGTTTTCTTATGGAATTTGATAGATCTGTTTCTTTAGTTTCTAAAATGGCTACATTGTTCCACCTTCCGTATTTCATTGTAACTATTTTGTCCATGAATATTCAGTAGGTATTGAAATTTGGAGTAAACATAGAACAGGGAAAGGGTTAACACTATTTTGATAGCTTTATCGTAACAAATAGTGAAAACGCTGATCAACAGTTTGTTTGTCTGAATACTTTGGATAATAAAGGTATTTTTTTTTGTCTTTCTTTCTTTCTTATAATGTCTATAGATAGCCTTTTACTATCTGGTTTACTGGCATTTCAGAATCTTCTGTAAAGATTCTATGTTTGTCATGGCAACAAATTTCCTTATCTGATATTTTTTGTACAAGAATCAAAGTAATTACTATTCAAAATGGATGGAATAATCAGATAATGGGCTAAGTCTCTTCCAGAAACCACTCTTTAACCATAATGCTCTATTGCATGAATATTCATTGAGAAATAATTGAACTTTTGACCATGGAAGACACTGTAGACTCAGATCTATATTCTTTCATAAGCATGCAGAGCAGATCCTAATCTGGGTCCATGCTTATAAAGCTTTTAGTTGAGTCTGAGATCGTTCTCAAGCTTTTGATTCAAAAGCTTGAGAACTCAAATCTGACCAATCAAAAGCCTGAGAACGAAACTCAGACTCAACTAAAAGCTTGATAAGCATGGACACAGACAGCTTCTACAGGAACAGTTTGATCTGTGTCTGTTCTATTTGCACAGGTATTATAGGGCAAGGGTTATAAACTTCTGTTGCTAGGAAAATGTTTGTCTGAGTGTCAGACAGTTGGGATCTTGAAGAAGCACCATATCACATGGTTCCTCTTCTAGATTTAGTGTGTTTGCATGGATGATTGACTGCTAGCATGCTGAAAGTGTCACAGCTAGCATGCTCTGTTAGCTTATGGAATAATAATGATCTGATTTTACAGTTTCTGCCATGGCCCAAACTATCTGTGTGTTCATTATAACTTATAAATTATCATCTAATTAGTATTCATTATTTCTTACATGAATATTCATCAGATTAAGGTTGGGTTGCAGTGCTATCTCCGCCTATCTGTTCATTAATTTTGGATTTGATGCCATGTTGTTTTGTTGTTGTTTTTGTTGTGTTTTTAATGATATTTTCAATAGGCTTTTGGTCTCCTATATGTGAATTGTCACTGTTTTCAGAGGTAGTAGACAAATATTGCTACTTTAAGAGTGTCAAACAGTGTAGAAAGATTAATCAAGTGCTACATCAAAGATGTGGCAGCCACCAGAAATACCCTAAGTATTCGGAGTCCCAATCTGCTCCTCTCTAGCTGGTAAAACTGCATAATTTAATCTGGCAGCATTTTTGATAACTGTAACCCTTTCCTTCACGCATTTACAAACAGAGTAGACCCAGATCAGACGGCTCCTATAGGAGCTGTCTGATCTGGGTCTGCTCAGTTTGCTTATGAAATTATGAAGATGTGATTTTACAGTTTCTTTCAAGGAAAAACAAATCATGTCTTCAAGTACTATTACAACACACAGGCTATTTTTAGATCCAACCTCTTTTAATAAATCTACCGAAAAGGAGCATTAACTAGAGAAAAGGAAACATTTAGAACTTTGTAGTTTGAAACCATTGTGATAAATAGAGCATTTGCTCCTATAGGAGCAAATGCTCTATTTATCACAATGGTTTCACAAAGTGACTTTTACAGAGTCGTTAAAAGTTGTCAATATTAGGGAATGGGTTAATACATATTCATGCTGTCATTATTTCTTATATGAATACTGAACCGGGAAAGGGTTGAAGTTAGATTAGCATAGAAGCAAATAGTGAAGACCCTGATCAAACTGCTCCTGAAGGAGTAGTTTGTTATAGGTCTGCCCTGTTGGTCTAAGTTTGTATGTCCTAGTACTTAGTGTTGATCTGGATCTACACTATTTGTAAGGCACTAATACCAATTTTGGTAATGACCATATGTTTTGTTACTAGGTTATTATAATAGTATGCTTTTCACTAGTATACTATAAACTGTTAAAGATTCACAGATTGTGTTTTATATTGTGGTTTTATCTGAAACTAATGGCTTGTTGTAATTGATCTTGCTTGTTGGTAAATTTCAGATTGTGTTGCTTTTGTGGCTGAATGTTAGTAGTTGTGAACTTGTGATGAATGTTCTTGGTATCAAATTTAATTTCAGGGACATGTTTGTGTGAATGATATTCCTGTATTTGCTTGACTGGATGAGCCACAGACTATTAATTGAACCTTTTTCTCAAGTTAACGCCTATTCACATTAATGCAAACAGAGTAGACCCAGATCAGATGGCTCCTGAAGGAGCCGTCTGATCAAGGTCTGCCCTGTTTGCTGATGGATCAATATAGATCAGTTCCTGCAGATTTTGTATAAGCGAAAACTTCCTTTGAAAAATTTACAGTATAAAATAAAGGCATACGTCCATGTAAGTGAATATATGTACATTTGTATTATAAGACTTGATCTGTTATGCTGTCATGTATATAAGCAAAGAGTGGGAATCATGATCAAGCCATTAGTTTTGAACAAAATTGCATGTTATAGCAATGGTGCCACTATCAAGATGCTTTTGCTTTTAGTGAAAGATCTGCTCAGAGCAAACTGTGTTCTATCTAGTCCCAGTGTGTTAGAGTGACAATATTAATTAATAATGTGATATTGTGATAACTGGGAGTTACTAGGGAGGATGTGAGATTTTTAGTACAAAAAGACTTACAAAAATGGGCTGAAAAGAGATCAGTGTTGAGGTATGTGTAGAAATGTCTTGAAATACAGCTGAATCTCAATATCTCGAGCTTTAACCGATCATACAAATTATTTCGAGATAATGTGATTTCAAGTCATCTGATTTCTAACCTGGAAATGTTTTGGAGGTTTCTCCTGTAAGAAACTCCTCTGCATCTTATTTGGATCCAACTGTTAGCAAACGTAATCACATATTTGCCCATTGCAGGAAGCCCTATGAGTCACATTCAGGTGGTGAAAGAGTTAGGGGTGTTTTGTGGGACAAGATATTTCAGATAAGCGATACAAATTTCAAGATATTTCATATAAGTGATACAAGTTTCAAGACATTTCAGTTAAGTGATACAAGTTTTACAACCTGTGTGATAACACCATGTGATAAGTGAATTGAAATGTCAAGTAGAGCAATAGATAAAGAGGTATATTTTAACCCTTTCCCTGTTTAATATTCATAAGAAATAATTACATCATGAATATTTATAAGCTGAAATTTCATAATGTAATTTTTTCAAGGATTTTTTTTATTTGACACAATTTTTAGAATCATCTATATCATTTCAAAAGCAAACAGAGCAGACCCTGATCAGATGGCTCCTATAGGAGCCATCTGATCTGGGTCTACTCTGTTTGCAAATGCATGATAAGGTGTTTATTTGAGGGAAAAGGTTAAATGCTGAAATAGCAATTTATCCAACAAACCCTATGTTGTAACCACTCTTTAGAATTATCTCAAAGAGACAATTCTAAAGAGTGGTCACAGCATAAGTTTTGGTGCAGAAATAACTTAAATATATGCCTCATATCTTTGCTCCTCATGTCAAGTATATGTGAGTGATACTTATCAGTCTGCCTAGCAGATAGTTGTTTCATGTGATATGTTACTATACAGTACAACCTCTATTAATTAGTCACTCAAAAGAAGTTACATTTGACAGTCAATAGAACAGGAGGCAGCTTAATGCACAGAAAAATTTAGGCAGACAGCTCCAGAAGGAACACTTTGCATTGCTTTCATTTTGCATTAAGCTGCACTTTATTATTTTGTTACCCAACCTTTGTCTTTGAATTCATAGTTTCAAGATTCATGTCTTGAAATTGGTGTTGAGTTCAGCTGAGGCTTAATCCAGAAGCTTTATTGTTAACCAGTGATATAGATTTCTATAAATCATGCGCTAATTTACCTTACCAACTGTATGTCGTATTACTTAGTGCAAAGTTATGTGTTTTGTAATTGTCAAGTTTAAATGTAAAAATAGAGAAGATGGTGCATTTATTTGTGTGTCTGTTATAGTTTTTAATCTTAGTATTTCTCATGTACATGTACTTGCAAAATGCTTGTTTATCATAGTTCCAGATAACGGGCTTTTAAACTCCACTCCATACATACACCCCTTTAAACACCTTTGTCAGCAGTGTATCATCAGGGTCTACTCTGTTTAATTAACCCTTTCCTCGATAAATATGCCTTTCTACGCCTTCTACGTAATAGTCACTTCTTGAAACCATTGTGATAAATAGAGCATAAATTTTGCTCCATAGGAGCAAATGCTCTATTTATCACAATGGTCATAATGCTCCTTTTTGGTAGATTTATTAAAAAAGGTTGGGTCTAAAAATAGTCTAGGAGGGAATGGGTTAGCCTAATGAATATGCACTTATGAAACAATAACAAACATGAATGTTAATTGGATGATTTTATTCTAAATTGCATTTGAATACAGGAAATTTTGGCCATAGTAGAAATAATATTATTCTACAAGCTACTAAAGCAGACTCTATTCGGATGACTCCTATAGGATTCATTGTGTCTACTCTGTTTGCAAAGGTGTTAACCCTTATCCTACTAAGCGCGACCTTACTGACATTTGCAAACAGCTTGGATCCAGATGAGACGCCAAGTAACTCGGCATCTCATCAGGATCCAAGCTGTTTGATACTCTGTCAATAGTATCTCAAAAGTTTGAACGAATCAGAAATAAGTGACAATATGGCAACAGATCGGAGCTTTAGCAGACCTCATTTTCATAGAAGGCTTAGAGTTAAAAGATGTATCTATGGATGTGTTAATATAACAGTGCCCTGCTTATCTTCTGCTTTGAATCTTCTTCTCACTTTATCATTGAGCATTTTCCATTTTCTTGTAATGTTTATTATTATTTAGTCATTCAATCATACAAGTACAAATCTTGTCTTAAATTGCATAATTTTTGTTGCAACAGTATTAAACTAATTATTCCAGTAAATTATCAAGGGTGCATCACCCAGGGTTGTCAATTGTCTCATTAATATGTCATCCATGGATTTATCATTTACAAATACAATAAAACCCCTCTAAACTGGACATTTAAACATGAATATCAGTGTCACTCTTTCAGACAGGTGGCAGCTTAATGAAGGTTGAAAGTCATACAGAAAGCTCCCAATGGAGCTTTCTGGATGACTTTCACCCTGCATTAAGCAACCACCTGTCTAAAAAGACCTATAATGTTCTTTATTGAAATTCTAGGTTTAGAAGGGTTTTACTGTGTCTGTTTGGTGCACATAACACAGTTCAAAATTCATCTGTTTATATCTCATTATAGACTCACAGTGTTCTTATATATATATATGAGGTTCATCAGTCAATTTTGATGTCATTTTCTTCTACTGTTGTAGGTATGAATGGTAGACTTCCAAGTAGTTGTAACAGAATCAGAAGAAATTAAAAAAACAGAGAAAACTGAATTATAATGACTTGTGTGCCTTTGTTCCCGTGTTTATTCTATTCTTCATTTACCTGTTACTCCATGGATACACCTTTGCAAACAGAGTAGACCCAGGTCAGATGACTTCTGTAGGAGCCATGTGATCAGGGTCTGCTCTGTTTGCTTATGATATAACATAGATATGATTACACTTTCTGCCATGGCTAAAACTTCCTGTGGCAATGTGCTTTTATAACATTAAGGTAATTTGCCCCCACAAACTTGTCTGTTATACCCCGGCAAACTTGTTTTTATATCCCGCAAACTTGTTTGAGGGGGTATACTGGAATCACCCTGTCCGGCGGTCGGTCCGTCCGTCCGCATTTGAACATGGGTAGTTGGTATCGCGAACTTCTTCAATCTGAAATTTATTCAGTTTATATTTGGTGTACATAACCATGAATGGTAGATGTGCAAGACGCAATTTTCATGTGTTTACCTCTGGCTATTGCAGAATTATTTTCCACTGAATATTGAGTACTTTTTAGCTCACCTGAGCAAAGCTCAGGGTGAGTTTTTGGGAGACTTGAATGTCCGTCGTCCGTCGTCAACAATTTGTTTGTGAACACTCTAGTGGTCACAATTGTAGTCCAATCTTCATGAAACTTGGTCAGAATGAATGTCTTGATAAAATCTCGGACGAGTTTGAAAGTGGGTCAAGTTGGGTTAAAAACTAGGTCACTAGGTCAAATAGTAGGAAAACCTTGTGAACCCTCTAGAGGTCACATTTTTAGCCCAATTTTCATGAAACTTTGTCAGAATGATTGTCTTGATAAAATCTTGGAGGAGTTTGAAAAGTGGGTTACGTGGGGGGAAAAACTAGGTTACTAGGTAACAGTAAAAAAAACCTTGTGAACACTAGTGGTCACATTTTTAGTCCAATCTTCATGAAACTTGGTCACAATGAATGTCTTGATAAAATCTCGGACGAGTTCGAAAGTGGGTTAAAAAGTAGGCCACTAGGTCAAACAGTAGAAAAACCTTGTGAACACTCTAGTGGTCACATTTTTTGTCCAATCTTCATGAAATTTAGTCATAATGGTTGTCTTGATAAAGTCTCAAAGAAGTTTGAAAGTGGGTTATGTGGGATTAAAAACTAGGTCACTAGGTCAAATAGTACGAAAACCTTGTGAACACTCTAGAGGTCACATTTATAGCCAAATCTTCATGAAAATTGGTCAGAATGATTGTCCTAATAAAATATTTGACAAGTTTGAAAGTGGGTTATGTGAGGTCAAAAAGTAGGTCACTGGGTCATATCTTACAAAAAATCTAGTTTACACTCCAGTAGCCACATTTTTAGCCCAGTCTTCATCAAACTTGATCACAGTGTTTGTCTTGGTGATATCAAGGTTGAGTGTGATCATGGGTTGGGTGGGAATAAAAAGTAGGTCACTAGGTCAAATCTTAGAAACATTACTCTAGAGGGCACATTTTTAGCCCAATCTTCATTGGTCCGAATCATTGTCTTGATACAATCAATATACTAAATCTTTGAAATTCTTGTTTTGCAGAACCACTGCTCATGATCCACTATTAACATTGTTCAAATATTGTCCCTAAGGCCAATATTGGCCCTACCCATGGGCTACCCAGCAAAATCTTAAATCTATGGTAATCAGGTGAGCGATTAAGGGCCAAGAGACGATTCTGAAGAGTGGTCACAACATAGGGTTTGGTGGAGGAATGACGATTTTAGTATTTTAGTACGAACGTTTATCTATAGCTTTGGTATAATGAAACAGAACAGAATCTGAATCCACTTTGTTTGAAATGACGTATCTATCAGGTCGAGGGCTATACATTACCTCATGAGATATCAATGTAAGAAATAATCACTACGGTGTAATAGTAATATTAACTCATTCTCTCCTAGGCTATTTTTAAGCCAAAACTTTTTCAATTAATCTAGGTTTGATCCATGTTGCTCATGTCAAAATAGTCCAGAGAATGCATCTCATTATTTCTTTAATTGCAGACTTTATACTGCTCAACGAATACAACTATTTCATGAAACAAGGGCACTACATCCATTAGATACTGATCTACTGCTTTTTGGTGATAAGGCCTTGTCTTATGAGCAAAATTGTGTTTTATTTGAAACAATTCAACATTATATACTGAGGACGAAAAGATTCAGTTACTGATAATCTAATATATATTTATATTTTTACAGTTCCTTTAATACATTGACATTAACTGCTACAAATATTAAACTTTGCAGTAGGCCTATAATAAAATCGTTATGCAGATCATTGGCGGGATATCTGACTTTTTATTCCCTGCTGAGGAAAATACTTGTAGCCCTCGCCTAACGGCTCGGGCAACATGATTTTCCTCAGCAGGAAACAAAAAGTCAGATACCCCGCCAATGATCTGTATAACTAATAATATACTCTAAGCGCTGTGATCGAGATTCAATCGTATTTATTATATTATTCTTGCACAAAACGTGCTGTTGTAGTCCCGCTAGACCATGTATTAACAAGGCGATTCTCGTGCTCACGCGCTGTTGTTGACCGGTTTTAATTATACCTATTCGGGGCTTAAGGTAAACGATTCTAGGACATTTGCCCCCCGGACACTTGCCCCCCGGACCTTTGCCCCCCTATTTGGGCATGGGCGGACATTTGCCCCCCCCCCCTGGTGCTTTAGCTTGGGCGGACATTTGACCCCCTGACATATGCCCCCCTGTTTGACTTGGGCGGACATTTGCCCTCTAGTGGTTTAGCTTGGGCGGACATTTGCCCCCCTGACATATGCCCCCCTGTTTGACTTGGGCGGACATTTGCCCCCCTAATGGTTTAGCTTGGGCGGACATTTGCCCCACTGGGTCTTGCCACCACATGTATTGTGTTACTCGATCTCAGAAAACCCAGAGACTTCCATTCAGGTTCATTAGAAATTGCTCTAGTACAGAAATGTAGCTATTTTAAATAATTGCTTAGATCTAAGTTAAGTAAATTACTTTTTTGTTATTAAATCAGTAATTTTGTATCTAAATAACAAACAGATGTATACTTAATCACCTTCAGATCCAGATCTTGTTTATCATAAAAGCTAAGCCGAAACTTGACAGTAAATGAATTGCGTAAGTGTAGAATTTTCCACTGCCTTTAGGCTAGTCAAACCCCTAATCCAATTAACACTTGCTGTGTTTTTAACACATAACAACATAATGACAATAAGTGAAAGGACACGTTCTGCTGCATACACCTTTGTGTGTTAAAACAATAAATATGGCTGTCAGTGTTTTCAGAAAATGAAAGGTCACCGTTTTCAGAAAATGAAAGGTCACGTTTGATGTCGCAGAATCATTTGATTTGGAACACTTTTTTACTTCGTGATATATATAACCTCTGTGTTTACAATTTTTGCAAATGGCTGCCGAATTAAATACTGAGGATATTTACACACATCAAATTTAATCATTGCAAAAAAGGTAAATAGAGGCCTCAATTAAACTCGTTTGTAAAAGCTTGGGAAACCCCACGCATGATTAGTTGCTATTTGAAGGCAATTTTTAGATATAAACACTTTGTTGTTTTAAATGCCCAACTTCCTGTAAAATGTTTTAGGGATGCTGATGATGCAAAAAATGACCAAAGGTCCGTCCTCGAGAAAATTAACAGGGGGCAAATGTCCGCCCAAGTTAAACGCCATGGGGCAAATGTCCGCCCAAGTCAAACAGGGGGGCATATGTCAGGGGGGGGGGGGGGGGGGGGGGGCAAATGTCCGCCCAAGCTAAAACACCAGGGGGGGGGGCAAATGTCCGCCCATGCCCAAATAGGGGGCAAAGGTCCGGGGGCAAGTGTCCCGGGGGGGGGGGCAAATGTCCGTAAACCAAGGTAAACAATGGACGCAAATGCTATAGCGTTATGGCCTAAGCATATGTAAACACAGAAAATTAACGATAAATACAACTGTGGCATGTATATTAGGATAGGAAGCAGTGGTGTATTGGTTATGCTGTTAGACCTGGATTAACCTATACAACATGTCGCAGTTTAATTTATCGTTAATTTTCTGCGTTTACATACGTACTGTTTTGTAAACAACGCCATCTGATAGTTGTACTACTGTAGTGATAGACATATTGAATGAAATTCCGAGTAAACGGTATTTGACGTCATGAAATGACGTCAGAAAGAAAACAGTGGCCCGGAAACAGCATAAATCGAACGAAGTGTGTCAAAGAAGTGTATAGTTTTGCTTGTATTTGGAAGAATTAAATTGATGCAGGAATTAAAGCAAAAAATTGGTTTTATGCAAGAATAGCGTTAATACACGTTTGTTTTCGGGCAATAACATCTGCAGTGTCCCTCGGGAATGTTGTTGCCCTCGCCCTTCGGGCTCGGGCCAACAACAGTCCCTCGGGACACTGCAGATGTTATTGCCCGAAAAAACGTGTATTAACCCTCTATTCAAACTATTCAATCCGACAATTATGCAGCGTTTCTTGACCTAGACCTTAAAATTAATAATGGAATGATTTCTTCTAAAATATATGACAAAAGAGATGATTTTGATTTTAATATTGTAAATTTTCCTCATCTTGACGGGGATGTTCCCCGTGCTCCATCTTACGGGGTTTATATATCTCAACTTATTCGTTTTGCTAGAGCTTGTTCATCTGTTGACGATTTTAACAGTCGAAATCTCATTTTAACTGAAAAACTGCTTAAACAAGGATATAGATACCATAAACTAAGAAAAACTTTCTCTAAATTTTACTATCGAAATCTCTCGCTTATTGGCAAGTACAAATGTAATCTCAAGGTACTTTTGCGACACGGTATTTCACATCCTGAATTTTATGGTGATGTGATTTACAAACTTCGTAGAATTATTGGACATACCCATTTTCTCACTTTGTTCATCAAATATATAAAACAATTCATTAAAAAGGGATATGATCCTGTATTATTACAACATACTGCATGTTTGGTTGTGAACCCTTTTACAGTTGGCAATCACGCTGGCCTCTTTGCATGTACGCCGACAAGAAAGGTTTAGTACTCTATGAAGGCGACCTCTTAAATCCAGAAATGGAAGGAGAACGTCGGATATCTGTACTATTTCATTTTTGTCGTACCCTTTATTACTTTTCTACAGTTACTCTGTTTGCAGCTCAATCATTGAGTACACTAGCGATAGGTGGATACAGTATGTTCAATTAAATGTTTTTTTGTTATACATGCACTTTACCACTGTATTTGCTGTGGCGGTTGTTGTAGATTAGTCGGAGAGGGGATACGTTTATTTACACTGTTTGTCTTTTAGGATGGGGATGGAATAAGGGTGAGGTTGGGCGCCCATAAACCGGTTTAAACCCCCGGTGACTTTTGTCACTGACCGTTCCAAGGCGGTACTTCCATCTTCCTCCTATTGTATGTTTGTTTTGTCTTTGTGCGTCTCTTGTTGTTTTTTCTACCCATGTATATTTGCTGTTTCCTTGTGTTGCTGTTCGGGCGAGTGTTTGTTCTGTATGTGGTATTTCCTGCATGACTCATTTTTGTACTTATAACATTATAACGTGACGTCATTGTTACAGACGACGTGTTTGCGTATGGCGCCAAAGACTACGTTGACGTTACTTTTCCCGAAATGTGAATGTGTATTGAACATGTGAACTAGCTATCGAATAATTATTCATGACTAATGAAATACAGTGGCGTAGCTTCCTATAGGCACTTTAGGCACGTGCCTACACATTGATAAAAAATGTGAAAAAAATAAAAACGCCAAAAATACAATAAAATGCAGGGGGAGAGGGGGGGGGGTGTTAAAGAGCACTATCAATATCATACCAGTGCAGACTTTGTGAAAGTAGCAGACGTAAGTTACCAACTCAGAGAATATAACTGAGCGGTCCTTTAGTGCCATGACAAGGATAAACAAGAGTGCCAGTGGACACAATATACGCTCGTCGAGGCTTTGGTCAACATTAACTGAGGTTAACATAGATCTATTTGCTAAACGCAAATTCTAAGTCCAATTGTGCGACATTGACCTTTGGTATACATACCGGCACACAGCCATGCTACTGTAGCATGTCCAGATACGCATTGTAGTGTAATTTGAGAAGGATCCGCAAAGCAGAACTTGAGTTAGGGATGTTACAGACGGACATACAGACAGACGGACAGACAGCGCCATTCCATAGTACGTCCTGTTTTGTCAAACGGGCGTATAAAAACTATCTACATACCACAATGGGAATGGATAGACCGCCTGGCTTGGCCATACTGCATATTTATAAGCATATCGACATTGATGTTGAACGAGCAATTATACCACATTTGCATTACGCAAATGTAGAAAAATGGATTTTTTTCTGAATAAAATAGAGACAAGTAAAATAGAGAACATCAACACTTTGGATCTAGTTTCTCCGTTTACCTGAACATCTGTTCAAAACAGTAAATAGGATTTTTTCTGTGTTTTGAAATTTATCTACGTATGTATATGCTTCAAGTTAAGAAGCGACACATTCTTTGATAATAATTAAACCAATTTGAATTAATGTACATGTATAGTATTATAGTGATTCTTGTGTTGAGCGACCACTGCCTGGGTGAAGTAGTGTGAAAATCACTGGGTACGGGTTGTTGCTTGTGTGGGACGAGAACGATGCAGAGCTAGTAAGGGAGCTTTCTGCATTGTTTTTGCATGCATTAAGCGCCCGCCTGAATTTGAATTACAGACAGCTCCGCTAATAGGTGATCGCTTAATAAATGGTTGGGTGGAAAACTAAGAGCAAACAACTACATACATGTACAGGGCCGTATCCAGAGATGAAAAAGCACCGAGGCAAACCTTTTTACAGGGCCGTATCCAGAGACGAAAAAGCACCGAGGCAAACCTTTTGTAAAGAGGAGGGGGGGGGGGGGGGGGGGGGGGTCCGGGGGCATGCTCACCCGGAAAAAGTTTTTTGAGTGTGCGATTTGACTTATATCTGGGGTGTTTCTTTTTTCTTAAAAATGCAAGCTTAAAAAATTGTGAATTCTTGTACTAAACAGACGAAATTTAGCATGGTCACTGAAAAAAAGAAATAATATTACTCTGGACATGGCATTTAATTCAACCGATTTATCAAGCATTACAACCATTCTTGTTTTCAAATGCTATATTTATTCTGCGCCTGCCTGCACTGTTCCACATCTGCAAAAAAAATAAGTATATCGATAGACATAACATGTCCATGAATATGCATTAGAGCTATGTAATTATAACGTATAAGACGTTCTTCTACCATTGTACAGAATCCTAAACCAAGTTTTAAGTCTACGCAAAGCGCTTAAAATGCTGCTCACACGAACAAGAACCTACTGGTAGTAATATCAACAGTTTTAAAATAACCGAAATGTTCGGAAAAAAGTTTGTTTTGCTCTATGAAAGTCATGAACAACAACGGTCCTACAAAACCTACAACTCCCAGGGGCGGATCCAGGATTTTGTGTTAGGGGTGGGGGTTGGCGTAAACGTGAAAGGTAAGCTGGGGGTCAAGGGGCCGCAAGTGCTCCCTGTTGGGCCTAGGGGGACAAAGCACCCTCGGAAGCTCCTTTAATTTAGTGAATTTGAATGCTTAGACAAGCACTCCTCACGTATGTCGAGCATTATGTGCTTAGATCAAAGTAATATGCTAAAGGTGCATGGTATTTTATAAACAGTACATATGGATCGATTTAGCCAGAGGAAATGATATAACGAAGCCCGCACCGAAGGCAAGGGCCAAGTGCCGAAGGCAGGAAGGAGGAGAGAGCACGAGAGGAAACAGAACCCCTTTTCGTCGGTGTCGGGGAGGTCTTCCCCGAGAAAAGTTTGGAAATTTCGTGTGCTTTGGCGGTTTCTGGTGATGTTTGGATGGACTTTTCACTCATTAAATGTTGACCATTTCATGAAATTTGTTTGGTAATTGGAGTAGATCTAAGATATTGACCAAGCTGAAGACATGATTTCATTGAACTTATTAATTATATCAGCCACGCTGAAGGACAAAGAGTATAGAACACAGTCTGACACTTTCTAACAGTCTCACGATCACCTAAAAAATTGCATTTATTTATTTTCAATTATACTAAACTGCAGCCTAGGAGGATGTCTTGTCGCTAGTGCTGAAACCTGTCACTGGAAATTTGTAACCGGTTAATCGGAACTATTAATTGCGATTTACCGGTTAATCGGAGCTCTGTCACAATCATTAAAACCTGGGTACACCATAAAATCTTTGGTTTAGACATATTTTATTTGTAATTATTTGCATGAATATTGTACAAACACAAAAGAAAAGGGACACGACGGCAAAATTGCTGATTGGGTTCCTCTCCAAACACCGTATCATGATCATCTACACTCGCTTTATACAGAACTGAATGCAAGGTATTAAACTAGAATAATTGCAATGAAATAACCAAATCAGTTATTTCAGCAGAATGTGCCAAGTAAATCTTTGTACTAAAATGCGACTGCATATATCAACATATGATGAAAGAGCAATGAAAATGACCATTGTCATTATGGATATAATTTATGCTCATAATTATCACTTGGGTGGTAATATTGATAAGTTTCTGCGCACATGAAATGTCACAGATGTTCAAACTTAAAACACATGTATTTCTGCAATGTTTACAACTATCAGCTGAGTGTACAGTACAGTTAATTGCCCTGGCTGCAGATACCGTCTCAAAATACTACGTATACATGTATTGCGGGAAGCCCTCGGGCTTGTGTTATGCATAAACCGAGCGTGACCTCAAACTTGAGAAAATAACTTGAATTTTGATGACATATTTTATCATTATAACGTCTTATCATAATCAAGTTAAATTGATATTTTCATTACAAATCTTTCGAAATCTTTCAGACCAACCACTTCTAAAAACTACTACAGATGAAAAAGAATAAAATTGATCGGTTTTATGTACTAAACAACCAACAAATAAAATAGTTTTGAAACAAATACATATACATGTACTTCAACCATTTTATTGAACATGAAAACAAATTTAAAAGTCTTTTTATGACTGTTGTAACCTTTAGCACTCTACTATACTAAGGAAAGTAACCAGTCCGGTTAACCGGTTACGGATTTTGTAACCGGTTAATCGTCATTTCGTAAACGGTTAACCGGGTAATAATTTCAGCACTTCTTGTCGCATAGAGATTTATAACCTCCTTGATATCTATGTCAATGTATTAATGCCAGTGCATTACATGTAAATTTATTTATTTTCATCGCGGACCTTGATTTGTTTTTTATATGTTTTAATGCCAAGTTAGCTCTCTCCACAGAACTGGATGTAAATCTAACTGAAGTAAGTAACAGTATGTGCAAGATGGTGTATATGTTTGGATACATAAGCCGAAAAATATTTTGCTACGTTTGAATCGCAAAATTCGATTTGAATAACGGGATGAGAGTCTAAACTATGACGCGTTTCCGGTTCCGGTTGTTAATGGACGTGCTTCGAACTCGCTCTGATAAAAATCGTTGATTTAGTGCAAAGTAAAACTATTTGGAGCGTAATAAAGTACACGATATAAAGGATAAAAGTGTTTCTGGGATATTGTGGACTTGTCTGTGGACTTAAGATTGGATCCAGTGAGTAATATATGTTATAGACATTTTCCTTTGTCGTAATTATAAAGCAAAAACTGACAACAACAACACATGATGTATAAACTGTGAATGCATCTCAGTGCACGGGTCACGCTGCATTGTCCGGCATATCGCCTCAGGCGTGTAACGGTCAAAGTTATTAACAATGAACGGCGATTACGAATTCAGCCAAGTATTTCTCTCAAACGGTGAAATGGCCACGGGTGACCAATCAGCAACCTGTGGTGAAGATTATGACAATGATTATTCCTTATTAAACATGGACATAAATAGCTCACAGACTTTTGTTAAATCTACACAACGGAACGGGGCTACGCCGTCACGTATAAACAAGGGAAGCAACTCTGGGCTAACTAACAGATCGGACAGAAGTTATCCTGCCTCGCCGATAGTGCTCTCTGACGACACAATTCAGTGCGGTCAACAACCGTCCGACCGGACTTCTGCTGCCATAGCCCTGCCTGATCTTAGTCATCTTCCAAGAGACCTGTTTGTTAGTAGCCTCCTTGAACATTTTCAATCCTCTGAGGAAAAATTGTCCGAATATAGACTTGAGCTTGCCTCTCGCTCACGTCACTGTGACAACGGACCGTCCGGCATCCTGAAAGATAGGAGGAAATCAACCAAAACAAGTGTTGGAGAACGATATGCGCATGACTGCTTTGAGCTAACACAGTTTTTATATGGAAACTTGAGAAACGTGAACAATATGTTTAAAGCATCAGAAGCAAACACTTCGTGCATAGAAGAAAAATACCCACAACATCACGACGGCGGGTCTCTAATGCACGAAGTAAATGTGATTAAAAATAACATGTCATCTCTACAAGCAGAAGTAGCCTTGCTTAAAGCACAAACTGCTGAAATTAAAGATGCAGTAAACAATTTCTCGACAAACATGTCATCTGCTATAGAATCTATGAAATCAGAGATCGATTCTTGCACACGCATTGTATCATGTTCGGACAGCTCTGGTGCCAATATCAGTGACAAAAATATAGGTAAACTCTCTGCTGGTTTGAAAACACTATGCGGTCGGCTGACTGCACTCGAATCACACAGAAATGTACTTCAACAAGACATGCGTAACACTGACTCGAAAGTGAATGAAAATAGTAGACAAATTAGAAACCTTCATGACAGCGAAGTGCAAAAGAAAAATTCCTTTATTGTTCGCATGTCAGAAGTCAACGAAAAGATCGATACGCAATCGAAAGGTCTTGAAGAAATCAGAACAAGATTATCATGTACTGAAAAGGCATCAAAAACTGCAGACTCGAGGCTAAAACATCTCGAAACAAATGTCAATAAAATATCACAGAACCCTAGTGGCAGCCTGCAGAACACTCTTGAAAAATTTGCAACTGATATATCAGATAAAATTAGTTCAATTGGCAATCGTGTCTCTCAAGGACATACTGTACACACCTCATTAGAGCATATTGCAAATAAATTGACTGAGAAGCTCGACACCATTGGCCGAAATATCACGACTGCTCTACAAAATAGGGCGTCAGATACTCCGCCACAGACTACAGCTACTGCTGCTCAAACCAAACCGCCTTCAATTGAAGTACCCTCAACCGCGTTACCACTCCGGAAACCGGAAGTACGCGCCTCAGGTAATTGCAGGTCCTACTCTCAAGCGCTATCGCATAGTTCTGGCGTAGAAACGTCTGGTCCAGACAGAGATTCAAATAACATGAATAAACAAGATATAGAAGCTGTCAATACGTCTTCAAGAAACTCTAACAAAGGTGCTGGTGAAATGATTATTAATATTCAACCTGCATCTAAATCTGTCGTTTCCCAGCGACGTCAGCCGACGTCGACCCAAATTGACGTCTGCAATGATAGCGCGACCACAACTGAGTTTAATTCAAACGTCCCCAGCCCAAGTGAAAAGAACTCTGACTCAATGACACCAGCGAAAACTAGATTTTACGGTGTTGCAAGAAGAAAGGCCGTGTCCTATCTAATTTCAGGTATCGCTTTAGATTGCAACGAAGACGATTTGTACGACTTTCTTGAAGAAATGGGGGTAACGTGCAAAAACGCAAAATTTCTCGTTACTAGGAGAACAGACTGTTTATCAGCACAAGTAGTCGTGTTTAAAGACCAGTCGGAAATCATGGAAAATCCAAACAACTGGCCTGAAGGAATCGCGTGCCGGCCATGGCTAAATCGAACAGAATACAGAAATCGGTGTCGTCACATGACTGATAACATGAACAACGACGAAGAGTATTAACTCAAACATACACTATGGACTTAAACATTATGACTTGGAATGTAACGGGTATCTTTACTGGTATCCCATATCTTTTAGAGCAAATAGACTCAAGACAACTTTCTATCTTAGGAATTTCAGAACATTGGCTACTGAATGAAAATAAGCACGTGTTTTCGGAACAATTTAATGAACACTTCGACTCACACATAGTTACTGGTAACTCTGTGAACTCGTTTAATGGCCGTTCGTTTGGTAAAGGGGGCGTGGGTTTACTCTGGAGAAAGTCACTTAGTAATAGGGTTACAATAGTTGACGTTCAAAGCGACCGAATTGCTGCTATCAAACTTATTACACAGTCTGCTATTATCTACGTTATCCAGGTTTACCTCCCTTGTACCAGCGAAAGTTTAGAGACATTTAAAATCGAAATAGATACCTTGAACGACCTCATATCTGGCTTTGAAAGTGACTGCAGTATAGTGTTAATGGGTGACATGAATTCAAAATTTTCTAAGGAAAGTAGACGTTCTAGAGACACTTACATTTCTAACTTGGCAATGAAACATTACCTTGTGGTACTAACAGATTCAGATCTATGCACCGGAAGCAGTATTTCGTTTGTGCCTGGTAAACATGCGTCACCTAGCCTCATTGATCATATCCTTGTCTCTGAAAACTTAATCAGTAATATACAATCTTGTCACATCGACGACGACAGTCCACTAAACGTCTCAAGACACTTACCTCTATATTTATGTATGAGCAGTGGCAACACAGAGTATAGTCAAAATATACAAAGTGAACAATTCGTAAAATATTGCTACAAATGGACGTCAGCGTTAGAACTTAATAATTATGAGAACACAGTGGAAACAGTGCTATCAGACATAAAGCTAGACTACACAGACATTGATTCGTCATATCGTAGCATAGTTGAATGCCTTATTAAGGCATCAGAGGCGTGCATCTCAAAGCGTTGCTATAAGAGCTTTTTGAAACCGTTTTGGACAAACGCTGTTAAAGAATGTCACCAGAATATGAGCGCTGCACGTGCGTATTGGGTCGCGCTCGGTCGGCCAAGACTAGGACATGCATTCAGCTCGTACAAAGACGAAAAACGCCAGTTTAGATGTAGTCTTAGGAAGGCGGCCTATGAATTTGAGAAACAGGACAATGAAAGAATCAGTGAACTGTCTGAATTGGACCAAAAAGGGTTTTGGAGAATAATTAAATCACGAAAAGGCAGATGTAACAACAAGCAGGGGTCTGAAATTAAATTTGAACTATCAGTAGAAAGAGATCCTGACAAAATACTTCGAGGTTGGAGATCTTATTTTGAAAAGTTGTATGAAGTCACAAATGACGCTGCCTATGACAATCATTTTCGGAAATTTGTTGAACAAAAACTAAAAGATATGCTCAGTGTTGATGCTAAAGACAGCAATTTTTCTATTTTATTAACCAAACCTGTAACAGTTGAAGAATTAATTGAACTCGTTCGCAAGTTACCGAATGGGAAGGCAGCCTCATTTGACCACTTATGTTACGAACACATCAAATTTGGCGGGGAAAAACTCGCTAAGTGTCTTGCATTATTGTTTAATGAAATGCTCCGTTGTGAATACATACCTAGTCAGCTTAAACAAAGCCTCACCATAACTCTCCACAAAGGCGGTGGTAAATCAACCAAAGACCCAAATAACTATAGAGCAATATCGTTACTTCCGGTTGTGTTCAAACTGTTTGAAAAAGTTATACTGACGCGCTTAGAGACATATAACTTCAATAATAAATTAAACCCTTTACAACATGGCTTCTTGCGTGGGAAATCCTGTAAAATGGTATCCTTATTGTATCAGGAATCAGTCAACTACTGCAAAGAACGTAATAGCAAGTGTTATACATGTTTCCTTGATGCCTCAAAGGCCTTTGATAAAACATGGGTGGACGGGATTCTATACAAACTACACAATATGGATATTCAAGGCAAGGCTCTTCGCGTATTCAGTCAAATGCTTCGAGGACACTCCAGTCGTGTGTTTGGGTTTGGTCATTTATCGGAACCGTTCTGTATTTTTCAAGGCACGAGACAAGGAAGCATATGTTCCCCATTCCTATACACAGTGTTCCTTAATGATCTCTTAGATGAGCTGTCAAACTCACAGCATGGTTTACAAATAAACGGTATTCCCCTGTGCGCGCCTACCCAGGCCGATGACATAGTGCTGCTTTCATTGTCAAAAATCGGGCTAAATGAACTGCTGAAAATATGCTACAGATACGCCTGTAAATGGCGCTATACTTACAACGCCAGCAAATGTGCACTGATGGTCCACAACAAAAAGCAGAAAGAACCGGAAGTGGTATTCTATGCAGACAGTCTTTTACCAGACGTATCGTCCTATAAACATTTAGGCATTGTTCAGACTCAGTCGGGGAGATCGCCTGCGAATATTGACGACATTAGGCAGTCCGCGAGAGGCACTCTATTCAGTCTCAAGAGCTGTGGGGTTCACAGCAATGGTCTCAGTCCAACTGCCGCCGCCAAGCTGTACACGTCGATAATATTACCACGCGCTCTCTTCGGCTGTGAGTTATGGAATAATATCACGCAATCGGACTTGAAATATCTGGAATCCACTCATCACTTTTGCTTGAAACACATTCAGTCACTCCCGATGCGCACGCGATCTGACATGGTAAAAGGTTTACTTGGCTTCACGACGTTAGAAGCCTACATTGACACACAAAAACTGAACTTCTTAGGTTCAATCTGTAGACTTGAATCAAAGGACTTGACACTTCAACTTTTCTTACACAGACTCTTCCAACACCAAAACGGTTGTTCTAGAACAACCTTTGGCTTCATTTCTGATATCATAAGAATCTTAACTAAGTACAATCTTTTACCATATCTTGAAGAATTTAAAAATTCCTCAAATTTTCCGGGAAAATACTCCTGGAAAAGTCTGTGTAAGAAGTCCATCATGTCTCATGAACAAGTCAGTTGGTTAAATCGCATGATGTCAGATCCTGAATTTTCAAGATTTCGAGAAATAAATGCAAATCTGACAACATCTAACATATGGCGTGTTTGCCGAGAGAGGCCTTATTCTAGGGAGTTGATGTCATTTCTAGCAAGACTTTCTTGTAAACCTGTAGTTTTCAACGAGAAAACATGTGGAGGGTGTAACCAGATTCTATCAGACGAACTGTTTCATCTTGCCATTAAGTGCAACAATACCCACGTTAAGAACCGTAGACAAGAGTACTATTCAAGACTCAGAACTAATTTTGGTCACAACTTAAGTAGTCTGCTCACTGACACTATAAATGACTCACAGCGAGTGAAATATCTCATAGGCTTTGTGGACAACCAGATGCAGAGTGTGTTAAGTGCTGATCAATACCCTGATTTCTTATGCTGTAACGCAGCTTACCTGAAAGACATTCAAGCCATATTCTTGACGTTTGATAACATGACTGATTAACTCGCTGAGCTCCTAACCGGCAAACGGACACTCACTTTGTATTGCAAATTGGAAAACATTGCAGACCCTGGTCAGATAATCATCTGTTCTGGGTCTGCACTGTTCGCATAGGACTAGTGCAATTCTTACTAATGCACTAGTTGTGGAGAACGCGTATCCACTCTGTCGGGGCCCTGTGAATTAACCAGTTAGGTAAACTAGTGATTCCCTTTGAATGTGTTTCATTTCGGTTTCGAGAAACACATTTATATATTAGGGACCCACTAGTAATTACTTTATATCCGAAGAAATAACCGTGTTTTCGCCTTTCAAGTAATTTCTCCCATCGCCTTCAGAGAAACATGCTCGAAGGACTGAGACATTGTTATATAAATGTGATACAGTGGAAGATTACTATTCTCTCATTGAATTTAAGTGGCAAATAGTTTGAAGCCTGATCAAACGTCGATTAACTAAACGTCTGAGCTGGTTCAAAAACTGCTCGCAATTGATATGACTGATTTAGTGTGAGTGTATATAGTTATATATATGAGCGGAGAGAATAGTGTTTCTCACCTGTTATGCACTGATCATCAACATATGGCCTTTCATCTATGTGAGATGAAATCTAGATATTTCCCTTATGTTTCTGTATGTTGCATGTGCGTTTGTATTCCTTAACTATTTGCATGTTCGTACATGTAGTCATTTACTACTTTATTGTAATGTTATGTTATATGGCTCTCCAGAAATTGGAGGAAATAAAGTTATATATACATGTAAATTTATTTATTTTCATCGCGGACCTTGATTTGTTTTTTATATGTTTTAATGCCAAGTTAGCTCTCTCCACAGAACTGGATGTAAATCTAACTGAAGTAAGTAACAGTATGTGCAAGATGGTGTATATGTTTGGATACATAAGCCGAAAAATATTTTGCTACGTTTGAATCGCAAAATTCGATTTGAATAACGGGATGAGAGTCTAAACTATGTACCGATTGTGAATAGATATTAACGCAAATATGAGTGGGGAATTATCCATGCACGTGATGATGTGAATTGCGCGTATGGCTCGCAGAAAAAAAGACTTTTACATTATTGTAGAAAGATACACAAATGAATTTCAAGGGCACACGCTACTTTACTTTGGCGATTTTAGGGGGTCGTACGCCCCCCCCCTTTCCCACACACTCCTTTGATCCGCCTATGACTCCAACAATCCGCAGCATTTCCATATCAATTAACGTGACCGAACGGCCATTAAAAAGACCGATTCGGATATCAGCCTAGCAGAGGTCATACGTGAAGGAATGGATGGATGAATGAATGGAGCTTAAGCGATTTTGATACGTGTTCGGAAAATTGCTTGATTTTGTGTATTTGTAATTTCTGAAATTTTCACCGAGGCACTTTTTCACCGAGGCAAATGCCTCGGTGTGCCTCAGCGTGGCTGTTATATCCTTATATATTATACTGGAACTGGATCTACAAGGAACACAGTTTCTTGGAATGCCGTCTTTATTATTCTACTAACAAAATCTCCGGGACCGGATACATATATCATATTACAAACTATCTATCTATTGTTCTAGGTATCACGCAACTATTATTGTCTATATGATGACCATATCATCCTTCCCCACAACAGATAAAACATTATCCCTTAGAATATTACTTACATATTTTTGATCAAACATAAATCGGTGTCGTATTTCTTTAATCTAAAGAAAAGGATTGATTGAGTAATGTTAATAAATCATAAAATGACCAGTTTCCATTAACCAAATCTTAATACAGATGATGGAACACGTATTCTGAACACACTTGTAAATTAAGCTCTGCAGACTTCAAATTCTAGCTTGACCCAGAATTACTGGTATCAGCGAAACATGATATCCTGAATGAAACAATGGCCAGTCGCATTCCTTTCGTTTGTAAACTACGTAGGCTATACAAATCTTACTACATATCAAATAAAACATAATACACAGCACAAGTTATTACAAATCTAACTGTTTTACACATACACTCTCAAAATAAATGAAATAAGATCTAATGAAGAAACTGATTAAATACCAATGTCTCTTAAAGTTAATTACACTCTTCATTTCAGGGTAACCTTTAATCAAATACAAAGTTTACTCAAATAATTTTCTTACTGTTATTTCATAATGTCAAACAAGTCGTATATTCAGTTCGTCATATAATAACTTGCACACATTTGAAAAGGTCTATGATATTTATGATGTTGAGAAAAAGGACACTGAAACTACCTACGACGCCACGAAAAAGGTATTAACAGACTATTTTGCTCCTAAGAAAAATGTTCAAATGGAAATATACAGCTTCAGATCTTGCAAACAAAAGGAAGAACAATCGCTTGACGAGTTTGTCACTGAACTTCGTACGTTAGCCAAAAACTGCAGTTTTACGAACATTGACAATGAAATTCTCCAGCAAGTAATTCAGAACTGTAGATCTAATCAACTGCGTCGACGTGCCTTGAGGGAACCTGACAAAAGTTTATCTGATATCTTGACGATCGGACGTATGCTCGAACAGTCAGAGAAACAGGCTAGTGCGATGGAAAATGCTGACAAGATTCAAGCAGTTTCAAGGTCTAGAGGGATAACCAGGAGACCTAGGCCTATGCGAACTCGAGGGAGGAGCAGACAGCTCTATGCAAATTTTGACCGTAAACAGGCAAACAGATCACGTGACAATGCTACACAGTGAATACCTGCAGAAATTGTGGCTATGAATATCCGCACAGAAATGCTCCCTGTCCAGCGAAAGGGAAAACGTGCAATCTATGTAAACGGGCCAATCATTTTAGCCGTTGTTGTCGTCAAAGAGATAAGCGCCAGGTACGAGAAGTTACAGAGGCTCAAAATCTACAGTCCGGTTCGGAAGATGAATTCAGCTACAGTATTTCAGTAAACAGTTTCAGCAAATCAAAATTGCCGAGAACGCAATTGAAAATCAACTATAAAAATGTTAAAGCAACAATTGATACAGGATCTAGTGTCAATATAATGGATGAGAAAACATATGATATGCTTGGAAAACCACAGCTTAGAACAAGGTGCTTGCCCAAACTCATTCCTTACGGAGGTGGACCAAACTTAAAAGTGAAAGGTTGCTGTGAAATGACCGCAGAAAAAAATGGAAAAATTATTGTTGACAAATTCTATCTCGTCAAAGGTAATCATGGCACATTGCTAGGGTATCAAACAGCTTGTGACCTGGAAGTAGTGAAGATAAGTCAAAGTGTCAACATTTCAAATGAGAAAATAGAAAGCAAATATCCAGGAATATATGATGGAATTGGAAAGCTGAAACACCATAAGGTAAAACTGCATATAAACAAGGATGTGAAACCGGTAGCGCAGAAATCTCGACGAACGCCGTTTCATCTAAGGAAAAGAGTCGAGAAAGAGCTCGAGAAAATGATTAAGGATGACATAATAGAGGAAATACAAAACGAATCAACGCCTTGGGTTTCTCCAATAGTGACTCCGCCAAAAAAGAATGGTGACGTACGCGTATGTGTGGACATGCGTGAAGCAAATAAAGCTATTGAAAGAGAACGGCACCCAATGCCTACAATCGATGAATTAATACATGACTTGAATGGTGCAACAGTTTTCAGTAAGCTTGATTTACTATCGGGATACAATCAACTTGTTTTGGACGAAGAATCAAGGTCGATCACAACATTTTCTACACACATGGGAATATACAGATTCAAAAGGTTGAATTTCGGTACCAATTCTGCCTCGGAAGTCTTTCAAAAAACAATCAGTACAGTGATACAAGGGATCCCAGGGACAAAGAACATTTCCGATGATATTTTAGTGTACGGAAATAACCAACAGGAACATGACATTTCGCTCGACAAAGTTTTCAAGGCCCTTTACAGCAATGGACTAACCCTTAACAAAAAGAAATGCGATTTTAACAAAACAGAGGTGACATTCTTTGGAGTAGTGTTTCAAGCATCAGGTATTTCTCCTGATCCCATGAAAGTGGAAGCTATCAGAACAATTAATGAGCCATCAAATGTGTCAGAATTGAAAAGTTTTTTGGGAATGACAGCTTACTGCTCCAGATTCATCAATGGATACGCATCCATTACAGAGCCATTACGCAAACTAACACGGAAAGACGTTGAATGGAAATGGGATGATAGCCAACAAGAGGCATTTGAAAAGCTAAAATCAGCGCTGTCGAGTGATACGGTGATTGCATACTTTGATCCAAACAAAGATACAGAATTGATAACAGATGCTTCACCGGTGGGATTGTCTGGAATACTGACGCAAGAAAGAAAAGTAGTTGCATACGGTAGCCGAGCTTTGACACATACTGAGTCCCGGTATAGTCAAACGGAAAGGGAAGCTCTTGCAATTGTATGGGCCTGTGAACACTTCAGTATGTACTTAAAAGGTGCTCCATGTTTCACAGTAATTACGGATCACAAACCCCTGACAACGATCTGGTCGAAAAAACAACCGCCGCTGCGATTTGAAAGATGGGGTCTACGTCTTCAACCATTCAAAATGAAAATAGTGTACAGACCAGGAAAAGACAATCCGTCGGATTACATGTCTCGCCATCCAATACAGAATAAATTGAGTGACATAAATCTTGCAGAGGAATATGTGGTCTTTGTGTGCGAGGAGTCAATTCCAAATGCAATGACATTGGATGAAGTGAAAACTGCATCGGTGAAGGATGGAACATTGCAGAAGGCAATAGAGTTCACAAAATCTGGGAAATGGCATGAACTGAAAACTCTTAATGATCAAGAAATTGACTTGGAAGAACTGATGTCACTGAGAAGTGTTAAGGATGAACTTACAGTTAGTTATGAAACAGTACTGTTAAGAAATGACAAAATTGTAATGCCAAAGTCATTGAGATCAAAAGCAATAAGGCTAGGCCATGAAGGACATCAAGGTATGACTCGCACCAAGAGCTATATTAGGTCTAAAGTATGGTTTCCAAACTTGAATGCTGAGATCGAGTCTGCAATCCAACATTGTGTTGCATGCCAAGCAAATACAAGAGAACCAAAGCAGCGTGAACCGCTCAGAATGTCGGAAATGCCGTCAGGAGCATGGCAAAATCTGAGTATTGACTTTTGTGGACCTCTTGACACTGGAGACTATTTGTTCGTCATCACAGATGAGTACTCAAGATATCCAGTAGTTGAAATTGTGAAATCAGTCTCAGCAAATACAGTAATTCCGGTACTTGATAAGGTGATCGCTATGTTTGGAGTGCCAATGGTAATAAAATCTGATAATGGAAGTCCATTCAACAGCAAAAACTTTGCCGATTATGCGAAACACATGGGTTTCGTACACAGGAAAATCACACCACGCTGGCCGAGAGCAAACGCGCAAGCAGAGTCGTTCAATAAACCTTTAATGAAATGCGTCAAATCAGCTCGAATTGAGGGTAAAAATTGGAAACAAGAATTGAATCGATTTTTACGACAATACAGAGCAACTCCACATACATCAACAGGTTACACACCTTACAGACTGCTGTTTCAACGTGAACCAAAAACTCGCTTGCCTGGATTCTACAAAAGAAATGACGAAAGGAGAACGGACGAAATTGCAAGACAGAAGGACGAAAATGTGAAATCCAAGAGCAAAACATATCAGGACAATCGAGTCAATGCTAAGGAAAGGAAACTCATAGTAGGTGACAAAGTTTTTGTTCAGAATGAAAACAAATCAAAGTTAACACCTATGTACAAACCGTGTCCCTATACTGTTAAGGACAAGAAAGGACCTATGGTGACAATTGAACGACAGGGACATGAGATAACTCGAAACTCGTCTGCAATGAAGAAGATTCCGGAGAACTTGACATTCGGTAATGACCAACAGCTTGGTGACAGATTAATGGATGAGAATTTACTTGACGAAATTGAGTTAAATGACACTGGTCAAGGCCAAAACATGAACACCAGGCCTAAACGAGAACGGTGCGCACCAAAGTACTTGAAAGACTATGTGTGGTAAAATCGAGAAGGAATGTAATTAAGTAAAAACGTATTGTGCGCATACCTAATATTATATTTAGTTTTAGTGCTTATATTCAGCATACATATATACATACATATATACTTTTCATATTTTGCTTTAATATGCAATGGTGTGACATTTAAACGAGCTGAGTTTAAGGAAATGTGTGCAAGTTATTATATGACGAACTGAATATACGACTTGTTTACGGGCCTGATGTATTTGCTCCACCGTGTACAATGATATATATTATGATTTCATCATTTTCACCTCGTAAAGACGGGTACTTCTTATTATTAAGATAATCAATGCTGGTGTTGCGAATAATTTCTAGTACGTATTAGCATAATATAGTACATGCCGTTGACCGTATGTATTGTATATTTGTATGCTTGTGTACTGTTGGGCCTTTGGCCTTATGTATTAATAAACTATCTATCTATCTATGTATATAAGTGTCAGCTAATGTAGCAGTTTCATTTAATATTTCACAATATAGCAACAGAATATTATAAGAATCAACATTAGCTGTTTTATATTTGGATACTAACATATATATCTTTGCTCTCTAAATCAGCTTCAGCTTATATTACAGTATTAATGGCTCGTTCAACATCTAGATCGATTTTGGTTGTTGTTTGTATGTTTTGGATGTTTTAAAGTTGTAATTTAATGTCGACATATGATACTTACGAGATGACGGCCAAGTGAGTGAGTGAGTGAGTTGGGCTTTACGTCTGACCAACAGTATTTCAGTTATTTGCAGACGGCACCCACTGCTTTCAGACAAGTTATAGTGCTGCCTCACTGGAATGCCTCTGCCGCGGGGACATGGCAAGGGTACCCCCACACAGTCACATTATCCTGACACCGGGCCGACCAGTCCTAGAACTACCCTTTTAATGTCGAGCGTAGACAAGGCCTAGTGACCAATGTGGTAATTTTTTCAAAAAAGTCAGATCATGGGGAAAAATAATCTAATTTTATTCTGTCATTCGTCATCCAGAATACCTCAGAATGCAGGATTTGCGATCTAGGTTCAATTTTTTCCCGGGGGAGGTCCGCGGGAGGCCCCCCGACCCCCCGCTCATTGCTAGGACTCAGGTGCCTACACATTAAATATTCCCAAGCTACGCCCCTGAAATAGTAAACTTACAATTGGTCCGGTGTTTAACCAGGGTGAAACATGCCAGTTATTTTAAGAAATCTGAGAGAAACTGATGCACTTTTTCTCACCTCATCACTCATTTAATCTAGCATTCAAACTAGCTTCAACAATTTGGCATTTTTCGTGTTAAGATTGCGTTAGAATAGGGTTAATCCAACTGTAATTTGAAATTTGCGACGGTATATGAGGTTTTTGCGACCGTTAAAAACCTCATATACCGTCGCAAATTTCAAATTACAGTAGGATTAACCCTATAATTCTTTCAACAAAACGCTAACGATCAAACCTGTAATATTTTTAAGCCTTTACCTGTTTATTCTTATTTCAGTATTCTGCCCATAATGAATGTTTAATATAATAATATATTCTGAAAATGGGTGATCCTTCGAAATCAAAAGTAGAAATGCAAAAAGAGAAAATTGCAGACTCGGTTTTATTGAGTCTGTTCATGAGTAGTAATTAAAAGTGCAACACTACTCACGCCCCCTAGCACTGGCTTAAGCAGTATTCAATTTTCAAAACTAATAACGTCAAAAACTAATGATCCCGAAGGACCAGAAAATATAACAACACTGAGAATGAAGTACGGGGCGATTTTTTACGGCCGCCACACAAGCACTTAACACCTGCTGTTGTGAAGTACATATATTCTAAAAATGGGTGATCCTTCGAAATCAAAAGCTGCATTTTTATATGGGGTTTAGGTGGCAGCGAAAATTTAAATCTGTGCAAACCGAGTAGATCCTGATCAGACAGCATAGGTGCTGCCTAATCTGGGTCTTCTCGGCTTGCAAAGCGGTCAAAAGGCGTCACTTACTATAAGGTAAAGGGTTATCATTTAAATATCCCTTGCGATTTTGCGTTCGTCTTTCACAAGAATTATTTTTTCGCAGTTTTGGGGATACGTATAGATTGCTGTCGGCCATTATTTGGGCTATATGGAAAGAGCATAATGAGAGGAAGTGTCATGCACAAGGTCAATTACCCTGGCTTTACTAATATTGGAGTTATTGCCCCTTGTAAAAAAATCACTTTTTTTGTCGGAACGATAACTCCTATGTGGATTAAAACTTCATACATGGAAAGATCATGATAAGAGGAAGTTTTATCGGGTATGTTTTGTTGTTTTATATTTTGTATGAAATGCTTGTTTAAAATAGACTGATTTCATGAGCCGATCGAACTCCTGTGGATATGTGCTCATTCCGATATCCTTCTTTAGCAGCAATTTAGGTCGGTAAAAAGCTACAGATCTACATAGCATATGTTATTATACTACTGTAAACACCGACTCTAAATAAATATAAATATGGTCAGGTCTCCCTAGACCGCGGTCAGCAAATTGGTCAGCGTTTTAGAACTGGCCTAATTACGGGCAAATGATCAACTTGTGAGCCCTGCAATAGCTGCAGATTCGGTAAATAAAATGGAATAAATCACTTGTATTTCAATTGATGCAAGCTTAAATCTAGATAATAAAGGATTTTTATACAATAATACTCAATTTGAAGTTGTTGTCACTCGAAAGTTTGCGTGTTATTGGCGAGATTTTAAGACCGAACCGTGATTGCACACACATCGTGCATTATCTACTCAAAGGTTCTTTAATGCAGTTGACAGAGATTTTCTGTTTTACTGATGGGACAACTCATTTCTGGGGACAACTCGGCATGTGGTTGTGAGTCAAATCGAGCTTTGGAGAACTCGGCTGGGGTCAACTCGGCACATGAGTTAAAGTTAATAAGAGCATCTTCGTCCTTAACCAAGGTCGAGTTGTGACAAATCGGCTTTGTTTGACATTAATATAATTAACGCTTAATTGTCAGATATTTGTTGTTTTTGTTCGTACTGGAAGTTGACGTTTTGGACAATTTTTAGAATGAAAAACAATAAGTTTAATCTCAACCAGTTGAAATCAAATTATTTTAATGATCAGAACAGATTCAGGTGCGGATCCAGATTTACAGACTGGGGGTGGGGTGGGCTGGGTGTGTGTGTGTGTTGTTGACATCTTTATTACAACCACGGTTCATCATGATAATCACAATATCGTAAGAACAACTCATACTTCTTTAAGAAAATTAATTCTTTTACAGACAACCTGAAGTATGAACTGACTATTCACTGTAAAATACTAACAGTAACTTTAACAAATATCTGACTGGAACTGGATATTAACTTAACATGAACAGCTTGTCTTTATTTGACAATTAATCTTTTAAAGAGGAAAAAATAAAATAAAGTCTGTATAACAACTATGTATCTCTTAAACTTCAAAGTCTGACTATACTTTCATTCTGTTATAAAACACTTGTCTCTGAGTCCCCTTGCAGCTGTTATTACCCTTCTATCAATCAATCATTCATTCATCATGATCATCACAATATCGTAAGAACAACTCATACTATCAACAGGGGGAGGGGGGGGGGGGGGTGTTAGATTTATAAAAACTGGATGACATCACAATTGTCTTTGTAATTTACAGACACTAGTGATGTCATCCAACTATGAACTGGAAAATAAAAAATACCCTCAAATTAAATAATTGTTTTATTAGCTCACCAGAGCACTTTATGTGCTCAGGGTGAGCTTTTGTGATTGCCTGATGTCCATCGTGCGTCATCCGTCGTCAGGCGTCAACAATTCCAACCTTTAAAAATCTTCTCCTCTGATTGAATCTTCAGGGTTCTCAGCTTTCATCTTTGGTACATAGCATCATGCTTTATGAGTTTTTGGCTCACATGGCACAAAGTGCCAAGGTGAGCTATTGGGATGATCCTATGTCCGGCGTCCGGCGTCGTGCGTCGTGCGTATGTGCGTATGTGCGTCGTGCGTACGTGCGGGCGTCAACAATTTACTTAAACATCTTCTTCTCTGGAACTACAAAGCCAAGAGCTTTGATATTTGGTATGTAGTATGATGTAATGGTCCTCTACAAAGATTGTTCAAATTATGTCCCCCGGGCCAAAAATGGCCCCGCCCCAGGGCTTATCAGTTTTTCATAGGAAAATCTTTAAAAATCTTCTTCTCTGAAACTGTAAGGCCTAGACCTTTGATATTTGGTATGTAGCATCATCTAATGGTCCTCTACTAAGATTGTTCAAATTATGACCCCTGGGCCAAAAATGGCCCCGCCCCGGGGCTTATAAGTTTTTCATAGGAAAATCTTTAAAAATCTTCTTCTCTGAAACTGTCAGGCATAGACCTTTGGTATTTGGTATGTAGCATCATCTAATGGTCCTCTACTAAGATTGTTCATATTATGACCCCTGGGCCAAAAATGGCCCCGCCCCAGGGCTTATCAGTTTTTCATAGGAAAATCTTTAAAAATCATCTTCTCTGAAACTGTAAGGCCTAGACCTTTGATATTTGGTATGTAGCATCATCTTATGGTCCTCTACTAAGATTGTTCAAATTATGACCCCTGGGCCAAAAATGGCCCCGCCCCGGGGCTTATCAGTTTTTCATAGGAAAATCTAGAAAAATCTTCTTCTCTGAAAATGTAAGGCATAGACCTTTGGTATTTGGTATGTAGCATCATCTAATGGTCCTCTACTAAGATTGTTCATATTATGTCCCCCAGGACATAAATGGCCCCGCCCCAGGGCTTATCAGTTTTTCATAGGAAAATCTTTAAATATATTCTTCTCTAAAAATTATAAGGTATAGACCTTTGATATTTGGTATGTAGCATTATTTAATCGTCCTCTACTAAGATTAATCAAAATATGACCCCCGGACCAAAAATGGCCCCGCCCAAGGGCTTATCAGTTTTTCATAGGAAAATCTTTAAAAATCTTCTCCTCCAGAACTGTAAGGTCTAGGCCCTTGATATTTGGTATGTAGCATCATCTAATGGTTTTCTACCAAGATTTTTCAAATTATTACCCCTGGGTCAAAAATTGCCCCGCCCCAGGGCTTATCAGTTTTTCATATGAAAAGCTTTAAGAATCTTCTTCTCCAAAACTGTAAGGCAGAGACCTTTAATATTTGGTATGTAGCGCTATCTAATAGTTTTCTACCAAGATTGTTCAAATTATGTACCCCTGGGTTGAAAACTTCCCCGCCCAGGGGCATATCAGTTTTTTATAGGAAAGTTTTTTAAAAATCTTCTCTTAAAAATCTTTAAAAGTCTTCTCTGAACTTGTAAGGCATAGACCTTTGATATTTGGTATGTTGCATTATCTAATAGTCCTCTACCAAGATTTTCAACTTATGAACCCCGGGTCAAAATTGACCCAGCCCTGGGGCTTAACAGTTTTTCATAGGAAAATCTTTAAGGTCTAGACTCTTTATATTTAGTATGTAGCATCATCTGATGGTTTTCTACCAAGATTTTTCAAATTATGCAATCTGTCATTGAAATCATTAATCTGTTACGAACAAGTGAGCGATTAAGGGCCATCATGGCCCTCTTGTTTAAGTATCTTAGTTCTTGGGTTAAAATTGGCCCTGCCCTGTGTGTATAGACTTCTTCACATCAGAAACTACAGTATAAAGGTTTCCCCTTAATTGAGGAGGCCAAAGTACTGAGACTAAGCTAGCTAGCCAGTGAGAGTGTTATGTAATCACCTCATATGCTCTAGCATTCTTTAAGTACTGTACAACATGTCTGCTTCAGAATTGTTGTCTGCTTGTTTAAGTTTATTTACACTGTTTTTAATACATATCAATCTTACAATTAAATCACTTGTACAAACCACATGAAGTTACATATGCATCAGATCAGAATCCAAACTAATTTCAGTCAAGTCTTGCTCAGCAGTGATAAGGGTTAACACTGAGTTTGTCATCTGTCAGAAATGTTTTCTGCTGAAAAATTAACACTGTCAATGGCCCTCTTGTCAATAGAAACATATAGTGAAAACTTTGAAAATCTTCTCCTCTGATTGTCTGGTGAGCGATGTCAGGGCCATTCCGGCCCTCTTGTTGATTTTTTTTAGAGATCTAGATATAAAATTATGCAAAAAAGTTTGTTTGGGCAATTTTATGGAGAGCTTACGCCGGCTCCACCCCCTCTAAATACGCGCCTGAGACATCATTCTGTATACTGTACATACTAGCATATTTTTGTGTCACAACACATCTGAGAGGCAGTGTGTCACAGAGGGATCACTTTTCCATTGTCTGTCTGTTGGTCGGTCGTTCTGTCCATCCAATTGTCTGTGTGTCAATCATACTTTCTTTTTTGCTCAGGGTGAGCTTTTGTGATCACCTGATGTCTGTCGTCCGTCAGCGTGCGTCTGTCATCTGGCATCAACAATTTGAACCTTTAAAAATCTCTCAGTCTTCAGGGTTCTTAGATTTCATATTTGGCACATAGCATCATGTTCAGGTCCTATACAAAAGTTATATAAATTATGCCCCTTGGGTCAAAATTGGCCACACCCCGTGATGGCCTGAGTCTTCTGTAGCAGACTGTTGTTTAAACAGCTTTGTTTATACCTTTTGCTGGTTATTGAGAGTATCATGACCAGCGGCTATTCTTAGCATACATTTATTGCTAGAGTGTTGCTTGTGTGTATCATATTACCCATTTGGACCTGGGTTCAAATGAGGCCCCGCCCCAGGGGTGGCCAGTTTCTATAGAAACATAGTGAAATCTTTGAAAATCTTTCCTGATTGCTGGTGAGAGATATCAGGGCCATCATGGCCCTCTTGTTTTCAATTTTCTCTAAATGCTTTGTTAATCTTGCTTTCAATTTATCTTCCCCAGTACAGAATATATAATTAATAATCACATTTCAGATACTTTAATTTCGCAATTATGGCATGCATTTGATAAAATGCATGTACATGTATATATATCTAAGGTTGCAAAGATCCAAGATCGCAGCAGAAACCTGGAAAATGATTAACCTGTTCCTCCATAAGTACGCCTTTCTACGCCTTTGCAAAGAGAGTAGACCCAGATCAGACAGCTCCTATAGGAAACGTATGATCAGGCTCTACTCTGTTTGCTTGTGATATAATACAGATATGATTTTATAGTTTCTGCCATGGCCAAATACTCCTGTGTCTATATGCTATTATAACAATTAATCTAATTAATGAATATTAATGGTGTCACTGTTATTAATTCTTACATGAATATTCATGGAGTAAAGAGTAAAATGACTAGCATGAGCGTTGGCCAGACTGAGTAAACCTTTGTGCACTTTTGAGACACAAATCCCAATAAGAAATAAATTTTAACCCTTCGCTTGCTATTCATGTCAATATACCTACCTGTAAATAGTGAAGACCCAGATGAGACAGCTCCTGCAGGAGCTGTCTCATCAAGGTCTGCACTATTTACAAGTTGATTGTGCAACCAGTGCACTCCACAGCAGTGATTGCACAGCGAAATACTTGTACACAGTGAAGATATATGTAATTATACAACAGGGCATGGGTAAAGAAGGAGAAATATATTTTAAAATTCAGCAAGAGAAGGGTTAATTGAAATTAGAAATGGACATTTGTTGCGCTTACTTAGATGTATTTTTGATATTAAAAGCTTTGGTTTATGTACCGGTAATAAATTCTCTTTTTAGGTTGCAAATGTCATTTTTAAACTCCCATTTGGGTGTTGGAATTTGCCGAAAAATGCTGAAATTAATCGACAACAGTGGTGGGGGGGGGGGGAGTTTAGATCTTACATACAGATAGAAACATGCAGACTTAAGGGATATCCAGAACGATAATTGATTGTGTAATTCCCATATCTCCAGGCCAGCTAGGTTGCAAAGGGTTGTCACTGTTTCAGTTTTTGTCTTAAAATGTCGGCATTACCCGAAATTACTCTTAATATATTTTGCTGTTATCAGTTACAAAAAAGTGCAATCAGTGTAGAAAACCCTGATTATTATTTCTAACATTAATATTTATGGATTAAAGGAAGCTAATAATTAATCATGTTGTCATTATTTCTTTTATTCATGGAGTTAAGTATTAATTATATTGCAGATGGTCCTTCTTGCTGCAAGGTTGATTCTTCAAAGAACTAAATACACAGCCAGTAGTCAAATTAGACTTACAGATTTCAAAAAGTCATTATCCACAACAGTACAGGTAAGGAAATTAAAAGGTTATATACATATCTCATTTTCAATCTAAAACCAGTTTTGTTGGTATACATTGGAATCAGCTTTCTTAAGTGATTCTAATAAGGTTTTTTATGAATATTTGAAATTTAAGCTGCCAGTGACACTGCAGATATAAATTCCTGAAAACAAAACATAACAACACATGCATTAATCTTATATTGTTTAGCCCTTTAACTGACTGGGACACATTTAACCCATACAACGCTGAGTATTCAAATGGACAGTTCCAAAATTCATCCAGGTCATGCTTATGGTGATTATTTAGGGATTTTTCTAAAGAAAAGTGTAACATGACAAACAGTGCAGACCCTGATGAGAGGGCTCCTCTAGGAGCCCTCTCATCTGGGTCTACACTGTTTGCAAAGGACATTAGTGACTCATTTCCCGCGCTGTAAGGGTTAAACAGCCTTGCTAACAGATCAAGGTCTGCTCTGTTTTCATACCCCTTTACTCTATAAATATGCCTTTGAATTTCTATGCCTTTGCAAACAGAGTCGACCCAGACCAGACGACTCCTATAGTCTGCTCTGTTTGCTTATGATACAATATTGATGTACCCTTTGCAGAATTGCATGTGTCCATGTGCTATTATTATATACATGTATATTACTGTAATTAAAGAGGAAGTCCATACAATGAACGCATATTTTCAATAATATCATAAAACTTGGTATTTGCTATGCTCAATCATTATTATAAAGGTTGCCAATTTGAACTTATATCGTAAAATGCCCCTGTGATACAAATAAACCGATCTCATCAATACTTATAATTTTTGTTCTACAACACAATGTTATCGGCCTTTTCCGTTAAAATTTTTGCCGATGATCACTTGATCCCTCCATTGTTTACGTAATAGCTTTTCTCGGAAGTGGTTGGAGAAACGCGAATAGGGCGAACAGTTACGTAACTAAAACCCAACCCCAATAAAACTGAAACATCGGGGAGTAAATTCGGGATCGGCGATAACAAACACATGGATGTTTTGTCATTATAAACGGTAATTGGATGGGTTTTCTTGCAATATACTATTTTTCAGCATATAAACAAATGAATTTTGTATATTTTAGGTGTTTTTGAAACGCATCAAATGTAGGGACTTCCGCTTTAACCCTTCGCTTGCTATTCGCGTCAATATACCTACCTGTAAATAGTGAAGACCCAGATGGGACAGCTCCTGCAGGAGCTGTCTCATCAGGGTCTGCACTATTTACAAGTTGATTGTGCAACCAGTGCACTCCACAGTAGTGATTGCACAGCGAAATACTTGTACACAGTGAAGATATATGTAATTATACAACAGGGCATGGGTAAAGAAGGAGAAATGTATTTTAAAATTCAGCAAGAGAAGGGTTAATATTCATGACGTCACTATTTCTAAAATGAATATTCATAGAGTAAAGGGTTATGGAATAATATATATAGATCTGATTCTACAGTTTCTGAAAGGTGAAAAAAAAATCATTTGTTCTTTAGAAAATATCGGCTAATAAATATTCATTTAATAATTATTTACTACATGAATATTTATCAGGTAAAGAGTTTATTCATCTATTTCTCAAGTAAAACATGTCATAGGTTTGTTATAATGGTCATTCTCAGATTCAGCTTTCAACTTGACTAAAGCCTCTGTAGACCTAGCTCAGAGCAACGGATAACGGTGCATACCCAAATACAGTAAAACCCCTCTAAACCGGACGTTAAATTTGGTATAAATATCGGTCTTCGAGACGGGTGGCAGCTTAATGCAGGGTGAAAGTCATGCAGAAAGCTCCTCTAGCTCCTCATTAAGCAGCCACTTGCTTAAAGGTATCTAAATTCTTCTCTACTATAATTCCGGTTTAGAGAGGTTTTACTGTACTAAAATTGTCCTTTCTCCACTAAACCCTATGTCGTGACCACTCTTTAGAATCGTCTCTTCGAGATGAAGCTAAAGAGGGGTCGCAACATAGGGTTTGATGGAAAAATAAAGTTGTTCTTGAAAATGTTTTAATTTGTACATCTCATCTAGATCTCTACTAGCCTATTGCACTGGACATGATTGTTTGTTAGACATCTGACACCGAGGTACACTGTCACTTAACTCTATCATACATAGAGTTGTATTCTTTTTTAACCCTTTACCTCATGAATATTCATGTAAGAAGTAACGAAATTGTGAATATTAATTTAAATGCTGTTTTATAATGGATTATGGCATAATATTATGAACACAGCAAGTTTTGGCCATGGCAGAAATTGTAGAATCAGATCAATATTGTGTCATAAGCAAATAGAGGAGACTCTGATCATGCAGACAGCTGTCTGATCTGGGTCTTCTCTGTTTGCAAAGGTATATATATATATATATATATTAAGTAAAAATGTTAAAGTGTTCCGTAATATTTTCTTCTTTACAGAAAATGTCAACTATTAATTTCAAGACTGACAATGCCCTTGGTGACTGCCCCGGGTTTCTGCAAGGGGAAGGAACCAAAGGCCTCATCGTATTACAAGTGAGTTACTTCCCTTTGTTGCAATTATGTGAACGCTGCTCTTGCTAATAACAGACGTATACATACATATATGTATATTTGGCTGCTAATTATAGCCTTTGCAAGTAGATTGTTACCAGATCTGAAGGTAAGCAACTTGGTATCTGATCAAGACCGAGTCTATATTGAGAAAACAAGTCCAATTGAATATTTGTCAACCCTTTACTCCATGAATACTCACAAGAAATAAATGGCATCATGAATTTTAACCCTTTCCTTCGCAAACAGATATTACCCAAATAATATAATGTTTCTATTGTAGCTGTCTGATCAGGGTCTGCTCTGTTTGCTTACGAAATACTATATAAGTATGATTCTACAGATTCTGCCATTGCTTGTGTTCATGTGCCATTATAGAAAATAAACTAATTAACCCATTACCTCATGGGCTATTTTTAGATACAACCTCTTTGAATAAACCTACCTAAAGGAGCATTAACTAGAGAAAAGGATTTTTTTTATAGAAATTTGTAGTTTGAAACCATTGTGATAAATAGAGCATTTGCTCCTATAGGAGCAAACTTTTGCTCTATTTATCACTGGTTTCAACAGGTGATTTTTACAGAGGCATAGAAAGGCGTATTTATGGAGGAAAGGGTTAAGATTAATTCATAGTAAATCAGGCATAGTAAGCACAGATCCTAATCATGTAGCTCCTATAGGATCTGTCAGATCTTGGTCTATTCTGTATGCAAAGATGTTGTCTTAATTATGAAGTAAAAGAAATAACCCTTTCTCAACTGAATTTTCATGGATGTAAGTATTAATGATATCATTAATTATTGTGTTGATTTGATTAACCCTTTACTCCATAAATATGTTCCTGTAGGAGGCGTCTGATCAGGGTCTGCTCTGTTTGCTTATGACATAATATAGATATGATTCTACAGCTTTTGTCAAAGCAAAATATTCCTGTGTTCATGTGCCATTACAAAAATTTATCTAATTAATATTCATGATATCATTATTTCTTACATGCGTATTCATGCAGGGCTAACTGAATTTTTATGGTAGCTTGTGAAGAAAGAAATTGTTTTCCTTGGAAGAAACTAAAATCAGATCTGTATATTTACATTTATAAGCAAACAGAGCAGACCCTGATCATCTGATCTGGATTTGTTACATGCCCATTTGAAAAAACAGGATCTATTACGGAATGGCACTGTCTGTCTGTCTGGCCATCTGTAACATCTCTAACTCCGGTTAAGCTTGGTGGATCCTTCTCATATTTCACCACAATGTTTATCTGGACATGCTACAGTAGCATGGGTGTGTCCCGGTATATATATCCAAGGTCAAGGTCGCTCAATCGGACTTGGAATTTGTGTTTAGCAAATACAATGTAATTATGTTAACCTCAATTTATGTTGAACAAGGCCTTGACAGGCGTATATTGGGCCCACTGCCACTCTTGTTTAAGTTTGCAAAGGCATTCTAAGTTATTTCTATGGAATAAAGGGTTAAAATAAAGCAAATATTCTAGGCTAACACAGTTTATTATTGGAAGAATCGGGTAAATACTTTCATAGAAGTTGCCAACTCTTTCATTGTTTCCCTTTAGCCCATTCCCTCATATTGACGCCTCTGAAAAGTCAATTTTTGACTCCTATGGAGCAAATGCTCTATTTATAACAATGGTCTCAAAACTACCCAATTCTAAAAGTTTCCTTTCCTCTAGTAACTGCTCCTTTTCAGTAAACATATTGAAAGAGGTTGGGTCTAAAAATAGCCTGTCTGCAAGAGAATATGGGTTAACCCTGTACCTCCTACAGATCTGGGTTGTGAGTAAGTAAATGGTTAAATTTAAACTATGTATTTTTGATAAACTGTGCAAACAGTGTCAAATAACTTGGTGTCTCATCAGAATACAGACTATTTTACACTCTGACATTTAAAGCCATTACGGTGATTTACCTCATAGGCTATTTTTAGGTTCATTACCTCATAGGCTATTTTTAGACCCAACCTCTTTGAATAAATCTCCTGAAAAAGAGCATTTTACTAGAAAAAAGGAAAAAAAATAATTGTGTAGTTTTGAAACCATTGTGGTAAATGGAGCATTTGCTCTAATTATCACTATGATTTCAAGAAGTGGTATCGGAGGCGTCATCACGGCAGAGACGTCATCACGGCAGAGAGGTATCAGAGGCATCATCATGAGGGCCTGTTAGAGTTACAGGCTATAGTTTTGTCAATATTTCAGGAATGGTGGGGATTAAATGATCAAATTAAGCAACAGGCCAAGGATATTGGAGATCGGGGAAATTTTGTCACGGTCGTACCTGACCTGTATAGAGGCAAACTTGCCACTGATTTCGAGACTGCTGGTCATCTGATGAACAGTTTGGACTGGGATGGAGCCATTGCTGACATCCAGGGAGCCGCCAAGCATCTACTAAATACAGTCGGCTGCACTAAAGTAAGCTTCATTTGAGTTTTTAATTAACCCTTTCCCACATATAAACGCCTTCATGCATTTGCAAACAGAGTAGACCCAGATATAGGAGCTGTCTGATAAGGGTCTGCTCTGTTTGCTAATGGAATTTGATAGATCTGTTTCTTCAGTTTCTTAAATGGCTACAATATTCCCATAATTGGGATTGTCGAGTGTTCTCAGTAAGAATTTTTTGAACAGGCAAGGTTATAAAGGTAACAGGCTTTTAAGTGGGGTCCGGCAATTTTTCCACTTTTGCATTTTTATTTCTTGACTGATTTGAACTAGCCAAAGTGGTTTGAAGTGGTCAATTTGGCTGGCGGCCGGTTCTTATTGAAAACAAACAGTAATAATATTCCACCTTCCATATTTCATTGTAACTAATTTGTCCATGAATATTCAGTAGGTATTGAAATTTGAAATAAATATAGAACAGGGAAAGGATTAACTCCTAATTAACATTAATGCATGAAATCATCACTTCATGAATACAGTTAAACTCCTCTAATGCTACCACCCACAAGAGATATAATTCTGGGTGGTAGAGGCATGTGCTAACTTAACCCTTTCCCAGTTCTATGTTTATTCCAAATTTCAATACCTACTGAATATTCATGGACAAAATAGTTATAACGAAATATGGAAGGTGGAACATTGCAGACATTTTAGAAAGCAAAGAAACAGTTCTATCAAATTCCATAAGCAAACAGAGCAGACCCTGATCAGACGGCTCCTCTAAGAGTCGTCTGATCTGGGTCTACTCTGTTTGCAAATGCGTGAAAACACGTTTATATTAGGGAAAGGGTTAATGCAGGACAAAAGTAATGCAGAAAGCTCCTAGAGGAGTTTTCTGCATTACTTTTGTCCTGCATTAAGCAACCACCTGCTTATAAAGACACCCATATTTATTCATTAGAGGGAGTTTACTGTAGTTATGAACTGAATATATAAGAGGTAAAACTTTCAAATGGAATTGTTGGCTTTGACAAATCTGTAGGATCAGATGTGTATAATTTCATTTTAACCCTTTCCCTCATATAAACATGCTTTCATGCATCTGCAAACAGAGTAGACCCAGATCAGATTGCTCCTGTAGGAGCCATCTGATCAGGGTCTGCTCTGTTTGCTAATGGAATTTTGATAGATTTGTTTCTTTACTTTCTAAAATGGCTACAATGTTACACCTTCCATATTTCATTATAACTAATTTGTCCATGAATATTCTGTAGGTATTGAAATTTGTAATAAAAATAGAACAGGGAATAGGCTAAGCAAATTGAGAAGATTCTGACCAGATGGTTCCTACCGGAATTATATGATCTTGGTCTTGTCTGTTTGTAAAGGCGTTAAAATACATCTCTCCGAGGTGAAAATGTTAACCCATTCCCACTTAGGCTATATTTAGACCTTACTTCTTTCATTAAATCTACCAAAAAGGAGCATTAACTAGAGAAAAGGAAATTTTCAGAATTGTGTAGTTTTGAAACCATTGTGATAAATAGAGCATTTGCTCCTGTGGAGCAAATGCTCTATTTATCACAATGGTTTCATAAAGTGACTTTTACAGAAGCGTCAAAAGGCGTCAATATGCGGGAATGGGTTAAAGTGTGTAGTGTCTTATTAACCCTTTCCATGTTCTATGTTTATTCCAAATTTTAGTACCTAATGAATATTCATGAGGAAATATGGAAGGTTGAACATTGTAGCAATTTTAGAAATTAAAGAAATCATCGATCAAATTCCATTGGCAAACAGAGCAGACCGAGATCAGATGGTTCCTATAGGAGCCATCTGATCTGGGTCTACTCTGTTGCAAAGGTGTAAAAACATGTTTATATGAAGGAAAGGGTTAACCCTTTTGTTCATTTTCGCACCTTGTTGTAAATAGGGTAGATCCAGATCAGACAGTTTCTGCAGGAGCTTGTCTGATCAAGAACTGCCAAATGCTTATGAATATTTATTGATCTGATTATGAAGTTTCCACAACAGTGAAGAAAAGCCCTTCCACGTTATGTTTCATTTAATTGATTCTGTCCACAAATATTCATGAGGTGAAGAAATCTGGAATAAATGTTAACCCATTTGCTCCCACGATCCCATATATGGGACGTAGGCAAACAGTGTAGAATCTGATCAGACGCCGCATAATGCGGCATCTGATCTGAGTTAACTCTGTTTGCTAATAGGAAATTCAATACAAAATGAAAATTTAGACCAGATATCCCTTTGATAACAGATAGACTAATCCAATATATAAGCATGGAAGAATCCACTGGGAGCAAAGGATTAAACAGGGAAAGGGTTAAACATTTACTTGAGTTATATGACAGCGTAGGAGCTGTCTGGTCTGTGCTTGCTCTGTTTGCAGATACGTTTAATTCTCTTCTGACAGTTAGTCATGACAGTAGATGTCCTTATATTATATTTTCAATACAAGAATTACCGATAATAAATATTCATAATGGGCAAATTGCATGGATATTCATCAAGTGAAGGATTAAGCCTTTACCATTTAGTCTATTAACCATTAACCTACTAAGCGTGACCTAACTGGTCTTTGCAAACAGCTTGGATCTAGATGAGACACCGAGTAACTCAGCTTCTCATCAGGATCCAAGCTGTTTGACACTCTGTCAATAGTATCTCAAAAGCTTGAATGAATCAGAAGTAAGTGACATTGGTAACGGATCGGAACTTCATTGCAGGCTAAGGGTGAATGCCTTTGTAAATAGAACAGATCTAGGTCAGATGGCTTATGTAGGAGTCATTGGATCAGGATCTACTCTTTTCACTTATGAAATAATGTAGATCTGGTTCCATGCTTATAAAGCTTTTTAGTTGAGTCTGAGATCGTTCTCTAGCTTTTGATTGGTCAGATTTGAGTTCTCAAGCTTTTGGTTGGTCAGATTTGCTCAAATCTGACCAATCAAAAACTTGAGAACGAACTCAGACTCAACTAAAAGTTTTATAAGCATGGACCCAGATTCTACAGTTTCTTCCATGTTCAAAACTCTCTCTAATCATGTGCTACATGTTGAGGGCTTGCTGCAAAACTATTCTAACTCCTTCACTTTGTGAAGGAGTTAGAATAGTTTTGCACCAAGCCCTCGATATTGTATAATAAAAGTTTCATCTACATGTAGTTAATATTAATAATGTTATAGTCTCTTAGATTCTTACATGAATATTCATGGAGTAAAGAGATTCTACTACAGTGCTCCCTCTCTACAACGACACCCTTTGGGATACGAAGATTGTATGTGTTGTTCAGAGGGAGTTGTTATAGGGAGGGAAAATCATACATAATTAGCTTGTTTGCAGATCCGCAGATCAGGTGTATTTCGAGAACTAAAACCGTTATGCCTCAATCAAATCCTATGTTGTGACCACTCTTTAGAATCGTCACAAAGTGACGATTCTAAAGAGAGGTCACAACATAGGGTTTGATAGAGGCATAAAGAAAATACGATGGGGAAAAAGTTGTTTCTGGAGCCTTGTTGTTTCGGAAACAGTGACATGCGTTGTTGTAAGGAAGGAATCGTTATTGAGAGGGCCGTTGTAGGGAGGGAGCACTGTAGTCTCTTAGATTCTTACATGAATATTCATGGAGTAAAGAGATTCTACTATGTTGCTATTGCTGTTACAGGTGGGTGTGACTGGATTATTCTATGTTACTATTTCTGTTACAGGTGGGTGTGACTGGATTTTGTATGGGTGGAGCCTTGTCTCTGGCTGCTGCTGTCAAGGTACCAGAGATTTCTGCAGCTGCTCCCTTCTATGGCATTCCTGATACTGATAAATTTGACGTTACTACGATTACAATACCGGTACAGGCCCACTTTGGGGAGACAGATCATCTCAAAGGATTCGCTTCCAAGGAAGATGCAGAAGCTCTAAAGAAGAAAATGGTGGACAGCAAGAGAGACTTCACATTGCATATGTATGAAGGCTGTGGGCACGCCTTCACCAATGCCACTGGGCCTCTAGATAATTTTAACAAAGAGGCATGTGAGCTGGCTTTCTCACGGCTGATACAGTTCATGAACGATAATCTGAATTGAACGTAAAACATTTCTAAACTCTTATCTGTGACTTATTTGTGATATTACTGTGTGAATAACACTTGTGAGTGGTTTTGATGCAGATGAGATGACCAGTTTGGGGCTTCTTGTCTGGACTAAACTGTTTGATTTCGATTGCATTGTGAAGATGTAGGTTTTGTTTTATAACCTTATATTGACCCTTTCCTCCATAATTAACTCTTATCTACACATTTACAAAGAGAGTAGACCCAGATCAGATGGCTCCTATAGGAGCCGTCTGATCAGGGTCTGCTCGGTTTGCTTTTGGAATAATAGATCTGATACTATAGTTATTCATGTGTCCATGTGCCATTTTAAAAATTAATCTAAGTAATATTTATGATGTCATCATTTCTTACATGAATATTCATGGAGTAAAGGGTTAATATTGTATTTGTATATGTCTCAATCTGTCCATTCTTATTAGTGCCATAGTATTTTACAGAACTGAGTTTGATTTGGCACATGTCTCAATCTTGAGGAGATGATGTTGTGTGTACAGGAACCATAGGTAAACTCAAGGATTAACTTTTTTGTTGAATTATGTCCATTGTTTATCTCAGTCTTACATATATGTTGTCTGTTCTATTACCTGTGTGCATCTGATGAACCAAATTAAGCCTTTACTCCATAAATACGCCTTTGCGAGCAGAGTAGACCTAGATTTGGCGGCTCCTATATGAGCCCTCTGATCAGGTTCTCCTCTGTTTGCCAATAATATAATATAGCTCTGATTTTCTGAGTTCCAGTAATGGCCAAAATGCCTGTTTTTATAATGCCATTTCAAGAATTCAACTCATTAATATTCATGATATAATTAATTCGTACATGAATATTCATGGAGTATAGGGGTTAACTCTGTACTTCATAGTGCACTTGTCCAAATGACCATTTCTCAGTTGAATTAATAACCCTTTCCCTCATATAAACATGTTTTCACGCATTTGCAAACAGAATAGACCCAGATCAGACGGCTCCCAAAGGAGCCGTCTGATCAGGGTCTACTCTGTTTGCTAATAGAATTTCAAAATTCCGCGTATTTACTTTCTTAAATGGCTACAATGTTGCACCTTTGGGAGCCGTCTGATCAGGGTCTACTCTGTTTGCTAATAGAATTTCAAAATTCCGCGTCTTTACTTTCTTAAATGGCTACAATGTTGCACCTTCCATATTTCAATATAACTATTTTGTCCATGAATATAAGGTTTTTAAATTTGGAATGAACACAGGACAGGGAAAGGGTTAAGTAAATAATGACATCATGAACATTTTTATTAGCTGAACTTTTATCGCATATATACACAGGATTATTTGGTATTGGTAAAAACTGTAGATACGGATCTGTAGGGTCTGTCTGGTCAGGGTCTGCTCTGCTTGCTTGTTGAATAATATTGGTCTGATTTTATAGTTTCTGAAATGGTCAATAATTGTTATATACATTCAGTTAACTCTTTCTCTCAAATAAATGTGTTTTAATGCATATGCAAACAGAGTAGACCCAGATCAGATGGCTCTTATAGGAGCCATCTGATCAGGGTCTGCTCTATTTGCTAATGGAATTTGAAAGATCTGTTTCTATACTTTCTAAGATGGCTACATTGTCCACCTTTCGTATTTCATTATACATATTTTGTCCACGAATATTCAGTAGGTATTGAAATTTGTAAACATAGAACAGGGAAAGTGTTAATGAATATTGGTAAAGGCATGACTTTCTAGTACAAATATTCATGAGGGAAATCCTTTCATACAAATGCCTTTCACACATTTTCAAACAGAGTAGACCCTTATCAGACAGCTTCTATAGGAGCAGTCTGATCATGGTTTGCTCTGTTTGCTTTTGACATGATATATATTTGACTCGACAGTTTTTTTTTCAAAGCAAAACCTTCTCTTGAAAATTTTACATAATAAGAGTTGAACTAATACTTATTTTGTCATTATTCCTTACATGGACATTCATGAGGGAAAGGGTTAAGGGACACTGGTCATAAATAGGTCTATGGTTTCTGACTTGTCGGATCATGTAGTAATATCTAAGAGCTTAGAGGATATTTAGGTTACGGGTACATGTAATAATTACGGGTACATGTAATAATCAGATATGCGGCTCATATAATATTCATATTTCTGGTACATTTAATAATCAGATTTGTGGCTCATATAATATTCATACTTCTGGTACCTGTAATAATCAGATTTGTGGCTCATATAATATACATACGTCTGGTATGTGGAAAAATCAGATTTGTGGCACATGTAAAACAGTAGAACATATCCCAAGCGGCCATTCATTCTTTGAATATTGTTGTCTGAAAAAGCATGTGGTTGCTTAACCCTTTACCTCATAGGCTATTTTTAGATACAACCTCTTTGAATAAATCTACCGAAAAGGAGCGTAACCAAGAGAAAAGGAAATATTTTAGAATTTTGTAGTTTGAAACCATTGTGATAAATAGAGCATTTGCTCCTATAGGAGCAAATGCTCTATTTATCACAATGGTTTCACAAAGTGACTTCTAAAGAGTCGTCAAAAGTCGTCAATATGAGAGAATGGGTTAATACAGGACACAAATAATGCAGAAAGCTCATATAGGCGTTTTCTGCATTAATTTTGACCTGTATTAAACTATAACTTGCCTTAAAGACCCATAATTACATATTTTAGATGACCACTTAACCTTTAGCCTGCTATGGGCAGATGAGTGAATACCTATGCAAACAGTTTGGATCCAGATGAGATGCCGAGTAACTCAGTGTCTCATCAGGATCCAAACTTTTTGACAACCTGATTTCATTTTGGTAGACAAATTGATTGTGGCTTGAATTTTGGAAATGTAGTAGGTGAACAATTCTGTAAAAATTATTTGCTCAACAGGCTGTTGAAGCATGTCAGGTAGATTTTGGAAATTTGTCAGGTAGATTTGACTTTTGTCAGGTAGATTTTACCGACACGACGAAATATATGGAGATGAAAAAATTATCTTCTGGATACTTACGTTTTTTTTATACCTTTTCACATAATCATTCATACCTTACCATAAATACTGTTACGGTATTACCCACATACCATACCATGCCATGCCATTATAAACCTTACACTACACACATAACATTTACACACACTTTCCCTCATATCAACGCCTTTTCATGCATAGGAGCTATCTGGTCAGGGTCTGCTCTGTTTGCTTATGATATTGGAATGATTCCACACTTTCTGGCTTGGTCCAACAAAATCAAATGTCCCTGTGCTGTTATAATAATAAATCTACCTTTACAAACCATACATTATACAGACTACATCTATACACAGCCATGGCATCATCTCCAACCCTTACAATGCCTAGAGATCAATAACCCCATTAACCCTTTCCTTCATATAAACATGTTTTACTCATTTGCAAACAGAGTAGACCCAGATCAGACAGCTCCCATAATTAAATAATGTCATGAAAAAATCAAGACTTATTACTGTTTTATCATAGTGAAAAATATATCGGAGTGTCTATTGCCACTTTTTTTTCTAAACCGGTGCAAGGGTAAAAATCACACGCATCGTGAGAATTACACAATATGGCCATAATTCCGATAGTAGACTACCGTCATCCCGGAAACCCTTGAAATTGATGAATGAAGCAATTGTACAAGTTAAATAGATATTGGACAATGTTTTATGAAGGCAGAATGTATGAAGACATTAATATATAATCAAATTCGTTCATTTTATGCAAAAGTAATTAGTCTGCACAGTCTCTATAGAGATAACTTTATATATGGAATAAAGATGAAAGAAAAATAATGAAAGAATATTGCCGGAGATAAAAGTAGAATTATACGTGGTGTAGATATTAAAATATAAATTGAAATTAATAACAAAACAAATGACCCACCTCATTGTTGATCTGTATGTAATTAATCCAAATAACAACTAATAAGAAATTACACATTCACATAAATCCAAATATATATTTCACGAATATTAAAATATCCCTCGTATATCACATGCGAGCGCTTTCCCAAAATGTCCATGAAATATTGAATAGAATATCAGATTCAGAGTGGATTGAAAACTCAGAGTGCAAGCCGAGTTAATGTCAGCTTTGATACACAAACTTTATAGTTCGAGTTGAGGAATGTTCTATTGTTTTTAACTCTTTCCCTGTTCTATGTTTATTACAAATTTCAATACCTACTGAATATTCATGGACAAAAAAGGTTTATGAAATATGGAAGGTGGAGCATTGTAGCCATTTTAGAAAGTAAAGACAGATCTTTGAAATTCTGTTAGCAAACAGAGAAGACCCAGATCAGACGGCTCCTAGTGGAGCCGTCTGATCAGGGTCTACTCTGTTTGCAGATGCGTGAAAACGCGTTTATATGAGGGGTTAAAGGATAATCAATATGATAAATTGAAACAACATTTTATCAAAGAAAGTCATTATGCCATTGTATCTTAAACATTTAACTGGTATCTAGGCTAAATAGTCTTATATACTGTAGAGATGGTTACAGTTGCTGCTACTTTCTGTGATTTCTCCCATATTTTAATATTTATCATTAAATTGTAAAATCTTATTCATATATTAGGGTTTAAAATAAAATGTAGTTTGTTCGACAATCTGGAGCTAAATGGTATCAAATGTGTTGTAAAACAAAAAAAAGTGTCACTAGCAAGTTCTCCAAAGGGAGATCATCGCTGAAAATTCTATTATGTAGGAGTAGGTTATCGTTCCTTTCCTGCCACTTTCTGTGATTTATCCCGTATTTTCAGACTTATCAGTATATTTTTCATTGTAAAATATTGTGCATATATTAGGGTTTCAAATACTAATTAGTTTTTTAGGAAATCTAGAGCAAAATGGTATCAAATGCGTTGTCAAAGAAAACAAGTGTCACTAGCAAGTGAAACAAAGGGACATATTCTATGAGATCATGGTAGATTATCGATCCTTTGCTGCCTCTTTCTGTGATTTCTCCCGTATTTTCAAACTTATCAGTATGTTTTTCATTGTAACATCTTGTTCATATATATGGGTTTAAAATACAATTCAGTTTGTTAGGAAATCTGAAGCAAAACTGTATAAAATCAGGTCTCAATGTAAACAAGTGGCACTAGCAAGGTCTAGCTCTAATTACGTGACATTAACACAACACTCAATTATTGTCCAAATATTCTCAATTTTTCGCATTTTATATACTAACTTACCTTATTTTTATTAATTCATACTTTAAAATCATAATATAATCTTAACATATATTTATTTTTTCCATAACTAGACTTTCTGTAAATATAGGGTGGAAACTTTCTTGGGTTGGGGGTGATTCTCACGAAAAGTTGATTATTATGTGCGAAGTGGCACTAGCAAGCCTTGCTAGCGACACTTTTCGAAGTGTCAATAGAACTGGCCAAAATATATTCCATTTTATCTTGTTTTATTACAGTTTCAGGGCTTTTTAGGCTTATTTTATAGCCCTTATTCGTCTATATTCCCAATGGCAAAAAAGTGTGTTTTCTCCATTTTTTTGGAGGAAAATTCCCAACCTCAAGTCAAAAAGATCTATGAAAAAACGTTAACAAACCTCGATTTATTCAGTACAATCGGTCTGGGGACGAATCTTTCGTACTTTTTGGTATTGCCGGTTTGCTGAATAGAACTAAACTGTTTATCGTTCGGGATATTCGGATATTCTTTACTTGTTGTTAACGGTCGGAGTGCATACTGCTTTTTGAAGCTATGATAACGTCACTCCCCTCGTCTTAATTTTGTCTCCTCGCTTGAGTACAATAATAATGCGTGCCGCATGTGGTATTTGTGGACAACGTCGCCTATGTCAGAGTTTATTCTGGACTGAGTGACAGATGGGCTAGTGAAGAAATGTAATAAAGTACTGCCCTCACTTTCAGTCTTTCTTTCGGACATAACTGCTTCGTTATCGTATAGAAAGTCCAGATAATCACATTTGTTAACAAAATGTTTTTCACTTTCGTTTTCGGACAGGCCTATGCTCTATGTACCACAATACATGCACTGACCTAATCTGCATGTATTTTGATGTGTTTAATGTCATTGCTCCGCATGCTTCGAGGTTTTGATATTGAAAATTCAGACCAATAAATATACAAGGCTTAGTCACGGGCGAGTTTAGTGGAGCTATCCTACTGGCGTCGGCGTCCGCGTTACACCTTGGTTAAAGTTTTTGTTAAAGTCCACGTTTTGCCTTTAACCTTTGGAATAAAGCTTTGAAACTTGTAACACTTTTTCACCATTTTGTTAAAGTCCACTTATTTACATAGCCCTTAGAGATAAAGCTTTGTGTCCACGTCAGCGTCCGGTGACATCATTGGGCCTGGGTTCGGTAGACCGGTCTGCCTGTGACGTCATGAAACGGAAGCACGGACACCAGGGCACCGGGGACCGATGATGGATAACTTTGCCGATATTGACCGGGACCAGGCTAAACTCTCCAGACAACAAGCTGACTGGGAGACCTAGCAATAAGAGTACCTGGGACCACAACAAAGGGCACCATTCAAGAGGTAAACGGGGAACCCACGCCCGGACCAGCAGTAACAAATGGGAAATCGACTGCACCACAGGAGCTGTTGACGAAAGAGACTTTAAAGAAGAAGCAGGCTTCTTCTGAGCTTTAGATGACAGTGATTTGTCTGTGGGGAGGGAGTCGCTGACCAAAGAGAAAAATACTTCTTCCGTCGGGAAGCAAGCTCCCACATCTCCCCTGTCCAGAGGGACGAAACTGGACAGGAAGCTGAAGCGGAGCATCCGCAGCAGGCCATGCACACTTTATGAGTTGTGCAGTCTGCCACAAAATGTCTGCAAGAAGCCTTGCGTTGGTCTGGCATGCTGTGGTAAATAATCAAGCAAATACATAAGACATCGCGAGTAATTTCAAAGTCACGCAAGGCTAATATGGGTAAGCATAAGCTGATAATTGTAGCTGAGATGATATATTTTTTTCTGTTGTATTGCAAAACACCCATAAAGTTAATATTCCTCATAAAAACATGCATGAGGCTCAATTCCCCCGCTGTGTTTTCTAACAAGAAATGTGTTGTTCACATACATGTATACATGTATTGCAATATAATAGAAAAACTTACTTTCCAACAACAGTTTACATTCTCATTAATATCCATGATTTTGAAAATAATATTCATTATCTACATATTTATATACATGAACATCAATATATCTGTTTCAGTGAGTATCAAGTTCTGTACTGGTTACCTAAAGTAATCTCAGATAAGAAGAACAGCTTATTTAAGTGTGTTTATTTTTACATCTCATTAACATTCATAAATATGCATTAATATTCATGAACCCAAAGTAATGATCCTCTATTGTCAATTTTTGTTCATTATCTGGTATTTTACATAAAATAAATAATAGAAAAGATAGTACACTCGAAACAATGCTCTATATATAGTGCTCATGTAAAATTGCTTATTCATTTACGCACGTTATATGCAAATTAGCTTAAATATACATGATTTATAGAAATATTACATGAACCAAAGATGGTTTATTTTCGTTGTACGATCATATTAAAACATTTAAACCTGAATTCAATATTCTTGTTTATTAATAGGCCTCTCGGACTAAACAACAAACTCGTTTTACTAAAAAACACATTTTTTACTTCCTCTTTAATATTCATAAGAATACATTATGAATATTAATAGAATTACACATCATATTCAAGCTTTATGTCTCTGCTTTACTTTGGCTCTTGTTTTGTCCTTCTATTGCCTCTAAAAGCAAAGTTATGACGCATTTTCTTAATCAATGTAGTTTCGAAATTTACCTCGGGTTACCATGGAAACCGTTAAATAAAACATAGTTGGGACACAATTAGTTTGGGGTAATGCTCAAAATGTGTTCTGAGGACCCCATCAAACAATTTAAACCTGAATTAAATCTTTTTAGTAATATTTGTGCATTAATAGGCCTTTAAGACTAAACAACAAACTCCTTTTTTCTAAAAAGCCGATTCTTTACTTCCTCATTAATATTCATAAGTAATCATACATGAATATTATTAAAATTTATATCATAATCAAGCTATATGTTTCTGCTTTACTTTGGTTTTTGTTTTGGCCTTCTATTGCCTCTACAAGCAAAGTTATGGCGCATTTTCTGAACCAAGGATGTTTCGAAAGTTACCTCGGGTTAGCATGGAAACCGTTTAATAAAACATAGATGGGACAAAATTATTTTGGGGGAATGCTCAAATGTGTTCTGAGGACCCAAATGAACAATTCAAACCTAAATTCAATATTTTTATACGCCCACCTAATAAAGGTGGTCGTATATTGTCGTGGCCCTGTCCGTCCGTCCGTTCGTTCGTTCGTTCGTTCGTTCGTCCGTCAACATTTTGTTTGTCCGCTGTTTTCTGGGAAAACTATTTGACAGATATTAATGAAACTTCACACAAATGTTTAATGCATCAAGATCTGAAGCTGAGTTGATTCTGAGGTTCATTTGATTTTTCATTTCAGAGTTATGGCCCTTGCCCTTAAAAATATGCAAATAGTTTGTCCGCTGTTTTCTGGGAAAACTATTAGAGAGATATTAATGAAACTTCACACAAATGTTAAATGCATCAAGATCTGAAGCTGAGTCGATTCTGAGGTTCATTTGATTTGTCGTTTTGGAGTTATGGCCCTTTTACTTAAAAAATAATACAAATACATGCAAATAGTTTGTCCGCTGTTTTCTGGGAAAACTATTTAACAGATATTAATGAAACGTCACACAAATGTTTAATGCATCAAGATCTGAAGCTGAATTGATTCTGAGGTTCATTTGATTTTTCATTTCAGAGTTATGGCCCTTGTCCTTAAAAATATGCAAATAGTTTGTCCGCTGTTTTCTGGGAAAACTATTTGAGAGATATTAATGAAACTTCACACAAATGTTTAATGCATCAAGATCTGAAGCTGAGTTGATTCTGAGGATCATTTGATTTTTCGTTTCAGAATTATGGCCCTTGTCCTTAAAAGATAATGCAAATACATGCAAATAGTTTGTCCGCTGTTTTCTGGGAAAACTATTTGAGAGATATTAATGAAACTTCACACAAATGTTTAATGCATCAAGATCTGAAGCTGAGTTGATTCTGAGGTTCATTTGATTTTTCGTTTCAGAGTTATGGCCCTTGTCCTTAAAAATAATGCAAATACATGCAAATAGTTTGTCCGCTGTTTTCTGGGAAAACTATTTGAGAGATATTAATGAAACTTCACACAAATGTTTAATGCATCAAGATTTGTAGCTGAGTTGATTCTGAGGATCATTTGAATTTTCGTTTCAGAGTTATGGTCCTTGTCCTTAAAAGATAATGCAAATACATGCAAATAGTTTGTCCGCTGTTTTCTGGGAAAACTATTTGAGAGATATTAATGAAACTTCACACAAATGTTTAATGCATCAAGATCTGAAGCTGAGTCGATTCTGAGGTTCATTTGATTTTTCGTTTCAGAGTTATGGCCCTTTTACTTAAAAAAAATGCAAATATATGCATATAGATTGTCTGCTGTTTTCTGGGAGAACTGTTTGACAGATATTAATGAAACTTCACACACTTGTTTAATGCATCAAGACCTGAAGCTAAGTTAATTCTGAGGTTCATTTAATATGTCGCTTTGGAGTTATAGCCCTTGCACTTAAAAAATAATGAAAATCTTTGCAAATATGAGGATGGCCATAACTTTTTCATTTGAAATGATATTTACCTTAAATTTTTTTTATATGGTTAAACCTTAATATGAATTTTCACATATATTGCAGGGTTTATGATAAATCATTTTATTCTAAAGTTATGGTCCTTGAACTTTGTGTGTTTGTTGCTTTGTTTGTCTGTCAACTTTTAGTTTGTTGTTTTCTGGGAAAACTATTAAAATGATATAAATGAAACTTAACACAAATATTTCAAGCAACAAAATCTGAAGCTGAGTTTATTTTGAGGTTCATCCAGTTTGTCTTTACAGAGGTCTGGCCGTTGCACTTTACAAAAATCTGCAAATATGAGGATTAGCTGTAACTTTTTTATTTAATAAGATATTCACTTCAATTTTTTTAAAAATAGTATCACCTCAATATATACAGATTAGAAAATGTCAACACTTATAAGGCACGTTGAATCAGAGAAAGTTTGCAAGTGGGCGTATTATGTACCGTATGCGGTACTCTTGTTTGTTCATTAATTAGCCCCTCAGACTAAACAAACTCCCTTTTTTCTAAAAAAGGCGCATTTTTTACTTCCTCATTAATATTTATAAGAATGCATTTATGAATATTAATAAAATCATATATCATATTCAAGCTATATGTCTCTGCTTTACTTTGGTACTTCTTTTGTCATTCTAGTGCCTCTAAAAGCAACGTTTGACGCATTTTCAGAACCAATGTAGTTTCGAAAATTACCTCGGGTTGCCATGGAAACTGTTAAATAAAACATAGCTGGGACAAACTTATTTCTTGGGACATGCTCAAAATGTGTTCTTAAGACTCCAACAAACAATTTGGTACCCATGAAAAAAAGTCTAGGGGGATGCTACGGTAACCATGACTAGGACCCAGCCTAGTAGGAGTGTTTTATTTCCCTCACCCAAGTAAGCTCTTTTTCAACATGTATTACAAACACACTATTTATTTATGTCATCAAACATAAACATCTACGCCCCCACTCCCCCGTCCAAAAAATTTCTATGCCCCCCTAATCATAAATCCTGGATCTGCACCTGTCCTGAGTAGAATTTGTACTCCCCTGTCTATATTCGACGTAGAAAAGGTACTCACTGGCCCATATTCTACGTAGAATATGGACTCCCCTCCCGTAGAATATGGACCCCTGTCATAGGATATGTACTCCACTTGTGAGTACGTTTTCTACAGGACAAGTATGTTTTCTTTATAATGTAAATAGTCACACTCTATTAATAATCGACCGTATGTAACACAGTTGCTAATTAATCGCATTGATGTTTTGACCAGCAGTGGCATTTGTTACTGACCGTTCCAAAGCGTTACTCTCATATTTCTCCATGTAATGTTTGTTTCTTTTTTTGTGAGATACCTCGGTGTTATAGTTCATTCTTTTTCAAAAAGAAGTTGAAGTACTATTACTTCACCTGTATCGTCGGCGCCTGACGTCGTCGTAAAAATAAATTAACATTGTCGATAACTTCTTAAATGTTCAAGCTTATCTAATGAAACTTTACACACTTATTCATCATCACAATGGCTGCAATAATTATGATAAAAAAGCCATTTTAAACCTTTTTAACCCCCTCCCCCTTAAAGACATATAAATAACAGAAAACCCTGACCGTAACTTATTTAAATTTCGCGATAATCTCTTGAAATTTCACGTACCTGTTAACCATTGCAATGGCTATATTATGACCAAGGACCATAACTCTTTTGACCCACTTATTTCGCTTTACGGCTAGGAAATAACAGGCGATGGATGGATTTCACAAACGGTTCTCGTGTTTATACTTCAATGTGCTTGTATGCTCTTTCCTTCTCTTGTAAGTTTGTGCTGTTTAGAGGGTTGTCTAATGTGTACATGTTTGTTGTCTCATGTTTGTTGTCTCTCCTGCACAATCTATATCGTTACATTTAGATACAACTCGTTTGTATTTGTATACATGTATGTGTACTGAAAATTATGTTTCTATACTTTCGAATAAACCGCAGTTGTTGTGGTATTTGTTTTCTTCAAAAAAGTTGATGGCCATGTTTGATTTGGGTTTCCATAAATGCGTTGTCATCTTAATAAAGCTTAAGTAAAGACATATCTGATACCATGATGCAGTAGGAAAACTGTATTTCTTACCATTTAAGCGAAATAGAATTTCGAGAAGTGATATTTGCAATCAGTTTGGGAGACGCCTAGTATCTGGCCGACTCATAATGACCCAACTTGTTTGGCACTGATAATGGCTATGTATAGAAATTCAAGAAATGCGCACTCTGAAATGTGCACCAGAATATTAGTAGCCAAAAGAGACGTTGGCATTGAAATTATGGAGCGGCCCAGTTGTCTAGCGGTACGCGCTATACATGTACTATTAAGCCGAGGTCCACGTCTCCGTATAACTTTTCTGTGTTGATAGGACGTTCAACCCAACTTAAACTGACGAGGTATCGAAACTGTTAAATGATGACGACCCCATCACTAAATAGCATGACTCTGATTCGCTTCACATTGTCTAACCTATTCTTGATTGCTTTTAGAATCAAAGAGTGTCGGATTGTCGGTCTTTCAGTTGGTTTTTAGCTCACCAGAGCACAAAGTAAGCTTTTGTGATCACCTGACGTCCGTCGGCGTGCGTCGTACGTCGTCAGTCAACAACTTGAACCTTTAAAAATATTCTCCTCTGAATCCAGTGTACCCGCGAAACAAAGTTGTTTGGGTATAATTTTAAAGGATCTAGTAATTTTTCTACGAGAGTACATATTCTACGTGAGGGGAGTCATATTATTATGGGGCCTTTGCAATGGGGAGTACTTATTCGTTGACGAATAAGTACCCCTTTAGTCGTAGAAAATGGACTGGGGAGTACAAATTCTAAAGGAGTACAAATTCTTCATTACACCGGTTTCAGTAGGAGCTCTGATCAGGGGTATAGTCTGTTTGCTTATGTTATAATATAGACCTGATTCCACAGTTTTTGTCTGAGCCAAAACGCACCATATACATATGCCGCCATAAAACGTCAGCTAATAAATATTCATGACGTCATTATTCTTTACATGAATATTAAACAGGGAAATGGTTAATTATAAGTATTTGAATTAATTGTTCTCCTAAAATTGTCTATGTGAGTTTTCTTCCATTGTCATTGAAAAAAACCACTATCGGAGTCTCAAACAGTTTGGATCCCGATGAGTAAATCTGCATCTTATTTTGATACAGGCCTTTGCATAGGTTACCATGGGCTCGCCCCATAGACTGACTTTTGCATAGGTCACCAAGGGCTCACCCATAGACTGTAGGTACAACAATTTTGTGCTCATCACTCGAAAAAGTAACCTGGAGCATGAGCATAAGATGGATACAGTGATAGGGCCGCGTGAACAACTCATGTCGGTCATAAACGGGCGTTTGCTTCAATTTCTTCGTTGAAAACTGGATTGTCAAAGGTTGGAAGCCCGTTGTTGTGTCTATTCCGATTGTTGGTCAGTTTATTAGACCCTTCCATATTATTATTCGGCGCTTGTTCTTGTTTATTTGTGTCTTGCCTACTCCGCCTGTGGGAGAGGAAAGACGGACAGAAGGGTAGATATCTGAACAGCGCCACCTTGTCCAGGAAGGGTTGTATCTTTGGCATGTCGTACACCTGCAGTCCTTGGCTTGATCCTGATCCAGTCTTCCCAGTAGACACTGACCGCCACTTGACAATGCCTCTCTCCTCCTCTGAGCCTAAAAAGAAAAACAAAGTGACTTTTTTGTGGCAAATTCATAATAACCATAGCAGTTTGGATCCATATGAGACGCTGAGTAACGAAACTAGGTGTCTCATTATGATACAATCTGTTGGACACCCTGGCAGTATTTCTGAAGAGAAATTGAAGAAAGTTAACATTGAGAAATGTACTTGTCGACACTCTTTGCAAACTTAAGCGTACGAGGAATTCCTTACCACTCAAGTAGGCACTTTCCAAATTTGTTTTGTTGCACATTGGAAACAAAACTCCTGAATTTGACCATCTGGGTCCATGCTTATAAAACTTCTAGTTGCGTCTGAGTTCGTGCTCAAGATTTTGATTGGTCAGATTTGAGCCTCTGACAAATCAAAAGCTTGAGAACTCAAATCTGACCAATCAAAAGCTTGAGAACGATCTCAGACTCAACTAAAAAGCTTTATAAGCATGGACCCAGAGCTACATTTGGGTTTACATAGGGTTTTGTGGAGAAATAAATGCGATATTCTTGAAAATATTTAAATATTCGCATCTTATCTGGACCATGTCCTGACACTTGGGGCATTTTGAGCACTACTTGATATTATATACAAAGCTGCCTCGTACCATGCCATCTACATGATTACCTGGTATCGTAATATCTACAGTCACCTAGTATCGTGATATCTACATTGCTACCTGGTATTATGGTATCTAAATTGCAACCTGATATCGTGATATCTACATAACTACCTGATAGTATTAACAAGACTGCATGTTAACGTGATGTCTACAAAGCTACCTGATACTACAGTAAAATCTCGATTATTCGAATTTTTGTTATAACGAATTTAGACCCTTTTAGGCAGGTGGCTGCTTAATGCATGATGAAAGTCATGCAGAAAGCTCCTGGAGGAGCCATGCATTAAGCTGCCACCTGTCTTAAAGATCGATGATAATACGTATTTTTAGTGTTCAGATAATCGAGGTTTTACTGTATATAAATTTCTACCTGGTATCGTGATATCTACATAACTATCTGCTAGTATTTACTACCTGTCTGGTATCGCGATTTCTATATAACTACCAGGTTTGGTGATATCTACATATCGACTCAGTATCGTGCTATCTATATAGTCACCTGGTATCGCAATATCTACATAGCTACCTGGTACATTAATATCTACGTAACTACTTGATGCTATCGACATAACTGCCTGATATCGTGATATCTACATAGCTACCTGGTACATGTATCGTGATATCTACATACATGTAATTAACCAGTATCGTGATATCTATATAGTCACCTGGTATAGTGTTATCTACCTAGCTATCTGGTATCGTAACGACTGCATAGATACCTGGTATAGTGCTCTCTACCTAGCTATCTAGTATCGTACTGACTGCATAGATACCTGGTATAGTGATATCTACATAGCTATCTGGTATCGTAATGACTACATAGCTACCTGGTATAGTGTTATCGAGCACGAAGCCGATGAGTCCTCCTACAAACATACTGGTGCTCAGGAGAACGGACAGTATCTGGTCCGCGACGTCACTGCCTGAAATAATATTGACGAGACTTTACCGTCATGTTGCAAGGTACCCAAACATGCGCAAACACATCCTGGAACGTGCCCATTAATTAAATACAGTACCACCTCGATAATTCGAAGTTTCGGTATAAAATAATTTAGACCCTTTTAGGCAAGTAACTGCTTAATGCATGGAGAAAGTCATGCAGAAGGCTCCCAGAGGAGCTTCCTGTAGGTATTTCACCCTGTAATATTTTCCCTTTCCCTGATAATGACGACTCCGTAAAAGTCACTTTGTGAAACCATTGTGATAAATAGAGCATTTGCTCCTATAGGAGCAAATGCTCTATTTATCACAATGGTTTCAAACTACAACATTCTAAACGTTTCCTTTTCTCTAATTAATGCTCCTTTTCGGTAGATTTATTCAAAGAGGTTGTATCTAAAAATAGCCTATGAGGGAAAGGGTTAAGTTGTCACCTATTCTAAAGATGGGTATATTAGATACGTGTTTAAGGCGCCGAATAATTGAGGTTTTACTATGGTACATTATTAAATTGTATAATACAGACACCCCTACCTAATTCGAATATCCAAATGTGTATCATTATCGGTCTTTAAGGTAGTTGGTAGCTTAACCCTTTCCCTGGTGAATATTCATGTAAGAAATAATGACGTCATGAATATTAATAAGATTATTTTTTATAATGACATGAACACAGGACAGTTTGGCTCAGGTAGAAGCTGTAGAATCAGATCTATATTACACCATAAGCAAACAGAGCAGACCCTGATCAAACGGCTCCTATAGGAGCCGTCTGATCTGGGTCTACTCTGTTTGCAGATGCGTCAAAATGCGCTTACACAAGGGAAAGGATTAAGTTAGTAGCTTAATGCAGAGCGAACGTCATACAGAATAGAACTTTCTTCATGACATCGTTATGTGAAGTTGTCTGGAGGGGGAATTTATTTACATTTTGGCTTTGGTGAAAGTGGGATAAGGACGAGGTTGGGTACCCGTAAACCAGGTTTAAGTCCCCCAGTAGCTTATTTGGTTACTGGCCGTTCCAATGCGGTACTCCTGCTTTCAGCCTATGGTCAATTTTGTTGTTTAATATGCTTAATGTTTAATGTTTTTCGTCTTGGTATGCGTCCTGTTATGTTTTGTCTTGTGGCTTTACCGTTTCTTGTTTTTTTGGTGTTTGGTGCGGTGTCATTTCGTGTGTGGCTCTCCCTGTTTGACTATTTTTCCATATTTCATCATGCTTTAAGAATTCACCTGCTTAGAACGTTCTTATTTGTTATAAGTCCCGTTATATTTCCATGTGAATTAATTTCCGCTCGCAATTAGCTCGCAAATGGCTACACAATGAGATGACATCATTTTACGTTTGCTAAAAAAATGACAGAAGAAAGCAGACCAGTCTAAATTTAGCATATAAAAAGGAGTTTAAGTCTGCATTAATTAACCCACGAGCAGCCGTATTCTCATATATAGGCCATAGACAAACAGTATAGACCTATTATAGAGGGCTCCTGAAGGAGCGCTCTGATCAATAACAAAACAGAACAGATATATTCAAGACTTGCGTATATTGTATATGTATAGTTTAAATAGTGCATGATATTAACCCTTACCCTCATATAAACGTGTTTTGAAATGTTTGCAATCAGAGTAGACCGAGATCAGACGGCTCCTACAGGATCTTCTCTGTTTGCTAATCGAATATGAAATGGCTACAATGTACCATCTTCCACATGTAATTGTAACTATTTTGTCCATGAATATTCAATAAGTATTGAAATTTCGAATATTAGCGTCTGCATTGTTTTCTATACAGATTTACAGAATAATTATCGGAGTTAAAGCGTTAACCCGTTCTCTGTGTGATATTCTTGAAAGGAATAATGAGATTATGACTATTTATTGGCTGATTGTTTATGATGGCATCTGTACACTAGCTGTTTTGGCTCTAACAAAAACATTTAGAATCTGGTCTATATCATACCATAAGCAAACAGAGCAGACCCTGATTAGACGGCTTCTATCGGAGCTGTCTGATCTGGGTCTTCTCCGTTTGCAAATGCGTATAAAGGCATTTATATTAAGCAAAGGGTTAAGCAAAGCCACATACTGTTAAATACAATGTTTGTTTCTCACTATAAGGTCACGATAGAGCTTGTTCATCTATTGACGATTTTAACAGTCGAAATCTCATTTTAACTGAAAAACTGCTTAAGCAAGGATATAGATACCATAAACTAAGAAAAACTTTCTCTAAATTTTACTATCGAAATCTCTCACTTATTGGCAAGTACCAATGTAATCTCAAGGCGCTTCTGCGACACGGTATTTCACATCCTGAATTTTATGGTAATGTGATTTACAAACTTCGTAAAATTATTGGACATACCCATTTTCTCACTTTGTTCATCAAATATGTTAAAAAATCATTAAAAAGGTATATGATCCTGTAGTACTACAGCATACTGCATGTTTGGTTGTCAACCCTTTTACAGTTGGCAATCACGCTGGCCTCTTTGCATGTACGCCGACAAGAAAGGTTTAGTACTCTATGAAGGCGACCTCTTAAATCCAGAAACGGAAGGAGAACGTCGGATATCTGTACTATTTCGTTTTTGCGTACCCTTTATTACTTTTCTACAGTTACTCTGTTTGCAGCTCAATCATTGAGTACACTAGCGATAGGTGGATACAGTTTGTTCACTTAAATGTTTTCGTTTTACATGCACGTTACCACTGTATTTGCCATCGCGGTTGTTGTAGATTACGTAGTCGGAGAGGGGATACGTTTATTTACACTGTTTGTCTTTTAGGGTGGGGATGGAATAAGTGTGAGGTTGGGCGCCCATAAACCGGTTTAACCCCCCATTGACTTTTGTCACTGACCGTTCCAAGGCGGTACTTCCATCTTCCCCCTATTGTGTGTTTGTTTTGTCTTTGTGTGTCTCTTGATGTTTTTATAGTTATGTACATTTGCTGTTTCCTTGTGTTGCTGTTCGGGCGACTGTTTGTTCTGTATGTGGTGTTTCCTGCATAACTCATTTTTGTACTTTTATACTGTATATACATGTACAGTAAAATCTCGATTATTCGAACACTAAAATACGTATTACTCGATCTTTAAGACAGGTGGCAGTTTAATGCATGATGAATGTCATGCAGAAAGCTCCTAGAGGAGCTTTCTGCATGACATTCACCATGCATTAAGCAATCACCTGCCTAAAAAGGTCTAAATTCTACTACACAGAAACTTCGAATAATCGATATTTCACTGTATTAGGGATTTTGCCTGTATCAATGGCGTCCGTGTGCTGTTCCATCCAAGTGGGCATGCTGAGCCCAAAGTACATAGACACGCCCAGTATGAAAATATTCCTTGGCGAGTTCATGTCGACAAACTGTAGACTGGTCAAACCGACCGCCGTCACCATGCCTATGGATAACAAACATCACTTTAACCATGTACTCCATAAATACGCATTCCCATGCCTTAGCAAACATAGTAGATCAAGATTAGACGGCGGGCCCATGCAATGTAGGGGCCGTCTGGTCAGGATGTGCTCTGTTTGATCATGATATTATACAGATATGATTCTACAGTAAAACTGTCCCGTGTCCATGTGACATTATATAATTAATCTAATATTCATTACGTCATTAATTCTCACATGAATATTCATGTAGTAAAGGATTAAAACATTACATTAAAACATTACATTAAAACATTACATTAAAACATTACATTAAAACGTTACTGTGCGAATTACCGCCATTTATTTGCAAACAGTTCGAATCCAGCTGAGGTGCCAAGTATCTCAGCAACGCATTAGAATCTAAGAAAAGGTTTGCAAAATGAGCTTAAATTGACATTATAGAATCATGAGGATTATCAAATTAATGCTTTATATATTACTCATTTCAACGCAGAAATAAATGTCTTGCTGAACTTTCATTGACTTCTTCTGACGTGTTTACCAAGAGAAGAGTTACCAACCATCCAACTCTTTGCCATTTTAACCCTTTCCATGTTCTATAATTAACCCATTCCCTGATAGGCTATATTTAGACCAAACCTCTTTCAATAATTCTACCGAAAAGGAGCATTAACTGGAGAAAAGGAAAACTGTAGAATTTTATAGTTTTATAGCAAATGCTCTATTTATCACAATGGTTTCAAAAAGTGAATATTACAGAGGCGGAGAAAGGCGTTGTATGGATTCCAAATTTCTATACCAAGCGAATATTTATGAACAAAATAATTATATTAATGAAATATGGAAGGTGAAATATTGTAGAAGATTCTACTATCGAGAAAGGGCGAATGAGACCTATTGACCTATTACCTTCCACTAGTATATGTAGGAAGGGCAATTGAAGATGAACTTATTATCTTCTAATATGAAGAAAGAGTGGATGAAAGATGGGCTCATTTTCTTTTACTATATTGTATGTAGAAAGGACGAATGACGATGGCTAGAGCGCAGTATGTTTCATTACGTAGTATGAACGACCGAATGTCGAAGGCAGTATATTCTGCTACGTAAACACAGTGAATGATAGAGCTGGCAAGCATATTTGAGACTATTCATGAATATTCACAAGTCTTAACACTGCGACTGCTCAGCGCGATATAACAGATACAATGTAGGCTATTTGCAAACAGCTTGGATTCAGATAAGACGCGGAATAACAAATCTAATAAGCTGTGATCTGGGTCTACTCTGTTTCCAAATGCATGAAAACACATTTTTATGAGAGAAAGGGTTAATTATCCTGTTTCTACAAGCTTTTGACCTACCAAAAGCAATCATGAACATCCCTCCAATCACTGGGGTGGGAATCGTGGAAAAGAGGGCACCGAACTTCCCGAGGCAACCCAACACCAGCATGATACAACCACCTGTCTGGACAACACGCCGACTGCCCACCTGTAACATACCGACACACTGTGTTACTGGCAATCTGACATAGCATACCCTTACCACGATGAGAAAATAATGCTTGCTCAATTTTTGATCTGGTGCAATAATGACTACTTCCGATTCGATCAAGTTTTGACCGTGTTTCAAACAGTTTGGATCCTAATAAGACGCCGAGTTTCCCCGCGTCTCACTTGGAACCAGGGTGTTTGCAAATATGCGAGTCGAAGCGCGATTAATGGGAAGGACCGTTTCTAATGCTGTAATAACTTGTTGTCCAACCCTTTTGCTATTGCTTTATATAATATTGTAACTGTGTTACAAAAAGCAAGCAATAAAAAGTGATTAAACTAAACTAAATCGCGGTTAGTGCGGATTAAAGTTTATCCCTTCGCTTGCTGAATTTTAAAATACATTTCTCCTTGTTTACCCATGCCCTGTTGTATATTTACATATATATATATTCACTGTGTACAAGTATTTCGCTGTACAATCACTGCTGTGGAGTGTACTAGTTGCACAATCAACTTGTAAACGGTGCAGACCCTGATGAGACAGCTCCTGCAGGAGCTGTCTCATCTGGGTCTTCACTATTTACAGATAGGTATATTGACGTGAATAGCAAGCGAAAGTTTAACAGTAAAACTAGTTTAACCCCCTACCTCATTAATATTCATGTAAGAAGTATTGACATCATGAATATTAATTAATATTTTATAAAGGCATTCTGAACGATGAAATCGTTAACTCTTGGTAGAAACTTTAGAATCAGATATGTATTATTTCATAAGCAAACTTAGCATATCCTGAGCAGACAGCCCAGGACGTATGTAGATGCCTAAACAATTGTATATAGTTGGTAAGGGTTAATCTACAATTTAGAGGGTAAATCTACAATTTAAAGGGTTTAAACTACCATGTAAAGTATTAAACTATCATGAAAAGGGTAAATACTTATGAAACGGGTTAAAATGTCATGAAAAGATTTAAACTGTCATGAAAGGACAACACTCATGAACGGGTTAAATTATACGTAGAGAGTTCAACTACAGTTTAATTAAAGGGTATACAACCATGTAAATGGCCGAACTACCATGCAGAGGGTTAAACTACAGTTGAACTTCGATAACTCGACCTTCAAGGGACCATACAAATTAGTTCGAGATAACAGAAGTTCGAGTTATCCGATATCTAACCTGAACCATTTCAAGGCCACAGCTTCACGCAGGTCTAAAGTAATGCTGAAAGCTCCTGTAGGAGCTTTCAGCATTACTTTAGATCTGTATTAAGCTGTAACATGTGTTTCTAGATATCTGTAGCGATACATTTTAGAACAATTCTGTATTGTAAGTTTTTGAGGGACTGAACTTTTTGTTCGAGTTATCCCGAAGTCGAGTTATCCGAGTTCGAGATATCGAAGTTCAACTGTATCATGTAAAGGAATGAACTACGATGTAATGGATGCTACTACAATATAAAGGGTTATAACTTATACTACGATGTAAAGGGTTATAACTTAAGTCTTATACTACAATGTAAAGGGTTATAACTTATATCACAATGTAAAGGGTTATAACTTATACTGCAATGTAGATGGTTATAACTTATACTGCAATGTAAAGGGTTATAACTTATACAACAATGTAGATGGTTATAACTTATACTGCAATGTAAAGGGTTATAACTTATACAACAATGTAAAGGGTTATAACTTATACTGCAATGTAGATGGTTATAAATTATACTACAATGTAAAGGGTTATAACTTATACTACAATGTAAAGGGTTCTAACTTATACCACAATGTAAAGGGTTCTTACTTATACTGCAATGTAAAGGGTTATAAATTATACTACAATGTAAAGGGTTATAACTTATACTACAATGTAAAGGGTTATAACTTATACTGCAATGTAGATGGTTATAACTTATACCACAATGTAAAGGGTTATAACTTATACCACAATGTAAAGGGTTATAACTTATACCACAATGTAAAGGGTTATAACTTATACTGCAATGTAAAGGGTTATAACTTATACCACAATGTAAAGGGTTCTAACTTATACTGCAATGTAAAGGGTTATAACTTATACTACAATGTAAAGGGTTATAACTTATACCACAATGTAAAGGGTTAAATTGTCATGTGTAGGGTTAAACTACAATAGAAAGGATAAAACTAGCATGTAAGTGTCTAAACTACAATGTAAAGTGTTAAACTGCTACATGTATATAAAGGCGCAAACTACCACAAATACAGGTGCGAATCCAGTATTACAGATGGTGGGGGGGGGGGGGGGCGTAGAAGTTTTTTTGGAGGTGTGGGGGCGTAGAATTTTATGCTTGATGACATAAATAAATAGTGTGTTTGTAATACATGTTGAATAAAAGCTTTGTTAAAGGCAGGTGGCTGCTCAACGCTAGGTGAAAGTAAAACAGAACGCTCCTAAGGGAGCGTTCTGTTTTACTTTCATCTTGCTTCTAGCAGCCACCTGCTCTAAATACCAACTAATTAACCCACACTTTAGTGGTCGTTATAGAGAGGTTTTAATGTATATAGATTTAAAATATTACTAAAAAAATGTTTTGGCAATTTTAGGGCGGGGGTGCGTACGCCCTCTAAATCCACGCCTGCTATAGGATTAAACTATCATGTAAATGGCTAAACTACAATGTAAAGTGTTAAACTGCTATATAAAGGGGTAAACTACCACATAGAGGATTAAACTACCATGAAAATAATTAAACTACACGGCCAATACTTGCTACATAAAGGATTAAGCTACCATTTAAAGGATTAAATGGTACAGCTACAGTGAGTGTAAAGGGTTAAAGTAAAACGTAAACGACTGAGCTACATAGACAATGAGCCTAGGCCTTTAAGTAAGAGAACACGTGTGTCTTAGAATGATCAGTAAAATCTTTATTAAAATACCATGTATGTAATAAAAAGAAACCTTCGATGGTTAGACAACAGAATATACATGTATTCACTTCCTGTTTATGACGTCAAAATCTTAAAACGATTGGTGAAAAATACATACACACGGTTTGTCCGTACGATTCCAATTCTCTCATACCTTTGTAATACCTATTGCCCCTATATTTTCGCTGTAAGAGGTTGTGCCATTGCCCGTCCCCCAAATCCCGGCGAGGAGGCATCCTATCCCTTCTATTCCAATTCCACGGTTCACCGCGTGAATGGGCGGAGGAGGTGCTCCAGACAATCTTGCGCATGCGTAGTAATCTCCAACAGCCTCGATCATGGCCGCTATAACGGCAGCCAGCATTCCAAGAATACTTGATGTTGTGAAAGTTGGCGTTCCCCATTGACCTGCATGTAGACCATAAATGGAATATAAATAATGAAGCTATGATCAGCTTATGTCTTATCCCTTTCAATGTTAGGCAATCGTGTACAGTGAAACCCCTCTAAATCGCAATTCTAATGTATTAGACAAGAATTAAGATACTTCTAGGCAAGTGGCTGCTTGATGCAGGATGAAAGTCGTGCAGAATGCTCCTAGAGGAGCTTTCTGCATGACTTTCACCTTGCATTAAGCTACCACCTGTCTCTAAGACCGATATTTATACTAACTTTAACGCCCGGTTTTGAAACTTCAGGCTTCAGAGGAGTAATCACAGTATCGGATATTGGCATAGTAGTGGGAAACTGCATCCGGTGTTATTAAATAACTGAACTATTTCGCTGCCAATGTCGCATCTGTTAGTTAACTCGACGTCTCGTCAGGATCTATACTGTTTGTTACTGTGGTTATATATTGAATATTAACCCTTTCGCTGCCAAACTCTGCCGTCTGCTAACTTTGTCGTCTGCTACAAATTTTCTTGTTTTTATTTTCTTCATTTTTATTTCAAAAACACAGTAACAGTAACAAACAGTTTGGATCCTGATGAGACGCCGAGTTACTCGGCGCTCCTCTGGATCCAAACTGTTTTCATAGGTAATCACAGATCCGGCATTGGCAGCGAAAGGGTTAACAATGGAAAATTGTAGCAGACGACAAAGTTTGCAGATGACAACATTTGGCAGTGAAATTGTTAATGTCTGGACCCATGTCTGATATTTTCATCTCCATATAAATGAAGCATAGGTCCAGTTAATAACTTTCCTTATGTAATGTCTACATACATCCTGTTCAGTGTTGCGGTGCCGTAAATCCAACTCAACTAAACTTAACTAAATGACTGTCATGCGCGGTGAAACGACCATTATCCAGACTGTACTTTGAACGTTGGCTCAACGATGGTCCAACAAACAGGAATATGTTGCTGTAAAAGTATTTAGATCTAACATAGTGAACCATAAAATCACATAGGACACACGTTGGTCAGTATAAACTTTGTATATTGACTATACATAGACATTGTGCAAAAATGTAAGTTTTTTTTCTCGAAATTTAAATAACCTCAACATGTTTGTATAACCGGACTAATTTTTAGCTTTGTCGGAGGTTTATTTTACATGCAGTTTGAACCTGTCTATAAAGACCATACAACTGTAATCAAGTCTTTAGTTTCCCCTTGTCGTTCCTCATAAGAGCATATATGTTCATTAATGGTTATTATGTACATATACAGTAAAAGCTCGATTATTCGAAAACTAAAATACGTATTATAATAGATCTTTAGGACAGATGACAGCTTAATGCACGGTGAAAGTCATGCAGAAAGCTTCCTCAGGAGCTTTCTGCATGACTTTCACCATGCATTAAGCAGCCATCTGCCTAAAAGGGTCTATATTCTTCTATACAGAAAATTCGAATAATCGAGATTTTACTGTATATCCAAGTATGAGTGCACTGTAAGTTTGGTATGGTGAGTGAATAATGTGAGAAGAACGTGTAACGGAAGGATGAATGAGTGAGCGTTGCACTGGGTCATATGACACATGTTAACATACCCCCTCCCACCCTATTCTCGCTCTTCATTCTATCTGTTTCTTCCGAGGGCATTCTTTGAAGATGTCTCTGTTAATTATATCTTCTTAGGCTGGGTCCTAGTAGTGGTTACCGTAGCACCCCCCCCCCCCTAGACTTTTTTTTCATGGATACCAAATTGTTCGTTGGGGTCCTCAGAACACATTTTGAGCATGCCCCCCAAAATAAGTTTGTCCCAGCTATGTTTTATTTAACGGTTTCCATGGTAACCCGAGGTAATTTTCGAAACTACCTTGGTTCAGAAAATGCGGAATAACTTTGCTTTTAGATGCAATAGAAGGTCAAAACAAGTACCAAAGTAAAGCAGAGACATATAGCTTGAATATGATATATGATTTAATTAATATTCATAAATGCATTCTTATGAATACTAATGAGGAAGTAAAAAAATGCGTTTTTTTAGAAAAAAGGAGTTTGTTGTATAGTCTGAGAGGCTTATTAATGCACATAAATTATTGAATTTAGGTTTAAATTGTTGGTTTGGGTTCTCAGAACACATTTTGAGTATTTCCCCAAATAATTTTGTCCCATCTATGTTTTATTTAACGGTTTCCATGGTAACCAGAGGTAAATTTCGAAACATCATTGGTTCGGAAAATGCGTAATAACATTGCTTTTAGAGGCAATAGAAGGACAAAACAAGTACCAAATTAAAGCAGATACATATAGCTTGAATGTGATATATGATTTTATTAATACTCATAAATGCATTCTTATGAATATTAATGAGAAAGTAAAAAAAAAATGCGTTTTTTAGAAAAAAGGAGTTTGTTGTTTAGTCTGATGGGCTTATTAATGCACAGAAATTATTGAATTTAGGTTTAAATTGTTCGTTGAGGTCATCAAAACACATTTTGAGCATTCCCCCAAAGTAATTTTGTCCCATATATGTTTTATTGAACGGTTTCCATGGTAACCCGAGGTAAATCTCGAACATCATTGGATCAGAAAATGCGTAATAACTTTGCTTTTAGAGGCAATAGAAGGACAAAACAAAAACCAAAGTAAAGCAGAGACATATAACTTGATTATGATATATAATTTTAATAACATTCATATATTATTGCTTATGAATATTAATGAGGAAGTATAAAAAAATCCGCTTTTTTAGAAAAAGGAGTTTGTTGTTTAGTCTTAGAGGCCTATTGATGCACAAACACTATTGAATTCAGGTTTAAATTGTTCATTGGGGTCCGCAAAACACAATTTGAGCATTCCCCCAAAAAACTTGTGTCCCAGCTATGTTCTTTTTAACTGTTTCCATGGTAACCCGAGGTAAATTTCGATATAACCGTGGATAAAAAAATGCGTCATAACTTTGCTTTTAGAGGCAAAAAATGACAAAACAAGAAGCTAAATAAAGCAAAGACATATAACTTGAATATGATATGCAATTTAACTAATTTTTATAAATGTATTCTTATGAATATTAATGAGGAAGTAAAACAATCCGGTTTTTGTTTAGAAAAAAGGAGTTTATTGTTTAGTCTGAGAGGCCTATTAATAAACAAGAGTTATTGAATTCATGTTTGAATGTTTTCATGTGATCATACAAGGAAAATAAACTATCTTTGTTGCAGGTAATATTTCTATAAAGCATACATATTTCAGCTATTTTGCATATAATGTGCGTAAAGGAATAAGCAATTTTCTCTGAGCATTGTATTTAGTATTATTTTGAGTATAATATCTTTTCTGTGATTTATTTGACGTAAAATACCATAATTTGTACCAAAACAGACGAGAGCAGAGGATCATTACTTTGTGTATATAATTGATTTGTTCATGTCTTTTGAATATAAATGCCATATTTATGAATATTAATGAGATGTAAAAATAAACACATTTAAATTAGCTGTTCTTATCTGTTATTTAATTAAAATCTAAATGATTAAAGTTATTTGGTAGAATCCCTTCTCTCTGGAGAGAGGAGGCTGTCGACCCAGAGGGACACGATAGCCCTCCTCTACAATAGAGAGGGTCAAAGGGTCCTGAGTGATAGTGCGCCACATCGATGAAGGGTCGGATCGGAAAGGGGCAGAAAGCGCGTGTCACTAGGGCTGGGGCCTAGAAGGCCCAGAACCCCTAGGGCGAGAAGGGAAGGAACCCTGAGATGCCAGTCCTGAGTTAGGGGGAAAAGGGAAGGTTCCTAACCGGCTTTTGGCCGACCCCGCTGAGAGGCAGAATAGGGTCTGGTTGTCTTACCTTTCTTGGGAGGTCCCGTAAGAGGCTTACATTCAACCTTAGGATTTAAAAAAACCCTGACCCAAAGCGTTAGGGTTCCTGGTAGAAGCCCTGTCAGCTCTTCCTCCTTAACGTTGCCACCGAAAAGTAGTTCGGAGGCAAAGAGATACCCCCACAGCTCGTCCTTCGACTTGTCCTGCAGACTAGAGGAAGGTGTCACGGCGACCGCGGAGCATATTTGCTGTCGATGTGAGCCATTGACCCAAGGCCAGTTGAGTCGAACGGCCCAGATGGTACGAACGGCACTTAGTAACTTCGGATTAAAGCTCCACAGAGAAGGCCGCAGATAGGAGGTCAATGTTTGAAGCGAACCCCCTCTGTTGGATGCAACTCCCGGCGCTAAAGAAGTAAATGTGAGAGAGAGAGAGAGAGAGAGAGAGAGAGAGAGAGAGAGAGAGAGGGGAGATCGGGAGAGGAAGGCCTAATGCCCGCCCTTGGGCTGTCGGAATCAAGTGAGGGGATCTGATAAAACATCCCAGGTCGATTTTCAATTGAAGCCATGGAGCCCTTGCCCGTAAGAGTTTAGCGGACATGATCCACCCCACCCAGTTGCCGGGCTGGCACAAAAATCTTCGTCCAGGTCAGGCAAACGGGAAAGAAGTCCCCTGGAAGGGGAAAGAGACTCCCTAGATTTTATTAGGTTAGGGAGGTCCACTTTTTCGACTGACACTAGCACGGAAGAGGATAGAGGACACCTGTGAATATGATTCAGGGGTCTAGGGCAGACAGAGGATGGGAGGAATCTAAAACAATCTTCACACACATTCTCAATTGAAAAATGTTGATGTTCAGAATCATCTAAAGAAGAAGAGGACTAAGCCCCGTCTAAATCTGAGCGAGAGGCTTCCACAGATTCTGATTCCCTTAAAATAGAATCATCCCTAGGAGCCATAATGGACAAAGTGTCTTCCTGCTCTCCCCCAGAATCCGCCCTGGTGAACGCCACGGATGGCAGCACCCGGGAGGAGTGGGACTCGCCCCAGACATATAATCGGTTCACGTGAGAGCTATTCTCCCTCTAGGGATGAACTCACAACATGCCCCGAGTGGGGTGTAAGCCAGAACGGGCTTGGGGCGGGGAGCCGAGAGGAAAGGGGAATGGGGATCACTGAGGGCGGGTCCCATGACCTTGCTGGTCAGGTCGCCAGTAAGGTGAAGCTTGCTGGTTCCCAGAATGAGTGTCGGCTAGCGAGAGCGATCAGCAGGCGAATCTGAGGAGGAAGAGCGGTGTCTTCGCATAGAATAGTAATGGTAAGACCTCGATCTGCGCCTGCGTTGAGAGCGGTGCGAGTGCCGGTCCCCATTAGAAGAATAAGAAGTTTTTACGCCTCCTACGGGGTGGGGTGGGATGGGGGCTGGGGAGTACGAAGTGTACTCAGAAGATGAAGAGTATTTGCAGAGTCTAGACGACCAAGAACGTTTAGACTTAGCCAGAGCAGCTTCCTGTTGACTTTCACCACTGTAATGCGGTGTAGAGACATAATGCCAGTAGAAAACTAACAACTGGGGAATCGACTGCACCACAGGGACTGTTGACGAAAGAGATTTTAAAGAAAAAGCAGGCTTCTTCTGAGCTTTAGAAGACAGTGATTTGTCTGTTGCTAGGGAGACGCTGACCAAAGGGAAGAATACTTCTTCCGTCGGGCAGCAAGCTCCCACGCCTCCCATGTCCAGAGGGATGAAACTGGACAGGGAGTTGAAGCGGAGTATCCGCAGCAGGCCAGACACACTTAATGAGTTGTCCAGCCTGCCGCGAAATGCCCGCAAGAAGCCTTGAGTTGCTCTGGCATGCTGTGGTAAATAATCAAGCAAATGCATAAGACATCGCGAGTAAGTTCGAAGTCACGCAAGGCTAATATGGGTAAACATAAGCTGATGATTGCAGCCGAGATGCTATACATATTTTCTATTGTATTGCAAAACACTCATAAAAGTAATATTCTTCATAAAACATGCACAATGCTCAATTCCTCCGCTGTATTTTCTTACAAGAAAATATGTTGTTCACATACATGTATAATACAATATAATAGAAAACTTACTTTCCTACAACAGTTTACATTCTCATTAATATCCATGATTTTGAAAATAATATACATTATCTACATATTTATATACATGAACATCAATATCTCTGTTTCAATCAGTATCAAGCTCTGTACCGGTTAACTAAAATAATCTCAGATGAAAAGAACAGCTCATTCAAGTGTGTTTATTTTTAAATCTCATTAATATTCATAAATATGCATTAATATTCATGAACCCAAAGTAATGACCCTCTGCTCTTGTCAATCTTTGTTCAATATCTGCTATTTTACGTAAAATAAATAATAGAAGAGATAGTGCACTCGAAACAATGCTACATATAGTGCTTACATGTATGTTAAATTGCTTATTCATTTACGCACCTTATATGCAAATTAGCTTAAATATATACATGTTTTTAGAAATACATGTATTACATGAACCAAATATTTTTTTCTTTGTATGATAATATTAAAACATTTAAACCTGCATTCAATAACTCTTTGTATATTATTAGGCCTCTCAGATTAAAAACAAAATCGTTTTACTAAAAATGCATATTTTACTTTCTCATTAATATTCATAAGAATGCATAATTAGTATTAATAGAATTACATGTCGTAATCAAGCTATATGTCTCTGCATAACGTTGGTTCTTGTTTTGTCCGTCTATTGCCTCTAAAGCAAAGTTATGACGCATTTTCTTAATCAAAATAGTTTCGAAACTTACCTCGGGTTACCATGGAAACCGTTTAATAAAACATGGCTGGGTCACACTTATTTTTAGGGCAATGCTCAAAAAGTGTTCTGAGGACCCCAACAAACAATTTAAACCTGAATTCAATAATGTGTGTGCATTAATAGGTCTCTAAGACTAAACAACAAGCTCATTTTTCTAAAAAAGCGGATTTTTTTACTTCCTCATTAATATTCATTAGAATGCATTTATGAATATTAATAAAATAATATATCATATTCAAGCTATAAGTCTCTGCTTTACTTTGGTACTTGTTTTGTCCTTCTATTGCCTCTAAAAGCAAAGTTATTACGCATTTTCTGAACCAAGGATGTTTCGAAATTAACCTCGGGTTACCATGGAAACCGTTTAATAAAACATAGATGGGACAAAATTATTTGGGGAAATACTCAAAATGTGTTCTGAGGACCCAAACCAACAATTTAAACCTAAATTCAATAATTTCTGTGCATTAATAAGCCTCTCAGACTAAACAACAAACTCCTTTTTTCTAACAAAACACATTTTTTTTACTTCCTCATTAATATTCATAAGAATGCATTTATGAATATTAATTACATCATATATCATATTCAAGCTATATGTCTCTGCTTTACTTTGGTACTTGTTTTGACCTTTTATTGCTTCTAAAAGCAAAGTTATGACGCATTTTCTGAACCAAGGTAGTTTCGAAAATTACCTCGGGTTACCATGGAAACCTTTAAATAAAACATAGCTGGGACAAACTTATTTTTGGGGGCTTGCTCAAAATGTGTTCTGAGGACTCCAACGAACAATTTGGTACCCATGAAAAAAAGTCTAGGGGGGATGCTACGGTAACCACTACTAGGACCCAGCCTATCTCTATGTCCTTTCCTTAGCGACTATTTGGTGAGTTTATATTTTTATAGATCAAACTATATGCATAATAAGTATTGGAATTCGCCAAATATTCATAAATTCAATAACTTGATGTCTTCTAGCGATAAATTAATGGTTCAAACTTTGGCCATGTTCATATATTATGCAATGACATATCGTGATGAATTTCTAATATGAATATTGAATATTGAATCTAAAGACGTGTTTAATACTCGAATGATGTGGAATACTTTAGGAAGTATTATGCATTATGTCTTGTATTAATCTGATCACCAGCCTGTTATAATAGTGTAACATTATGTTCATAACTACACCTGATACATGCATTGTTCTGTTTGTATGTAATCATATGTGTATGGGCCGGAGACCTATGATGCGAAATAAACTGGTAACTGGAAAAATATACACATGTTATGTTTGTAATTATTTTATCATTGAAACTGATTTTTTTCTCGCGTCTGAAATGTTGAGTTGAAATAGTACCGTATACTTTATATGATTATTTGTGATTCAGACACAAAATGATTTATTCTTCAAGATTAAGATTTAAAACTTGACCCGGTATTGTTACAACCTAGTGCCCAAGGGTTACAAATGGAGACCCAATTACTTCATTTTGACGCCTTTTGACGCCATTGTAAAAGTCACTTTTCGAAACCATTGTGATTAAATAGAGCATTTGCTGCATAGGGACAAATGTTCTATATTTATCTTTTCGTCACAATTGTTTAAAAACTACACAATTATAACGTTTTCCTTTTTCTAGTAAATGCTCATTTTCAGTAGATTTATTCAAAGAGGTTACATCTAAAAATAGCCCATGAAGGTATGTGTTAATCTCACCGCGATTGATGCTGATTGGCTGAGCAGATCGTTATAATAACCATAATGGCCTGTAAGAGCTGGGTCCATGCTTATAAAACTTTTAGTTGAGTCTTAGTTCGTTCTCAAGTCTTTGATTGGTCAGATTTGAGCCTTTGGCTCAAATCTGGCCAATCAAAAGCTTGAGAACTCAAATCTGACCAATCAAAAGCTTGAGAACGAAACTCAGACTCAACTAAAAGCTTTATAAGCATGGACCCAGATGTAGGTATTAATGCAGGACAAGAGTAATGCAAGAAACGCATAGAGAAGCAGTCTACATAACATCTGACCAGCATTTAGCTACGATCTCAGAGTTATTTATACTTATGTTGGTTGTCAATGTGTACATTGTCAAGTCATATGCTGAAACCATAGAGCATTTGCTCCATAGGAGCACTACAGTTTCAAATCTACACAATTAATATTTCGTAGTAACTTTTCTAGTGATTCGGTTTCCGACAGTATATTCATTTTCCCGACAGTATATCGGTGGTTATATGCTTCAAATTTGGTCACGTGGACCAATCAGAATGCTTGTTACAAAAATGTTGCATCAGAATTTATTTTCTAATGTTAATGATAATATATAAACTCAAGATTATTTTGGTCATTGCAAGTCTATACTGTAGAATCAGTGCTACATTATTTTATAAGCAAACAGAGCAAACCATGATTTAGATGACTCCTGCACGGGCCGTCTGATCTAGATCTTCTCTGTTCGCAAAGGAATTAAAATGTGTATTTATGAGGAAAGTAGTTTAAACAGAATAGCATAACGCCAGACGAAAATGAAACAGGGTTTTCGCAAAGGCTTTCAGAATGTTTCGAAATTTTGTAAACACAGTCATCTTTATTCATTTAGTAGTCATAAAAGGAAGGTTTACCATATATTTAGTCCCAAAAACGTTAGTACACACTATCCCAGTACCTGGATAAGGGAACCGGAACCATTTTGCCTTCTGCAGGACGTCAATCTTCGTATCTGTTCGTGCTAGGTAGCCCCACTTCTCGGGATCGTTTGTGAGGACATCGGTTGCAGTAAGAATGGCACACACTACCCAGGCCAGTATCATTGAAAATAACACCTAGCAAAAGAATCATTGAAAATAACACCTGGCAAAAGAATCATTGAAAATAACACCTGGCAAAAGAATCATTGAAAATAACACCAGGTAAAGAATAATTGAAAATAACACCTGGCAAAAGAATCATTGAAAATAACACCTGGCAAAAGAACATTGCTTCTGTGTCAGCCATACATATTCTTTGAAAATAACACCTGGCAAAAGAGTATTGCTTCTGTAGCAATACTACCACAGAGGGCCATTTCGTGGGTCTAGATGGTCTAAAAAGTCAAATAAATTGATTGGGTCGATTTACTGTTATATTATATACCACTTAATCGACCCAAACATTTGGTTTTTACTTTTTAGACCATCTAGACCCACGAAATGGCCCCCTGTGAATAATACCATTGAAAATAACAACTGGCAAACGAGTATTGATTATAGTGGTAATCATATTTTATTATGTTAAAACAACACCTGGCAGAACAGCATTGTTTACTGTGGCAATCTTACTTAATTCTTTTATTAAGAATAACAACTGACACCTGTGGTGATAATATATCATTTATTGAAAATAATCTTTGCAAAAAGAGCGTTTTCGTTGTGGTAAACCATACTGTAGTCTTTGAAAATAACACCTGGCAAAGAACCATTGGTTAATGTGGTAATTATACTTTATTTGTTGAAAATAATACCTAGCAGAGAGAGCTTTCTGTCTGTGGTTATTATTTATAAACTGGTCGAAACTTCTTAGTGCTAAAATGGCAAAGCCACACACAAAACATTGCTTAAACAACGCATACTTTCATAAATGACATGTTGAGCATTCTAAATCCTTTTGATCAGGCCGTCTTTACATACTAATGATTGTTTTTGAATTATAGATTAACTCTTCGTTAAATTTTCGTTTGTTTAATTTCCCCCATTATCTTTCAAAAATATTACCATGGCAACACACGGCTCCGATCCTGATGAGACACTGAATTACTGGATCCGAACTGTTTGCGAAGACAATTACACATTTATGCGACATTTGCAGCGTAAGAGAGTTAACCCATTCCTTCTTAGGCTATTTTAGACCCAGCCTCTTTCAATAGGCTATTTTTAGACTCAACCTCTTTGAATAATCTACTGAAAAGGAATGTTTACTAGAAAAAAAGATTGGTTGAGAATTATATAGTTATGAAATCATTGTGATAAACAAAGCATTTGCTCCTATGGAGCAAATGCTTTGTTTATCACGATGGTTTCAAAATTACTTTTACAGAGGCGTCAAACTAAGTCAGTAGGAGGTAACAGGTTAACGACGGTTTCACAAATGTCGGTTTGTTGAAATTCCTGTAGCGAGTTGGTGTGACTTTTTTGTCACCGAGTAGATTATGTAATGTCTTACCGGAAACAAGGAGAAGATTTTCAGTCTGAAGGTTTTACACCCGTGGCCGGGTTTGTAGTAGAAGCAAGGAACATCAACATTTCCCAGGTATTGACTAAATAAGGCAATTAGAAACATGGTCCTGGAACAAAGGGTATTCAAACTCTGTGTATGTCATTCTCTCCAAATAAGCAGCGGATTTAAAAAAACAACATTTCTCTATACATGATTGTACACTCGAGATAACCGTTATCAGCCATTTTGGAATCAGATGAAAAACTGAATTATGAATACATTACCATCGTTTTGCATTTAGCTGTCACCAGCTTTTACAGAGACACAAGTTTGTCTATATCATCGTCGTTTTTGGTAGGTTCTTCTGTAGAAATATTTAACCCTTTCAATGAAAAGAAAATTGTTCATCAGAGTGTAACGATAGACTAGATTTAGTATAAAATGCTATATGTTTAGAGAGGATCTTGTGTGACAAATATACTACAACCTGTCCTAAGCGGTCATTCATTTATTGAACATAGGAGGTCTAATAAGCAGGAGTTTACTTAATACAGTGCTCCCTCCCTACAACGACCCTCTCAATGACGATTCCCTCCTTACAACAACGCATGCCACTGTTTCCGAAACAACAAGACTCCAGAAACAACTTTTTTTCATCGTATTTTCTTTATGCCTCCATCAAACCATATGTTGTGACCACTCTTTAGAATCGTCACAAAGAGTGGTCACAACATAGGGTTTGAGTGAGGCATAACGGTTTTAGTTCTCGAAATACACCTTAACTAGGGATGCACAACAAGCTAATTATGTTTGATTTTCCCTCCCTATAACAACCCCCTCTGAACAACATAATTATACAATATTCGTATCCCAAAGGGTGTTGTTGTAGAGAGGGATCACTGTACAGGGCAAAAGTAATGCAGAAAGGTCCGATAGGAGTTTCCTGCATTACATTTGAAACACTTTAAGTTACTACCTGCTGTACAGACTCATAATAAGACGAGTGCTTAAGACCATTCTACTACAGTGCAGACCCTGGTCATAGAGCTCCTCTAAGTTTAGACTACTTGATTCTGCTATAGTGCAGACCCTGATCATAGAGCTCCTCTAAGTTTAGACTACTTGATTCTGCTACAGTGCAGACCCTGGTCATAGAGCTCCTCTAAGTTTAGACTACTTGATTCTGCTATAGTGCAGACCCTTGTCATAGAGCTCCTCTAAGTTTAGACTACTTGATTCTGCTATAGTGCAGACCCTGGTCATAGAGCTCCTCTAAGTTTAGACTACTTGATTCTGCTATAGTGCAGACCCTAGTCATAGAGCTCCTCTAAGGTTAGACTACTTGATTCTGCTACAGTGCAGACCCTGGTCATAGAGCTCCTCTAAGTTTAGACTACTTGATTCTGCTATAGTGCAGACCCTGGTCATAGAGCTCCTCTAAGTTTAGACTACTTGATTCTGCTATAGTGCAGACCCTGGTCATAGAGCTCCTCTAAATTTAGACTACTTGATTCTGCTATAGTGCAGACCCTGGTCATAGAGCTCCTTTAAGTTTAGACTACTTGATTCTGCTATAGTGCAGACCCTGGTCATAGAGCTCCTCTAAGTTTAGACTACTTGATTCTGCTACAGTGCAAACCCTGGTAATAGAGCTCCTCTAAGTTTAGACTACTTGAGTCTGCTATAGTGCAGACCCTGGTCATACAGCTCCTCTAAGTTTAGACTACTTGAGTCTGCTATAGTGCAGACCCTGGTCATAGAGCTCCTCTAAGTTTAGACTACTTGCAAATATCAGTACACGTGTATCCCGCAACAAAATGGATGAATTAGATTAACGATTAACTCCATGGATATTCATGCAAGAATTAATGGAGCATGAATATTAATTAGAATAATATTTATAATGGCATATGAAGACATTAATTTTTGGCCGTGATAGAAACTGCAGAATCATTTCTATATTATTCCATTAGCAGATCCTGATCAGACAGCTCCTACAAGACAGGAGTCGTCTGATATGAGTCAACTCTGTTTGCAAATGCATGGAAAGGTGTATTTATGAATTAACCCTTTCCCTTTAGTAAACGCATTTTCATGCATCTGCAAACAGAGTAGACCCAGATCAGACGGCTTCTACATTAACCGTCTGATCAGGGTTTGCTCTGTTTGCTTATGGTGTAATATAGATCTGACTCTTTAGCTTCTGTCTCCATTTGTACTGTGGCTGTGATTCTACAAGTGCATTCAATGGCTGAGAAGATTTGACACCCACTAAGACCATTGAAAAGAAACCAATGTTTATAAAACCATTAGCAGGTTTGGGCAACTCTTGGGATGTGTCTGGAGATCTTGTGCAAGACTTGGATGAATTTACGTGTGCAATGTATGGCAACCTAAGATTTCACACTGTGAATGAATTGATATTGTTTAAGATTAAGGAGAAGTGTGAAGATAAGCCAACAGATGCACTTCGCAATGCTGATATGGGAACATTACCCCCTTGTAGGGCCTGCTTAATACAGCACATCTGAAGAGTTATTTACTAGTTGATACTTTGGAAGAGATCTCTTTCCCGACCCAGACATTCCCCTTGTTTTAGAGAAGAATGGTTGTCAACATGTAACTCTGACAGTCAATCAACAGATATGATTACATTATGGCCTGTAATAAGGGTATGCTCCACAGACATTCAACAGCAATGTTATCATCTTGACCTAGCTCTTATCAGAGTATTACCTGAGAAGATCCAATACAAACTGTTCCATTTTAGCCTCTAATTAAGGTATGCTCTGAGAGTCCGACCTTCAATTTATAAATTAGCTGATAAATACCCATGATGTCATTATTTCTAACATGAATATTCAGCTGGTAAAGGGTTAAGTGGGATATCATTCATCTATTTTTGTTGAGTCGGCATACTCAAAGAAGCTTTCTGTAAAGGTGTTTTAAAGCAGAGAGTGGGGTTAACCCTTTACTAGATGTATACATGCCCTTTAACATCTTTTAGACAGTTTTAGAATTGAAATTCATTTATTTATCACCAAATGGTACATTTATCATTGCAAGCTATATTTGGAGAATGGTGTAATGTTGTGCTCGGCATACTGCGAAACATGTTATTTTCAATATTGTTTCTCTTTGTTTTCTTATCACTAATTAATATTCATGAGGATGCAAATAAGGTAATTTGCATAAAGTGAACCAAACATTAAGATTCATACATCAACTACCGGGTATATGTTTATATCATTTATAAGTATCGCCCAAGAAGGCAGCAATATCTTTGTATGTTGCAGGTATGTAAACACACTGTAATATGAACAATGAGGTTAGAATGGTTGCCTAGGAAACAGATATATCACCATCAGTGCTATATAATGTGTCCCAAATTTATTTATCTAATAATCTTGGTGATATTCAGTGATCATAGTAAACTTTAGCTGACCATTTTCCATATTTGTTTGCTTTATAAGAGAAAGACTGGTGTCTGTCGAAAATTTCAACATCTATTACTGTTCTCATAAATATTCATACATATGCAAATTAGTTTATATCAGAAAAGTAATATTTACTATTAAAGCAATGCCTCATATCTATGTTTGTAACAATTGATTTCATGATTCATCAAAAATAACCGAGATCTAGCGGAGTATTACAGTTGGATGTCAAATTTCCAAAATTTGTGAAAGGATCGGTTACCATGGAAACCGTTACAATTGTCTACATATTTATATACATGAACATCAATATATCTGTTTCAGTGAGTATCAAGTTCTGTACTGGTTACCTAAAGTAATCTCAGATAAGAAGAACAGCTTATTTAAGTGTGTTTATTTTTACATCTCATTAACATTCATAAATATGCATTAATATTCATGAACCCAAAGTAATGATCCTCTGCTCTTGTCAATTTTTGTTCATTATCTGGTATTTTACATAAAATAAATAATAGAAAAGATAGTACACTCGAAACAATGCTCTATATATAGTGCTCATGTAAAATTGCTTATTCATTTACGCACGTTATATGCAAATTAGCTTAAATATACATGATTTATAGAAATATTACATGAACCAAAGATGGTTTATTTTCGTTGTACGATCATATTAAAACATTTAAACCTGAATTCAATATTCTTGTTTATTAATAGGCCTCTCGGACTAAACAACAAACTCGTTTTACTAAAAAACACATTTTTTACTTCCTCTTTAATATTCATAAGAATACATTATGAATATTAATAGAATTACACATCATATTCAAGCTTTATGTCTCTGCTTTACTTTGGCTCTTGTTTTGTCCTTCTATTGCCTCTAAAAGCAAAGTTATGACGCATTTTCTTAATCAATGTAGTTTCGAAATTTACCTCGGGTTACCATGGAAACCGTTAAATAAAACATAGTTGGGACACAATTAGTTTGGGGTAATGCTCAAAATGTGTTCTGAGGACCCCATCAAACAATTTAAACCTGAATTAAATCTTTTTAGTAATATTTGTGCATTAATAGGCCTTTAAGACTAAACAACAAACTCCTTTTTTCTAAAAAGCCGATTCTTTACTTCCTCATTAATATTCATAAGTAATCATACATGAATATTATTAAAATTTATATCATAATCAAGCTATATGTTTCTGCTTTACTTTGGTTTTTGTTTTGGCCTTCTATTGCCTCTACAAGCAAAGTTATGGCGCATTTTCTGAACCAAGGATGTTTCGAAAGTTACCTCGGGTTAGCATGGAAACCGTTTAATAAAACATAGATGGGACAAAATTATTTTGGGGGAATGCTCAAATGTGTTCTGAGGACCCAAATGAACAATTCAAACCTAAATTCAATATTTTTATACGCCCACCTAATAAAGGTGGTCGTATATTGTCGTGGCCCTGTCCGTCCGTCCGTCCGTTCGTTCGTTCGTTCGTTCGTTCGTTCGTCCGTCAACATTTTGTTTGTCCGCTGTTTTCTGGGAAAACTATTTGACAGATATTAATGAAACTTCACACAAATGTTTAATGCATCAAGATCTGAAGCTGAGTTGATTCTGAGGTTCATTTGATTTTTCGTTTCAGAGTTATGGCCCTTGTCCTTAAAAATAATGCAAATACATGCAAATAGTTTGTCCGCTGTTTTCTGGGAAAACTATTTGAGAGATATTAATGAAACTTCACACAAATGTTTAATGCATCAAGATTTGAAGCTGAGTTGATTCTGAGGATCATTTGAATTTTCGTTTCAGAGTTATGGTCCTTGTCCTTAAAAGATAATGCAAATACATGCAAATAGTTTGTCCGCTGTTTTCTGGGAAAACTATTTGAGAGATATTAATGAAACTTAACACAAATGTTTAATGCATCAAGATCTGAAGCTGAGTTGATTCTGAGGTTCATTTGATTTTTCGTTTCAGAGTTATGGCCCTTTTACTTAAAAAAAAATGCATATAGATTGTCTGCTGTTTTCTGGGAGAACTGTTTGACAGATATTAATGAAACTTCACACACTTGTTTAATGCATCAAGACCTGAAGCTAAGTTAATTCTGAGGTTCATTTAATATGTCGCTTTGGAGTTATAGCCCTTGCACTTAAAAAATAATGCAAATCTATGCAAATATGAGGATGGCCATAACTTTTTCATTTGAAATGATATTTACCTTAAAAATTTTTTATATGGTTAAACCTTAATATGAATTTTCACATATATTGCAGGGTTTATGATAAATCATTTTATTCTAAAGTTATGGTCCTTGAACTTTGTGTGTTTGTTGCTTTGTTTGTCTGTCAACTTTTAGTTTGTTGTTTTCTGGGAAAACTATTAAAATGATATAAATGAAACTTAACACAAATATTTCAAGCAACAAAATCTGAAGCTGAGTTTATTTTGAGGTTCATTCAGTTTGTCTTTACAGAGGTCTGGCCGTTGCACTTTACAAAAATCTGCAAATATGAGGATTAGCTGTAACTTTTTTATTTAATAAGATATTCACTTCAATTTTTTTAAAAATAGTATCACCTCAATATATACAGATTAGAAAATGTCAACACTTATAAGGCACGTTGAATCAGAGAAAGTTAGCAAGTGGGCGTATTATGTACCGTATGCGGTACTCTTGTTTGTTCATTAATTAGCCCCTCAGACTAAACAAACTCCCTTTTTTCTAAAAAAGGCGCATTTTTTACTTCCTCATTAATATTTATAAGAATGCATTTATGAATATTAATAAAATCATATATCATATTCAAGCTATATGTCTCTGCTTTACTTTGGTACTTCTTTTGTCATTCTAGTGCCTCTAAAAGCAACGTTTGACGCATTTTCAGAACCAACGTAGTTTCGAAAATTACCTCGGGTTGCCATGGAAACTGTTAAATAAAACATAGCTGGGACAAACTTATTTCTTGGGACATGCTCAAAATGTGTTCTTAAGACTCCAACAAACAATTTGGTACCCATGAAAAAAAGTCTAGGGGGATGCTACGGTAACCATGACTAGGACCCAGCCTAGTAGGAGTGTTTTATTTCCCTCACCCAAGTAAGCTCTTTTTCAACATGTATTACAAACACACTATTTATTTATGTCATCAAACATAAAAATCTACGCCCCCACTCCCCCGTCCAAAAAAATTCTATGCCCCCCTAATCAGAAATCCTGGATCTGCACCTGTCCTGAGTAGAATTTGTACTCCCCTGTCTATATTCGACGTAGAAAAGGTACTCCCTGGCCCATATTCTACGTAGAATATGGACTCCCCTCCCGTAGAATATGGACCCCTGTCATAGGATATGTACTCCACTTGTGAGTACGTTTTCTACAGGACAAGTATGTTTTCTTTATAATGTAAATAGTCACACTCTATTAATAATCGACCGTATGTAACACAGTTGCTAATTAATCACATTGATGTTTTGACCAGCAGTGGCATTTGTTACTGACCGTTCCAAAGCGTTACTCTCATATTTCTCCATGTAATGTTTGTTTCTTTTTTTGTGAGATACCTCGGTGTTATAGTTCATTCTTTTTCAAAAAGAAGTTGAAGTACTATTACTTCACCTGTATCGTCGGCGCCTGACGTCGTCGTAAAAATAAATTAACATTGTCGATAACTTCTTAAATGTTCAAGCTTATCTAATGAAACTTTACACACTTATTCATCATCACAATGGCTGCAATAATTATGATAAAAAAGCCATTTTAAACCTTTTTAACCCCCTCCCCCTTAAAGACATATAAATAACAGAAAACCCTGACCGTAACTTATTTAAATTTCGCGATAATCTCTTGAAATTTCACGTACCTGTTAACCATTGCAATGGCTATATTATGACCAAGGACCATAACTCTTTTGACCCACTTATTTCGCTTTACGGCTAGGAAATAACAGGCGATGGATGGATTTCACAAACGGTTCTCGTGTTTATACTTCAATGTGCTTGTATGCTCTTTCCTTCTCTTGTAAGTTTGTGCTGTTTAGAGGGTTGTCTAATGTGTACATGTTTGTTGTCTCATGTTTGTTGTCTCTCCTGCACAATCTATATCGTTACATTTAGATACAACTCGTTTGTATTTGTATACATGTATGTGTACTGAAAATTATGTTTCTATACTTTCGAATAAACCGCAGTTGTTGTGGTATTTGTTTTCTTCAAAAAAGTTGATGGCCATGTTTGATTTGGGTTTCCATAAATGCGTTGTCATCTTAATAAAGCTTAAGTAAAGACATATCTGATACCATGATGCAGTAGGAAAACTGTATTTCTTACCATTTAAGCGAAATAGAATTTCGAGAAGTGATATTTGCAATCAGTTTGGGAGACGCCTAGTATCTGGCCGACTCATAATGACCCAACTTGTTTGGCACTGATAATGGCTATGGATAGAAATTCAAGAAATGCGCACTCTGAAATGTGCACCAGAATATTAGTAGCCAAAAGAGACGTTGGCATTGAAATTATGGAGCGGCCCAGTTGTCTAGCGGTACGCGCTATACATGTACTATTAAGCCGAGGTCCACGTCTCCGTATAACTTTTCTGTGTTGATAGGACGTTCAACCCAACTTCTTCAATCTACCCAAAAGAACTGTCTTTAAACAAAGCTAATCAATCTGACATTAATGCTTCATTTTTAGATTTGAATCTTTCAATTACAAATGATAAAGTTTCGTCCAAAGTATACGATAAAAGAGAAGATTTTAATTTTAAAATTGTTAATTATCCTTTTCTAGATGGGGATGTGCCACGTTCTACATCTTATGGTGTTTATATTTCTCAACTTATTAGGTTTGCCCGAGCCTGTTCTTTGCTTGAAGATTTTAACAGACGTAATTTAGTTATAACTGATAAACTTCTTAAGCAAGGTTACAGATATCACAAACTTCGGAAAACCTTTTCTAAATTTTATTATCGAAATTTACCTCTCATTAGTAAATATAATTGCAATCTACGGACGTTACTGCGACAAGGCATTTCTCAACCAGAATTGTATGGGGATGTTATCTACAAACTTAGGAAAATTCGGGGTCATATCCATTTTCATGATTTGTTTATAAAACGCATTAAAAAATTTAAAAAGAAAGGTTATGATCCTATTATATTGCAACACACTGCATGTTTGGTTATCGATCCTTTTACAGTCGGTAGCTACGCTTCCCTCTTTGCTTGCGCGATGACAGGCCGAGGGTAGTACTCTATGATGGTATACTCTTAAACTTGGATACAGGAGGAGCTTACCAGACTCATGTATTATTTTTTCCCTGTCGTGCCCTTAACGGCTTACCTGCAGGTGCTCTGACTTCAGCAAAGCCATTGAGTACATATTTGACGGATTGTCACAGTTATTATGCTATGTTTTACATGTTGTCCTGTGTTCACCGTCGTCTATGTTGTGGGTAAGTCCAGCGGGGATACCTTTATTTACAATATTTGTAAAGCTAGGGTGACTTTGAGAGAAGTGTGAGGTTAGGACGTCCGTAAACCGGTTTAAACCCCCAGTGGTGTTTTTGCTGCTGACCGTGCCAAGGCGGTACTCTCTTTGTCACCCTTCCTTTTGTTTGCCTTGCGTCTTTGTGCTTGTGGTTTGTTCATGTTGTGGAACATTTGTCCCTGTTTCTTGTGTGTCTTTTGGTGTTTTCTGTGTTCATTTCGTATGTGTGTGTGCTTGTGCGTTTGGGTGTGTGGTTGTGTGTGTGTGTGTGTCATGCTGTCTATCGGTGTTTTGGTGGTGGTTGCGTCTTGCATGTGGCTTTGCCTGCTTGACTTTACTACTTTTCCAATTAAACTGACGAGGTATCGAAACTGTTAAATGATGACGACCCCATCACTAAATAGCATGACTCTGATTCGCTTCACATTGTCTAACCTATTCTTGATTGCTTTTAGAATCAAAGAGTGTCGGATTGTCGGTCTTTCAGTTGGTTTTTAGCTCACCAGAGCACAAAGTAAGCTTTTGTGATCACCTGACGTCCGTCGGCGTGCGTCGTACGTCGTCAGTCAACAACTTGAACCTTTAAAAATATTCTCCTCTGAATCCAGTGTACCCGCGAAACAAAGTTGTTTGGGTATAATTTTAAAGGATCTAGTAATTTTTCTACGAGAGTACATATTCTACGTGAGGGGAGTCATATTATTATGGGGCCTTTGCAATGGGGAGTACTTATTCGTTGACGAATACGTACCCCTTTAGTCGTAGAAAATGGACTGGGGAGTACAAATTCTAAAGGAGTACAAATTCTTCATTACACCGGTTTCAGGAGGAGCTCTGATCAGGGGTATAGTCTGTTTGCTTATGTTATAATATAGACCTGATTCCACAGTTTTTGTCTGAGCCAAAACGCACCATATACATATGCCGCCATAAAACGTCAGCTAATAAATATTCATGACGTCATTATTCTTTACATGAATATTAAACAGGGAAATGGTTAATTATAAGTATTTGAATTAATTGTTCTCCTAAAATTGTCTATGTGAGTTTTCTTCCATTGTCATTGAAAAAAACCACTATCGGAGTCTCTAACAGTTTGGATCCCGATGAGTAAATCTGCATCTTATTTTGATACAGGCCTTTGCATAGGTTACCATGGGCTCGCCCCATAGACTAACTTTTGCATAGGTCACCAAGGGCTCACCCATAGACTGTAGGTACAACAGTTTTGTGCTCATCACTCGAAAAAGTAACCTGGAGCATGAGCATAAGATGGATACAGTGATAGGGCCGCGTGAACAACTCATGTCGGTCATAAACGGGCGTTTGCTTCAATTTCTTCGTTGAAAACTGGATTGTCAAAGGTTGGAAGCCCGTTGTTGTGTCTATTCCGATTGTTGGTCAGTTTATTAGACCCTTCCATATTATTATTCGGCGCTTGTTCTTGTTTATTTGTGTCTTGCCTACTCCGCCTGTGGGAGAGGAAAGACGGACAGAAGGGTAGATATCTGAACAGCGCCACCTTGTCCAGGAAGGGTTGTATCTTTGGCATGTCGTACACCTGCAGTCCTTGGCTTGATCCTGATCCAGTCTTCCCAGTAGACACTGACCGCCACTTGACAATGCCTCTCTCCTCCTCTGAGCCTAAAAAGAAAAACAAAGTGACTTTTTTGTGGCAAATTCATGATAACCATAGCAGTTTGGATCCATATGAGACGCTGAGTAACGAAACTAGGTGTCTCATTATGATACAATCTGTTGGACACCCTGGCAGTATTTCTGAAGAGAAATTGAAGAAAATTAACATTGAGAAATGTACTTGTCGACACTCTTTGCAAACTTAAGCGTACGAGGAATTCCTTACGACTCAAGTAGGCACTTTCCAAATTTGTTTTGTTGCACATTGGAAACAAAACTCCTGAATTTGACCATCTGGGTACATGCTTATAAAACTTCTAGTTGAGTCTGAGTTCGTTCTCAAGTTTTTGATTGGTCAGATTTGAGCACTGGCTCAAATCTGACCAATCAAAAGCTTGAGAACTCAAATCTGACCAATCAAAAGTTTGAGAACGATCTCAGACTCAACTAAAAAGCTTTATAAGCATGGACCCATAGTTACATTTGGGTTTACATAGGGTTTTGTGGAGAAACAAATGCGATATTCTTGAAAATATTTAAATATTCGCATCTTATCTGGACCATGTTCTGACACTTGGAGCATTTTGAGCACTACTGGATATTATATACGAAGCTGCCTCGTACCATGCCATCTACATGATTACCTGGTATCGTAATATCTACAGTCACCTAGTATCGTGATATCTACATTGCTACCTGGTATTATGGTATCTAAATTGCAACCTGATATCGTGATATCTACATAACTACCTGATAGTATTAACAAGACTGCATGTTAACGTGATGTCTACAAAGCTACCTGATACTACAGTAAAATCTCGATTATTCGAATTTTTGTTATAACGAATTTAGACCCTTTTAGGCAGGTGGCTGCTCCTGGAGGAGCTTTCTGCATGACTTTCACCATGCATTAAGCTGCCACCTGTCTTAAAGATCGATGATAATACGTATTTTTAGTGTTCGGATAATCGAGGTTTTACTGTATATAAATTTCTACCTGGTATCGTGATATCTACATAACTATCTGCTAGTATTTACTACCTGTCTGGTATCGCGATTTCTATATAACTACCAGGTTTGGTGATATCTACATATCGACTCAGTATCGTGCTATCTATATAGTCACCTGGTATCGCAATATCTACATAGCTACCTGGTACATTAATATCTACGTAACTACTTGATGCTATCGACATAACTGCCTGATATCGTGATATCTACATAGCTACCTGGTACATGTATCGTGATATCTACATACATGTAATTAACCAGTATCGTGATATCTATATAGTCACCTGGTATAGTGTTATCTACCTAGCTATCTGGTATCGTAACGACTGCATAGATACCTGGTATAGTGTTATCTACATAGCTATCTGGTATCGTAATGACTACATAGCTACCTGGTATAGTGATATCTACATAGCTATCTGGTATCGTAATGACTACATAGCTACCTGGTATAGTGTTATCGAGCACGAAGCCGATGAGTCCTCCTACAAACATACTGGTGCTCAGGAGAACGGACAGTATCTGGTCCGCGACGTCACTGCCTGAAATAATATTGACGAGACTTTACCGTCATGTTGCAAGTGAATTAATTTCCGCTCGCAATTAGCTCGCAAATGGCTACACAATGAGATGACATCATTTTACGTTTGCTCAAAAATGACAGAAGAAAGCAGACCAGTCTAAATTTAGCATATAAAAAGGAGTTTAAGTCTGCATTAATTAACCCACGAGCAGCCGTATTCTCATATATAGGCCATAGACAAACAGTATAGACCTATTATAGAGGGCTCCTGAAGGAGCGCTCTGATCAATAACAAAACAGAACAGATATATTCAAGACTTGCGTATATTGTATATGTATAGTTTAAATAGTGCATGATATTAACCCTTACCCTCATATAAACGTGTTTTGAAATGTTTGCAATCAGAGTAGACCCAGATCAGACGGCTCCTACAGGATCTTCTCTGTTTGCTAATCGAATATGAAATGGCTACAATGTACCATCTTCCACATGTAATTGTAACTATTTTGTCCATGAATATTCAATAAGTATTGAAATTTCGAATATTAGCGTCTGCATTGTTTTCTATACAGATTTACAGAATAATTATCGGAGTTAAAGCGTTAACCCGTTCTCTGTGTGATATTCTTGAAAGGAATAATGAGATTATGACTATTTATTGGCTGATTGTTTATGATGGCATCTGTACACTAGCTGTTTTGGCTCTAACAAAAACATTTAGAATCTGGTCTATATCATACCATAAGCAAACAGAGCAGACCCTGATTAGACGGCTTCTATCGGAGCTGTCTGATCTGGGTCTTCTCCGTTTGCAAATGCGTATAAAGGCATTTATATTAAGCAAAGGGTTAAGCAAAGCCACATACTGTTAAATACAATGTTTGTTTCTCACTATAAGGTCACGATAGAGCTTGTTCATCTATTGACGATTTTAACAGTCGAAATCTCATTTTAACTGAAAAACTGCTTAAGCAAGGATATAGATACCATAAACTAAGAAAAACTTTCTCTAAATTTTACTATCGAAATCTCTCACTTATTGGCAAGTACCAATGTAATCTCAAGGCGCTTCTGCGACACGGTATTTCACATCCTGAATTTTATGGTAATGTGATTTACAAACTTCGTAAAATTATTGGACATACCCATTTTCTCACTTTGTTCATCAAATATGTTAAAAAAATCATTAAAAAGGTATATGATCCTGTAGTACTACAACATACTGCATGTTTGGTTGTCAACCCTTTTACAGTTGGCAATCACGCTGGCCTCTTTGCATGTACGCCGACAAGAAAGGTTTAGTACTCTATGAAGGCGACCTCTTAAATCCAGAAACGGAAGGAGAACGTCGGATATCTGTACTATTTCGTTTTTGCGTACCCTTTATTACTTTTCTACAGTTACTCTGTTTGCAGCTCAATCATTGAGTACACTAGCGATAGGTGGATACAGTTTGTTCACTTAAATGTTTTCGTTTTACATGCACGTTACCACTGTATTTGCCATCGCGGTTGTTGTAGATTACGTAGTCGGAGAGGGGATACGTTTATTTACACTGTTTGTCTTTTAGGGTGGGGATGGAATAAGTGTGAGGTTGGGCGCCCATAAACCGGTTTAACCCCCCATTGACTTTTGTCACTGACCGTTCCAAGGCGGTACTTCCATCTTCCCCCTATTGTGTGTTTGTTTTGTCTTTGTGTGTCTCTTGATGTTTTTATAGTTATGTACATTTGCTGTTTCCTTGTGTTGCTGTTCGGGCGACTGTTTGTTCTGTATGTGGTGTTTCCTGCATAACTCATTTTTGTACTTTTATACTGTATATACATGTACAGTAAAATCTCGATTATTCGAACACTAAAATACGTATTACTCGATCTTTAAGACAGGTGGCATTAAGCAAACACCTGCCTAAAAGGGCCTAAATTCTTCTATACAGAAACTTCGAATAATCGATATTTTACTGTATTAGGGATTTTGCCTGTATCAATGGCGTCCGTGTGCTGCTCCATCCAAGTGGGCATGCTGAGCCCAAAGTACATAGACACGCCCAGTATGAAAATATTCCTTGGCGAGTTCATGTCGACAAACTGTAGACTGGTCAAACCAACCGCCGTCACCATGCCTATGGATAACAAACATCACCATAACCATGTACTCCCAAAATACGCTTCCCCATGCCTTAGCAAACATAGTAGATTAAGATTAGACGGCGGGCCCCTGTAGGGACCGTCTGGTCAGGATGTGCTCTGTTTGATCATGATATAATACAGATATGATTCTACAGTAAAAAATTCCCGTGTCCATGTGACATTATGTAATTAATCTAATATTCATTACGTCATTAATTCTCACATGAATATTCATGTAGTAAAGGATTAAAACATTACATTAAAACATTACATTAAAACATTACATTAAAACATTACATTAAAACGTTACTGTGCGAATTACCGCCATTTATTTGCAAACAGTTCGAATCCAGCTGAGGTGCCAAGTATCTCAGCAACGCATTAGAATCTAAGAAAAGGTTTGCAAAATGAGCTTAAATTGACATTATAGAATCATGAGGATTATCAAATTAATGCTTTATATATTACTCATTTCAACGCAGAAATAAATGTCTTGCTGAACTTTCATTGACTTCTTCTGACGTGTTTACCAAGAGAAGAGTTACCAACCATCCAACTCTTTGCCATTTTAACCCTTTCCATGTTCTATAATTAACCCATTCCCTGATAGGCTATATTTAGACCAAACCTCTTTCAATAATTCTACCGAAAAGGAGCATTAACTGGAGAAAAGGAAAACTGTAGAATTTTATAGTTTTATAGCAAATGCTCTATTTATCACAATGGTTTCAAAAAGTGACTATTACAGAGGCGGAGAAAGGCGTTGTATGGATTCCAAATTTCTATACCAAGCGAATATTTATGAACAAAATAATTATATTAATGAAATATGGAAGGTGAAATATTGTAGAAGATTCTACTATCGAGAAAGGGCGAATGAGACCTATTGACCTATTACCTTCCACTAGTATATGTAGGAAGGGCAATTGAAGATGAACTTATTATCTTCTAATATGAAGAAAGAGTGGATGAAAGATGGGCTCATTTTCTTTTACTATATTGTATGTAGAAAGGACGAATGACGATGGCTAGAGCGCAGTATGTTTCATTACGTAGAATGAACGACCGAATGTCGAAGGCAGTATATTCTGCTACGTAAACACAGTGAATGATAGAGCTGGCAAGCATATTTGAGACTATTCATGAATATTCACAAGTCTTAACACTGCGACTGCTCAGCGCGATATAACAAATACAATGTAGGCTATTTGCAAACAGCTTGGATTCAGATAAGACGCGGAATAACAAATCTAATAAGCTGTGATCTGGGTCTACTCTGTTTCCAAATGCATGAAAACACATTTTTATGAGAGAAAGGGTTAATTATCCTGTTTCTACAAGCTTTTGACCTACCAAAAGCAATCATGAACATCCCTCCAATCACTGGGGTGGGAATCGTGGAAAAGAGGGCACCGAACTTCCCGAGGCAACCCAACACCAGCATGATACAACCACCTGTCTGGACAACACGCCGACTGCCCACCTGTAACATACCGACACACTGTGTTACTGGCAATCTGACATAGCATACCCTTACCACGATGAGAAAATAATGCTTGCTCAATTTTTGATCTGGTGCAATAATGACTACTTCCGATTCGATCAAGTTTTGACCGTGTTTCAAACAGTTTGGATCCTAATAAGACGCCGAGTTTCCCCGCGTCTCACTTGGAACCAGGGTCTTTGCAAATATGCGAGTCGAAGCGCGATTAATGGGAAGGACCGTTTCTAATGCTGTAATAACTTGTTGTCCAACCCTTTTGCTATTGCTTTATATAATATTGTAACTGTGTTACAAAAAGCAAGCAATAAAAAGTGATTAAACTAAACTAAATCGCGGTTAGTGCGGATTAAAGTTTATCCCTTCGCTTGCTGAATTTTAAAATACATTTCTCCTTGTTTACCCATGCCCTGTTGTATATTTACATATATATATATATATATATATTCACTGTGTACAAGTATTTCGCTGTACAATCACTGCTGTGGAGTGTACTAGTTGCACAATCAACTTGTAAACAGTGCAGACCCTGATGAGACAGCTCCTGCAGGAGCTGTCTCATCTGGGTCTTCACTATTTACAGATAGGTATATTGACGTGAATAGCAAGCGAAAGTTTAACAGTAAAACTAGTTTAACCCCCTACCTCATTAATATTCATGTAAGAAGTATTGACATCATGAATATTAATTAATATTTTATAAAGGCATTCTGAACGATGAAATCGTTAACTCTTGGTAGAAACTTTAGAATCAGATATGTATTATTTCATAAGCAAACTTAGCATATCCTGAGCAGACAGCCCAGGACGTATGTAGATGCCTAAACAATTGTATATACATGTAGTTGGTAAGGGTTAATCTACAATTTAGAGGGTAAATCTACAATTTAAAGGGTTTAAACTACCATGTAAAGTATTAAACTATCATGAAAAGGGTAAATACTTATGAAACGGGTTAAAATGTCATGAAAAGATTTAAACTGTCATGAAAGGACAACACTCATGAACGGGTTAAATTATACGTAGAGAGTTCAACTACAGTTTAATTAAAGGGTATACAACCATGTAAATGGCCGAACTACCATGCAGAGGGTTAAACTACAGTTGAACTTCGATAACTCGACCTTCAAGGGACCATACAAATTAGTTCGAGATAACAGAAGTTCGAGTTATCCGATATCTAACCTGAACCATTTCAAGGCCACAGCTTCACGCAGGTCTAAAGTAATGCTGAAAGCTCCTGTAGGAGCTTTCAGCATTACTTTAGATCTGTATTAAGCTGTAACATGTGTTTCTAGATATCTGTAGCGATACATTTTAGAACAATTCTGTATTGTAAGTTTTTGAGGGACTGAACTTTTTGTTCGAGTTATCCCGAAGTCGAGTTATCCGAGTTCGAGATATCGAAGTTCAACTGTATCATGTAAAGGAATGAACTACGATGTAATGGATGCTACTACAATATAAAGGGTTATAACTTATACTACGATGTAAAGGGTTATAACTTAAGTCTTATACTACAATGTAAAGGGTTCTAACTTATACCACAATGTAAAGGGTTATAACTTATACTGCAATGTAAAGGGTTCTAACTTATACCACAATGTAAAGGGTTATAAATTATACTACAATGTAAAGGGTTCTAACTTATACCACAATGTAAAGGGTTATAAATTATACTACAATGTAAAGGGTTCTAACTTATACCACAATGTAAAGGGTTCTAACTTATACCACAATGTAAAGGGTTATAACTTATACCACAATGTAAAGGGTTATAAATTATACTACAATGTAAAGGGTTCTAACTTATACTACAATGTAAAGGGTTCTAACTTATACTACAATGTAAAGGGTTATAACTTATACCACAATGTAAAGGGTTATAAATTATACTACAATGTAAAGGGTTCTAACTTATACCACAATGTAAAGGGTTCTAGCTTATACCACAATGTAAAGGGTTATAACTTATACTGCAATGTAAAGGGTTATAAATTATACTGCAATGTAAAGGGTTATAAAATTATACTGCAATGTAAAGGGTTCTAACTTATACCACAATGTAAAGGGTTATAAATTATACTACAATGTAAAGGGTTATAAATTATACTGCAATGTAAAGGGTTCTAACTTATACCACAATATAAAGGGTTATAAATTATACTGCAATGTAAAGGGTTATAAATTATACTGCAATGTAAAGGGTTATAACTTATACCACAATGTAAAGGGTTATAACTTATACCACAATGTAAAGGGTTATAAATTATACTGCAATGTAAAGGGTTATAAATTATACTGCAATGTAAAGGGTTATAACTTATACCACAATGTAAAGGGTTATAAATTATACTGCAATGTAAAGGGTTATAAATTATACTGCAATGTAAAGGGTTCTAACTTATACCACAATGTAAAGGGTTATAAATTATACTGCAATGTAAAGGGTTATAAATTATACTGCAATGTAAAGGGTTATAACTTATACCACAATGTAAAGGGTTATAAATTATACTGCAATGTAAAGGGTTATAACTTATACCACAATGTAAAGGGTTCTAACTTATACCACAATGTAAAGGGTTAAATTGTCATGTGTAGGGTTAAACTACAATAGAAAGGATAAAACTAGCATGTAAGTGTCTAAACTACAATGTAAAGTGTTAAACTGCTACATGTATATAAAGGCGCAAACTACCACAAATACAGGTGCGGATCCAGTATTACAGATGGTGGGGGGGGGGCGTAGAAGTTTTTTTGGAGGTGTGGGGGCGTAGAATTTTATGCTTGATGACATAAATAAATAGTGTGTTTGTAATACATGTTGAATAAAAGCTTTGTTAAAGGCAGGTGGCTGCTCAACGCTAGGTGAAAGTAAAACAGAACGCTCCTAAGGGAGCGTTCTGTTTTACTTTCATCTTGCTTCTAGCAGCCACCTGCTCTAAATACCAACTAATTAACCCACAATTTAGTGGTCGTTATAGAGAGGTTTTAATGTATATAGATTTAAAATATTACTAAAAAAATGTTTTGGCAATTTTAGGGCGGGGGTGCGTACGCCCTCTAAATCCACGCCTGCTATAGGATTAAACTATCATGTAAATGGCTAAACTACAATGTAAAGTGTTAAACTGCTATATAAAGGGGTAAACTACCACATAGAGGATTAAACTACCATGAAAATAATTAAACTACACGGCCAATACTTACTACATAAAGGATTAAGCTACCATTTAAAGGATTAAATGGTACAGCTACAGTGAGTGTAAAGGGTTAAAGTAAAATGTAAACCACAAAGCTACATAGACAATGAGCCTAGGCCTTTAAGTAAGAGAACACGTGTGTCTTGGAATGATCAGTAAAATCTTTATTAAAATACCATGTATGTAATAAAAATAAACCTTCGATGGTTAGACAACAGAATATACATGTATTCACTTCCTGTTTATGACGTCAAAATCTTAAAACGATTGGTGAAAAATACATACACACGGTTTGTCCGTACGATTCCAATTCTCTCATACCTTTGTAATACCTATTGCCCCTATATTTTCGCTGTAAGAGGTTGTGCCATTGCCCGTCCCCCAAATCCCGGCGAGGAGGCATCCTATCCCTTCTATTCCAATTCCACGGTTCACCGCGTGAATGGGCGGAGGAGGTGCTCCAGACAATCTTGCGCATGCGTAGTAATCTCCAACAGCCTCGATCATGGCCGCTATAACGGCAGCCAGCATTCCAAGAATACTTGATGTTGTGAAAGTTGGCGTTCCCCATTGACCTGCATGTAGACCATAAATGGAATATAAATAATGAAGCTATGAGCAGCTTATTTCTTATCCCTTTCAATGTTAGGCAATCGTGTACAGTGAAACCCCTCTAAATCGCAATTCTAATGTATTAGACAAGAATTAAGATACTTCTAGGCAAGTGGCTGCTTGATGCAGGATGAAAGTCGTGCAGAATGCTCCTAGAGGAGCTTTCTGCATGACTTTCACCTTGCATTAAGCTACCACCTGTCTCTAAGACCGATATTTATACTAACTTTAACGCCCGGTTTTGAAACTTCAGGCTTCAGAGGAGTAATCACAGTATCGGATATTGGCATAGTAGTGGGAAACTGCATCCGGTGTTATTAAATAACTGAACTATTTCGCTGCCAATGTCGCATCTGTTAGTTAACTCGACGTCTCGTCAGGATCTATACTGTTTGTTACTGTGGTTATATATTGAATATTAACCCTTTCGCTGCCAAACTCTGCCGTCTGCTAACTTTGTCGTCTGCTACAAATTTTCTTGTTTTTATTTTCTTCATTTTTATTTCAAAAACACAGTAACAGTAACAAACAGTTTGGATCCTGATGAGACGCCGAGTTACTCGGCGCTCCTCTGGATCCAAACTGTTTTCATAGGTAATCACAGATCCGGCATTGGCAGCGAAAGGGTTAACAATGGAAAATTGTAGCAGACGACAAAGTTTGCAGATGACAACATTTGGCAGTGAAATTGTTAATGTCTGGACCCATGTCTGATATTTTCATCTCCATATAAATGAAGCATAGGTCCAGTTAATAATTTTCCTTATGTAATGTCTGCATACATCCTGTTCAGTGTTGCGGTGCCGTAAATCCAACTCAACTAAACTTAACTAAATGACTGTCATGCGCGGTGAAACGACCATTATCCAGACCGTACTTTGAACGTTGGCTCAACGATGGTCCAACAAACAGGAATATGTTGCTGTAAAAGTATTTAGATCTAACATAGTGAACCATAAAATCACATAGGACACACGTTGGTCAGTATAAACTTTGTATATTGACTATACATAGACATTGTGCAAAAATGTAAGTTTTTTTTCTCGAAATTTAAATAACCTCAACATGTTTGTATAACCGGACTAATTTTTAGCTTTGTCGGAGGTTTATTTTACATGCAGTTTGAACCTGTCTATAAAGACCATACAACTGTAATCAAGTCTTTAGTTTCCCCTTGTCGTTCCTCATAAGAGCATATATGTTCATTAATGGTTATTATGTACATATACAGTAAAAGCTCGATTATTCGAAAACTAAAATACGTATTATAATAGATCTTTAGGACAGATGACAGCTTAATGCACGGTGAAAGTCATGCAGAAAGCTTCCTCAGGAGCTTTCTGCATGACTTTCACCATGCATTAAGCAGCCATCTGCCTAAAAGGGTCTATATTCTTCTATACAGAAAATTCGAATAATCGAGATTTTACTGTATATCCAAGTATGAGTGCACTGTAAGTTTGGTATGGTGAGTGAATAATGTGAGAAGAACGTGTAACGGAAGGATGAATGAGTGAGCGTTGCACTGGGTCATATGACACATGTTAACATACCCCCCCCCCACCCTATTCTCGCTCTTCATTCTATCTGTTTCTTCCGAGGGCATTCTTTGAAGATGTCTCTGTTAATTATATCTTCTTAGGCTGGGTCCTAGTAGTGGTTACCGTAGCACCCCCCCCCCCCCTAGACTTTTTTTTCATGGATACCAAATTGTTCGTTGGGGTCCTCAGAACACATTTTGAGCATGCCCCCCAAAATAAGTTTGTCCCAGCTATGTTTTATTTAACGGTTTCCATGGTAACCCGAGGTAATTTTCGAAACTACCTTGGTTCAGAAAATGCGGAATAACTTTGCTTTTAGATGCAATAGAAGGTCAAAACAAGTACCAAAGTAAAGCAGAGACATATAGCTTGAATATGATATATGATTTAATTAATATTCATAAATGCATTCTTATGAATACTAATGAGGAAGTAAAAAAATGCGTTTTTTTAGAAAAAAGGAGTTTGTTGTATAGTCTGAGAGGCTTATTAATGCACATAAATTATTGAATTTAGGTTTAAATTGTTGGTTTGGGTTCTCAGAACACATTTTGAGTATTTCCCCAAATAATTTTGTCCCATCTATGTTTTATTTAACGGTTTCCATGGTAACCAGAGGTAAATTTCGAAACATCATTGGTTCGGAAAATGCGTAATAACATTGCTTTTAGAGGCAATAGAAGGACAAAACAAGTACCAAATTAAAGCAGATACATATAGCTTGAATGTGATATATGATTTTATTAATACTCATAAATGCATTCTTATGAATATTAATGAGAAAGTAAAAAAAAAATGCGTTTTTTAGAAAAAAGGAGTGTGTTGTTTAGTCTGATGGGCTTATTAATGCACAGAAATTATTGAATTTAGGTTTAAATTGTTCGTTGAGGTCATCAAAACACATTTTGAGCATTCCCCCAAAGTAATTTTGTCCCATATATGTTTTATTGAACGGTTTCCATGGTAACCCGAGGTAAATCTCGAACATCATTGGATCAGAAAATGCGTAATAACTTTGCTTTTAGAGGCAATAGAAGGACAAAACAAAAACCAAAGTAAAGCAGATACATATAACTTGATTATGATATATAATTTTAATAACATTCATATATTATTGCTTATGAATATTAATGAGGAAGTATAAAAAAATCCGCTTTTTTAGAAAAAGGAGTTTGTTGTTTAGTCTTAGAGGCCTATTGATGCACAAACACTATTGAATTCAGGTTTAAATTGTTCATTGGGGTCCGCAAAACACAATTTGAGCATTCCCCCAAAAAACTTGTGTCCCAGCTATGTTCTTTTTAACTGTTTCCATGGTAACCCGAGGTAAATTTCGATATAACCGTGGATAAAAAAATGCGTCATAACTTTGCTTTTAGAGGCAAAAAATGACAAAACAAGAAGCTAAATAAAGCAAAGACATATAACTTGAATATGATATGCAATTTAACTAATTTTTATAAATGTATTCTTATGAATATTAATGAGGAAGTAAAACAATCCGGTTTTTGTTTAGAAAAAAGGAGTTTATTGTTTAGTCTGAGAGGCCTATTAATAAACAAGAGTTATTGAATTCATGTTTGAATGTTTTCATGTGATCATACAAGGAAAATAAACTATCTTTGTTGCAGGTAATATTTCTATAAAGCATACATATTTCAGCTATTTTGCATATAATGTGCGTAAAGGAATAAGCAATTTTCTCTGAGCATTGTATTTAGTATTATTTTGAGTATAATATCTTTTCTGTGATTTATTTGACGTAAAATACCAAAATTTGTACCAAAACAGACGAGAGCAGAGGATCATTACTTTGTGTATATAATTGATTTGTTCATGTCTTTTGAATATAAATGCCATATTTATGAATATTAATGAGATGTAAAAATAAACACATTTAAATTAGCTGTTCTTATCTGTTATTTAATTAAAATCTAAATGATTAAAGTTATTTGGTAGAATCCCTTCTCTCTGGAGAGAGGAGGCTGTCGACCCAGAGGGACACGATAGCCCTCCTCTACAATAGAGAGGGTCAAAGGGTCCTGAGTGATAGTGCGCCACATCGATGAAGGGTCGGATCGGAAAGGGGCAGAAAGCACGTGTCACTAGGGCTGGGGCCTAGAAGGCCCAGAACCCCTAGGGCGAGAAGGGAAGGAACCCTGAGATGCCAGTCCTGAGTTAGGGGGAAAAGGGCTTTTGGCCGACCCCGCTGAGAGGCAGAATAGGGTCTGGTTGTCTTACCTTTCTTGGGAGGTCCCGTAAGAGGCTTACATTCAACCTTAGGATTTAAAAAAACCCTGACCCAAAGCGTTAGGGTTCCTGGTAGAAGCCCTGTCAGCTCTTCCTCCTTAACGTTGCCACCGAAAAGTAGTTCGGAGGCAAAGAGATACCCCCACAGCTCGTCCTTCGACTTGTCCTGCAGACTAGAGGAAGGTGTCACGGCGACCGCGGAGCATATTCGCTGTCGATGTGAGCCATTGACCCAAGGCCAGTTGAGTCGAACGGCCCAGATGGTACGAACGGCACTTAGTAACTTCGGATTAAAGCTCCACAGAGAAGGCCGCAGATAGGAGGTCAATGTTTGAAGCGAACCCCCTCTGTTGGATGCAACTCCCGGCGCTAAAGAAGTAAATGTGTGAGAGAGAGAGAGAGAGAGAGAGAGAGAGAGAGAGAGAGAGAGAGAGAGAGAGAGAGGAGATCGGGAGAGGAAGGCCTAATGCCCGCCATTGGGCTGTCGGAATCAAGTGAAGGGATCTGATAAAACATCCCAGGTCGATTTTCAATTGAAGCCATGGAGCCCTTGCCCGTAAGAGTTTAGCGGACATGATCCACCCCACCCAGTTGCCGGGCTGGCACAAAAATCTTCGTCCAGGTCAGGCAAACGGGAAAGAAGTCCCCTGGAAGGGGAAAGAGACTCCCTAGATTTTATTAGGTTAGGGAGGTCCACTTTTTCGACTGACACTAGCACGGAAGAGGATAGAGGACACCTGTGAATATGATTCAGGGGTCTAGGGCAGACAGAGGATGGGAGGAATCTAAAACAATCTTCACACACATTCTCAATTGAAAAATGTTGATGTTCAGAATCATCTAAAGAAGAAGAGGACTAAGCCCCGTCTAAATCTGAGCGAGAGGCTTCCACAGATTCTGATTCCCTTAAAATAGAATCATCCCTAGGATCCATAATGGACAAAGTGTCTTCCTGCTCTCCCTCAGAATCCGCCCTGGTGAACGCCACGGATGGCAGCACCCGGGAGGAGTGGGACTCGCCCCAGACATATAATCGGGTTCACGTGAGAGCTATTCTCCCTCTAGGGATGAACACACAACATGCCCCGAGTGGGGTGTAAGCCAGAACGGGCTTGGGGGCGGGGAGCCGAGAGGAAAGGGGAATGGGGATCACTGAGGGCGGGTCCCATGACCTTGCTGGTCAGGTCGCCAGTAAGGTGAAGCTTGCTGGTTCCCAGAATGAGTGTCGGCTAGCGAGAGCGATCAGCAGACGAATCTGAGGAGGAAGAGCGGTGTCTTCGCATAGAATAGTAATGGTAAGACCTCGATCTGCGCCTGCGTTGAGAGCGGTGCGAGTGCCGGTCCCCATTAGAAGAATAAGAAGTTTTTTACGCCTCCTACGGGGTGGGGTGGGATGGGGGCTGGGGAGTACGAAGTGTACTCAGAAGATGAAGAGTATTTGCAGAGTCTAGATGACCAAGAACGTTTAGACTTAGCCAGAGCAGCTTCCTGTTGACTTTCACCACTGTAATGCGGTGTAGAGACATAATGCCCAGTAGAAAACTAACAACTGGGGAATCGACTGCACCACAGGGACTGTTGACGAAAGAGATTTTAAAGAAAAAGCAGGCTTCTTCTGAGCTTTAGAAGACAGTGATTTGTCTGTTGCTAGGGAGACGCTGACCAAAGGGAAGAATACTTCTTCCGTCGGGCAGCAAGCTCCCACGCCTCCCATGTCCAGAGGGATGAAACTGGACAGGGAGTTGAAGCGGAGTATCCGCAGCAGGCCAGACACACTTAATGAGTTGTCCAGCCTGCCGCGAAATGCCCGCAAGAAGCCTTGAGTTGCTCTGGCATGCTGTGGTAAATAATCAAGCAAATGCATAAGACATCGCGAGTAAGTTCGAAGTCACGCAAGGCTAATATGGGTAAACATAAGCTGATGATTGCAGCCGAGATGCTATACATATTTTCTATTGTATTGCAAAACACTCATAAAAGTAATATTCTTCATAAAACATGCACGATGCTCAATTCCTCCGCTGTATTTTCTTACAAGAAAATATGTTGTTCACATACATGTATAATACAATATAATAGAAAACTTACTTTCCTACAACAGTTTACATTCTCATTAATATCCATGATTTTGAAAATAATATACATTATCTACATATTTATATACATGAACATCAATATCTCTGTTTCAATCAGTATCAAGCTCTGTACCGGTTAACTAAAATAATCTCAGATGAAAAGAACAGCTCATTCAAGTGTGTTTATTTTTAAATCTCATTAATATTCATAAATATGCATTAATATTCATGAACCCAAAGTAATGACCCTCTGCTCTTGTCAATCTTTGTTCAATATCTGCTATTTTACGTAAAATAAATAATAGAAGAGATAGTGCACTCGAAACAATGCTACATATAGTGCTTACATGTATGTTAAATTGCTTATTCATTTACGCACCTTATATGCAAATTAGCTTAAATATATACATGTTTTTAGAAATACATGTATTACATGAACCAAAGATTTTTTTCTTTGTATGATAATATTAAAACATTTAAACCTGCATTCAATAACTCTTTGCATATTATTAGGCCTCTCAGATTAAAAACAAAATCGTTTTACTAAAAATGCATATTTTACTTTCTCATTAATATTCATAAGAATGCATAATTAGTATTAATAGAATTACATGTCGTAATCAAGCTATATGTCTCTGCATAACGTTGGTTCTTGTTTTGTCCGTCTATTGCCTCTAAAGCAAAGTTATGACGCATTTTCTTAATCAAAATAGTTTCGAAACTTACCTCGGGTTACCATGGAAACCGTTTAATAAAACATGGCTGGGTCACACTTATTTTTAGGGCAATGCTCAAAAAGTGTTCTGAGGACCCCAACAAACAATTTAAACCTGAATTCAATAATGGTGTGCATTAATAGGTCTCTAAGACTAAACAACAAGCTCATTTTTCTAAAAAAGCGGATTTTTTTACTTCCTCATTAATATTCATTAGAATGCATTTATGAATATTAATAAAATAATATATCATATTCAAGCTATAAGTCTCTGCTTTACTTTGGTACTTGTTTTGTCCTTCTATTGCCTCTAAAAGCAAAGTTATTACGCATTTTCTGAACCAAGGATGTTTCGAAATTAACCTCGGGTTACCATGGAAACCGTTTAATAAAACATAGATGGGACAAAATTATTTGGGGAAATACTCAAAATGTGTTCTGAGGACCCAAACCAACAATTTAAACCTAAATTCAATAATTTCTGTGCATTAATAAGCCTCTCAGACTAAACAACAAACTCCTTTTTTCTAACAAAACACATTTTTTTTACTTCCTCATTAATATTCATAAGAATGCATTTATGAATATTAATTACATCATATATCATATTCAAGCTATATGTCTCTGCTTTACTTTGGTACTTGTTTTGACCTTTTATTGCTTCTAAAAGCAAAGTTATGACGCATTTTCTGAACCAAGGTAGTTTCGAAAATTACCTCGGGTTACCATGGAAACCTTTAAATAAAACATAGCTGGGACAAACTTATTTTTGGGGGCTTGCTCAAAATGTGTTCTGAGGACTCCAACGAACAATTTGGTACCCATGAAAAAAAGTCTAGGGGGGATGCTACGGTAACCACTACTAGGACCCAGCCTATCTCTATGTCCTTTCCTTAGCGACTATTTGGTGAGTTTATATTTTTATAGATCAAACTATATGCATAATAAGTATTGGAATTCGCCAAATATTCATAAATTCAATAACTTGATGTCTTCTAGCGATAAATTAATGGTTCAAACTTTGGCCATGTTCATATATTATGCAATGACATATCGTGATGAATTTCTAATATGAATATTGAATATTGAATCTAAAGACGTGTTTAATACTCGAATGATGTGGAATACTTTAGGAAGTATTATGCATTATGTCTTGTATTAATCTGATCACCAGCCTGTTATAATAGTGTAACATTATGTTCATAACTACACCTGATACATGCATTGTTCTGTTTGTATGTAATCATATGTGTATGGGCCGGAGACCTATGATGCGAAATAAACTGGTAACTGGAAAAATATACACATGTTATGTTTGTAATTATTTTATCATTGAAACTGATTTTTTTCTCGCGTCTGAAATGTTGAGTTGAAATAGTACCGTATACTTTATATGATTATTTGTGATTCAGACACAAAATGATTTATTCTTCAAGATTAAGATTTAAAACTTGACCCGGTATTGTTACAACCTAGTGCCCAAGGGTTACAAATGGAGACCCAATTACTTCATTTTGACGCCTTTTGACGCCATTGTAAAAGTCACTTTTCGAAACCATTGTGATTAAATAGAGCATTTGCTGCATAGGGACAAATGTTCTATATTTATCTTTTCGTCACAATTGTTTAAAAACTACACAATTATAACGTTTTCCTTTTTCTAGTAAATGCTCATTTTCAGTAGATTTATTCAAAGAGGTTACATCTAAAAATAGCCCATGAAGGTATGTGTTAATCTCACCGCGATTGATGCTGATTGGCTGAGCAGATCGTTATAATAACCATAATGGCCTGTAAGAGCTGGTCCATGCTTATAAAACTTTTAGTTGAGTCTGAGTTCGTTCTCAAGTCTTTGATTGGTCAGATTTGAGCCTTTGGCTCAAATCTGGCCAATCAAAAGCTTGAGAACTCAAATCTGACCAATCAAAAGCTTGAGAACGAAACTCAGACTCAACTAAAAGCTTTATAAGCATGGACCCAGATGTAGGTATTAATGCAGGACAAGAGTAATGCAAGAAACGCCTAGAGAAGCAGTCTGCATAACATCTGACCAGCATTTAGCTACGATCTCAGAGTTATTTATACTTATGTTGGTTGTCAATGTGTACATTGTCAAGTCATATGCTGAAACCATAGAGCATTTGCTCCATAGGAGCACTGTAGTTTTAAATCTACACAATTAATATTTCGTAGTAACTTTTCTAGTGATTCGGTTTCCGACAGTATATTCATTTTCCCGACAGTATATCGGTGGTTATATGCTTCAAATTTGGTCACGTGGACCAATCAGAATGCTTGTTACAAAAATGTTGCATTAGAATTTATTTTCTAATGTTAATGATAATATATAAACTCAAGATTATTTTGGTCATTGCAAGTCTATACTGTAGAATCAGTGCTGTATTATTTTATAAGCAAACAGAACAAACCATGATTTAGATGACTCCTGCACGGGCCGTCTGATCTAGATCTTCTCTGTTCGCAAAGGAATTAAAATGTGTATTTATGAGGAAAGTAGTTTAAACAGAATAGCATAACGCCAGACGAAAATGAAACAGGGTTTTCGCAAAGACTTTCAGAATGTTTCGACATTTTGTAAACACAGTCATCTTTATTCATTTAGTAGTCATAAAAGGAAGGTTTACCATATATTTAGTCCCAAAAACGTTAGTACACACTATCCCAGTACCTGGATAAGGGAACCGGAACCACTTTGCCTTCTGCAGGACGTCAATCTTCGTATCTGTTCGTGCTAGGTAGCCCCACTTCTCGGGATCGTTTGTGAGGACATCGGTTGCAGTAAGAATGGCACACACTACCCAGGCCAGTATCATTGAAAATAACACCTGGCAAAAGAATCATTGAAAATAACATCTGGCAAAAGAATCATTGAAAAGAATCATTGAAAATAACACCTGGCAAAAGAATCATTGAAAATAACACCTGGCAAAAGAATCATTGAAAATAACACCAGGCAAAAGAATAATTGAAAATAACACCTGGCAAAATAATCATTGAAAATAACACCTGGCAAAAGAACATTGCTTCTGTGTCAGCCATACATATTCTTTGAAAATAACACCTGGCAAAAGAGTATTGCTTCTGTAGCAATACTACCACAGAGGGCCATTTCGTGGGTCTAGATGGTCTAAAAAGTCAAATAAATTGATTGGGTCGATTTACTGTTATATTATATACCACTTAATCGACCCAAACATTTGTTTTTTACTTTTTAGACCATCTAGACCCACGAAATGGCCCCCTGTGAATAATACCATTGAAAATAACAACTGGCAAACGAGTATTGATTATAGTGGTAATCATATTTTATTATGTTAAAACAACACCTGGCAGAACAGCATTGTTTACTGTGGCAATCTTACTTAATTCTTTTATTAAGAATAACAACTGACACCTGTGGTGATAATATATCATTTATTGAAAATAATCTTTGCAAAAAGAGCGTTTTCGTTGTGGTAAACCATACTGTAGTCTTTGAAAATAACACCTGGCAAAGAACCATTGGTTAATGTGGTAATTATACTTTATTTGTTGAAAATAATACCTAGCAGAGAGAGCTTTCTGTCTGTGGTTATTATTTATAAACTGGTCGAAACTTCTTAGTGCTAAAATGGCAAAGCCACACACAAAACATTGCTTAAACAACGCATACTTTCATACATGACATGTTGAGCATTCTAAATCCTTTTGATCAGGCCGTCTTTTCATACAGCGGGTTTACTAATGATTGTTTTTGAATGATAGATAAACTCTTTTGCTGCCAATTATTGTCGATTGCAAACTTTGTCGTCTGTTAAAATTTTCGTTTGTTTAATTTCCCCCATTATCTTTCAAAAATATTACCATGGCAACACACGGCTCCGATCCTGATGAGACACTGAATTACTGGATCCGAACTGTTTGCGAAGACAATTACACATTTATGCGACATTTGCAGCGTAAGAGAGTTAACCCATTCCTTCTTAGGCTATTTTAGACCCAGCCTCTTTCAATAGGCTATTTTTAGACTCAACCTCTTTGAATAATCTACTGAAAAGGAATGTTTACTAGAAAAAAAGATTGGTTGAGAATTATATAGTTATGAAATCATTGTGATAAACAAAGCATTTGCTCCTATGGAGCAAATGCTTTGTTTATCATGATGGTTTCAAAATTACTTTTACAGAGGCGTCAAACTAAGTCAGTAGGAGGTAACAGGTTAACGACGGTTTCACAAATTTAGATTTAACAATGTCGGTTTGTTGAAATTCCTGTAGCGAGTTGGTGTGACTTTTTTGTCACCGAGTAGATTATGTAATGTCTTACCGGAAACAAGGAGAAGATTTTCAGTCTGAAGGTTTTACACCCGTGCCCGGGTTTGTAGTAGAAGCAAGGAACATCAACATTTCCCAGGTATTGACTAAATAAGGCAATTAGAAACATGGTCCTGGAACAAAGGGTATTCAAACTCTGTGTATGTCATTCTCTCCAAATAAGCAGCGGATTTAAAAAAAACCCATTTCTCTATACATGATTGTACACTCGTGATATAACCTTTATCAGCCATTTTGGAATCAGATGAAAAACTGAATTATGAATACATTACCATCGTTTTGCATTTAGCTGTCACCAGCTTTTACAGAGACACAAGTTTGTCTATATCATCGTCGTTTTTGGTAGGTTCTTCTGTAGAAATATTTAACCCTTTCAATGAAAAGAAAATTGTTCATCAGAGTGTAACGATAGACTAGATTTAGTATAAAATGCTATATGTTTAGAGAGGATCTTGTGTGACAAATATACTACAACCTGTCCTAAGCGGTCATTCATTTATTGAACATAGGAGGTCTAATAAGCAGGAGTTTACTTAATACAGTGCTCCCTCCCTACAACGACCCTCTCAATGACGATTCCCTCCTTACAACAACGCATGCCACTGTTTCCGAAACAACAAGACTCCAGAAACAACTTTTTTTCATCGTATTTTCTTTATGCCTCCATCAAACCATATGTTGTGACCACTCTTTAGAATCGTCACAAAGAGTGGTCACAACATAGGGTTTGAGTGAGGCATAACGGTTTTAGTTCTCGAAATACACCTTAACTAGGGATGCACAACAAGCTAATTATGTTTGATTTTCCCTCCCTATAACAACCCCCTCTGAACAACATAATTATACAATATTCGTATCCCAAAGGGTGTTGTTGTAGAGAGGGAGCACTGTACAGGGCAAAAGTAATGCAGAAAGGTCCGATAGGAGTTTCCTGGATTACATTTGAAACACTTTAAGTTACTACCTGCTGTACAGACTCATAATAAGACGAGCGCTTAAGACCATTCTACTACAGTGCAGACCCTGGTCATAGAGCTCCTCTAAGTTTAGACTACTTGATTCTGCTATAGTGCAGACCCTGGTCATAGAGCTCCTCTAAGTTTAGACTACTTGATTCTGCTACAGTGCAGACCCTTGTCATAGAGCTCCTCTAAGTTTAGACTACTTGATTCTGCTATAGTGCAGACCCTGGTCATAGAGCTCCTCTAAGTTTAGACTACTTGATTCTGCTATAGTGCAGACCCTGGTCAGAGAGCTCCTCTAAGTTTAGACTACTTGATTCTGCTATAGTGCAGACCCTGGTCATAGAGCTCCTCTAAGTTTAGACTACTTGATTCTGCTATAGTGCAGACCCTGGTCATAGAGCTCCTCTTAGTTTAGACTACTTGATTCTGCTATAGTGCAGACCCTGGTCATAGAGCTCCTCTAAGTTTAGACTACTTGATTCTGCTATAGTGCAGACCCTGGTCATAGAGCTCCTCTAAGTTTAGACTACTTGATTCTGCTATAGTGCAGACCCTGGTCATAGAGCTCCTTTAAGTTTAGACTACTTGATTCTGCTATAGTGCAGACCCTGGTCATAGAGCTCCTCTAAGTTTAGACTACTTGATTCTGCTACAGTGCAGACCCTGGTAATAGAGCTCCTCTAAGTTTAGACTACTTGAGTCTGCTATAGTGCAGACCATGGTCATACAGCTCCTCTAAGTTTAGACTACTTGAGTCTGCTATAGTGCAGACCCTAGTCATAGAGCTCCTCTAAGTTTAGACTACTTGCAAATATCAGTACACGTGTATCCCGCAACAAAAGGGATGAATTAGATTAACGATTAACTCCATGGATATTCATGCAAGAATTAATGGAGCATGAATATTAATTAGAATAATATTTATAATGGCATATGAAGACATTAATTTTTGGCCGTGATAGAAACTGCAGAATCATTTCTATATTATTCCATTAGCAGATCCTGATCAGACAGCTCCTACAAGACAGGAGTCGTCTGATATGAGTCAACTCTGTTTGCAAATGCATGGAAAGGTGTATTTATGAATTAACCCTTTCCTTTTAGTAAACGCATTTTCATGCATCTGCAAACAGAGTAGACCCAGATCAGACGGCTTCTACATTAACCGTCTGATCAGGGTTTGCTCTGTTTGCTTATGGTGTAATATAGATCTGACTCTTTAGCTTCTGCCTGAGCCAAAATGGCCTGTGTTCATATGCCATTATAAAAAGATAATCTTATTAATATTCATGACGTCATTATTTCTTATATGAATATTCAACAGGAACATGGTAAATGGACTACACTTACAGTAAAGCTATCCACCAGTGGTTTGAGGCGTTATCAGAGCCAGCGCCGAACAACGACAGTCCGATCAGAGAGATGGTTGGGGCTATGGACAGTGGGCCGATGTACCTCAGTACGAACCCCATCACGCCGCTGAATCCAACCACCACACCGAAGAGTGAAGATATAATAATTGCTCCCTGGATCTGAAAAAACAGTAGAACCTGTCTTAGCGACCATTAAAAAGATGCATGTAAGGCAGGTAGTAGCTTAATACAGGTCAAAAGTAACGCAGAGCCTGGTCATTCTTACATTAATATTTATCAAGAAAAGAGACCCCCATCCACACCAAAACCAACTACAAAACAAACAACCTCTTGAGTGGGCCCCTATGACAGGAGTTGCTTCACAAATCATTTTTTCGAACGTCACATCAGCAAAATTAACTTTTTCAGATCTACCCTTTGACCCTTTCCCTGTTGTATATTTATATAAGAAATAATGACGTCATGAATATTAATAAGATTATTTTTTACAATGGCATATGAACAAAGGACATTTTGGCTAAGGCAGAAGCTATACAATCAGATTTATATTACACCATAAGCAAACAGAGCAGACCCTGATCAGACGGCTCCTATAGGAGCCGTCTGATCTGGGTCTACTCTGTTTGCAGATGCATGAAAATGCGCTTACATAAGGGAAATGGTTAAAAGCTTATCAGCCTAGATAATACAATGTTTTACATGTACATGCAGATCTTGCGCGAATAGTAAAGACCCTGATCGGACGGAGTTACATAGATGTTGCAGCTAGTCGTAGTTTATACTGTTTGTGAAACACAATAGTAACCAGCAATCTTAATTACAATCCTATTCCCTCCTACTTACGTATTTGACGCATCTGTAAAAGTCATTGTTTGATACCATAGTGATAAATAGAGTATATGCTCTATAGAACCAAATGCTCTATTTATCACATTGATTTCAATCAAAACTATATAATTCTACAATTGATCCATTTTCTTTAGACATGAATACTTGAACTGCTCTGATCTAATATTTCGACCACTAAGGGCCTTTTTCAAAGATTATCATGACATGATAATCTTTGAAAAAGGCCCTTAGTGGTCGAAATATTAGATCAGAGCAGTTCAAGTATTTATGTATTATATTAATTCCCTATTTTGGAATATTTTCTTCATTTTCTTTAGTAAATGCCCCTTTTCAGCAGATTTACTCAAAGTGGTTGGGTATAAAAAAGTCCAAGAGGGACTAGGAGTTACTGCTAAACGCAGATCTGGGTCCATGCTTATAAAGCTTTTAGTTGAGTCTGAGTTTTGTTCTCAAGCTTTTGATTGGTCAGATTTGAGTTCTCAAGCTTTTGATTGGTCAGATTTGAGCCAATCTCTTTGGCTCAAATCTGACCAATCAAAAACTTGAGAACGAACTCAGACTCAATTAAAAGTTTTATAAGCATAGACCTTTATTTTTGAATCCCTTATAACGAAAACCAACAATACGGGTTTGTGTAGACACATATCAGGATAAAAACATGGCATCTGATCAGGTTTTGCACTGTTTGTCAAACACGTGAGAAACACAGAATAGGAAAAAAATGTTTGCTTTCCTTTTTGGTGTTATCCTTGGTATCAGAGCGCATTTCATGGCATTTTAGTTGATGTTCCTTGTTGTTATGTCATGTGATGTACACTTTATACCGAAATCTCTCTATCTCTCTAATGTGTTGCAAACAGTGTAGAACCGGTTCCAACGCGTCGTTGTAAAGGCAGTGGTTGATCTGTTTCTACACTGTTTGCTAAACCTTCAGGTTGTTTTTCATATAAATAAAATATTTAATCCTTTATAAGGATGGCCTACCTCACATATCCTGGCTTTCCAAATAGCTCTATGCTCCTCGCTGCCAATAGCAGGAAGACCAAGAGATGTGAAGTTTACAGCTTGGCCATCTGAAGAACAGAACAGCATTATGGTAACAAAACAGAGCAGAACACAGCACGTGTCTCTTATATGGTACTAACGTTTTATTTTCATGATCAAAGTGAGCTTTTCCCCAATTATACATGTTTTGTTGATTTGTCAAATGATGTAGAAGAAGGTTGAATAATCATTCTATGACAACCACAAAATGAGGTTTAATTGTGAGTTTTGAAGGTAGTTGGAAGCGTAATGCATAACTGCTCCTGCACTGGCCTGCATTGACCAAGCACCTGCTTTTTAGGACACCGATGTTTATTAATTAAGTGGTCGTATTAAAGGGTTTCTATTGTACAATCGATCTTGTCTCCCAATCTTCAGCGATTATACAAAAGAAGTGGGATTTTGAGTTAGGGTGCAACTTAATGCAGGTCAAAATGTATGCAAATTTCTCCTCTATCAGCTTTCCGCATAGTGTTCGTCATGTATCAACCAATTCCCTCATATTGACGCATTTTTAACTTTTTGAAATCATTGTGATCTATTTATTACAATGGTTTTAAATCTACACAATTCTAAATTTTCCTTTTTTCTAGTAAATTCTCCTTTTCTATAAATTTATTCAAAAGGCAGGGTCAAAGCATAGACTATGAAAAAATGGGTCAAGCAATTCTTATCTAGGTTTACCTACGCCCTCTTCATTCAATTTGTGATTCTACTGTACATACATCCCAAGTGAGCCTGCTATGTTGAGGTCGTCTTATTGCTGAATATAAATGCAATCGATTTTGTTCATGTTGAATACCAGCGTATGTTCTGTCAACCCTTTACTACATGAATATTCATGTAAGAAATAACGATGTCATAAATATTAACTGGATGCATGTTTATAATGTTAAATAAACACAGGACATTTTGGCCATGACAGAAACTATAGAGCCATATCTATGTCATTTTAATAGCAAACAGAGCAGATCTGATCCGGGTCTTCTATGTTTGCATATGCGTAGAAAGGAGAAAAAAATAAATAACTACCTTTACTTCATGAATATGCATGTGTTTTAACACCATGAATATCTCTAAATTCTTCACCTCATGAATACAGTAAACCCCTTCTAATGCGACCAGCCAAAAGAGGCAATGGTAGGTGGTAGCTTAATGCAATACGAAAGTTATGCAGAAAGCTCCTGTATGAGCTTTCTGCATAGTTTTCGTTCTGCATTAAGCAACCACAAGCTTATAAAGACAGCCATGTTTATTCTTTAAGTGGTCGCATTAGAGGGGTGTTACTGTATCTCTAATTTTTTAACCTCATGAAAATTTTTACCTCGTAAATACGTCGCCTCATGAATATTTATATGAGAAACACTGTCATGCCGCATCATGTATATTAATTAGATGAATTTTAGTAAAAGCATATGCACAGAATAATGTTTTTGCCATGGCGGAACGTGTAGAAAAACAAATTTACATGTATGTTGAGTCATAAGTAGACAGACCTGACCTTGATCAGATATTTCTTACAGGCTCTCTCTGATCTGTATCTAATCTGTTTGTGAAAATACGTCTATAACGCTCCAGTAAAACAGTATATGACAGAATGTCATAAAGCAAGTGAATTGTTTCTATCATGGTAGTCTTAATAGAAACAGGTCTATAGAAGTTATCAGATCAGGATCTGAACTGTTTGCTTATACAGTACACCCTGTCTTAAGTAATCTTATATTAATGGGACACAGGAACCTTAAAAAGCTGATGGTAGCTTAATACAGCTTAAACTAATGCAAACAGCTACCAGGAGCATTTCTCTTTACTTCTGACCTGTATTAAGCTACATGTACCACCTGCCATACAGACCCATAATTAGACCTCGTTGATGGTCGCTTAAGACAGGTTCTACTGTATATAACAGGTATGGTTCTCCTCTGCATGTCAAGGTAATGTATTTCTTTAGTTTATATATTCTATAATTAGCCAGTTTTTCGCGGCGTTACTCGCATTTATAAACAGTTGAGATCCAGATGAGACGCCGTGCAACTCGGCATCACTCCCGGATCCAAGCTGTGTTAAAATCGGTCAATATAGCTTCTCAAAGCTTGAAAGTATTCAAAAAGCAGAGCCAAAGCTGAACAGGTGTTATTTCTTCGTTGTCGAGAGAGGGTTAATACAGGAATAACGAGGATTAAACAGAGCAGCAGATAAATGTACATACTCAAAAACAGTAAAACTTCGATTATCCAAACACTAAAATACGGATTATTATCGATCTTTAAGACAGGTGGCAGCTTAATGCATGGTGAAAGTCATGCAGAAAGCTCCTCTAGGAGCTTTCTGCATGACTTTCAACATGCATTAAGCAGCCACCTGCCTAAAAGGGTCTAAATTCTTCTTTACCGAAAATTCGAATAATCGAGGTTTTAATGTACTATAATTGTCATTTTCCCACCAAACCCTGTGTTGTGACCACTCTTCGAGGCGATTCTAAAGAGTGGTCACAACAAAGGGTTTGATGGAGAAATAGCGCTGATAGTCGTGAAAATAAGTTGAATTTTCGCATCTTATCTGCTGCTCTGGATTGAATAAATACATATTCCTCATGCAAATGGTTTACCCTTTCGCTGCCAAATTCTCTCGTCTGCTAACTTTGTCGTCTGCTACAAAATTTCATTTTCTTTTATTTTCTTCATTTTTGTTTCAAAAACATAGTAACAGTAACAAACAGTTTGGATCCTGATGAGACGCCGAGTTACTCGGCGTCTCATCTGGATCCAAACTGTTTGCATAGGTAATAACTGATCCGGTATTGGCAGCGAAAGGGTTAAATTCACCGTACACTGCTCTCTGGCCGCGGTATAGGGACAGCTCCACTTGGATTGTGCCATGATAGCAAACGTCGGAGGCAGGAAGGAAAACGACCCACCCTGGATGATCGGCAGTCTACAATAGTCACAGAATCAAATAACATATCATCGTCCGAAGGATTTCCTACTTTCAGAATTTCGCATATGATATGCGGAATTCTGAAAGTAGGAAATCCTTCGAACGCAAAAGCTTTAACCCTTTCGCTGCCAAACTCTGTCGTCTGCTACAAATTATTATTTTTTTGATATTCTTCATTTTTATTTCAAAAACATAGTAACAGTAACAAACAGTTTGGATCCTGATGAGACGCCGAGTTACTCGGCGTCTCATCTGGATCCAAACTGTTTGCAGAGGTAATCACAGATCCGGCACTGGCAGCGAAAGGGTTAATGGATAACAAAAGAGAAAAATGCTGTACATAGTAGGCTACATACCACAAAGACACGCGTCACACCGTCGCGTTTCAACCATTTTGTCTGTTAGCTCCTCATTCTGGTGCATTTTGACACATTTGCAAACAGAGTAGATCCATATCAGACGAGTCCTGTCGCATTCGTCTGACAAGAGTCTGCTCTGTTAGCCAATGTAATAGCATAACTCTCATTCTACAGTTTGTGCTATGGTTCACAGTTCCTTGTTCATGATGTAATAGCATAGCTCTCAGTCTACAGTTTGTACTATGGTTAACAATTCCTTGTTCATGATGTAATAGCATAGCTCTCAGTCTACAGTTTGTGCTATGGTTCACAGTTCCTTGTTCATGATGTAATAGCATAGCTCTCAGTCTACAGTTTGTACTATGGTTCACAGTTCCTTGTTCATGATGTAATAGCATAGCTCTCAGTCTACAGTTTGTACTATGGTTAACAATTCCTTGTTCATGATGTAATAGCATAGCTCTCAGTCTACAGTTTGTACTATGGTTAACAATTCCTTGTTCATGATGTAATAGCATAGCTCTCAGTCTACAGTTTGTGCTATGGTTCACAGTTCCTTGTTCATGATGTAATAGCATAGCTCTCAGTCTACAGTTTGTACTATGGTTAACAATTCCTTGTTCATGATGTAATAGCATAGCTCTCAGTCTACAGTTTGTGCTATGGTTCACAGTTCCTTGTTCATGATGTAATAGCATAGCTCTCAGTCTACAGTTTGTACTATGGTTCACAGTTCCTTGTTCATGATGTAATAGCATAGCTCTCAGTCTACAGTTTGTACTATGGTTAACAATTCCTTGTTCATGATGTAATAGCATAGCTCTCAGTCTACAGTTTGTACTATGGTTAACAATTCCTTGCTCATGATGCCATTATAAAGCAAATCAGCTGATTAATATTAATGAGTCATGATTTCCTACAGGAATATTCTTCAGATAAATGGATGTTTATTATGTTCTGATGTACTTTCCACTCACCAGAGCTTATTCTACTTTGCTGACTTGCCTGACCAGCAGTGTAAAACCTTGGACAAAACCGCGATTTAACCGTTCTCTTGCTGAATTTTAAAATACATGTCTCCTTCTTTACCTATGCCCTATTGTATAATTACATATATATTCACTGTGTACAAGTATTTCGCTGTGCAATCACTGCTGTGGAGTGCACTGGTTGCACAATCAACTTGAAAATAGTGCAGACCCTGATGAGACAGCTCCTGCAGGAGCTGTATCATCTGGGTCTTCACTATTTACAGGTAGGTGTATTGACGTGAATAGCAAGCGAAGGGTTAAACGGATAGACTGAACTGGGTTTACATTGTTTGTCGAGCCTAAAGGTTGCTTTTTGAACTACAGTATTCGTTTACTTGTAGCTTACTGAGCAAAATTATGGTTTTCCAAACGTCTTCTACGCCATTTCTATTGTTTTACACCAGTTCTTATTGAAGCTACCTAGAGTGTGAACATATTGTGTCTTGATGAGAAGCCTAGATACCCATCTCATCTATATACATTTTCATAATGACATGTGTACAGTAAAACCTCTCTATAACGACCACCAAATTGTTTCAATTAGTTGGTATTTAGGGCAGGTGGTTGCTTAATGCAAGGTGAAAGTAAACAGAACGCTCCTATAGGAGCGTTCTATTTTACTTTCACCTTGCTTTAAGCAGCAACCTGCCTTTAACACAACACATTTGATGTAATTTAGTGGCCGTTATAGAGAGCCTTTACTGTATATTGGAAATCTAGGTATTGGTAGAAACTATCGAGTCAGATATATTATTATTTCATAAGCAAACAGACCAGACCAAGATAAGACAGCTTCTAGAGGAGCGGTCTGATCTGGGTCTGTTATGTTTGTAAAGGCGGTAAGAAATCGTTTATATGAGGAAAAGGTTCATGTATTTGCAAACAGAGTAGACCCAGATCAGAAGGCTCCTATAGGAACCATCTGATCTGGGTATGCTCTGTTTGCTAATAGAATTCGGCAGATCTGCTTCTTTAGTTTATAAAATGGCAACAGTTATTTTGTCCATGAATATTCAGTATTTATCGAAATGTGTAATAAATATAGATTAGGGAAAAGGTTAAAAAGCGTCCACATATCCTAACGGATCACCGACATCCTAGCAGTTCATCGATATTGGAATGAATTGCTGATTCCCTAAAGACTCGCTCATATATTAAGCTAGGTTCACATTCACACTGCCGATCAGATCAACTCGATCAAGCCCGATCAAATGATCAGGAACTGGTCTGGCTCGCTCGGCAGGAGTGATTGGGGAGGCCTGCCTTAGTCGGCATCGCTCAGACTTCCTATAGCTAGGTTCCCACTGCCGATCAGATCAACTCGATCAAGCCGTATCCAATTATCGGGAACTGGTCTGGCTCGCTCGGCAGGAGTGATCGGGAAGGCCTGCCTCAGTCGGCATCGCTCGGACTCCCTACTCGAATTTTTTTGACATGTCCAAACAACTCGGATAGAGATCGGGTAGCCACGGGCCCAGAAGCGATTGGGAAGCGGTCGGGTATTGATCGAGTAGAAGGCAGAGTTAATAGGGAGACAATCGCATATCTAGTGCTGTCGGGATGACGTCATTTACCCGATACTCGATCATTTCGACCTCCACCCGAGCAATACCCGACCGAATCAAGTACGACCATGACGATCTAGTCGGGTAGAGATAGAGCAGAGGTCCAGTTGTTTGGGTAGAGATCGTATAGGAATCGTATCTGGGTGGAGATGATCGAGCGGAGATCAGAGTGGTTGTTGAGTTGACGTCGTGGAGGAGTCGTGAATGATCGCGACGGAGTCGTGTATGATCGAGTAGAGGTCGAGAAGAACTTGTTTAAATGCCTTTGATCGAGCTTGGTCGGAGAATTTGGGTGATTGGGATGATCGCGTTGATCTGATCGGCAGTGGGAACATACCTTTATCAACAGACCTATTCGCCGGAACAGTTTCAGTTTCAGTTTCAGTTTTATTGGCAAATCAGCAATACATATTGCCTTTGACCATTTACAACAATACATGCGAAATATGGCATATACAAACATTATTAACAAAATAACAAAGAATTACAAAGCAGCAAGAGTATCAAGGGTAGTTTTACGGAAATGCATACACTCCTTGATATATTTAACTGTATTTATTAATTTTTTCCTGTTTGCCGTTGACATAAAAGCGTTAAATGTGTTAACAGAAGGCCAATGAACGTTACCAAAATATTTTCTACGAATTTCTGTGTATTTGGGGCAACACAGTAGGAAATGATACTCACTTTCAACAAGATTATGATTACAAAGTTTACAGAATCTGTTTTCTCTTAATGTTCCACTAAAACGTCAATCTCAAGAGTATGAGAGCTTAATCTAAAACGAGAAAATATTTTGCGTAGCTCATCATTCCTAATTATATTTAGATATTCTTCGAAGCAAAAACCGTTTTTAAATCTACAATACGTACTTAATTTGGTCATCGAGTTAATTGAATCATTTCAATCTTGAATAAACTGGTCTCTTAGACTCATCTTTATTAGTGGTACATAATTGGTATCAGCATCAAAATTTAACCGTACATTAGTAAGTCCGAGATGATCAATAATAGAATTAATTCTTTTGGCCCAGCAAGTGCTTTTTACATTATTGCACTGATCAATAAAAACTTCGAACATCGGTGAACCAATTTTACTTCTTATCTTACACCAGAACTTAAGTGCCCGTTCTTTACATAAAATCGTCCATGGGAACCTTCCTAATTCACCATACACGGCTGAGTTAGGTGTTTGTTTTTTAACGCCAAGTACATATTTACAGAATTTTAGGTGCAACTTATCAACTTCTTTCAAATTATAAACACCCCAAACCTCAGCCCCGTATAATAGAATTGGAACAACCAAACTATCGAACAGCGCAAGTTTTGTCTTGACATCAAAATGAATTTTGTCAAAAAGATATAAAAGACTTGAATAGGCCTTTAGAGCCTGATCATGCAAACACTTTACAGCATTCGTGAACGTTCCAACGGGATTAAATGTGATGCCTAAATATGTAAATTTGTTTACTATTTCTACTTGTTCTCCATTTATGTAAAACTCAATAACATGATTACTTGTACGTTTTTCGAATATTATAACTTTTGCTTTTGAGACATTTATTGTTAGACCCCATTTAACAGAGTATTGGTAAATGTTATCAATTTGTGACTGCAAACTAATAGGATCTGTAGTGAACAGAACAATATCGTCAGCAAAAAGGATTAGGTATTTTGATAATAATTCAAAATCCTTATCAGTTAATGATTGAAAATCAAGGTTATCAACAATGTCATTTAGGAAAAAGAGAAATAAAATGGGTGATAACGGTTCACCTTGCTTTAAACCTGTCGTGACGTCAAAGAATTCAGATATATTACAATCTGATAGTTGAACACACGACTGCACACTGCTATACATACACTTTATCATGTATAACATTTTACAACTAATGCCTGACTGAATTAATTTATACCATAGAGCCTCCCGATTAACGGTATCAAAAGCCCGCTGGTAGTCTATAAAAATACACCATAATTTAGACTGCTTAGCTAAAACTTTCTGTATGATACAATGGAGAAGAAATATTGCGTCAGATGTAGATCGATTATCACGAAATCCAAATTGGCAATCTGGAAACAATTTATTTTTCTCACTCCATTTATTCAGGCGGTTTCGCAGTATCAAAGAGAATATCTTAGATGTAACATTTACTAGAGTTATACCCCTGTAATTTGATGGATCCAGTTTGTCACCTTTTTTATATATAGGAACAATAGCCTCTGTGGTCCAACCATCTGGATATATGCAAGAATCAAAAATATAATTGAAAATAGTGCAGAGAAACGGAGCGATAAAGAGTTTCGCATCCATAAAGAAGTCCGCTACATTATTGTCTAAGTCACAGCTTTTGTGCCGTTTTAAAGAAGAAATTACTTTTTCTATTTCATCGAGAGTAATACGTGAATCTAAATCATTAATATGAAGATCAGTGTCAACATCGCCATCAAAATTATCAGATATATTTGAATGAGTGGCAGATGATGACAGATTTGAGAAATGTTGAACAAATGCATGCATTTCAATATTATTTTCAGATGTTTTAGATTTTCTGAATTTTTTAATGTATTTCCAGAATTTTCTAGGTGACGATTTTTGTAGATTGCACATCTTTACCTTTTCATTGTTGTAGTATTTAAATTTAGCACGACGTTTAACTTTATTGTAAGATGCTCTATTAGACAAAAATAACAGTTTATTGTCATCATTTGGGTTACTCTTAGAGTCACAAAATACCTTTTTTGAAAGTCTGCATTCGTCATTAAACCATTTACAATTACGTTTAACTGTACTCGTTTTACCTGTGGAGAATGTCTTTCCAAAATATTTGAATGACATATCATAGATTAAATCAGAAAATTGTGACATAAAAAGATTAATGTCTATTTCACTTGTAACAAGTTTATCAGTGAGCTCATCAAACAATGGTTTATTGCTGTACAAATTATTCAAAAACTCTTGGGATTTGGACGAATCCCATACTAGTTTGTCATAACAACCATTATTTTCGGATAGTAATTGTCTATTATAAACAAGGTTGAATGATAGTGAACAATGGTCGGAGAATTCCGACTACTCAGAAACAGCAAAATTATTTACAAAGTTAAACCCAATCGGGTCACAAATCAATGCACACTGGCCTGTTTCTTAGCTTACCGTGATATGTACAACTACCACTATCGTGACGTCCATTGCAAATAACTACACCATTCTCTTTACACAAATTCAACAAGTTAATACCGTAATTGTTTACCGTATTGTCTTGATTTTTACGCTCAGTAATAGAGTCATGCAGATCAGGACCAGACGGTAAATCTACGAAACGATTTAAATTGATGTCGGGGATATAATCAGGTAAATCACCCGTGTGTGAATTCAAATCACCAGTCAAATAAACAATGCCTATATCACTATAGTTTCTAATATCTGCAGACAGGCACTCGAAAAAGTCATAATCATAGAGTGGATAGTTAATGTTTCTGTACAAGTTTGAATCTTCCGGGGGAATATATGATAAACAGAAAAAACATATCTTCGTCACAGTTGTTTAAAGACTTAGATAACGATTCACAAATACATGCATGGTATACCGGTGCACAAACACCTCATACACAAACAAACCACGAATGCTTAAGCAACCCGCAGGTCAACAAATGTATCACCAATACACAAACAAACCGCCGACTCTCCGATATTTTAAAATGACTATGTCCATACAGCTTAAAGGTGAGGTAATATATTTTCTTTACACTAAACGTTGTAGATAGGAATATTATTATTCCTGACCGATACACAGAGACGACGTATCGATGTCCTAAATATTCAGTGATAACAGTAAGCTCACCTTACGCCAAAAGTTGTCTGTAGGAGTGTGATGAGTCCTGACACGAAGAATACGGTACCTATCAGCTCACTGAGTCCCACACTGTCTTCATCCATACAAAACGTTTGGGCTAAAAGGAAAGGCGTCGTGATCATAGCCCCGACAGCTGTCAGGTAGTGCTGAAAGCATAAACAAATCTTCGCATGACCATAGCACAGACAGCTGTCAGGTAGTGCTGAAAGCATAAACAAATCTTCGCATGATCAAAGCCCCGACAGCTGTCAGGCAGTGCTGAAAGCATAAACAAATCTTCGCATGACAATAGCACAGATTGTGGTGGTCAGGAAGTGCTATAAACCACAAACACAGTGCCGTGAAACATTAGGTTCAACTGCCGTAAGGTATTGCCGATATTGCTGAAAGCAAAACAGACAAAAAAACGTGAGCATAGTCCCAACCACCGTCAGAGTGCTGAAAGCACAATTACAACGTCGCATGATCATAGACCCAGTCACCGTCAGGTTGTGCTGATTAAAATCCTTACTGTTCTCAAGCAGATCTGAAAGCAAACATTAACGCCACCTAACCTTTAGCCTGCTATGGGCGGATGAGTGAATACCTATGCAAACAGTTTGGATCTAGGATCCAAAGTGTTTGACATATTGATTGAATTTTGGTAGTCAGATGATTATAGCTTGACTTTTGAAAATGTAGTAGGTGCAAAAATTCTGTAAAAATAATTTGCTCAGCAGGCTAAATGTTAACCAAAGCAACAGCTGCCATCAAGTAGAGCTGACGCAAACTTTGATGAGATGCCGAGTTACACGACGCCTGACCTGGGTCTAAGTTATTGCAAATGGTCCATAGTGTAACATTACTTGAGACTCAACAACTCTGGTGTCATGTAGTGGTACGCCGTACGTTTTCAGGTCGGAAGGTCACCGTAGTATGCTGAGCGCATACTTTTAAATGATAGTACGAGAACATGCACTTAGGAAGCATTTATCTGCATGTATAATTACGTCATGAATATTAACCAGATTAATTGTTATAATAGAACATGGACACGAAACTATTTGACCTTGACAGAAACTGCAGAATCATATCTAGACAATAGCATAAACAAACAGAGCAGATCCTGATCAGACGGCTCCTATAGGAGCCGACTGATATGGGTCTACTCTGTTTGCAAAGGTGTAGAAAGGCGTATTTATGGGGTAAATGTTAAGGATCCCTGATAAATCATTGTTTAGTGTACATTGATTGAAGAAAGCTTGTAAACAACATGACGTATTACTATACAAACCTCCAGGAAATATGATAGATGTTTATAATGAATGTATTGTTCATACACTTACCTGAAACCCGAGCAGAATGCACAGATACCACTGCGGTACATCGTTGACGGAGAAAACAACCCCAGTAGATCGTCCACCGTCCTCTGTAGCGCTATTATTCAGTGTGCTATCATCATTGGTGTCGTCTTTATCGTCGTCAGTAGACACGACAACGTCTTCTGTCTGTTCCGACTTTCTGTCAGTACTTGCAACTGTGGTAGCCATCTTTGGCTAGTATTGGACCAGGTTTAACCTTATTAATGTGGAAACCGATTTAGCTGTATTTTTCGAACTGTTGACACATATCAAAGAACTCTCAGGGGAATACTCTGATCAAGTTTCAAGTTTAAGTTGATATAATTGAAATTATAATCAGGCTAGGTTGTTTAGTTGCAGACACTTATATTAAGTTGTATGTACTAGGTGATTGTCTAAAACGTGAAATCGTAACTGAACAAGCCGGGTTAGACACTAGATTCTGAAGACTTACAGTATGCAAACAAGTACTGTATTGTAAATATGTTTTAATTATTTTCTTATGAACATGTAATATATAAAGAATTTATGGATACTAATTAGTTCAAATTTGTACTTTTAGTGGAACATTTGTTATCAAACAACAATAAGTGATGGATATTGTTCAGTTGTATACAGTAAAATCCCTCTAAACCGGACGTTAAATTTGGTGACACAGGTGGCTGCTTAATGCAGGATGAAAGTCATGCAGAACAATCATAGATGAGCTTTCTGTATGTCGTTCAGTTTGCATTAAGCAGCCATCTGCCTAAAAGTATTTTAATTATTTCCTACTAGAATTCCGGTTTAGAGACGTTTTACTGTACAGTAGAACCCCTCTAATGCGACCAGTTAATTAATAAACAACGGTGTCTTTATCAGCAGGTGGTTGCTTAATGCAGGACAAAAGTAATAGGAGCTTTCTGCATTACTTTTGTCCTGCATTAAGCTACCACCTGCATCTAGCATCCAAAACTATTTCTCTTTTTTTGGTCGCATTAGCGGGGTTTTACTGTATTGTCTCTTTTGATAGATATAAAGGTATACCAAATGAAAGGTGCCTTTCAGCTGACATACCCTGTTATATGCCTTTCAGTTGGCATATCCTGTTATATGCCTTTCAGTTGACATACCCTGTTATATGCATTTCAGTTGACATACCCTGTTATATGCCTTGCAGTTGACATACCCTCTTATGTGCCTTTCAGTTGACATACCCTGTTATATGCCTTTCAGTTGACATACCTTGTTATATGCCTTTCAGTTGGCATACCCTGTTATATGCCTTTCAGTCGGCACACTCTGATATATTCCGTGTATTTCAATGAGATGTTATAGTTAACTGAATAGATATTTTAAAAGTGTCATTGAATAATTCCATAGACCTGTTGTCAAACAAAGGATATAACAAAATTAATATCATATCCCAGCGATAAATTTTATCTGAGGTATTAAATGCTAAATGTACTAATGCACTGCAAAGGGATCAATGATAAAACTAGAGACAACCGATTTCTAGGACCAACAAACATCGAGAGAATCGAATTCCTTCATTCGGTTTCATATGGCAAAAGTAGACGGCTGCCATGAACAGTACCACCTTTCTAGATATGACCAGGTGAATAATAAAGGGTGATAATAACCTTCTTGTCCTTGCTTAACCTAGCACAACTGCTTTCCATATATGGCCAGGTGAGCAATTGAGGGCGATAATACCCCTCTGGCCGTTGCTTGTCTTAGTAAAAATGTTTTCCATATATTGCCAGGTGAGCAATAGAGAGCGATAATAACCTTCTTGTCCTTGCTTAACCTAGCACAACTGCTTTCAATACATGACCAGGTGAGCAATAAAGAGCGATAATAACTCTCTTGTCGGTTTCATATGGCAAAAGTACACGGCTGCCATGAACAGTACCAGCTTTCTAGGTATGGCCAGGTGAATAAAAAAGGGCGACAGTAACCTTCTTGTCCTTGCCTAACCTAGCACAACTGCTTTCCATATATGGCAAGTTTAGCAAATAAGGGCGATAATAACGCTCTTGTCATTGCTTGCCCTAGCACGAATATTTTCCATATATGGCCAGGTGACTAATAAAGGGTCAGGTGCGGTTGGCCAGGTGAGCAATTCAGGGCGATAATAACCCTCTTGTCCTTGCATTTCCTAGCAAAAGTGCTCTAATTAACTTAAAGTAAAACTAATTCATTTAAGTCATTTTTTCTGTTTTCATTTAAACACCCAAAACCTTGTTACATCATCTCCAGTATTCTCAGTTCTTTGATTTCGATACATAATATTTCGGACGAACTATAGTTGTATTATAGGGATCAGTTTTTAATTTGGGGAAATTTTTTTCTCAAAGTTTTGTAGACATTGTTTAAAACAAATATATTTTTTCCTAAAGATTGATTATTTCTAATCGCAGACAGGGAATAAGGCTGTACACCGTTCTTTTGTTCTGAATAGTTTATTGAATCAATAGCTTCAGGGCATATCAACATATTTAGGAAACAATTGAGAATAATAACCTGTGCATATGCCAACAATAGTGACTTAGCTCAATTGTTTACCTGTCAATCGTTAGTAATAACCCAAGCAGTCAAAGAATCTGTGACATGCGGTACTCTTTGTTTGTTTGTTTAATCAATCGACACTTTTCTTGGTTAGAAACCATTAAGGGTAATTACTGTCAAAACACATCTGGACTTTCATACCACTGGGGCAATTATCATTTGCGCATGCGTTAAACCCTTTGGTCCCACCTTCAATATTTTAATTTCATGGAGAATTTTTGTAACAATTGTTCTGATTGGATCTCTTAATAAAATTTCTACTCATCTGCCTGGGGAATAGAGGAATAAAACTCCATGGTTTTCGCAATTCAGCAGTCTATTATCTGCGAATTGCTGAAAGAATAAAGTACACCGTTTGAAATTTAACCTGGAGTTATTTTTAATCAAGTTCTTCTGTTTCTCAGGTAAGACATTAATATTTGTATCTAATTTGTTTTTTCATGCTGCAGAATGGTAAAGTCGAAAAATAGATTTGACGCATGCTTAGACTAATTGACTGTTTGTGGAAACACTACCTTTAATTTCATGTATAAAAATTAGGCAGCTACCTTTTGTAATTTCTCATTTTGTTTTGGTTACTTCCCTTGAATCGTCTGACGTCACAGTCCACAAATGAGAGTGACACAGACTTCTCGGAAGGAAACGCTGACTGCTATAATTTATTTTGGGGCTTTAAATATGAAAATTAATCGGAAAATTCTGTCTGTCCGATGGATACGTACTTAAGAGGAAGTCCCTACAATGATCGCATATTTTCAATAATATCATAAAACTTGGTATTTGTTAAGCTCTATCATTATTATGAAGGTTCCCAATTTGAACTTATATCGAAAAATGCCCCTGTGATACAAATAAACCGATTTCATCAATACTGATAATTTTTGTTCTACAACACAATATTATCGGCCTTTTCCGTTAAATTCTTCCGCGTTTTGCCGATGATCACCCGATCCCTCCATTGTTTACGTAATAGCTTTCTCGGAAGTGGTCGGAGAATCGCGAATAGGGCGAAAAGTTACGAAACTAAAACCCAACCCGAATAAAACTGAAACTTCGGGTAGTAAAACCGGGATCGGCGATATCAAACACATGGATGTTTTGTCATTATAAACGGTAATTGGATGGGGCTTTTTGCGATATACTACTTTTCAGCATATAAACAAATGAGTTTTGTATATTTTAAGTGTTTATGAAACGCGTCAAATGTAGGGACATCCCCTTTAGCCGCAATAGCTCCTATGATGCTTCGAAATATTTGCCATTCTGCAACAGTCAATAATGAGTAGTTTTGAATATGTTTTATCTGTATATATTATATAAAAAGACATGATAATGAATTACATTATAAAGGTCTATTTGAAATATTACTGAGCTGGAGATGGAACGGTCATCATTGCCTGTGGTAGAAGAAACAGTTTTTCTGAGACCGATGCGATTATTAGATAAGAGAAGTACATGTATGGGATATTAATTATTGTGTTGGACCTTCAGCAAACTACTTTTTGAAAGTTCTCCAAACATTGAAAGCTCAGAATATCTCAAATACAAAGACATAATACTTGCATTCAGGAGAATAATGACCTGACTTCTGTGATTTCAGTGTAAGTGTCTTATAGACTTAAATATTATTATTTGTATGTCTATTTTCTTTCTTGAATCGAAAATCATCTCCTTTAAAAACAAAACAACTTATTCATCTATCTCTTCAGTATATATGACTATGTTTCTCTGCTCATTACAAAATTACTGTATTGCTAAAATTTAATAAGTACTGACATTTCTTATTGGAGCTGCATATAAAGTAGCAAGCTCTAAATAGTGAAACAAGTACTGATACAATTTAAAAGCAAAATTATCAGGCAGGGAACTAGACAGACTAAAATAAACCTTTCTTCTGACACTATGACTTAAGTTGCCTTCTGCTTATTTGTAAATATAGTCTGGGATCATTTAATATCGCCAGATGGAGCTAAGGCATACTTAAGTCATGGTTTAAAGGTTGTGTTCTTGAATAGGAAACTATCTTCTTTAGAAAAATGTCACTCATCTATCCCTTAGGTATACATGTATATGATTATGTTTCTCTGCTCCTAACAAAATTACTTTATTGCTAGAAATGAATTAGTACTTACATTACAGATTGGAGTTGCACATAAAGTAGCAAGCTCCAAATAGTGCCACATATACGCATACATTTTAAAAGCAAATTATTGGGCAATGACTAAGACAAAGTAAAATACAACCCTTATTATGTCACTGTGACTTAAGTTGCCTTCTGCTTATGTGTACATTTAGTCTGGGATAATTTAAATTATTTCCAGATGGAGCTTTGGCATACTTAAGTCATGGTTTAAAGGTTGTGTATGCTATAGTGCTGCTGTGAGCAAATGCTTTAGTTGGCCACTAAGGCAAGTGTGAATAGCAGTACACTCTTTGGACTTGGGTTTTGCTGGTTAACATTACATACACTCCAGCAAACTGTAGAATTGAAAATAGACAATCATTAGATCAGTTTGTGGCAAGCAATTGGTTTTTCCCATAACATATATATAGCAGCAGGGGAATATTTCATGTACATGTAATTGCTTTTGATATGAATTATTTGAATATAGAGTCTATTATCTGCGAATTGCTGAAAGAATAAAGTACACCGTTTGAAATTTAACCTGGAGTTATTTTTAATCAAGTTCTTCTGTTTCTCAGGCCACACCTTGTCATCAACATACAAAGTCGTACGACTGATACGACACCCCTTACCAAAAGACGACATAGTAAACTTACGGCGAGCCGCCCCAAATCCTATTGGCGCGATCCGGCCCTCGTCAAAACTGGTGGAGTAAAAAGGAAATTCCCCTTCACTCTCACATGAAGCCTCAGAATCCCCATTTGTTGAGAAGTCCAAGGACCAAGCCAAAGCGAGACTACCCCACCACAAAACAACGACCCAGAGCAAGATCAGTTGTCACTGAATCAGGAGTATATTCTGGAACAACAAGACCCAGCACAGGTAGAACTAGAACCAGAATCTACTGAAATCAGACATAGTGTCAAAATGAACATTGCAAATGTGGTCAAGCTAACACATTTCTCGGGAACGCCAGGTGAAAACCTTGAACAATGGCTGAGGTACTTTGATAGATACATGAGGGCCAATGGCATAGAAGAAGGGAGTTTTGCAGACTTATTCCCCTTTTACTTGGATTCACATGCCAAAGTGTGGTTTGATGCCTTGCCATCAGAGACACAAACCAACAGGGCACAACTGCGGGAGCATGTCGTAACTAGATTTAGTGGGAACGGGACTAAAGGTGATGTCTTCTCCATTTCACAGCTCCCAGAAGAATCTTGTAATGACTATTTCACAAGGTTTACAAGGTTGGCCAGCTGTGAAAACCTGGACGAAAATACAAAGGTGAAACTGCTGACCAGGGGTCTGAAGCCAACAATCAGGGCCATGGTCATGATGAAAGAACCCAAGACTCTTGAACAATCTCAACAGGCAATGCTGTTGGCAGAAAGAACATTTCAAGTGAATGTTAGTGGTGTTAGTGACTTAAATGTGGTTTCAGAAGTGATTAAGCAACTGAAGGCTATGAACATGTTACCAAATCCAGAGAGCCGCAACCAGGATGACGGCGCTGTCCTCGTTGCTGAGCCCATATCTGTGCCACAACAGAATCCGACACGACATGAACCGCGCCGAAGCAGTTTTCGTCACCCCCAAGATAGGTCACAGGGACCCCCAGCCAACAACATCAGCTGCCATAGATGTGGACAGTCGGGTAGGAGTTTTATACATCCTTTCAAAGACTGTCCAGCTAAAACTTGTTATTGCAACAGGTGTGGTAAACAAGGTCATTACCCTCATTTATGCAAGAGTCAAAGCTCCCAACACCAGAGCGACTCAAGATAGGGACTCGCGCTCACCCGGAGCAATTCAAAGCTGCAGGGCGGGCAAAGAATTAAACATAGCTCTCAGGTTAAATGTGCTCAACAAAAAGTGCTGTCAGTAACCATAGAATACAAGATGTAATTTTTTCAGAACATGAAAAGAAACAACCTAAAAATTTTGAACAATCTGAAAGTGCTACAGTTTCATTGGCCACAAATTTATGTAGCAACACTATTTTAGTTACATTGGGCAGTACGAAAACACAGGCATTAATAGATACTGGTGCCTCTGTATCATGTGCTACTAAATCTTTCTTAGCGAAGGCCAACATCAGTTTGACCGGTTTACAAGACTCGCATATTCAATACATTACAGGTGTTGGGAACACTCAGCATTCTGTTTTAGGATCTTTAGAAGTGCCTTTCAAGATATCAGGGATTACTGTCGTTCATAAATTCTTAGTACTAGAAAATCTGACCCATCCATTCATTTTGGGCATTGACTTTATCAACAAAAATAGAGTCAAACTTGACTTTGACCAAAGATTGTTTTCATTGGCTGATAATAGTATAGTTTGTTACTTGAATACCACCCAAGGGGGATTGGCTAGAGTGTTACACTCTACCTCAATTCTTCCTGGCCATATTAGTGCCATCAGAGTTTGACCGGTTTACAAGACTCGCATATTCAATACATTACAGGTGTTGGGAACACTCAGCATTCTGTTTTAGGATCTTTAGAAGTGCCTTTCAAGATATCAGGGATTACTGTCGTTCATAAATTCTTAGTACTAGAAAATCTGACCCATCCATTCATTTTGGGCATTGACTTTATCAACAAAAATAGAGTCAAACTTGACTTTGACCAACGATTGTTTTCATTGGCTGATAATAGTATAGTTTGTTACTTGAATACCACCCAAGGGGGATTGGCTAGAGTGTTACACTCTACCTCAATTCTTCCTGGCCATATTAGTGCCATCAGAGTTTGACCGGTTTACAAGACTCGCATATTCAATACATTACAGGTGTTGGGAACACTCAGCATTCTGTTTTAGGATCTTTAGAAGTGCCTTTCAAGATATCAGGGATTACTGTCGTTCATAAATTCTTAGTACTAGAAAATCTGACCCATCCATTCATTTTGGGCATTGACTTTATCAACAAAAATAGAGTCAAACTTGACTTTGACCAAAGATTGTTTTCATTGGCTGATAATAGTATAGTTTGTTACTTGAATACCACCCAAGGGGGATTGGCTAGAGTGTTACACTCTACCTCAATTCTTCCTGGCCATATTAGTGCCATCAGAGCTAAGCTGTCAAGACGCCAAGATGGTGACGTTGTCATGCTAGAGCCTTCAGGGAGTTTAAACAAACATCTACTCATTGGTTCTAAGTCTTTGGTTAAAGTCAAACATAAATGTGGGTTAGTAAATGTCATAAACCCTACAAATGAAGAAATTGTTTTGAAAAGGAATAGGGTTATTGCACATGTGCACAGTGTAGAACAGGAACAAATTTTTAGTTTTGACAATAACACTGATAACAACGGCATGCATACTAACCAATCTACTAAGCAAAACTGCACCTCAAATATTTGTGCAGTAACATCCGCAGATAATACACAGCAAATTAATTTTGACTTGTCACAATCCTGTATTTCTTATGAAGAAAAGAGACAGTTGGAATGTCTTCTGCACCAAAATGCAGATGTATTTTCCTCCTGTATGCAAGAAATAGGAGTCACTGAAGAGTATTTTCATACGGTTGACACATATTCAGATGCAAAACCTGTACATTTGAATCACTATCGTCAGCCCCCCCCCCATCTTAAGGCGGAAGTGGAACGACAAGTACCAGGAAATGATAAATTCAAACATTTGCCAACCATCAGACTCCATTTGGAATTCACTAGTTGTTTTGGTTAAAAAGAAGGATGGTTCATACAGATTTGCTGTGGAGTATCGAAAGCTGAATGCAATCACTAAGTCAATTTCTCACCCAATGCCACGTTTAGATGATGCATTTGATGCAATTGGTCAATCAAAAGCCCAAATATTTAGCTCAGTCTATATCTCTTCAGCATTTTTCCAGATCCCTCTTGATCCAAAAACAAGGCATAAAGCTGCATTTGTGACTCACGAGGGAGTTTATGAGTTTCTACGCATGCCGTTCGGACTCAAAAACGCTCGCTTAAGCTTTGAAATGGTTATGACTAATGTTCTCAGGGGTATGTACTGGAAAAATGTTCTCTGCTATATAGATGATATCCTGATATTTTCAGCAAATTTTAAGGAACATCTTTCTCATCTGAATGAATTGTTTAGCAGACTAAGGGAAGCACATTTCACACTTAAGCCAGAAAAATGCTCCTTTGCTGTTGACCGTGTCAAATATTTAGGCCATGTTATAACTAAAGACGGAGTCATTGTTGATGACTCCAACATCACAAAACTTAGAAATTTTCCGGTACCGAAAACCCAGACTCACGTCAGGTCTTTTCTTGGTTTATGTAATTATTACAGGCGCTATGTAAAAGACTTATCAAAAATGTGCTTCCCGTTGAATCAACTATTGCATAAAACTCAGGGTAAAAACATACCTTGGACGTCTGAGTGCCAAACCGCCTTTGACAAATTGAAAGAATGTTTGACCACTGCACCAATATTAGGGTATCCAGTTATGGAGCGACAATTCATTCTCACAACAGATGCATCAGGGCATGGTTTGGGGGTACATCCTGTCTCAAAAGGATGACAATGGCCGATAATATGTCATCGCATATGGAGGTCGAGCATTGGGACAGGATGAGATTAAATATGGCATCACTGAACAGGAATGCTTAGGTGTTCTTGAAGGCATAATATCGTTTAAGCATTACTTGCAACACCAACCATTCATTGTTTTCACTGACCACAAGGCGCTTCAATGGCTAATGAAAACCAAAGACACTTCAAGCAGATTAGGCAGGTGGGCTATTGAATTTCAAAATTATGATTTCAAAATTATCTACAAAGAGGGCAAGCATATGCAGGCTGATGCTTTGTGACGAATGTTTCCTGAAAATGATGGAACCAAAGAAGTGGTCAAGGAAAAGATGGGTGTAGTAGCTAGCATATTAGATGAGGCACACTCACCAGAAATATGTCTTTCTAATGATTTGCATTCGGCACATAACAACACACTGTGTAACACACAATTAGAAACACAGGGACCATCTCAAAAAACACCTAGATAAACAGTGCGGTACAACACTTGACATGTTAGGAGAAGTTTTCCCTCAAAAAGCACAAATAGAGGTCACAGAGGTCACAATAGAGTATGGCTCAAATCCTTGTGTTCAGTACATTTTTGACAAGCCTACTGATGCTGAGCCAGCAGAGTATGCAATACAAACTGATGCAGTAGATTTCATTGAGCTTCAACAGCAATGCCCAGATTTCTCTGACATCTATGGTTATAAAACATCAGAAAACTTTGATCTTCCTGAAGACCCAAAGAGAGCAAAAAGGATCATACATGAATCAGACTTCTATGTCATTGAAGAAGGTATCATGTATAGATTACACTACCCACGAGGCAGAGGAAGTCCTGACTCGCAGAAAGTTGTTCAGCAACTAGCACTGCCTGAACAGTTCAGGTCGGAAGTCGTGTACGCCTACCATGATAGCAGAGCAGGTGGATGCCACCTTGGCAAACAAAACACCTACGAGAAACTTCGACTCAAGTACTACTGGCCCAATATGTACCAAGATGTTCTGGATTATGTGGACAAGTGTGATATTTGCCAACGTGTGAAAGTTGACCGACGTCCACATCACCCACCCCTCACGCCAATGCCTCACGTCAAGCCATTTCAGAAGTACCACATGGATATACTGGGTGGCTTTCCTAAAACCAAGGAGGGTTACCAGTACATCCTTCTCCTTGTAGACAGTGGGAGCCGATGGCCAGAAGCATTTCCATTACGTACACAAGAAGCCAGCGAGATAGCCAAGATCCTGTACAATGAGGTATTTGTACGATATGGTCCAAGCCTTTCGATAGTCACTGACAGAGGCGCAAACTTTATGTCAAAGCTGATGGGAGCACTGTGTGAGTTGTTTGACATTAAAAGACACTTCACAAGCTCTTATCATGCAATGACAAATGCAACATGTGAATGCATGAACAGTACGTTGTTACAGATGTTGCGTTCCTATGTTCCTAGTGACCAAATGGATTGGCACACATACTTGCCGAGCATTTTGATGGCTCTCCGTGCGACCCCAAATGAAGCTACACAAATGTCTCTATATGAAGTGCCTTTTGGATCACCAATGACCTTGCCAGTAGATTTACAACTCAAACCGAAACCTTCTCTGGGCAAAGAAGCAGCAGAGTATTTCAAAACCCTATTTGACAGGCTTATAATAGTACAGGAGGTTGCGGAGCAAAACAAACAGATCTATCAGGAGAAAATGAAAAGCAGATATGACCAGAAAGCCAGTATCCCACAATTCCAAATTGCAGACAGAGTTATACTTAACAATACACGCACCGCACCTGGAATGTCTTCCAAACTAACACCAAAATGGATAGGGCCATATGAAATAATTGAGTTAGGGTCTAATTTCACATACAAACTGAGACACAGTAGCACTAATAAACTAACTTGTTTCATCAATGCATGTCGGTTGAAAAGGTACAAATATCCATCAACCAGACGTCTGCAGGATGACATTCAACAGCAGAGGGATGACCAAATAGGGCAACCTCCCACAATTCAGGATAGATCTGGTAAAGACAGAACAGCAAATCCGAGAATTGTGGAAGTAGCGGAAAGGTTGAAGCAGATAGCTGCTCAACAGGATCATGGCAAATACCAAGCAAAAGGCACAGTAGGACGTAATTTCCATAACACTGATACCACTGCTGAGCATGATGTACCAGCTCTTGAACAGACTCTACTGGACTCAGATGACCAAAACCAAGGGTCTGGAGAACATCCAACTACTCCACTAAATGGAGATAAGTATGGATATGAAATCATAGGTACCAGAAGGTATAAGAATCAACGGCAGTATCTAATCAAATGGGCCGATGGGACACCAAATCGATGGGTATTAGGCCGGCAGAAAAACAAGGCAGCAAGAAATGCCTTCTTTAAGAAGTATGACAGAAACAGTAACAAAACGAAACGTTTCTTCATACGGAAACAACCTTCTGACTGCACTTTATTCATGTCACTGTTCTTTTACTAACAGCATGAAATGTATTGTGGGGTGCAGACTGGGTTCCTATTTATCAAAATTCCTAGGTTGTTGAGACTGTGGAATAATCTTTTGAGATTGGGTAAAGACCAAAAACATTTGCAAGTGTATTCCTGTGTCTAATAGTGCTCAGTAGGTCTGATCAACCTGCAAAACCTGGTCCAAGCCTTCAGCTCAACTGATCTTTTTACTGTTTCAGGTAGGACCTCTGCCCGTGCCTTGCTTGTGTTCCTTGTTCTGATTTGCATCGGAATGGTGAATGGACAAAATTGTACCCAGTGTCCACATATACATGTGATCTTAAAGTCAGAGGCACAACATACGTTAACATATCCATATTATGACAAATTATGTTCTAATTACTCCGTCAAAACTTTGCTTGACATCACAGAGGCACAGTGTTCCCAACAACAGAACTCTATCAGGAATTATGTGATTCTTACATCGGCGCATATCTACTTGAGCACATCAAAGTCATTACCTTGCCAAAACAACATGGGGTTCCCTCATGTCAAACTGCTAACCACGTTATTTTCATCTGGCAAAATTTTGCTTGACAGTGTACAAGTCACTGAATACTTCATATTTGTATTGGGGCTTTTACTACTGACAGGCAAGGTCAAAGTGAACAAACTGGTAAGGGTTGCACTTTGTTGTTTGCAGTACATAACATCTACTGCAGCTAATACAGAACTTCTGTCTTTCATTTACACAAACCCGACTGTAAAACCGGAAATCCCATTCAAGTGGACTATTGACCTTAAATGGGAACATGGAATTTTTGCTCTCAGCAGTCTTACCCTGACTTTTGTTATTATTTTATGTTTATACTCTTTTAAATGACGTTCAAAATCGTGTATCTCCTTAGAACTTTCCAATGGTATCTCCTCGGTGCTGATACCAGTTACAAATCTACCTCTTAGCCCAACTCATTGCAGCATTAACCTACCTGAATGTATCTCTTATGTTGCGGTCTCCAAAAGCGTTTTGTTTCCAAAAATGAGCATTAAATGGCCAAATTTTTCAATTCTAAATAGACTATCAAATTCACATACTATAATTCATGACATATTCAGAATAAGTGTAAGCAATGCCGTGAGAGCTAGGCACATCCTGGCTTCCTCTTTCACAGTATTCTTGCACATTCAGCATCACAACTTATTGATCCCATTGTCAGCTGATATAGCTAGTCACCCATATTTTAGACTTGGACAGTCATGTGATGTGTAAAGCTCCTTCTGTTCTTTCTATAAAATGTCATTTGTGATAAGCATGTGTAAAGGAAAAGCATATATGTTATTAAAGGGCAATACTGTAAACAATGTTCTGACATCAGCAGAAGCCCAGTGCATTATTGTATGCCTTTCCTTTACCAATAGTTTGCGTATTTGCAAATAAACTGAACTTGTATATATTGTAGTTTATAAGACGTTTCGCAAGTTATTATTTATTTAATTTTGGCTATTTTTTTCTTACTTTGAGGACCAAAGTTCTCAACCCAGATGGTGTTATTATAGGGATCAGTTTTTAATTTGGGGATTTTTTTTCTCAAAGTTTTGTAGACATTGTTAAAACAAATGTATTTTTTCCTAAAGATTGATTATTTCTAATCGCAGACAGGGACTAAGGCTGTACACCGTTCTTTTGTTCTGAATAGTTTATTGAATCAATAGCTTCAGGGCATATCAACATATTTAGGAAACAATTGAGAATAATAACCTGTGCATATGCCAACAATAGTGACTTAGCTCAATTGTTTACCTGTCAATCGTTAGTAATAACCCAAGCAGTCAAAGAATCTGTGACATGCGGTACTCTTTGTTTGTTTGTTTAATCAATCGACACTTTTCTTGGTTAGAAACCATTAAGGGTAATTACTGTCAAAACACATCTGGACTTTCATACCACTGGGGCAATTATCATTTGCGCATGCGTTAGACCCTTTGGTCCCACCTTCAATATTTTAATTTCATGGAGAATTTTTGTAACAATTGTTCTGATTGGATCTCTTAATAAAATTTCTACTCATCTGCCTGGGGAATAGAGGAATAAAACTCCATGGTTTTCGCAATTCAGCAGTCTATTATCTGCGAATTGCTGAAAGAATAAAAGTACACCGTTTGAAATTTAACCTGGAGTTATTTTTAATCAAGTTCTTCTGTTTCTCAGGTAAGACATTAATATTTGTATCTAATTTGTTTTTCATGCTGCAGAATGGTAAAGTCGAAAAATAGATTTGACGCATGCTTAGTCTAATTGACTGTTTGTGGAAACACTACCTTTAATTTCATGTATAAAAATTAGGCAGCTACCTTTTGTAATTTCTCATTTTGTTTTGGTTACTTCCCTTGAATCGTCTGACGTCACAGTCCACACATGAGAGTGACACAGACTTCTCGAAAGGAAACGCTGACTGCTATAATTTATTTTGGGGCTTTAAATATGAAAATTAATCGGAAAATTCTGACTGTCCGATGGATACGTACTTAGTCGCAATAGCTCCTATGATGCTTCGAAATATTTGCCATTCTGCAAAAGGCAATAATGAGTAGTTTTGAATATGTTTTATCTGTATATATTATATAAAAAGACATGATAATGAATTACATTATAAAGGTCTATTTGAAATATTACTGAGCTGGAGATGGAACGGTCATCATTGCCTGTGGTAGAAGAAACAGATTTTCTGAGACCGATGCGATTATTAGATAAGAGAAGTACATGTATGGGATATTAATTATTGTGTTAGACCTTCAGCAAACTACTTTTTGAAAGTTCTCCAAACATTGAAAGCTCAGAATATCTCAAATACAAAGAAATAATACTTGCATTCAGGAGAATAATGACCTGACTTCTGTGATTTCAGTGTAAATGTCTTATAGACTTAAATATTATTATTTGTATGTCTATTTTCTTTCTTGAATCGAAAATCATCTCCTTTAACAAAAAAACCCCAACTGTTATTCATCTATCTCTTCAGTATATATGACTATGTTTCTCTGCTCATTACAAAATTACTGTATTGCTAAAATTTGATAAGTACTGACATTTCTGATTGGAGCTGCATATAAAGTAGCAAGCTCTAAATAGTGAAACAAATACTGATACAATCTAAAAGCAAAATTATCAGGCAGGGAACTAGACAGCGTAAAATAAACCTTTCTTCTGACACTATGACTTAAGTTGCCTTCTGCTTATTTGTAAATATAGTCTGGGATCATTTAATATCGCCAGATGGAGCTAAGGCATACTTAAGTCATGGTAATTATATTGCAACGCACTGAATGTTTGGTTATCGACCCTTTTACAGTCGGTAGCTACGCTTCCCTCTTTGATTGCGCGATGACAGGCCGAGGGTAGTACTCTATGATGGTATACTCTTAAACTCGGATACGGGATGAGCTTACCAGACTTGTGTATTACTTTTTCCCTGTCGTGCCCTTAACGGCTTACCTGCAGGTGCTCTGACTTCAGCAAAGTCATTGAGTACATATTTGACTGATTGTCACAGTTATTATGCTATGTTTTACATGTTGTCCTTTGTTCACCGTCGTCTATGTTGTGGGTAAGTCCGGCGGGGATACCTTTATTTCCACTATTTGTAAAGCTAGGGTGACTTTGAGAGAAGTGTGAGGTTAGGACGTCCGTAAACCGGTTTAAACCCCCAGAGGTGTTTTTGCTACTGACCGTGCCAAGGCGGCACTCTCTTTGTCACCCTTCCTTTTGTTTGCCTTACGTCTTTGTGCTTGTGATGTTGTTCATGTGTGGAGTGTTTGGCTCTAGTTCTTGTGTGTCTGTTGATGTTTTCTGTGTTTATCTCGTGCGTGAGTGTGCGTTTGGGTGTGTGGTTGTGTGTGTGTGTGTGTGTGTGTGTGTGTGTGTGTGTGTGTATGTGTGTATGTGTGTGTCATGCTGTCTATCGGTGTTTTGGTGGTGGTTGCGTCTTGTATGTGGCTTTGCCTGCTTGACTTTACTACTTTTCCATTTAAAGGTTGTGTTCTTGAATAGGAAACTATCTTCTTTAGAAAAATGTCACTCATCTATCCTTTAGGTATACATGTATATGATTATGTTTCTCTGCTCCTAACAAAATTACTTTATTGCTAGAAATGAATTAGTACTTACATTACAGATTGGAGTTGCACATAAAGTAGCAAGCTCCAAATAGTGCCACATGTACGCATACATTTTAAAGGCAAAATTATTGGGCAATGACTAAGACAAAGTAAAATACAACCCTTATTCTGTCACTGTGACTTAAGTTGCCTTCTGCTTATGTGTAAATTTAGTCTGGGATAATTTAAATTATTTCCAGATGGAGTTTGGCATACTTAAGTCATGGTTTAAAGGTTGTGCATGTTATAGTGTATCTGTGAGCAAATGCTTTAGTTGGCCACTAAGGCAAGTGTGAATAGCAGTACACTCGTTATTTTTAATCAAGTTCTTCTGTTTCTCAGGCCACACCTTGTCATCAACATACAAAGTCGTACGACTGATACGACACCCCTTACCAAAAGACGACATAGTAAACTTACGGCGAGCCGCCACTAATCCCATTGGCGCGATCCGGCCCCCGTAAAACTTGTATTCGAGTTTCAAGGTAAGTCCTTATCAAATAAATGTGTTTACAATGTACTTATACATCAAACAAATTAATTTACAGCAGTACCCCTTTCAATGACGCATACATTCTATAATCAAACAGAGCAGTACCTAATTAGACAGCTTATAAAACATCTTGATCTATGTTTACTGGTTGCAAACGCGTGAAAAGGCGTATCGGAGTGAATGGTTAACCCTTTCACCGGCAATGTCGCATAAATGCACCACGACAAATAGTGATGTCCCTGATCAGGCGACGCCTTTTCAAGGCGGCGTCTGGTCAGGGACTTAATTATGTCTCCCCCCATATTTATATGGGGGAAGACATATTGTTTTCGTGAGAGTTGTCTGTCTGTCCGTCTGTCCGTCTGTCTGTCACACTTTTGTCCGGACGATAACTTCAATATGCCTGATGCCAGTTGATTGAAACTTCATATATGGAAAGAGCATAATGAGAGGAAGTGTCATGCACAAGGTCCATAACTCTGGCTTCACTAATATTGGAGTTATTGCCCTTTGTAAAAAAATCACACTTTTTTGTCCGGACGATAACTCCTATATGGCTCATGCCATTGGATTGAAACTGCATATATGGAAAGATCATGACAAGAGGAAGTGTCATGCACAAGGTCCATAACTCTGGCCTCACTAATATTGGAGTTATTGCCCTTTGTAAAAAATATCATAATTTTTTGTCCGGACAATAACTTCAATATGCCTGATGCCAGTTGATTGAAACTTCATATATGGAAAGAGCATAATGAGAGGAAGTGTCATGCACAAGGTCGATAACTCTGGCTTCACTAATATTGGAGTTATTGCCCTTTGTAAAAAAATCACACTTTTTTGTCCTGACGATAACTTCTATATGGCTCATGCCATTGGATTGAAACTTCATATATGGAAAGATCATAACGAGAGGAAGTGTCATGCACAAGGTCCATAACTCTGGCTTCACTATTATTGGAGTTATTGCCCTTTGTAAAAAAAATCACAATTTTTTGTCCGGACGATAACTTCTATATGGCTCATGCCATTGGATTGAAACTTCATATATGGAAAGATCATAACGAGAGGAAGTGTCATGCTCAAGGTCCATAACTCTGGCTTCACTAATATTGGAGTTATTGCCCTTTGTAAAAACAATCACAATTTTTTGTCCGGATGATTACTCCTATGTGACACATGCCATTGGAGTGAAACTTCATACATGGAACGATCATAATAAGAGAAAGTGTCATGCATTGCCCCATGTACATTTGTTTAATTCTTTCTTGTCCGGATGATAACTCCTACATGGCTCTTGCCATCGTATTGAAACTTAATATATGGAAAGAGCATGATGAGAGAAAGTGTCATGAACAAGGGCCATAATTCTGGCTTCAATACTTTTGGAGTTATTGCCCTTTGTTACATTTTTTGGCCGATCAATAACTCCTATTCGACTGATGCTATTGGAATGACATTTTATTTTTGGAAAGAGCATGATGAAAGTAAGTGTCATGCACAAGGGCCATAAATCTGGTATCAGTATTTTTGGAGTTATTAGCTGTTATCATTTTCTTCTTGAAAAATGTAGTGTGGAAAACGCATAATGAGGGGAAGTATCATTCATCAAGACCATAACATTTTTAGTGATTTCCCTTTACATATTGTTTTTATTCGAGGGGAGACATCCGTTTTTTTGACAAAAACCTCTAGTTGTTTGTTTCATTCTCTATTTCTATACATGTTCTTTATTCCTTTGAAATTTGCATTTATTTATCTCATTTCCTTATTGTGCCGAATGAATTAACAAAAATAGAAATTTGGCACCGAAAGTTTGTAATTCAGATTAAAGCGACCTCTAAATGAACAGAATCTGACATATTTAACAGCAAGTGATTTCATAGTGCAGGACGAAAGTAATGCAGAAAACTCCTGTAGGAACTTTCGGCATAACTTTGTTCTGCATTAATTAACCCAATCTCTCCTGCGCCTTTTTGTGCCTCTGTAAACTCATTCTTTGAAACCATTGTGATAAATAGAGCATTTGCGCCATAGGAACAAATGCTTTATTTTATCTTAATGGTTTCAAAACTACGCAATTTGTCTGTAGTTACGTAATGCTCCTTTTCGGTAGTATAATTCAAAGAGACTGGGTCTAAAATTAAAACTCTTTTAACCCTTCGCTTGCTATTTACGTAAACTATACCTACCTGTAAATAGTGAAGACCCAGATGAGACAGCTCCTGTAGGAGCTGTCTCATCAGGGTCTGCACTATTTACAAGTTGATTTTGCAACCAGTGCACTCCAAAGCAGTGATTGCACAGCGAAATACTTGTACACAGTAAAGATATAATTATGTAATTATACAACAGGGAATGGGTTAAAAAGGAGAAATGCATTTTAAAATTCAGCAAGAGAAGGGTTAATTGGGCCCTGTATATTAACCTTTATCCTTCAAACACGATCTGACTTGCATTTGAAATCAAATGGAATCCAGATGACAAGTCGAGTTATTTGGCACTTGCTCAGGATCCAAACTATTTGACACCAAACCACTATTTTGTTCACTCTTTTGTAAGTCAAACATTGAAGGGTGTTTATTAAAGATTCACCCCTTTACACCTGGACAATGGTTGAACGTGTTTCGCATTCGTAGCCCACATATTGGAACGCATACGCTGATCAGGGTCCACACTGTTAGCATCTGTAGTGATCTAACCATTGTTGAACGAGGCGAGTAACATAATGTGTATCACAATTAATCATTGTTCTGCCAATCATGAATTGATGTCAACTTCAAAAAAAAATTTAAATCCAGATAAAATACCGGCCACTCAAAAGTATGCAATACTATTAACCCTTCTCTTGCTGAATTTTAAAATACATTTCTCCTTCTTTACCCATGTCCTGTTGTATAATCATATATATCTTCACTGTGTACACATATTTCGCTGTGCAATCACTGCTGTGTAGTGCACTGGTTGCACGATCAACTTGTAAATAGTGCAGACCCTGATGAGACAGCTCCTACAGGAGCTGTCTCATCTGGGTCTTCACTATTTACAGGTAGGTATATTGACGTGAATAACAAGCGAAGGGTTAAAATTAATGCCTCAAACGAACGATACAGGTATTTGCAAACAAAGTAGATCAAACTCAGGGGGATACTGGAGGCGCTCTGTGATCAGGATCTGCACAGTTTGTAATTCAGTATCCTCTCGTAAATTATGCATTTTAACACTAAATGGATTACAGTATAACCCCTCTAAAGGAATTTAGACACTTTTAGATTTAGACAGGTGCCTGCTTAATGCAGTGTGAAAGTCGTGCAGAAAATTCCTAGAGGAGATTTCTGCATGACTTTCACCCTACATTAAGTTGCCACCTGCTGTCTCCAACACCGATATTTATACCAAATTTAACGTCCGGTTTATATGGGGTTTACTGTACATCGATAAACAACGACAGACTCATCCACTTTGAAACTGTTGCATTCAAATGATTAAAATAGGATGTTTTAGAATACCGAATACAGCAATATTCTATTTGACTTTTTTCAGTTCCTCATCCTTATCTACATGTACATGTATGATATTTCATTATATGCAGAAGTGCATAGCTATAAAGAAATACACTTGTTATACGCCCGTTTGAAAAAACGGGACGTATTATGGAATGGCGCTGTCTGTCCGTCTGTCCGTCTGGCTGGCTGTCCGTCTGTCCGTCTGTAACATATCTAACTCAAGTTCCGCTTGGTGGATCCTTCTCAAATTTAACCACAATGTTTATCTAGACGTGCCACAGTAGCCTGCCAAGTCCCGGTTTGTTTATCCAAGGTCAAGGTCACACAATTGCACTTAGAATTTGCGTTTAGCAAAAATGTTAACCTCTCTGTCTGTCAGTAACATCTCTAACTCAAGTTCCGCTCGGTGGATCCTTCCCAAATGTAACCACAATGTTCATCTAGACATGCTACAGTAGCCTGCCAAATCCAAGGTCAAGGTCGCACAATTGGACTTAGAATTTGCGTTTAGCATTTGCGTTAAGCAAAAATGTTAACCTCAATTTACTAGGAACACATTTTTGTAAGTCCACTTATTTACAAAAGCTTTGACAGAACTATGCCCCTTTTTAACTCAGAATTTTTGGTTAAAGTTTTTGTTAAAGTCCATTTATGTACATAACCCTTTGAGATAAAGCTTTTAAACTTGGAACACTTGTTCACCATCATAAGCTTCACCTGTAGACAAGAGTACATAACTCTGTCAAACATTTTGACAGAACTATGCCCCTTTTTAACTTAGAATTTTTGGGTTAACGTTTTGGTTAAAGTCCACTTATTTACATAACCCTTTGAGATAAAGCTTTTAACCTTGGAACACTTGTTTACCATCATAAGCTTCAGCTGTAGGCAATAGTACATAACTCTGTCCAACATTTTGACAGAATTATGCCCCCTTTTAACTTAGAAATTTTGGTTAAGGTTTTGATTAAAGTCCACTTATTTACATAACCCTTTAAGATTAAGCTTATAAACTGTGAACACTTGTTCACTATCACAAGCTTCACCTGTACACAATCATTTAGACACAATTATGGCCCTTTTTTAATTCAGAATTTTTGGTTAAGGTTTTTTGTTAAAGTACGCCTATTTACAACCTTGAAACTTTAGAATATGAGTTTAGCAAAAACGTTAACCCCAGTTTATGTTGAACAAGACCTCGACGGGCGTATATTGTACCCACTGGCACTCTTGTTTATAAATATCAAACAGCACAAAGACAGATCAATTTCAAACGTGATAATATAACCTGAATCCACATATTTTGCATTTACAAAGTTATTTATATTTTAAAAGCATCCTACCGTGTTTACAGTTTCCAGTTTTACGCTGTCGTCTACTTCCTAGATATTGTCCACTTGAAATACAACTGTTATCATCCGGCGGCCGGGTATGCTTATACAGTAAACCCCCTCTAAACCGGACGCACAATTTAGTATAAACATCGGTCTTGGAGGCAGGCGGCAGCTGAATGCAGATTGAAAGTCTATGAGCTTTCTGCATGACATTCGCTCTGCATTAAGCAGCCACTTGCCTAAAAGTATCTAAATTCTTGTCTACTAGAATTCCGGTTTCGAGGGGTTTACTGTATACCTTAAATCTTAGATACAGAGTTATGCGTAATATATGAGGGTAACTTTAGATAAGAAAATGGTAAAGTATTCAAGCTGTTCCGCTTAACCCTTTACTCCATGAATATTCAAGTAAGAAATAATGACGTCATGAATGTTAATCGTATTTATGTTTTTATAATGGCACGTGGATATAAGAATATTTGGCCGTTGTAGAAACTACTGAATCATATTTATACAATTTCATTAGCAAACAAAACAGATCCTGATTCAGTGAGTCGAATAATCAGAGTCTACTCTGCTTGCAAAGGCGTAGAAAAAAACGTATCTATTGAGTAAATGGTTAAATGCTAACTAACACCAAATGGCAGCGGTTACCGCCCATTGTGCACAGCTTGTAAAGGCTTCGTTTTCAGACTTTGTTTCACACATAAGAGCCGTCTGATCAAGGTCTGCTCTGTTTGCTAACGGATTTGGAAAGATCTGTTTCTTTACTTTCTCAAATGACCACAATGTTCCAGCTTCCGTATTTCATTATACCTATTTTGTCCATGAATATTCAGTAGGTATTGAAACTTGGAATAAACATAGAACATGGAAAGGGTTAATCCCCATATTGTTAATTTGGAACCTATCTATCTTGCATGATGAGGGGGTACAACAAAGGAGGAGGTTCGAAATAGAAATACGCTATAATTCAAGTCGAAACACCATATAACTGGTCTATAAGGTATTTCCCCGGTCTGATAGCATGAATGGGTATCGTGTAGTCACAATTTTGCAAATAATAATCTTCTAAAAATCTCTACAAGCTAGATATTGATATTGATTAAATCGAAAGTAAAGACTTACAAACCGAAAGTAGTGCGTTTCACCGATATCAATATCAAGCTTGTAGAGATGTTTAGAAGATTATTACTTGAAAAAATGTGAATACACGATATCCATTCATGCTATCAGACCAGGGAAATGCCTTTTCTGGAACGGCGCAGGTGAATTCTGCTGGGGGTATTTTGGACAAATTTTACGGATTGAATATACTAAATCTTTACAGGTTCAACATATGATTTTCTAAAATGTGTACATAAGTGGCTGAAATGGTAAAATGTCATGTGTTTGTGAAATATCAAAAGCATAAATTTTGAAAGTAGGAAATCCTTCGAAGGCAAAAGAAGCAATGTGAAAACAGAACATTGCAGTCTCGGTTTTAATGAGTCTTTTCATGAGCAGTTATTAAAATTGCAACAATACTCACGCCCCTAGCACAGCTTTAACCCATTACCTCATAGGCTATTTTTAGATACAACATCTTTGAATAAATCTACCGAAAAGGAGCATTAACTAGAGAAAAGGAAATTTGCAGAATTTTGTAATTTGAAACCATTGTGATAAATAGAGCATTTGCTCCTATAGGGGCAAATGCTCTATTTATTACAATGGTTTCACAAAGTGGCTTTTACAGAGTCGTCAAAAGTCGTCAATATGAGGGAATGGGTTAAAAGCGGTATTCAATTTACAAAACTAAAACATTTAAGCTGATGATCCCGAAGGACAAGAAAATATAACAACAGTTACACTGGAAATGTGTAAACTATCGTTTTCTCTAACCACCTGAGCTAACGAGGAAGTCCCTACAATGAACGCATATTTTCAATAATATCATAAAAGTTGGTATTTGTTATGTTCAGTCATCATTATGAAGACTTTTCCGCACTTTGCCGATAATCATTAGAGTCCTACATTACAAAACAACTTTTCCCAGAAGTGGCCAGAGAGACGCGAAGTAGCGCGAACAGATACGAAACTAAAACCAAACCCGAATAAAAATGAAAAAGCGGCGATTAACATCGGTTTTTTTTTGTCATTTTCAACCTTTATTCAATAGGTTTTCTTGCGACATACTTCTTTTCAGCAAATAAACAAATGAGTTTTGTATATTTTAGGCATTTTTGCAACGCGTCGAATGTAGGGACTTCCTCTTGAATGCAGGGTGAACGTTATTATTATTATTTTATTATTATTATTATTATTATAATAATAATAATAATTATTATTATTATAAATAATAATAATTATTATTATTATATTATTATTATTATTATTATTATTATTATACCACATTTATATAACGCTCTTTTCACACAGGATATGTGCGTTCAAAAGCGCTTCACATAGATACGAATAATAATAAAAACGAATTCATTCAGAGCATAGATAAACCAACTTCAACCTTTCTGTCAGTTTATCTGTCTGTGTCATATTATGCTTTATTATATTGTGTCAACGCACCCAGATCACAAAAAACAAAACTTGAATGTAACATTCTATGCACAGTGTCAGTGCGTCACACACTTATGACCCAGAACCAACAGACTTCGGTACATGTTTTGGCACACAACACTACACATTATTTCTTCACATGTCCCTCATATCGACGAGTCCGTGCAGTTTTAGGTGGGCTACAGGTGCGAAACACATTCGACCATTGTCCAGGTGTAAAAGGGCTGAATCTTTAATAATCTTAGATCTTTGATATTTATTTGTTTAATCGTCGCCTTATGTAAGAATTATTTACACCCTTCAATGCTTGACTTACATAAGAGTAAACAAACCATTGGTTTGGTGTCAAATAGTTTGGATCCTAAGGATGTGCCAAATTACTCGACTTGTCATCTGGATTTCATTTGATTTCAAATGCAAATTAGATGGTGTTTGAAGAATAAAGGTTAAATACAGCAAAACCTCCCAAAAGCGACCAAATAAAAGACTTATTATTATGAGTCGTAAAACCAGGTGACAGCTTAATACAGGGCGAAAGTAATGCAGAAAGCTCCTACAGGAGCTTTATGCATTACTTTTGTCCTGTATTATGCAATCACCTGCTGTTAAATACGTCAGATTCTGTTCATTATGAGGTCTCTTTAAAGGGGCACTACTGTAAATCAATTGTTTAATGTATTTAAGCACATTGTAAACACATTTATTTGACAAGGACTTACCTTGAAACTCGAAATTAAAGAACTTAGAACACTGGAAATGATGTAACAAAGTTTTCGGTGTTTAATTGAAAATAGAAAAAATGACTTAAATGAACCAGTGTTAATTTAAATTCATTAGAGTGTTTGTGTTATGATAAACAATGACAAGAGGGTTACTACCACTCTTTATTGCTCACCTGACCATATATGGAAAACATTTATGCTAGGACGAGCAAGGACAAGAGGGTTATTATCGCCAAGTATTGCTCAAATAGCCATACGCACCTGGCCCTTTAATACTTACTTGGCAATATATATGGAAAACAGTTGTGCTAGGGTAAGCATTGCTTAGCAATTACGAGAGGGTTATTACAACCCTTTATTTCTCACCTGGCCATATATGGAAAACATTTGTGCTATGGTAGGTAAGGACAAAAGGGGTATTATCGCCCTTAATTACTCACCTGGTCAAATATGGAAAACAATTCTGATAGGGTAAACAAGGACAAGAGGGTTATAGTATCGCCCTTTATTACTCACCTGGCCATATATGGAAAATATTTGTGCTATGGTAAGCATGGTCCAGAAGGTTATTATCGCCGTTTATTGCTCACCTGGTCATATATGGAAAACATTTGTGCTAGAGAAAGCAAGGACAAGAGGGTTTTTATCGCCCTTTATTACTCACCTGGCCATATATGGAAATAATTTGTATTAGAGAAAGCTAGGACAAGAGGGTTATTATCGCCCTTTATTACTCATCTGGCCATATATGGAAACATTTGTGCTAGGGTAAGTAAGGACAAGAGGGTTATTATCGCCCTTTATTACTCACCTGGCCATATATGGAAACATTTGTGCTAGGGTAAGTAAGGACAAGAGGGTTATTATCGCCCTTTATTACTCATCTGGCCATATATGGAAACATTTGTGCTAGGGTAAGTAAGGACAAGAGGGTTATTATCGCCCTTTATTACTCATCTGGCCTTATATGGAAACATTTGTGCTAGGGTAAGTAAGGACAAGAAGGTTATTATCGCCCTTTATTACTCACCTGGCCATACATTGAACACTAGTACTGTTCACGGAGCCGTGTATTTTTGCATTATGAAACCGATTTGAAGGAATTCGGCAGATGACTATCAAAATATATCTTTAGAAATGAAATGTGGTCTCTGAGATTAAGATTGTTGAACGTTTATCTATATAGCTACATGTGGAATACTGGATATGCCTATAGTGACCATGCGGGGTGTTTGTTGTATGAAAACAAGTTTACCATTTACCTCATTAAAAACCTTCTCACGTCTTTGCAACCAGAGTTCACCCAGACAAGACGGGCCCTATAGTCTATATCCCTATAGTCTACTCTGTTTGCTTACAGAATAATAATAAATATGCTTCTACAGTTTCTACCATGGCCAAGATTCCCTGTGCTCATACGCTAATGTATCAATTCATGTAACTAATGTCCATGATACAGTATAACCTCTCTCAACCGGAATTCTAGTAGATAATAATTTAGATACTTTTAGGCAGGTGGTTGCTTAATGCAGGGTGAAAGTCATGCAGAAAGCTCCTCTAGGAGCTTTCTGCATGACTTTCACCCTGCATTAAGCTGCCACCTGTCTCCAAGACCGATATTCATACTAAATGTAACTGCCGGTTAAGAGAGGTTTTACTGTACCAGTATTTCCGAGATAAAGGGCTACATGATTCAATCAAGGACCATTTCCGTGCCATTAACTTGAAACTAGATGTACATTTAATTGAACTTTACATTGCTACAAAAGGCTATGTTATTTCCGTTTGTTATGGGTTGTATCAATAATTAATCCCTTTAATGAAACATCCAAACATGCTTATCATTTACAATGTGTTCACCTGTTCCATTCTTTTTTTATTTTAAAACAAAGATACGATTAATTTTAAAACAGACGTAACATATACAGATGACCTTTGATATCTCGAACTTCAATAAACTATACAAATTAGTTCGAGATAACAGAAATTCGAGTTGTCAAATTTCTAATCTGGACGATTTTTCAAGTTCACAGCTGAATGTAGTTCTAAAGTAATGCTGAAAGCTCCTGTAGATGTTTTCAGCATTACTTTAGACGAGCATTAGGTTGCCAAACGTCCATCTGGATATGCAAAGAGATAAAGGTTAGAGCAATTCTGTATAGTAAGTTTTGGAAGGACCAAAACTTCAGTCCAAGTCATCCTAAAGTCGAGTTATCCGAATTGGGGATATCAAAGTTCAACTGTATTACGGCTATAGAATATGATCACGTATCATGTTACATGGCGGGTCAGCGAGACCGAGTTACCTTGGTCAGGCTAATACTTTGCTCTTCCACTCCGGCTCACAGCATTCAATGAGTGAACCAAATGGAACCTAGATAGAGTGACATTTTACTAGCAGGGATTTAATTATAATAACTTACCTTATAATAAAAATATAATTTACTCGAGAGCGTTCTATTATATTAGGATGAGCTTACATTATTTGTCTCATTCGTCATTGAAGTTCCCAGATATTTTCAGTATACATGTATAAACATTAATGGTAAAATCACATGCTTTATCGCATTCTCTTTTATCGTGTTTTCTTATTAACCTTTTGTCCTTTCGTAAATTCATTCTTCTAGTCTGATAAGGACCGATTAAAAGCGTGCTTATCCCATATAAGCGTTTTCATATATAACACGTACGGACAGGATATAAAAATTATAAATGGGCAAGTCTTTCTTAGGTGCTGTTTTAGAGTTCAAATGATAATATCAACGACTCATTAACCCTTTCATTCATATAAACACCTTTAAACGCATCTGCAAACAGGATAGACACAGATCAGACGGCTCCTACAGGAGCCGTTTGATCAGGATCTGATCTGTTTGCCAAAGGGATTATAATAAAATTGATATACGGCCAGATATCTTCAGCTGATGCTTTAAACTTAAATGTTATCCTCATGTACGTTAAAAAGATATCGAGTCGTAGGTCTCTTAATTTTAGTTAGGTTCGTGTATAATTCGCTGCCGTCAGACCGGGCCAATATAAATATACCAAAATAATATTAATGACTAATTCATGTAGTTCATGTAGTTTCGAGGCCAGATGCATCTGTGTTGCATAAGCTTTGCAGCTTCTTCGGCCCATTTGCATTTGTTCTCTTCAGTTGAATTTTTATACACCGGTTCCAGTAATGTCCTTTATTGTTCACTTCACTTGCATGAATATCAGTTCTGTTCATTTAATATTTTAAAATATCTACACTGTCCGTTCACTACTAGTGAACATTGATTTTCACATTCGTTTCATATGTACACATACTACTCACAGTTCCATACAGTTCTATTCTGTTTTATTGTCTTTAATCACTGTCGACACTTCACTTATATGGGTAATAGCACTCGGCATCAAACTTATGAGCTTTATTAGTGGCCCCCAGTGCCCATTCAGCTTTGATTTAAATATATTCAGTGTGGGTGCCTGAATAACACTGTTAGGGAGAGAGTTCCAGAGGTATATTACCCTGTGGCTAAAAGTACCCTTTCTCTGTTCAGTTCTAGCCCTTGGCTTACCGAGTTTCATATCGTTACCCCTTGTTCTACTACCATCTTTTACTAATAGCAGGGTGGCAGAAGTTTAAATGCCTGAATTACATCTGCTCTGTCCCTCCTGTACTCCAGGGTCGGAATGCCGAGTTGTTTTAACCTCTCACTGTAGCTTAAACCTCTCATACTTATGAGCATTCTAGTGGCTCTTCTCTGAACATTTTCAAGAGCAATAATATACTTTTTGTAATGTGGGGTCCATATTACTGATGCATATTCAAGATGCGGCCTTACTAGTGCCTTATACAAGTGGAGGAACACATCCTTAGAGACATATGTAAAAGTTTTAGCTATCAAACCTAGAATGCAGTTAGCTTTCTTTATTTTTGTGTAAATGTGATCATTGAATTTCAACTGGTTATCAAATAATACTCCTAGGTCTTTTTCTGAATTTACTCTTTCAATCCTATCCACTCTATTGTCATCAGTTTTCATGAAGAATTCACTGGCATATGTTTTACCTATGTGCATAGACTTACATTTCTTTGTATTGAAAATCATCTGCCATTTGTCTGACCAGTGACATGCATCAAATAAACTATTTTGTAATTTTTCCTCATCATTACTGTTCTCATTTATCGAATACAGCTTTGTATCATCTGCAAACAATTTGATTGTGCAGTCCACTGCATCTGGTAGATCGTTAATGTAAATAAGAAACAATAGCGGACCCAATACGCTACCCTGGGGAACCCCACTAGTAACTCTTTGCCATGATGACTTCGAACCCCCAATGATTACTCTCTGCCATCTACTATCAAGGAAGTCTTCCAACCACTTATAAATTTTCCCTTTTATTTCTATGCTCTTCACTTTTTCCAAGAGTCTTTTATGTGGTACTTTATCGAAGGCTGCTTTAAAATCTAAATATATTATATTAATGTCTTTATTCTCATCTATTGCTCTTGACCATTCCTCAATACACTCTAATAACTGGGTTACACAAGATCTATGTTTCCTAAAGCCATGTTGGTATATAGATAATAGATTATACCTTTCCAAAAAGTCCATTATTTCATTCCTTATGATCTTCTCTAGAATCCTACAGCATATTGAAGTAACACTTATCGGTCTATAATTTCCTACACTCTTTTTTTTACCTGCCTTAAATATTGTACTAACATTCGCCTTTTTCTATTCGTTTGGGAGCTTACCTTCTTCAATTGATTTTGTAAATATCCTATACAAAGGTTTCACTATTGAATGTTTACTTTCGTATATGACCTTAGGATGGAAACCATCTGGTCCTTGAGCTTTATTTGGATTTATTTGTTGTATCACTTTTAAAACTGTTTCTTCCGTTAGTATCAATTCGGACAGTTCCTTATCCGTTTTATCCGCCACCTTCGGAACTATAGGGTTCTCATCTGTGAATATTGATACAAAATGCGTATTAAAGGCCTCCGCTATTGCCCCGTCTTCTTGTAATACTGCCCCATTTATTTCTATTACATCAACTCCGGAGGGAGTCCTAGTTTTAGTTCTAACATATTTCCAGAATTGTTTTGGATTTCCCTTTATATTTTCAGCAATATTTTTTTCATATTTATATTTAGATTTCCTCAAATGAGAGCTTACTCTGTTTCTAGCTACTTTGTACTCATTATATGTCAGATGGTTTCTACAGTGCAAATATTTCACCCATTTCGAACGTTTATTTCTTATTGCCGACCTGGTTTCACTGTCCACATACGGGTTCTTATGCCCTACAGAGTTATTACTTAATGGTATATTTTGCTCTATAATAATGGAAAGTTGCTCTGCAAAGAACTCCCAAGCCATTTGAACCCCCATGTCGTCCAGTACATCCCATCTTATTTTCTGGATTTGATCAGACAATGACTCATAGTCACCTCTATTATACTGATACTTAGGCGCAACATTTTTCCTGCAATTTGATTTGATTGTCAGTTCACATTCTAAAACAACATGGTCGCTTTTGCCTATCCCGGGTCTGTAAATGATTTCATCAACCATATTTTCTTCATTAGTAAAAAATAGATCCAATAATGATGGTTTATTACCTTCTCTAAACCTAGTGAATTCCTTAACATGTTGGTATAAGTACAGATCTTTCACTCCTTCTAAAAACTTAAATTCCATTTGGTCAGTTCCCTTTATGGTTGACCATAAATCCCAGTCAATATCTTTAAAGTTAAAATCCCCTACTATCATTATCCCTTTAAGTGTTTAGATTCAACTGCTTCCCTAAGTAGCTGCAATAATTTTTCATTATTGACGTTATCGCTATTTGGACTTCTGTATATACATCCTATCAACATACTTTCATTTTCTGGTATTCTAATCTCAGTCCAGACCGATTCTTTGAAATGACAATCAAAAACAGTAGCACTAGCTCTTATTTCTTTATTAACATATAGCGCAACCCCTCTTCCTTGGCTTTCTGCATTTTTATACATATTGACATTTCGAATCTTATACATTTCTTCCATATTACATGGGTTTCTATTATTTTTAGAAAATATTTCTGTGACTGCCAGAATATCCGGTTTCGTTTCCTCTGCTATTTTTTTCTAATTCCAAGATTTTGTTACTGGTTAAGCAGTCAGCATTTGTATAAATTACCTTAATATTATCCTTACAATTCAGTGTTATACACCCATCCTGTATTACATTACGTCTATCTTTGTTTTTAAAACCTTTACCCGTATTTACAACATTAAAACACTTACTGGTCACAGTTAGCGGTTACAGTCCCTATTTGGGGTCTCAGTTCATTGCTACTTGACTCACCTGCTGAACAAGTGTTCACAGGAATACCCCCTATCACCGTCTGATCCTGTATTGAACTTGCTTCAAGCAATGTATTATTGTCATATGGGTCCAACATTTCCTGGGACAAATGAGTAATCTCACCTATGTTCCCAGAACATTGAAGCAAGTTTGCATCACTTGTGGTTTCCAAGTTACATTTATCTTGCTTTTCTTCTGTGACCCCTGGTACAACCTTGCTCTCCCTTCTTTTCTTTCGTACACTTCTTTGCTCTGCTGTCATGTCTCTTGCCATTATGACTCCCTTGTATAAGTTAGCCACTTTGTTTTTAATTTCTTTAGAATTTTCTAACAGGTACTTCCTTTGTTTGTGGTCTAGCAACACTATTTTAAGGGGTCTTACTTTGCCTTTCAACTTTTTCCCTAGCCTGTAATGCGTTAAAATCTGGAGAGTTTCTACACCAAGATCTGCTGCTATTGGACGGATTGCGTTTTCATCCTCCTGTTTATTTCTAAGACCTTCTTCATGTAGACTCTCTGGTAATTTGAACACCATTACATTCAACTCTCTCCTCCTTCTGTCATCCATTTCCTTACTTCTCTCATCAACCACTGTTTTTATTCTATCGTCTATCCCGATCAGTATCTCTGATTTGGTCCTTGCCATTTTCTCATTAATACTACTTTCAGTTTCTATATCTATTTTATGAATTTTATCCTCTATTTCTTTAAATCGTGCCTCGTTATGACTATTCATTATAGTTAGTTTTCTATCGATATTATCTAAAGTCGGCATTGTTGTTCTGCACCATTTACACTGATACTGATAATCTGGGATATCGCCTGCCTGAAGTATGCTAAAGGCTGCCAGTGTCATCCCAGTGCATTTAACACAAAACTTCATTGTACAGTTTCCACATACCACACTTCTTTCATTCAGTGGTTGATCACACTTCGCACAAATATTACCCAAATCAGGGCTTAAAATTCTTTTTCTCTTTGCCTCATATTCTGCACTCATGCCAAACAACCTTCTCTCAGCTCCCATTTGACCATTAGGTCTACACCTCATTGGCGTACTGTGGGTGAAATCACTTCCCGAAGCCATGTTCCTCCTTATTTTTTATTTTACCCTATCACAATTATATCATTTATTACCCGTATTAATAAATCTACACCTGTCTGTATTTTAAGGCAGTGGTACATCAGTTTGTCACGCACTGTTATGTTATGTACTTATCTTACCCTATTGGCTCAGCTTACTGTAATACACTATATGTCCTATACATTATTAAAAATTTACCTGCACCCCAACGATGTGTTCCTCCCTGTATCTCAAAAACCGTTTAATTTACAAAAGAAAACAGTGGTACAACAGTTTGTCACTCACTGTTACATTTACATTTTATGTTTACATAACCCTCACTGTTGACTATAATTGTCATTAAATTAAATGAAATTTACTTGTCCTTATCTGCCCTAATCCGTTATTTATCTGAATTATTTAGTTACTGACTGCAGTATTTTAACCATCCATTTTTTAGCAACAACTCCTATTGGAAGCATGCCATCTTTTAATAGTATTGGGTTTAAACTAACTTTTGTCTGTGCTTTCCTTTTATTTCGCCTTCTATGTACAAAATCAATCGTGAACCTTGGCGATCTGTAACCTAATTCTATATTTGTCTGAGATATAGTTTCATTGAGATCGGCAATTTGTTTGTGCAATCCGTTGTCGTCAATTACTTCCCAGTCTACTGCCCCCTTACCCTTATTCCATTCCCTGGTAAAAACAGGTGGTGTCTCCAATATCCCCAAATCAATATCCCTTTCGTTACTGTGCAATGCTTTGAGTGTTTCTAAATATGGCTTAATGTTACTAATGAGGTCTTCACTGTTGCTATATCTCGGGTATATTAATTTATCAACTTTTTTTGTTACGTTACAGGTGAAGTGCCAAAAGAGGACTATTGTTTTCTTACCGTCCCTAATCCTATCAATAATATCCACCAAAATTTTTACCCCTGCTCTAGTATCTCTCCCACTGCAAGTCCACCACAATATTTCACCAGGCTTTCCTAATAACCCTTCACACTCTGCCTCTATATATCTTCCCTTACTGTCGCTCAGAATAACAACCCTATCATATCTAGGCTCTAACTCCTTATCCAGTTCTTTTCTCAAGAACTCCTCTATCTCTTTTATTTGCAGACAGTACATGCAGTACAGGAGAGACAGAAGCTTATTACTTGATACTTATGTCTAATTTATTTATTTTTTTCTACATGTACAACTCTCTGAAATTCTCCCTAGTATTTTATACAAACCCTATGAATGAACAAGAAAGAACAAAAAGTAAGGATCCCAGGACTGATCCCAGGACTGGAGAAGATGCTTACTGCAGGGTACGTCAGATCGACACTCCTGACAGCAGCTACCTTCTGGGACAGGCAATTTTACAACCCTCACATATTAATCCCGTTATTAGTCCACACTAAAAATTAATAATGATTAAAACAGATTATTAGGAATATCCCCCCTTTTGCAAAAAATAGAGAATGACCGTAAATTGACTTCCGTACCTGAAAAAATGAACAATAACGAAGAACAGTCTTTTCCCTACCTTCTGCTGTCTGAAAATCAAAAAATCCTAAAAATAATTTAAAAAATTTACACTATCCTTATTACTCTTTTCCTAATGAAATTCGAGTAGGTTTCTATAATTTATAGAACCAAAATTTGGTTAATTCCGGCTAACTGGTGATAGACACGATGCAAACTAAATTTAAATATAGTATATTTAATACTAATCTCCTTTTAATACTCTCTCAATGTCTGTAGGACCTAGCAAACGGTTGCCTCTAGTTCTATCATTGATCCCTCTGCATTGCATTACATGTACTACATTTAGCATTTAATGCCTCTTTTAGAATTTATCGCATGGTTATGATAGTATTTTTGTGTATGTTTTCCTTCAATAAATTTCATTCAAACATAAATCATTTATCTTCTCAATTCCAGTTTATAAAACAGAAAACAACCTGAAATATGGGAGTCGGAGCTGACAAGGTCACTTTACCTAATCGACAGGAAAAGAACGGGAATTAAACTGATCATAGGACAGCTCTATATTGTTTCAGATACCAATAGTAAGCGAAACTGTCGCTCTGATTTCATCTGACTCGCGAACATATCTATCTTTTGCACAGTCAGATTTCCACCTTCCTTCGATCTGGAACACCTAATCTAGCAGTACTACTAGCTCCGCCTGATCTGAATGAATGCAAATTATACTGTTTGCTATCATAACCCATAGCAGATAAATTATGTAATAAAATGTCTCTATACATAATACATGAGACATGATTACCTTTGATAAGAACGTGCTTTGCAAACTTCTTAGAACATCTTATATTTCTAAACAAAAAATCATCTGAAAATTCGGGAATTTCAGCCAGAACTAGATAGTTTTCCAAATACATAACCGGACAAGTACATTTTCCCGTTCTGGCAATAATTACTTCACTACCCTTCTTAAACTGATCTGTTTTGAAACACATTAAGCTTGAGCAGCTGTCTATCTTGACTGAAACTTAAATTGTTTCTCCTGAGATCAGCTACTTCATCATGGTCCATGCTTATAAAGCTTTTAGTTGAGTCTGAGATCGTTCTCAAGCTTTTGATTGGTCAGATTTGAGCCTCTGGCTCAAATCTGACCAATCAAAAGCTTGAGAACTCAAATCTGACCAATCAAACGCCTGAGAACTAAACTCAGACTCAACTAAAAGCTTTATAAGAATGGACCCAGATCTCAGAAATCCTGCAAAACTAATTAAACACTTAGTAATGAATCTTAAATCTACTAAGTTTGCCATGGGAAGGAACCAAAACGTTTGACAATACATGTATTATTAATATCTACCCAAGAAAAAAATGCTTTTTCTGATTAGTCGGTTTAGAAACTGTGCGTATTAAACCATTCAAAACTGATTTCACCAGACTAGAAGTGTAAGGATCTGTATAACCAGCTATACTATGAGCCTATGACATGCTATAAACAATAGCATTTAATTTCGAAACAGAAGGAGACGACTCCTTTATGGATGACAAATACAAGGACACATGAAAATCCGAAGCCGGCAAAGTACGGAACTCATATTTCTTACACCAACTACAAAACCCCTTAAAATAACAATCATAAGACATAAAAGTGTTGCTAGCTTTAGAATGTTTCACTAAATATTTTATATCCTGCTCGAAAGACTGTAAATCCTCAGGTAACACTTCCGAATCTATTTCTTGCCAGCGTCCTGTTTTAAATGCATCTGTTAAATGTAAAAAATAAAGCGGAATAAAACAAATACTAATCTAAAAACAGCAAATTTGAGAATAATCTTTACTACAGCAATAAATCTCAATAAAATAACTAATCGTCACTTAATCCGTGTAAGTGACTTACAAGTCATTTACCATCTGTATATACAGTGAAACCCCGCTAATGCGACCACCAAAAAGGGGCATAATTCTGGGTGGCAGAGGCAGGTGGTAGCTTAATGCAGGACGAAAGTTATGCAGAAAGCTCCTATAGGAGCTTTCTGCATAACTTTCGTCCTGCATTAAGCAACCACCTGCTTTAGACGACATCAGTGGCTGTTTATTAAGTGGTCGCATTAGCGGGGTTTCACTGTACTAGTAAAACAGTAGTAAATACATGTACACAAATACAAAATTGTACCCCCACCGTCCTACCAGGATGCCACCTGCACCTCATTCGCACCCCTGTGCATACATAAAATCAACGTCCCACTGGACATAAGCTGCACCTCTGTGTAGGTCCTCATACGCACCCCTGTGCATACATAAAATCAACGTCCCACTGGACATAAGTTGCACCTCTGTGTAGGTCCTCATACGCACCCCTGTGCATACATAAAATCAACGTCCCACTGGACATAAGCTGCACCTCTGTGTAGGTCCTCATACGCACCCCTGTGCATACATAAAATCAACGTCCCACTGGACATAAGTTGCACCTCTGTGTAGGTCCTCATACGCACCCCTGTGCATACATAAAATCAACGTCCCACTGGACATAAGTTGCACCTCTGTGTAGGTCCTCATACGCACCCCTGTGCATACATAAAATCAACGTCCCACTGGACATAAGTTGCACCTCTGTGTAGGTCCTCATACGCACCCCTGTGCATACATAAAATCAACGTCCCACTGGACATAAGCTGCACCTCTGTGTAGGTCCTCATTCGCACCCCTGTGCATACATAAAATCAACGTCCCACTGGACATAAGCTGCACCTCTGTGTAGGTCCTCATTCGCACCCATGTGCATACATAAAATCAACGTCCCACTGGACATAAGTTGCACCTCTGTGTAGGTCCTCATACGCACCACTGTGCATACATAAGATCAACGCCCAACTGGACATAAGCTGCACCTCAGTGTAGGTCCTTATACGCACCCCTGTGCATACATAAAATCAACGTCCCACTGGACATAAGCTGCACCTCTGTGTAGGTCCTCATTCGCACCCCTGTGCATACATAAAATCAACGTCCCACTGGACATAAGCTGCACCTCTGTGTAGGTCCTCATTCGCATCCATGTGCATACATAAAATCAACGTCCCACTGGACATAAGTTGCACCTCTGTGTAGGTCCTCATACGCACCACTGTGCATACATAAGATCAACGTCCCACTGGACATAAGTTGCACCTCAGTGTAGGTCCTTATACGCACCACTGTGCATACATAAGATCAACGTCCCACTGGACATAAGCTGCACCTCAGTGTAGGTCCTTATACGCACCCCTGTGCATACATAAGATCAAAGTCCCACTGGACATAAGCTGCACCTCTGTGCAGAACAGCGCACCCTGTGCATAATTAACCCTTCGCTTGCTATTCACGTCAATATACCTACCTGTAAATAGTGAAGACCCAGATGAGACAGCTCCTGCAGGAGCTGTCTCATCAGGGTCTGCACTATTTACAAATTGATTGTGCAACCAGTGCACTCCACAGCAGTGATTGCACAGTGAAATACTTGTACACAGTGAAGATATATGTAATTATACAACAGGGCATGGGTAAAGAAGGAGAAATGTATTTTAAAATTCAGCAAGCGAAGGGTTAAGATCCACATCCCACCAGGGCGCAATCTGCACCCCAGTGCAGATCAGCACACATACCCGTAACACAGACGACAGTAGTACATCAGACACACCATTTTATCAAAATAAACACATACTAGGTATCATACCATCTTCAGTACCATCACCTTTCAGTACGATAGAATTACATCCACAGTACAACGCCTTTAAACCGAAATATTTAAAACTAGGAAAAGGTTTTACTTAATACATCTACCCTGCAAAACAGGACTGAAACATCTGGTGGTTTAGAAACGGTCTACTATACATGTGACGCAACAATATATCAAAATCTGACAGCTAACACTTTGCTAGAAAACCTTCTAGATCCGAAAATGGAAGCATCGGTATGTGACTTCTTAAAGATATTCTTCCCCTGATTAAAGTCTAATACGTCCAGTACATAATCGTGGGTTGCTTTAGCTGCTTAAATAAAGTCGGCCAAAAAGCCGAACTAGGCAAGCTAGGTACAACAAGGGTACCGTGGGCTTTACAAGCGAGAAGATGAAAAATAGTTCTGTTTACCAAGTAAATAGGAGGTACTAACCAGTTGTTATCATTCTCCCAATTTTGAGTAAAGCAATCCACCGCTTCGGTCTGAACATCGTAATACTTCTTAAAGTGTTTACGATTACCATAAGAGGCGAATCTATCCACGTTACCTCCCCTCATCAGTATCCCGAATTTTGCTCACATTATCAGCTATCTGAATTTGTATCCCTAGGCACCCACTGAATGTCAAGATTTATGCTACATGTATATTCCAAAGAGTGTAATTCTCGGTTTGTGCTGCCTACCTTTACAATTTGTACACAGTTTTGCGAATCTGAGAATCACTTCACGGATCTGTTGCTACAACGTAGCATATGCTCTCAAAGCTAACTGCATTGCTTTTAATTCTCTAAAAGTAGAACTAGCTAATCTGTCTACAGCTGATAAAGAGTTTCTAAAAACATTGACATTCAGATTTTCAACATAGGTCCCACAAGCTACGTCACTAGCATCAGAATATACAATGGTCTGAGATCGACAGAAACTTGCAATGAATTGATTCAATATTATCTCTCCAAAAATCTAACTCTGAAATACAAAGATGGTCTCGCGCCAACATATAAAAGTGGTCCCAACAAGCCCGCCTCTCAGTTTCCATGTACAAGTATCTAGTCATTAACCTAGCTATGTTACCCACAACTGGCATCATAGAAATGATTTCCCTGTACAAATTGCCAATTGTCTAGCTGAAACAAAAGGGAGGTTTTCTAAAACATTTTCTATCGATTTACTGAGACTTTCAATTCTTCTGGTGGGGATAGAGATACAGAACTTATCAGAAATCCAAAAGAGACCCATCCATTCTAATTGTTGTACTGGATCTCAAAAAGACTTTTCAATATTAATAATAAACCCCGCCGAAATAAGGCTTTGTCTCACGAAACACGTTTTATTGCTCCGCGCCCACAGGCGCGGAGCCATTTGTATTCACGATATGTTTGTTTCATGGATTCGGATTTGATATTTTAAACCCTTTCGATCAATTATGTTCAAGTATCCGTGATTAACATTAGGCTTTACGTGTATACTTTGTATGATTTACTTCAGTCTCTATTTGAATTATTTTTATAAATGTATTTAAGATGTATGCAATGGTAAAATTATGCTTAGCAATATTTACTCTATCCGAATATGTCGCGATTTTGTCGGACACGAGTTTTACAGGGCACTCCTTTCCGTGTTCTCGTCAAATGTTTACAGAGTTAACTGTCCCTGTTAATCTCGGAGCTGTCTTTCTACGTTTTGATGATTAATTGATCGCCGCATGAGCGGCGATCACTAATGGAATGCTCAAAAGTATTTACCCATGTAGGAGGGGTAGCGACAAGTTTTACAAATTGGCTCATGAGAGCGTGGCAGAGAATAGTTTCTATCTGCATTATTGATGTAGTGAAATATGTGATGTAAAAACCTTCATACGATGTTTAAAAAGAAATTTATCAAACAAATGTACAATAATAACAATAATTATGACACTTTTTTCGTCGAAGTATCGACATTAAATGCCAAAAACAGTTTTGTAAACATAAATGAAGCCGGGTCAAAGTCGCAGAATTGAAGCCGGGTCAAAACTGTAGTCGTGCACCTGTTTGCGGTGCTCTCGTTCTAAATTATGCCCTTCAGAGATTTTGACATAAGACGGGAAAAGGTGCTCGAATTTGAAAAATAAGATCATTTGAATCGACAGTCGATATGTTAATTCAAACAGACATGGTTATTATTCTACCGGAGGCTCTACATGGTCAAAATCGAATTCCGTCGTCTCGGTTTCTATTTTTAGATAGGACTAACGTCACTCGTTAATGGAACTGAACAGGCTATATTTAGGTCTATGACCATCACCGCCCTTGTTAGAGTTTATTGATTAAATTATCATGAGAGTGATAAATGTTGTAATGAAGTTTTATTGTTTTATTTATTTTTATTTAAAAAAGTCGTTTTATTTTTTTTATTTAAAAAAGTCGTCAATATAGTAGCATGATAACTTTATATACATCTTCAATTTCCCTTGAAGTATGTCTGGCCTGATAGCGTAGTGGTTACCACGGTCGCCTTGCGATTATTGCCTGCACACGCGCATATTTGAAAAAATAACATCAAACATATAGCCGCGATGTACGTGTGAAAACCTAATCCCTATATGACATACGGTCGACGAAACGACTTTAGGCTTACAGTAGAACCTGCCGTAAGCGGCCGTCAAAAAGGTCTATTTTTTAGGTTTGTAAGGCAGGTGCTAGCTTAATGCAGAACAAAAGTAAAGCAGAAAGCTCCTATAGAAGTGTTCCGCATCATTTTTGCCCTGCATTATGGAACCACCTGTTTTTACGACTAACATGTTTAATAAATGAATGACCACTTATGGTAGAGTTTACTGTATTATTTAAATAAGGTCCACGAACGGGAAAGTCGACCAAACGACCATATTTCCATATGGACATTCAGGAAATTCAGATACTTCAAGACATATGTACATGTATGAATAACGAATTGATTTGTTCAACATTTTGTATTTTAAAAGACTAGTGGTTTGTCTAGACAAGAAAAAAAAATGCCTTGATGATTCCCTGTCTATAGAAATGTTTTTTTTTTGTTAAAAACAATGTGCCAATATTTTAATAGACCCCGTCCCCTAGCAAAATAAATGAAAATCCGATGATTTTCCCATGACAGAAACTGTAGAATTAGATCTCTATATTATTCCATAACCAATCAGAGCTGATCCTTGCCAGTCCAGATGGGATATTTGTGATTTGTCTGATCTGGATCTACTCTGTTTGCAAATATATGAAAACTCATATATATGAGTAAAGGGATAAAACTGGATAAATACGGGACAGCAATTATTCAAATAACATACATGTACTTAATTTAGGGTTAGTGTATATGGATGAAGGGGTAAACCTTGATATACGGTAGAGTTCTTATTCAAACAACATGTATATTGTTTGAATATTATTCTTTAGAGTTAGTAATTAATAACAAGGGTAGTACTTCAAACTGCAATAGTTTTATAAACAGCATTTATTGATTTGATATGAATTCAAAGATGGACACTGTCACTGTCACTCGGCATTGCGTTTCTGACTTCAAGGACTGAGTTTCGCTAATAACCACTTTGTTAATAGTTTGACCGTAGTTACAGTCTGTCATATTTTTGTAATACTTTAATAGATTCCAAGACGTCAAACATGGTGATTAACGTGTGCAGCGATTTCTTCCCTTACATTTAATTTCCATATCCAACCGGATGTCATTAAGGCATTTGATTCTTATAAACTTGCAACATGTTGTGACAGGGGTTTCATTCTGGCTATACTTAAATCGTTTTCCTTGAAATTAATTACCTTTTGTCGTCACTATTAATTCTTTATGAAATTCCATACAAGTCACTTTCATGCATCTGCAAACAAGGCAACCCCAAATCAGATAAGCCATACAGGAAAAATATTTTCAGTTCCCTTTAATTATGTAATTCCACCTTCATTACAATCTGTGATAGAGGTTTCCTCAACAATCTTCAAAAGGTGCAACATTCCCAAAATATTCACTTAATACGCATTTAAAACAAAGAGCTAATGATATGCTACTTGTATCCGCATGAGCTATTTTTTAAACCTCCATTCCTCATGAAAGTAAATGACCGAACCATTGTCGTCTGATCTGGATCAAAACGTTTTGTCAATCAGTGCTCGTCTTTCTGTGTTTAACTTTTAACCGCCAAACCTGTTTTAGGTAGCCAATTAATTATTATTATTATTATTATACCATATTTATATATCACTTTTTTCATATCTCCAACTTACAGTTTTGGAATTACCATTTGCTATTATCATTTCATTTGCATATTCCTTTTTTTGCGCGGAGCATCGCCTTTGCTGTTTTTACAGCAACATTTGTACTTGTTAGGCTTTGTCTCACGAAACACGATTTATTAGTACCCCAACCGTCATCCAAGAACATGACAATTTGAACGCTATAAAGACGCCAATATTTAACTAACTCCCGCAAAACTTTGATAAAGACAAAAGGGGCGCAACTCAACCCAAATGGAACAGCGGTAAAACAAAAGTATTTTCCTTTGAAAGAAAACACACAAACGTTCTGTGAGCAGTATGAATATCTAAATGATAATAACCCTGAGACAGATCAAATTTGAATTTAAAGGAGCTTTCTCATCAGGGTCTGGACTATTTACAAATTGATTGTGCAATCAGTGCACTCTACAGCAGCGATTGCACAGCGAAGTAATTGTATACAGTGAAGATATATGTAATTATACAACAGGGCATGGGTAAAGAAGGAGAAATGTATTTAAAAATTCAGCAAGCGAAGGGTTAAACTAGTTTAATGCAATTTTCCAGTCTTCAAAGGTGATTTTCTCCTTCCACGTGCTTGTAAGATCCAGAATAAGTCTTTTCTTTCCTGCATTATTTATAGAAACACTAAGGGGATTCACAACATGAGGCCTGAAGGGGGTTTCAATAATGTACTGACACTTTAGCATTTATTGAATGGACTCCTCTGCAAAATCTGAATTATCTAAAGCAGACTTTTTATTCTTTAAAAAATAAAGGGACTCTGGAGTAGATTAGAAAGGAATTTTAAACCCCGAATCAATTTCATCAATATCAGGGTTCGCACCAATACAATGCCAAAAAGAGATATTTCTCTTTAATTTTCCCTTCACATTGAGACTCTCTGGATCCAATAAAATAGAGAATATTCGCCCTCTGAGCTAAAAAAAAAGTTCTCATGCTCGGCAAACGAAGAATAATACTTATCATTTATCTGGTCTCGTCCACTCTCCGCAACCAAACCCATAGAGAACATTACTCTTTTCACCTAACATCAGCTATTGGACGACAAAAACTATAATTGGCTGTTTGAATTAGCCCACAAAAGAACATTATTAACCCTTTACTCCATAAATACGCATTTCTACGCCTCTGTAAAAGTCACCTTTTGAAACCATTGTGATAAATAGAGCATTTGCTCCTTAGGAGCGAATGCTCTATTTATCACATTGGTTTCAAACCTACAAAATTCTAAAATTTTAATTATCTCTAGTTAATACTCCTTTTCGGTAGATTTATTCAAAGAGGTTCGATCTAAAAATAGCCTATGAGGTAATGGGTAAACCATTTACGCCTTGAATATTCATGTATTTTTATTAGATTAATTATTAGAACAGAACAAGGACATATGAATTCTGTGTCATGGCAGAAGCTGTAGAATCATATCATATCATATATTATACCATACGCAAGCAGAGCAGACCCTATAGGATCCGTCTGATATAGGCCTACACTGTTTGCGAAGGCACATAAAGGCGTATTTACTGAGTAAAAGGTTAAATGTTCTCGTTACTACCAAACGTGTAAGAGGACATAATTGTGTTTTGTATTGCTGTTTTCTTCTACTACATGTACTAGGAATATAATCTCACATAGTATAGTATTCGTTTGTTGTTCAGGCAATACATTCCAAAGGAGAACATTATTAGTTGTTCGAGTCACCAGATCACCATACTGAATATTGTGTTTGTTTTTGTAACAACAGAAACCAACCGAAATCAAGTTGCTTGTTCTCATAATTACATAATTCCAAACAGAGCATTGTTGTGGAGTGTGGTGGCCTAGTGGCAACGCGCTTGACTACCAATCCGTGAGGGCCATTAGCCGATGCTGCGGCTGCATGATTGCGCCATATATTAGCAGTGCTCAATATTCTAGGCGAATGACTCAATGACCAGAGGAGTAAATGTACAATCGGCTGAGCGCTCCTTCGGACTGAAAGTAGACTATAACTACAGTAAAATCTCGATTAATCGAACTCTTAGTATAGAAGAATTTAGACCCTTTTAGGCAGGTGACTGCTTAATGCATGGTGAAAGTCATGGGAGAAAGCTCCAAGAGGAGCTTTCTGCGTGACGTTCATCGTGCATTAACCCATTACCTCATAGGCTATTTTTAGACACAACCTCTTTGAATGTATCTACCGAAAAGGAGCATTAACTAGAGGAAAGGAAAATTTAAAAATTTGTAGTTTGAAACCATTGTGATAAATAGAGCATTTGCTCCTATAGGAGCAAATGCTCTATTTATCACAATGGTTTCATAAAGTGACTTTTATAGATGCGCAAAAATGCGTCACTAGGGGATAATGTGATAAGCTGCGACCTGTCTAACAGATTGGTAATGACACATATTTTAGTGCTTGAATAAACGAGAGTTTACTGTAGGTACATTTTAACATTAGTTACTATTTTTCTTGGCACCAAATGCCAACAGAACAATATTTGTTGGTTCCCAATGTACATTAACAAAACTCATATATTATTATATCTTTGGTTTCGAAACCACACAGTTGTTAAGACATCTCCACAGTAGCAGTATCTTCAACATAAGTCTTAAGGGTTTTGGTAAATAGTTGTACCGTTCAAGTCTGAGATATTTTCATCTCAAGTGAGGAGATGTCATAAATTATAGTTTTACCCATTACTTCATAGACTATTTTAGATCCAAACTCTTTGAATAAATCTACCCAAAAGGAGCATTTACTAGAGAAAAGGAAAGTACTGGAATTTTGTACACGTAGTTCTGAAACCATTGTGATAAATAGATCATTTGCTCCTATGGAGCAAATGCTCTATTTATCACAATGGTTTCAAACAGTGACTCTATAACAATAAAATATGAGGGAATGGGTTGATTTGTTTCTCAATGACATACTATGGTTAACTCCAGCCCCTGTATCATCCACTCTGATAAACTATGAATTGTACCGTTAAGTGTTTTGCGGGGTCTGACAAGAACGCTTTGAACTTTTACTGGTGATGACAATATTTGAGAGTTTAGGTCTTATCAGGGTACACTAACTAGCTTCTCAGTCTGATGGACCTTTACCATGCTATCCACCGTATGATTTGTATATTTGCCAATAGCCTAGATCCAGGTGAGACTCGACATCTAATCAGAATTCAACTGTCTGACAATCGGCCAGTGTTTCTCAAACGTTTCGTTGAAATCAGGGTCCATGCTTATAAAACTTTAAGTTGAGTCTGAGTTCGTTCTCAAGTTTTTGATTGGTCAGATTTGAGCCTTTGGCTCAAATCTGACCAATCAAAAACTTGAGAACTCAAATCTAACCATTCAAAAGCTTGCGAACGAACTCAGACTCAACTAAACAGTTTTATAAACATGGACCCAGAAGTAAGTAAATGCTGCAACAGATTTAGCGTTTAGCAGACACTATCGTTTACAGCGCATCCCATGACCTTACTACATTTCTTTTTCACACCTGTCGTCTATAGGCCGACTGATCATGCACATGTAATGGATCTGAGTTTCTACAGATACCATTTACTCACGTATACATATGACATTATAAAACTAGAGCTGATAATTATTTACGATATCGTCATGAGAAGGTTCAACAATTAGTGTTTGTATCAGGGCGAAATTGCTACAGTAATACCTCTCTAAACTAGACGCTAAATACAGAATAAATATCGGTTTTGGATACAGATGGCAGTGTGATGCAGTGTGAAATTCATGCAGAACGCTCATCTAGGACTTTCACCCTGCATTAAGTAGCTATCTGCCTGATAGTATATAAAATCTTCTTTACTAGAAGTCAGGTTTAGAGGGGTTCAACTTATTTGCAAATAGTTTTTACACGGTCATATAGAACTTTCGATGCCGATCTTTGTCGTCTGCAAGCTTTGTCGTCTGCTGCACTGTTCGAGGAAAACGTCAAAAACTGTCACAAATGTTATTACAGCGCCTTTTAATATGTCCCCAATTTGTATGTATGGCATGGAATTTGAGAATTACGGACATGAGCATCCTTCCTGTGGCGAATCAACATTAGACTAGTTCTGACAGTGGTTGTTTGCAGAAGAGAATTACAAGACTACCGTAATTTGTCATAACTTTATCGGGCATGATTCTTACCCGATATTATAATATCAGTACAGGAATGTCATCGTAAGAGTAGGATATCGAACGCGGATTTCTCTGTAACTCTCCACTCGTTCTGGGGCATCCTAATAGCATATAGTGAACAGAAACTGACTTTAGCTCATCCCCCCTACTGACGCCTTTTTATGGCGCCTCTGTAAAAGTCTCCATAGGACCAATGCTCTATTTTATCACAATTGTTTAAAAACTATTCAAGTCGAATACTTTTCTTTTCTGTAGTAATGTACATTTATTCTGAAAATAATTTACCCTTTCGGTACATTTATTCAAAGGAGGTGGATCTAAAATTAGAATGGGTTAATCAACACAAACAAACAAGGCCATAGTACAGATTGTTGTTAGTAACGGATCAAACATAATGTGTTGACAGAGCCTCCCTGACAAAGCCTATTTTCCAGATTTGGTCAACAAGAAGGAAATACAAATGGTAACATTAATCATTTATTCCATGAGTTTTCATGTAAGAAATAATGACATCACGAATATTAATTAGATTAATATTTATAATAGCAAATGGACACAGGATTTTCGCCCATGGCAGAAACTGTAGAATAATATCTATATTATATCATAAGCAAACAGAACACTTTGATGTCATGAAACCTAATACTCGAGAATCCTTTATGGCATGGTACGCCAAACATGCAAACGTGTTTGACTTCAAAGCTGAGTCGCTAGCTCACTGTAGGTCAGATGGGATATACATGTATTACGACGATGCTGCGTGGGATGTCCTGACGATTTTATGACCATCACAGAATTGGACCCATTTGACAATACAGTAAAGTATCGATTATTCCAACACGTATCATTATCGACAAATGGATGCTTATTGCATGGTGAAAGTCATGCAGAAAACCCCTCTATGAGATTTTTGCATGAATTTGACCATGCATTAAGCAGTCACTTGCATAAACGGGTCCAAATCCTTCTTCGCAAAACGTTCGAATAATCGATATTTGGCTGTATGTTACTACTCGATCAACATCGGCCGAAGTTAGCAAATGTGCCATTTTGTTTCCTGATTTCAGTAAGAAAGTTGTGTAGCAGAAGACATATAAAAAGGAATACGAAGTATACAAAACGTCTCACTGAACATATTTAACCTATCCCCTTATACATAAATACTTGAATAACTCTGCTCTAATTTTTCGATCACTTATGGCCTTTTTCAAAGACTATCATGTCAAAATACACGTGTCATCACATCTTCATTGTGAATTTGTATTCAATGACAGGCTATTTTTAGACCAAACAAGCTGTTGTGAAGTACATATATTCAAAGAGTTAGAGATCCTTCGAAAGCAAAACTAGCAATGTGAAAAGAAAAATATGCAGACTTGGTTTTATTATGTCTCCCCCATTTATGGGGAGACATATTGTTTTTGGCAGAGTTGTCTGTCTGTCCGTCCGTCCGTCTGTCCGTCCGTCCGTCCGTCTGTCTGTCTGTCTGTCTGTCTGTCTGTCTGTCTGTCTGTCTGTCTGTCTGTCTGCCCGTCCGTCACAAACTTGTGTCGCTTGTATCTCTGAAACCAGTTGGGCTAGAGTCACAAAACTTCACAAGAATATTCACCAGCATGAGTTGTTGTGCACCTGGGTTTTTTGAATTGTCTCCCCCTGATAACTTTGGAGTTATTGCCCCTGATTACTTAAAATTAGAAAAACTTTGTGTCGCGCGTATCTCTGAAACCGCTAGTACTGGAGTCACCAAACTTCACAGGAATGTTTACCAGCATGAGTTGATGTGCACCTATGTTGAAATGTCTCCCCCTGATAATTCTTGAATTATTGCCTCTGATATGAACACTTAAATTTATACAAACTTTGTTTCGCGAGCATCTCTGAAACCAGTAGGGCTAGAGTCACCAGACTTCACAGGATTGTTCACTAGCATGAGTTGTTGTGCACCTGGCATTTTTGAAATCTCTCCCCCTGTTAAGTTTGAGTTACTGCCCCTGATGACTTAAAATTAGACAAACTTTACTTAGTGTGGTGCATATCTCTGAAACCACTAGGACTAGAGTAACCAAACTTCACAGGAATGTTAACCAGCATGAGATGTTGTGCACCTGTGATTTTTGAATTGTCTCCCACTGATAATTCTTGAGTTATTGCCCCTGATATGATAACTTTAAATTAGAGAAACTTTGTGCTGCACATATCTCTGAAACCAGTAGGGCTAGAGTCACCAAACTTCACAGGAATGTTCACCTGCATGAGTTGTTGTGCATCTGGGTTTTTAATTGTCTCTCCCTGATTACTTTGGAGTTACTGCCCCTTATGACTTAAAATAAAAGAAACTTTACTTTGTGTCGTGCGTATCTCTGACACCACTAGTACTAGAGTCACCAAACTTCACATGAATGTTGACCAGCATGTGTTGTTGTATACCCGGTTGTGTTGTTGCCCCTGATGACTTAAATTAGACCCTGATGAGTTTGGAGTTACCGACATTACACTTGTGTATTGGAAAGAGAATCGGAGGAGGAGACATCTGTTTTTGTGACAAAAACAAACCTCTAGTTGGGTCTGTTCATGAGTAGTAATCAAAAGTGCAACACATCTAGACTCATGTGGTTCATTCTTTAGTGGTGGTTGCTCATATTTCATTGACATTGTGATTGTGAAGGTACTGATTGCTCATATATCATTGACATTGTGAAAATACTGGTTGCTCATAGTTTACTGCCATTGTGAAGGTGCTGGTTGCTCATACTTCATTGACATTTTAAAGGTACTGGTTGCTAATATTTCATTGACATTGTGAAAGTACTGGCTGTTCATATTTCGCTGCCATGGTGAAGGTGCTAATTGCTCATATTTCATTGACATTTTGAAGGTACTGGTTGTTCATACTTCATTGACATTTTGAAGGTACTGGTTGCTAATATTTCATTGACATTGTGAAAGTACTGGCTGTTCATATTTCGCTGCCATGGTGAAGGTGCTGGTTGCTCATATTTCATTGACATTTTGAAGGTACTGGTTGCTCATATT